>CM045495.1:60701108-61901108 GCA_024704745.1 Rosa lucieae | reverse complement strand
GTTTAGCGATTGAAGATCAATGCTTATTAATAAATGGATTTGGCATTTTGTGCTCACATGCATTTAAACTCATATTGCCTATATCATTTTAGATGCACTCATGTGGGAAAAGATAAGGACTAAATTTGTTAAAACTATTTATGCCTAATTATGTGAGATTTTGAGCTTAAGAGAGTGCGTACAAGTTTCAAATGCACTAATTCTTTCGTTGTGTGATCAATTCATTGTGCATGTAATCTAGAACTTGCTCCAAATCTTTCGAGACTTTATATCAAAAGCATGAGTTGTTATTGGGGAAGACCAAGGCATTAGGAATCCACCACGGCCAAATAGCTTTTGTCCTTAAAATGAAAATCCATTAGTAAGCCAATTTGAGCCTATATAATATGTGTTAGCCATTTCATTTCTCCACCACCACAAATGTCTACCTTTTAAAATCTTAAACACTTTTCCTACCCTTTCTAAGTCAAGTGGTAAGCAATGTGAGTCCTATTGTTAGTTTGGTGCTTGTAAATGGGTTTGAGAAGTGTGCAAAAGAATAAGTGTGAGGTGGATAGAGTATTGTGTGCGTGAGCTATGGGTTGTAGCCAAGAAAAGAAAAGGGTGACCCTAGAAGCATGTTCAAAATATATTTAAAAAAAAAAAAGTATTCAAAGTCAATATGCACTAGGGTCACCAAAGAAAAGAAAATAGAAAATGAAAGAAAAAAAATAGAAAAAAGTGTTATGCAAAAATAGTGTGAGTGAAAAGAAAAAAAAAAAAAAAAAACATAAAAAGAGTGTGGGTGTACAAAGGGGGAATAATAGTTTTTTGTAGTTTTTGGGTTTGTGGAAAAGAAAAGGAGGTTTTACAAAGCACTTAGAGCCAAAAGAAAAAGGGACTCAACAAGAGAATTGCTTACTAGGAGGCTTAGAATTTGAACTTACCTTTCCCTTCATTTCTTTAACCCCTCACCTAAGCCCCATTACAACCTAAATAAAAGACCTTGTGATCCAAGAGAACTCATGCAATGATCATGTGGAGAAAAGATGGAAGAGCAAGCATATGGAAACCATGTCAATTGAATTGTTTTTGAGTGCAAACACTAACCATAAAACACTTGAGTGAAAATGAGTGATATCCATGTGAGTTTGATGGTTAGACAAATGCGGTTCATATTAATCCCACATGAATCATTTACGGTGGCACACATGGCATATGCATATACTTTGTTGAGCATGACTTTCCAAATCCAATTATTAGCTTTGCATTTCGAAAATTTAGTTTCTAAGCTTGCTTAATTGAAAGTCAAATCACTAAGTCATGGTTCTCTGAGGGAAAATGGTTAAACTCATCAAGGATGCAAGTGAGCCTTATAGTTTGTTCATGCTAGTTTAATTTATGTTTTTGCTTGAGGACAAGCAAAGTGTAAGTGTGAGGTATTTTGTTAGGTCCATAATTACCTACTAATTACTCTCCTAATCTTGCACTTTTGCTTAACCTTTGTGTTTATTTATATATATTTATTATGATTTCCTTGTCATGCTAGGAAATGATGGAGAAGCTTGGAAATGCACTAAAAAGTCAACTTTAGCACATTTTCCTACTTCAGCTAGGAGAAACCGAGCTAGGCAAAGAAGGAGAAGTGGCAGACTGACCAAATGAACTTCAAATGAGTTGAAACTTTCCAGATCCATTATACACATCCTAAGAATCATTTCTTATGAAGAGTTCAAGATCTAGTTCGGAGTGGAAAGCCTTCAAAAGATCGGCACAATTTTCCGACTAAAAGACAAAAACTGCAAAACCGGACCTGTACGGATTCCGGCAGCATTTCCGGCCAAACGACGGCGAACTAAGCTCTGAAATTTTACCTGGATAATCTACACTCATGGAGGAACATTTTGTATGAAGAAGTCAAAGGCCAATTCCGAACTCTCGGTGGAGATTCAATTGAAGGAAGAAAGGAGACGAAAGTGCACAAACGGAGAAAAAAATGGGTCAACGGTGGTCAACGCCGGATTCCGGACATTTCCGGCCGAGTTGGCCGACCAAGAACAGTTGTGGAGGACAAGGAAGAGCTGACTAGGGTTAGAGACTTTGGGTGGGAAGACTTTAGGTCTAGGTTATTTTGAAATTCAAAATTTGCAAGATGACAAATGATCTCATTCTTACACCTTACACCTTTGTCTCCTATTTATTACCTTGTTCCCTCACACAATTACCCTTCTACCCTTACTTTTTCTTCTCCACCAAAATATCTATGGGCTTTCTAGGTCATTTCTATGTGGAGTCAAAAACTAGATCCACATTTTGTGCTTACACATTTGTCAATCACATCTCACCATTGATTCCTTTTGATCTCCACCCTTGATTTGAATTGCCTTGGCCTTTAAATAGCCCATTCTCTCTCCCCAAAACCGTTCACCCTTTTACTCCATCACTTTGCAACATCAAAATCTCTCTTTTCTCTAGTTCTAACATAGTTTCTCTCTAGCTTTTCATAGCTAGTTCATAGTTCTTTGATTTTGTGTAAGAGAGAGGTGTGTAGCCACTTGGGTTTCACCAAAACCGAAGTTTCTACACACTTTGATCAATCACTTCTCTTGTTTCTCACACATTCAAGCCTTGTTCTTACTTTGTTCTTGAGATTTTGTGGATTTGTATAGTGATTTGGGTTCTAGAAACCGAAATCCCTATACTTTGAAGCATTTCTCTTCTCATATAGCATCTAGGAGACAAGGGAGCCATCTTGTGCTTTTGGTTTGGCTCCAAAAAGAGTCAAACCCGTGGGTATATCACTTGTTCTCCACTCTTTGCTCTCTTTTATTTGTTATTTATGATGTTCATGGCTTGTAGTTGTGTAAATATGAGTTGTGAGTAGTTTAATTTGGGGCTAGGGCATAGCCTTAGCCAAACTTGTGCACAAAACAATGTAATCTTTATGCTCTTTGATGTTTATGCATGTTTTGAATCTTTTGGCTACTATACTTTAATGTGTCCTAAGTGTGTTCATAGATTTATCACCTAGAAGCATGCTTTAGGAAGTTAATGAATCGGAAACATGAACTTGATAAACTCTTGATTCCGTGAGCTTATGTAGCTAAATAGGTGGTGGCTTAGCTTATTCCTACGGGAAGAACTAAGTTGCTTGAATTTCTTACCTTGAAATTAAAGCATGATGTTGTGAGTTTAGGTTCCGGAAGAATTTAGGCTCATGGCACCATAGGCCATTTATAATCCGGAAGATTTGAATGGTATAAAGGTTGTGTAATTTAGCTTTGCTTTGGAAGAGATTGTTAAATTGCATGACTAGTTGGTTTCTTGGTAGCTTCATCAAAGCACTAAGGGGGAATTTATCAAAACATGTTGTTACATTAAATTTGGGTCACATTGTGTGCATGAGTAAGGCTAGGTGTGATGCCTAAGCCTCTATTTCTCTCTTATATCAAAATCTTTATTTTTATTTGCATACTTTATTTTTGTGTACTTTTAATTTGTTCGCATAAAAATTAAAATCAATCAAGCCGTTCACTACCATAATTGTTAATACCATCCTCATGATCTTTAGCTTCCAAAGGGCTAAGGTTGTGACTTTGTAAAAAGGTAGATTGCATAATTTTTCTAGGCTTTCTTGCGGTAATCTAGCTAGGGTGGAGTTTCCCTCAATCCCTTGGGTCGGCATCCGAATTTCAGGTACTAAAGTTGGGTCGGGGTCCGAACTTCAGGTACTAAAGTGATATTTTTTTTTTTGTCATGTACTAAAGTTACTAATGGATCAAAGGTCAAATACTGTTTGCATCTTTTTTCCTTTTTACAAACACGAAGTCTATATATTTAAAGACCATAAATTCATAATACGAGATCTACATGTTTATTGAAGGGACGAGATCTATATGTTTGATGACCATAAATTTGTAACAATTATTTTTCAAATATCTCTTATAGGCATTTTATCGAACACGCAAGTATAGGTAGATAAATGGAAGTAACACGCTACGAAAAGATGTCTAAGAGTTAAGGCTGTAGAATGAAAAATTTAAAGCCGAACATTGGCTTCAAATGTGCATGGTCATTGAACAACCACTGTATACATAATTCAACAGGCTTGAAGCTAGGAAGATGACCACATACAGAAAAGAGATACTTTACATATGGACAAAGAGAAACTTGCCAAACTACTTACATTATTTTCTTATGACACAGGCCATAAAGACTATTATTTTGCCAAACTGTAGTTCCAAAAAGAAGATGCGAAAGATGTGCCTGTGGGGTAAATTCTAATGAAATGAAAGGGAGGATTCTCGATAATGTGTGATGCTCATACAATCACATTGGATGTAATATTGAAATCAAGATCCCAGAGCTGGAAACCACCGTTGACAAAATCATAGTATCCACCCTTCAGAGCCAGCTTATTGTTGACCACGGCCTCTCTAACAAACGGGTAAGTCAATAAGTTCGCAAGTGACACATTCACAGCCTCCTACATTAAGGTCACGAATTCACAACCATTAGTATGCATAGTTATTAAGTTTCCAATTTGAACCACTAAACCTTGTTTCTTGTACCACAAGGCTAACTAACAGTCATTGAATGGTGTAATTAAGATTACAATTTCCTCTAAGAATGAGCTTAATCTGGTTCAAGCAATGAAAAAAATTACCTTCTCCAAGCTGGTGCACTGCTCTGCAAAAGTTAAGTCACCGCATGCTGATTTAACCTTGGTCTTTGCTGGCGCACAGATTTTGACCCAATTCTCAATGAAGTCACTGGAAATTTAACATCCAACCAGAAACTGTTAGTGCAAAACTAGTTCGTTCTAACTACGAATAGCTTACTTTTTTTTTTTGTCATGCAGATACGAATAGCTTACTTGATCAGACAATACAGAGAAGTTTTTAGGTGAACTTGTGCCAGATGTACAACATATTTTTTGTAATAGAAGATGTTAAGAATGAAGAAAGCATCCTAAAGCTTACAGTTGATTTCAGAGAATCTGATGATTAAGAGTATGTGGCAGCCATAAAGTACTTGTCCTTCTACTTCTACTTCTACTTTTTCACTTGCACTGTTCTACTTTTTGGATGCCTCAAAAAACTATGGTACCACTGATGAAATAAGTTTCTCTAACAAATATTCCTTTCCATTCATGACTTGGACATGACACCAACCACTGTCATATTATAATGTTTGTAGCAATAACAATCAACTCACATGGGAATGAGAAAGAAAACCCACCCATTTGGAAGTCCTGAAAAGTAAAGATGCCAAAACTCCTACTGAATATATATAGCTAGCTAATGCTTCTTAATTCAACTGAATATTTGTAACTTGTACTATGATTATTCAACTTTTAAAGCCAAATCACGGGAACAAAGATGCAAAGTTTATAAGCTGCTTCTTGCAACCATAAATGAAGTCTCACCTCGCGGTGGTCCCATCGTCCGGGATCGACATGAGCCCCTTTATACCGCCGCAGGAGCTGTGCCCGATCACCACAATATTCTCCACCTGCAAATCCAACATTTCTGTTTTCTTAACGACGTTCCTGAAGAAAAAGGTATGCACTACTTGCACTTAATAACAATTAGTATTATTCCTTCTCCCCACCAATAATTCAGTTTCTTCTCCTCCCTTTATTTTGGAGGATTAAAGAAAAAGGGACAGAGACCCTAATGACTAGGAGACCATTATTGAGCAACAGGGTCAAGAATTGGAAAAGTTGAACTAAAAAAAAGAGTGGCCATGAATATGATATCCACGTTGAGAAGCAGCAGTACAGCTATGAGTAAAGTTTGAAGATCAAAAAACAGTGGCGTATCAATATTAAGATATTCACCTTGAGATGCAATACTGCGTATTCAATGGCCGCCCCCACTCCCGAGTATTTTGTCTGCAACAAACAATAGTCAATTTCGTAAATTAATGAAACCAGAAAACAAAGACCCACTCCGCATTTTATATAACTTTGGAGCATATTTCATCATTTTAGTCGTAAACCATGCGCAATTCTGACCAAAACTTGGAGCTAGGCTAACCGTGTCGAACGGAGGGACCATATTGGCAATGTTTCGGACCATGAAAGCCTCCCCTGGTTGGAAATTGAGGATGTGGGAGGGGCAAACTCGAGAATCCGAGCATGCAAATACCATAAACTACATTTGATGAATTACAAAACCCCTTCAGATTTCGATATTAAATACCACTCAAAAATGGCAAAGCACTAAAGAGTTTCATTCAGATCCAAAGTCACTCACCTTGGGGCTTTGGCCTTTGGCGAGCTGGCCGTACAAGTCCACGTCTTTCCTGCGAAAGAAAATTTTGTTATCCAAATTTTTAATCAGGAAAGCACAGCTAAATCTACTTTCCCATTTTCATGGCGATGCTTCTATAATTTCTTTATTGCATGTTGGATCTCGCGCATAATTCGCGGCTTAATTAAAACTAATCACAAAAAATTATTACACGGGTTTTTGGCTCCTTTTTGGATAAGACGTGTGTCGGTTAAAAGTGTCAAACCAAACCGGGGGGGGGGGGCATTTTGGGAAATGAAAATTGCGGGAGGGAGAGGGGGATTAAGCCAACAGAATATTCCAAGAAACTCACTCAAACTTCTCCGTCTTGAAGTGGACGAACCCGCTTTTGAGCTTCTCGACCGGGTCAAACCCATCCGACCCGGCCCTCTCCAACTCGGCGGTTATCTGGTTGATCCTGGCGGCGGCGACGCCTTCGAGGTCAGCTTTGTCACTGTAAAATGGAAGAAAAAGTTCAAATGAGTCAGAGACGAAAATACAATCCAAGTCCGGGGTAGGGTGGGGACCATCCGTGCCGAACACGGTTGGATCAAACGCCACCACCCCCTGAACGGGTCCCACGTGGCCATAAACAGCCTGAAAAGGAAGCCGAGGGGAACGCGTCTGACGTGTGGCCGGAAAAGGAAGGGAGCGAAATGACAGATAAGGACGTCAGACTGTTGACTATTTACAGCAAACGAGGAGGTACACGGATCACATTTTGTCTGGCCTGGAAAAGGACGGAGACAACAGAGTAGTTGTTAAACCAAAGTGCTTACCTGAGAAGCTTCGAAAGTCCGGCAATGGCATCC
Organism: Rosa lucieae; assembly: GCA_024704745.1. Classification (NCBI taxonomy): domain Eukaryota; kingdom Viridiplantae; phylum Streptophyta; class Magnoliopsida; order Rosales; family Rosaceae; genus Rosa; species Rosa lucieae. The sequence goes on along the minus strand of CM045495.1, from coordinate 61,894,021 downwards.
TCGTAAGCCATGTCTTCTTCCTTCTGTGAGATTCAATCCAAAAAAACCAAACCAAATCAACACCAAACAATTCACAATCGTTTTCACAATTCTAAACAACAAAACCGACACTGGAAAATTTCCGATTAATCATATATATATATAACGCCTGCAACTGACAATTTATTCAAATTCAAAACAAAATCATCGATTCATTTCTTCAGTCTATACAAAACTACAAATAGCATCATAATTCAACAAAATTGAATCCATGCGCAATTGATTATGTGTGTAGTGTATAATGATATATCATGATGTACGTATATCTATATATATATATATATGTGTGTGTGTGTGTGTGATAAATTCTGATCAGGATCGGAGGAAGAAGGAGAAGAGTTTGTACGAACCTATGGATGAGAAAGTGTTTGGTTCTTTGAATCTGGATTTTGAGAGAAAAAGAGAGAGAGAGAGAGAGAGAGAAGGGAATTAACGGGTAATGTGGATTTTAGGAGACTTAATTGGCACCAGTCACCACCAGTTCTATAGGACTCACGTAAACTCTGCCTGCTATTTATACCAAGCTGGTCTAAGGTCTTGACCAAAATTGTTTTACTTTTTCTTTTATTTGGTTATTAAATAATTGTTTTCTCCAGAATCTAGACGTAAAAGGAAACTCCCAATTATCCTAAAGGTTTTTGTCCATCTATCCTATTTCTATAAATTTTTATCTCACTTACCCCATTAAGTTTTTTTAATTATCTCTTACCTAAAACACTCTAAGGAGGTCTTCCTTAATAACCTATTAAGAATTTTTTTTTAATACCATTTTACTCTCACCTTTGTTACTTAGAGAGAGAGAGAGAGATGGAAGAGAGATAAACCATTAGGGACTTTGCCGGATTCCGGTCACCGGCCACCGGAATCTTGCCAACTTTCACCGGATTCTAGTCACCGATCTCCGGAATCCTATAATCGGCCGCCGCACACTGGACTTTTCTGAAAACTTCACCGGAAATGTTTATTGCCCCCAATAGAAGGGCAATAGACGTCTATTGCCTCTCAATAAACGTCTATCAACCATGTATTGCCCCCAATAGACGTCTATTACCCCCCAACAGAACTTTCAATCGCAGGAATGGGAATCAATCTCTTTAAATTTTGACAAATAAACTTTGATTAAATAAAAAAAAAAATGATTACATCAATTCAAAAAGTATATTGTCCCCCAATAGACGCTTCAACAGACGTCTATTGCCCCAATATAACTTTTTTTTTTTCATTTTTCTTTCTTCTGAGCCTTATGCCCCCATTTACCAGGAAAAAACGTCTATTGCCCCAATAGACATTCAAAACTTTTTTTTTTCCTTTCTTTCTGCCCCATTACTTAAAAAAATAAAAAATAAAAAATTTGGGCACCCAACTCTCAACCTTTCTTCGATCGCTGGTTTTCTCCGGTTGCAGACCCTTCGCCGATTGCAGAGCCTTATTTGCTGTTTTGGTCCCAATAGGTCGATAGAAACCAAATTATCGAGACCGGTGAGATGCAGATCATGACGGTCGTTGGATCGTCGGAATCTGCAAGATAGAGAGAGAGGCTTCGTGCTGGAGAGAGAGAGAGAGAGAGAGAGAGAGAGAGAGAGAGAGAGAGAGAGAGAGAGAGAGAGAGAGAGAGAGAGAGAGAGAGAGAGAGAGAGAGAGACGTTCAGATCGACCGAAATTTCGGCCTCTACGTCGACTATCTTAGAGACTTCATCGAGGTATCTCCAAGGCTAGGCAGCGTTGTTTTGAGGCTTTGATTGAGAGTCTGAAGCTAGGCGGCGCTGTTTTGAGGCTTTGATTGAGAGTTCGACCATCACCGGCTGAGAGAGAGAGAGTCAGATCAGAGAAGAGAAAAGTTAGATCGGAGGGGAGAGAGGAGAGAGCTTGATGGCATATGGGGTGTAATTTATTAATTTGACTGAGGGTAAAATTATCTTTTTAAGTTTAATTGGATAATGGGAAATAAAAATATGTTGTTGGGGTAAATGGGATAACTTTTACTCATTTTTAGGCTTTTGGTCAATGACCATTATCCTTATTAATAATTAATAATGACGTAAAACGTATAGTACGAAACGCGTCGTTTTGACTCTCTTGTGTTTGCTTTTACATACCATAAGGGGTAAGTGAACGACAACCGGGTACAGATTAGAGTGGGGAATGTGGGGGTGTGGTAGGGTATAGCGTGGTAGGGTGGTCGAGGGGTTTGGATTAGTATGATTGGGGATATCCTGGTGAAAACGAGTGGAGAAAGAAGAAATCAACGGTAGCAGTATTATAGGCTTTGGTTCACTGAGCGGTCGTGTCGATGTTTCGAGAAGTCAACTGAAGACTACATGTGGGTTGGCGCCACGTGGTGGTTAGAGGGAACGTGAAACACAACTTCAAATGACTAGCTTCTAGTTTTTGAAAGCTTTAAATTACTACTTACATTGCGTTAATTGTTTTTTTTTTTAGAGGAAGTGGGAGTTTTACATATCAAATTCCTAATTTTCCTTATCAAATGGATTTATTGATAAAAAAGTGTTAAAACTAACATGAATAATACAAGTTATAACTACTTATAAACTACTTGTAACAGAATCATAGTATCAAACAAACAAGCTTAGACATAACTTTTAATGTCTCAAAGGATAATAATGGAGCTCTGACTTGCATTGTTTATATAAAATGAGAAATTATTCAGAGCACCGCCGTACACTTGCACCAACATAAATGAATGGTTAGATTGCATTAAATACACTTTTTGTTTATTAAAAATAAAGTTGATAATAAATATCAAGGGTTGAGATTATTTTATAAGGGTTAGGTCACTTACACCGTCGGTGCATAGAATAATTTCCAATATAAAAGATCATTAACATGAGTGATCAAGGCAATCTTGTTGAAAAAAAAAACTGATTTCAATATTTTTCGTTTGGTCAATAAACGTACTTTTTTTCAAGATAAAAGTGAGGAGGTAGTATATGGTACATAATCTCATGTTACATAGTGACCAAAAAAATGCTATAATATTCAACATTAGAATTACTATAACAAGACAACAAAAACCATAATATGGTTTATTGTGTTTCTCCCTCTGTTGTGGCTCTCAATGTCTTCCTTTTTATATATTTTGGCAGTTTGGCACAACAATGTTATTAAGGTTTTATTATTTATTATTTTTCTTACATCAACAACTAAGAGTTATTATATTCATGTAGAAACCTTAAAGATGAAACCCTAAAGGTCGGTTCTCTCTGACTGCATGTTCGTGTTCGTCCAGTGCCGCCCCTAGCATTTAGGCTGGCTTCTGGCTGGCCTCCGGGCCGCGCTGATGTCTTGCAGGCTGCTACTGGATGGGTTCTCGATTTCTATTTGGGTGATTGTCAGTGCTCAGGGTAACCAAATGGCTCTGACATCGTTATCGAGGACTGCATCTCTGAGCGGTGATCATGCTAACCAACACTGGCCGACCTTGGTGATAGCGGCTTGGATCAACTGCGCCGTGGATTTCGCATTAATGGCAGTGAGGATTATGGGGTGTTGGATCGAGGTCCTGTTTGTTTTGCAGCGGTGTGGTGCGCTACCCTTTGGATCTTGGCGTGGCGGTGGTTCATGGCATCATGAGCCAGTCAGAGCGGGTCGGGCGAAGTTGCGGAGGTTGGTGCGAACGACATGGTGTGTGGGAGATGTGGGCCTGGACCGTGCCGAGCTTGATAGGCTATGAGTGGCACTCTTCCTTTGAGGCTCTTGGGCTTAATAACTTGGGTTGGGCTTCTTGCCTTAGTCCTCTAATGTTTTCGCTTGTCTTTTACAATAAATTCCTCTTAGGAAGCTAATGCACTTTTTAGTGCACTCTATGTACCTCTACCGCTTCGGGAGTAGTACCAAATGAAAGTCTCCGCTACCTCAACTTATTTGAATGTATAATGAGTATGACTATTTGTATGTACCACTTGTGGGTACTATCAAGTAATGGCGGATGGGTATGTAACGACCTAGCTATTATGGCTTGTGATGAATATAAATTTTTTTTATTAAAAAAAAAAGTAATTATATTCATGAGTTGAATTTACGATCTCTTGTTATTGAAAATTGAGACTTATATCATTAAATCAACTGATATTGAGCTGCTAATAAAGTTTTTGTGTTTAAGTTTGGTATTCTCTTTTTTTGGTACAATAATTTTGGTTACTCTATTATTGATAATAAATAAATAATAGGGAGAATATCACAAATAGTCACTTAATTTTTACCTATTCGACACTTTGGTCAATCACTTTTTAAATATATCACTTTGGTCACTCAACTTTAACTTTGTTATTCACTTTAGTCATTTCGTTAATTTTTTTTTTATTAAAAAAATTATTTGCCACAATATTAATGATATTTTCGTCAAATCAATTGTGAAAAACTGAAAAATCTGTATTAGAATGATTAGGAGAAGTGATTAAAGTGAGATAAAACGCGCCAATTGGATGACTAAAGTGATTGATAGAGTAATAGTTCAGTGACCAGATATATCACTTTGGTCACTCAACTTTAACTCTGTTATTCACTTTAGTCACTTCGTTAATTTTTTGTATTAAAAAAAAAGGGAAAATACTATTTACTCCCTGAACTTTCAAGGAAAAAACAGTTCAGTCCCTAACTTTTCAATTTCACACGTTTACTCCCTCATCTCTCAATTTTGAACCAATAGGTCCATTCCGTCAAAAAACTCTATTAAAATGTCTATTATACCCTTAGTTCATCTTTTTTCTTAATTTTTTTTTATCTTTTTTTTTTTTTTTTTTTTCTGTTTATCTCTTCTCCTTCAACATCAAATTTTCTAAAGCGATCAAATCAATCCGAAACACAAAATCTCTCTTCATCTGCTCAATCAGAAAAGGAAAAAAAAAAACTAAACAAAAGAGAAAAAAAATCTTTTCAAAAAAAAAATTATTTAAAAATTTGAGTGTAGAATAGACATTTTTGGTCGGAGAATAACAAATTAGACCTATTGATCCAAAATTGAGAGATGAGGGAGTAAACATGTGAAATTGAAAAGGCAAGGACTGAACTGTTTTTTCCCTGAAAGTTTAGGGAGTAAACAGTATTTAACCCTAAAAAAAATTTATTTGTCACAATATTAATGATATTTTCGTCCAATCAATTATGAAAAATTGAAAAATCTGTATTAGAATGATTAGGAGGAGTGATTAAAGTGAGATAAAACGCGCCAATTGGATGACTAAAGTGATTGATAAAGTAATAGTTGAGTAACCAAAGTGATATATTTGAAAATTGAGTGACCAAAGTGCCGAATGAATCATAGTTGAGTAATTATTTGTGAAATTCTCTCTAAATAATATATAAATAACAACATCATTGGATAGCAATCATAGCATGGCATCATCCCTCATCACTATGAAATATAAATTCCCGAGGTCAGATTGTAGCATGCATGATGGCGTAGCATAACTGACTTTCTATATATTTTTCATATTTTTTAAATGAAATCAACTTCCATATTTCTATTTATCACGTCTTGATTTGGGAATGATAAATTAAAAAAATATTAAAAGAGTGTATTTATATTAGAGGTATGATTTTAAAAAGGAGGAAAGCCTACCCACTTTTTTTATAAATACTTTTGACTTGTATGGAAAGCACATCCTAAAGAAGACATTATTTTGATTTTGATTGCAGCTACAAAGCTAGCCCTTGGTGAATTGAAAGGGAAAGGGACGTCTTCCAATTGTCTGCAATTTGTTTCAGTCATATTCTCCATTGAAATTTTGGTTATGATGGCTCTTGGCTGCTTAGGACTTTTTCTTCATCTTTCAAAGAGCAAAGAGGAAATTGGATGATGAAGAAGGTGACTGAGAATAAAGAAAGAAGAGCTAGCTAGGACCATATGGACCGACTTGTGTAAATTAAAGTCCGTGATCGTCAAATTCACATGCCATTCGCTTTCAAATGCCTAATACGGTTTGATCAGTTTTGACAAGGGTTAACGTACAGAGCCAATAGGTAATATTTAGCGATGGTTTGTCGTCACCGGCATCAGATATCACCGGGCCAGAAGTAGAGGTTCCCAGTTCAAGGGTCGCAAAGGTAGTTAGGTCTAGGGTTCTTAAAGAACTAATTAATTATGATTAGCCGCATGTGCCGTGAATGAAGCCAGGAAATAATTAAGTTTCAGTTGATCCTGATCGATGCAGACGTTGATCTTTAACTTGATCGATGTCATCCATTAATGACTTATCTGTTTTTAAATGCATATCGATTTCTCTATCATACATAACTAGATCAGATCCACCATTACGTCTTGGTAGGATGAACAAACTCGCTCATATATTGGAATAGAGAATTAGTGAGGTCTCTGGAAATGTGAATGCTGGAGTAGTTGATACTCAATATGTAGCTAGCTAGCATGCAGAGAAACTAATTAAGTTGAAGAAATTAAGGAGACCGTACCGTGACCTTTGCTGTGCAACAGAGCATCATGCATTTTCTAAACGTTCCGGCCATGATTCTTTACTTGTTCACTACTTACTCTTCCCTTTTTCTGACCCTAGCCTGTTCAGGAAAAAAGAAAGCATGCACTAGTTAGAATCTAGTAATTTCATAATCCTACTATTTAAACTGTTCTTATAAAGGTACCTAGTATTTAATCAATCATTGTGCTCATGGTTATAACTTATAATGTGATTGTTCAAATAGCTAGAGACGGATTGTACATAAACAAAAAACGCGATGGAGTGAAGGGTAGACAAAAAACTTATGACAATGCATACAAATTGGCTAAAAATAACAAATTAGATAAAACTAACTCTTGAAACATAATAAAACAAGTTAGAGTGCAAACTTCATGAAATTACTTGGTACAGGCTACCGAATAACTATGAATCCGAATGCATGCATATATGTATATATATCCAATGGTATTGACATTCAATTATTCATTGCAAAGTTCTTCAAACAATAGCGGGAAAGTTGGGTATATTTAAGATAGAAGTTACCCAAGAAGTAGTGCTCTCCAACAGCGTACTCTGCAAGAGATTGATAGAACTGGGAGTCTCTCTGGTGCTGAAAGTCTGAAAAGAGGATATGTCGATGACTGAAGGAGGAACAGAGGGAAGGGCTCTATTTGGATTAATTGGACTATCTGGGGCCATAAATGGGCCACACAGTAAGGGTCAGGTCAGCCACTAGAGTTCAATCACGGCCATCCATGTTGCCTGTGAACATGAATCATTCCTTGGCAGTTGGCGGGCGGTGTAGAGTCTCTATACCACTAAAAGCTAAGAAGCTGCCAACTCCATGCCTACTCATCAATGGGATGGATAAAGGGAAAGCCGAGGTTAAATTCCTATCCTTCTCCGATGAATGAGGGTCTCATATGTTACTCCATCTTTTGCTGGCCAATCACACTGCACCACTTCATAGTTCATACACATTCCAAAATCAACCCCCAAAAAGCATCGAACGGTGAGAAACGGTTTTACTGATTCACGTGCATTCATCCATCAAATTTTAGAGCATTATTTTTATAACGTGTTTTAATTGAGGGAATACCAAAATTTTGAATGATTTTTTATATAAATTTTATTATGTTTTGACTTTAAAAAAATTGTAAAAGTTATGTGAGTCTTGATTTTTGAGTTCCATTGAGAAGTGTTTAAAAATAATTTTCATCCTTAATAAAATTTTGATGACAAATTAAAAACATTTGATTTTGGCAAAAAACTTTGTGCTATGTCTACAAATTTTGGCGAAAATCATGGTCAAACAATTTTTTTTTTTTTGGTTGAGAAAGTTCTAAGGTCCAGTTTTCATGAGGTTGAATCATGAAGTATAGTTAGTTTATAATTTTTAAGTTTTTTAATTTTATTTTTTTCACCTTGAGAAATGAATGAACAATTTTATATTTAATAATACAAATTGCTAGTTAGAGTTTAGGATGACGCCAATGGTTAGAAGTTTTACCAATAATTTATAGCTTGTCCTCCATTTGTCAGTAGGTTGTAACACAAAAAAGGGCAAAACATTACAAAAAATGGCAGGTCGTACAACGTAATTTCAATGAAGATTCACCTTTCAGTATTACTTGACATTTGTGTTTCCACATTTTTTTGTAAGTAATATATTTCTACATTCGATTTTCGTAATATGAATCGTTCATCAAAACATTATATAACATCTTTACAAAAAATAGATCAATTCAGAGATCATTTTACCACGGAATAATAATACAGTGCAAAATAATCTGTAAAGTAATTTATCAAACGATCAGAATAAATGGTGCAAGTAGCCAAATAGGTGAAAGATCGAGCAAATTTAATCATAGTGGACCTAAGGATAACCATAAACCGAGTAGGTTGGTGTTGGTACTATATTTTCATAAGGTTTCCCTGGTGTGGTGGGGGTTACGTGTCAGCAATTCGGCATTAAAGCACCACTCTTGACGATCCACGATCATCTACTAAAAGGAGCGCATATCATCACTATCCACCCTGCCAAATTACAAAGGCGAATATTCAATTCAGCTTCAAATTCCGAGTTCATCTCTGAGCTCTACAGCACACACTGCAGGTATTGATATCTCTTACCGTCGTAATTTAGTGTTTTCCTCTACGCTCTCCTCCTTTTATGATTACCATTTCTGCTTTTTCAGTGACAATTTCTGCAAGTAAAAATCAGAAGCGTTTTCGTTTGCTGTTTTGCTCTTAGTGTTTTCGTCCCTCCATTTTCAGTAGTGTCACTACTGAAGTAAAGATCACAACGAGGTATAGAATAGAATTGATTTCCTCTCTTATCTGTTTCACATGAGTTGGATGATGTGGTTCAGGTATTGATATTTTGTGTGATTTGAATTGGATGATGACGTGCGATATTGACTGGTAGTGTTCAATGTTAGCATTGTAATTTGAATTGGATCATGTGCAATATTGACCGGAAGGTCCAAAGTTACAGATTATGTGTGAAGCACTTTGTGTTTGGTTGTTAGTTCTGTTTAAGCACCTTGGGAATTATTGTGATGAGGTTAGGAAGTTTTAGACGGAAATACTACTTCATCTTTGTTCCTTTTAAAGCTTCAATTTTGCTTGGAATCATAATGATTTTACAGTTTATTATACCTCAGTCAGGTTAGAAGTTGTGCTATGGCAGAAAGAAACCATCTAAGGTATAGTAACTCCTTGTATTAAGAAACATATCTACGGTAGAGAACCATATTGCAATTTGCAGAAATTAAAATTTTGTTCAAACTCTTGTTAATTTAGTATAATGATATCAGTTGCTTGTTATTATACAGCTTGAGAGTCATCAATGGGGAACAAGCCACTTTGTCATCTTTGAATTCGTTGCAATCTGGCAGTAGTTGCTTGGCTTGTAAATTTCTTGCTCCAAGCGAATGGCAGAATATTACAGTTCATACTGTTACGCAATTCTCCCCTTCTCCTTTAATCTCTTGCACAGAAAGTATGCCTCAAGGTGCTACTGTTTCACAAATTACAGCCGCGAATTCAGAACAGTCATGTGATCAATCAACATCATCTAGTGTCCTGCGAGATGTACATATCGTAAGAAATTACCTCAAAATGTTGGCTTACAGTTTCTGTAGATCCATGCTGCTTGCAAACTCGGTACTATTTCATGGCTATATATCTTCACATTGACCATATAGAGCTAATAAATAGTAGTTATCATGCTTTTCACTTTTTCAGTCAGCTCGGTTAATGGAAGATTTCCTTCAGCTTGCTAAGGACAACACAGAGAAGGATCTTGAAACCTGTGGGACTCTTGGCGCCTTTCTTGTAAGATTCATTCCCCCTTTAGGATCTAAAACCAATATGTTTGTTGCATAAGATATGATCACATGTTAAGTCTGTAAGGATGCTGAAAAATTGGCCCAAATGTATAAAGGGAGTATATTCTTTTGAATATGACAAATGATTTCAGTCACTGGGTAATGACCTTTCTCTGTTGCAAAGTTTCATTACTTATTCTACATTTCTCAGTTTCATTGGTCTCCATTACTATCTTCAAACAGTTTCTTCCGTCTCCAATCTCACTCACAACCCAAATATTTTTCACTTTCTCACCAGTTAATCCTTCACAGATCTTTGATGTACAACTTATTTATGCCCTTTTATCTGCATGTACACATTCAGTGTTGTAAAATGGATTGCAGATTGTTAGAGTTTGAATCTATTCGTTGAAGGTAATATGTATTTGTTTCTTGTGTATGCATAGAAAAATGAAACATTCTATGTGACGACTCTGATCATACCCAAGCAGGAATCCACTTCCAACTCTGTAAGTCTCTTAGGCCTTTCACTTCCAAGTCTTGTTTTTCATTCACGAACTGTATTCTGCCGTCACTACTGTTTGGTGCTGACCAGAACTTATGACAGTGTCAGGCAACAAATGACGAGGAAGTCTTTGCCATACAAAATGAACATTCACTTTTTCCTGTAGGATGGATCCATGTACGCCTTTTTCTGTTCTTTTTCTATTTTTAACTTTTGTTTTCAAGAACTGTGGCCAAAGTTGTGTATCCTCCTGCTTATTTACACTTAACTACTGCTTATCTTCCCTGAAATACTATGTATATACATTAACTTGTCTATACTTTGACAGATTTAGCATCTCTTGTTCACTTTGTCAACTATTTATTTTCAGACACATCCTTCTCAGAGTTGTTTTATGTCATCAGTGGATTTACACACACATTATTCACGTCAGGTAATTGATTTAGTCAGTGCTATTTTCATTATCAATAACTTCTGTTGTGTGTATGGCTACCCCTTCATCATATAATTCATATCTAGTATACGCACATTATAGGAGAATTCAGAAAGTTAGTTAGCGGTTTCATATAGCCTTGGTCTCTAGTGCAATGATTTGAGATAAGAGGTTTGGATATTGACATCATCGCATCAACTGTACAATGGTTTGACGACTATAAATGTAAGTAGTATTTTGAATCTGTTATGATCAGGATCTTTGGAATCATTTCCAAGTAATTCTAGTAGTGATTTTTTTTTAATAATTATTTTTATAATAAAACTCCAAATATATACAATCTATTAACATTCACTTAAACTACACAGCATTAACTAAAATCCTATAATGTGTACCTTATTTTCTCTTGTCTTTTCCATTGTTGCTTGTTTGAAATCCTGAATTGCCTTGCTGGGTGTGTTATTCTCCATTTTAACCAAGGGCTATTGTACTAGGGTTGAAAAGATACATATAACTGTGTTGATCTGGTTCCAAGTGAAGTCTTTAAGTATCCCTTTCCATCTTGCATTTTCAGGTTATGGTACCTGAGGCTTTTGCCATTGTCATGGCCCCAACTGATACTTCAAGGTATGTAGTTCTTATGAAGCTCAGTCAAAATATTTTTACAAAAAACTAGAAAACTAAAAAACAAAAAACTTGGATATGACATTAAATCAGTAGGTCAGAAACGTTAGACGAATACGTAGTATCTTGTGGTCTAGATATGTACGGAACATGTTTGAAAAGGTAAGTGGTAGCGCATGAAATACAGTTCAACTGAGAGAAAACTTGAGTAAAGGGTACATTGCCTTGAATGTGTTTCAAGTTTCAACAGCCTATAACTTGTGACATATTTGTACATTCAGAAATTTATTGGTTGAGATTTTTCCAGAAGCTATGGAATATTCCGGCTATCTGACCCTGGTGGGATGAGTGTCTTGAAAGAGTGCCAAGAGACAGGGTTCCACACTCACGAAGAAACAGGAGATGGGAGTCCCATTTACGAGCACTGCTCCAACGTCTACACAAACTCAAATCTGAGGTTTGAAATCTTTGACTTGCGTTGAGGTTCTGTCTAGAAAATGCACAAAAGTTCACACTACCGACAGATTAGGAGACATCCAAGTCAACATCCATGACCTTAGTTGAGCCTGGCAAGTGGCAACAGAGCTTGGATGAGGTTTTGGTACTTTAATAATACAGAATTACAGATAAACAAAATTTTGACAGTGATCAAGTGTTGTAATTATCTGTTAACATAGTTTTGGAAAGTAGTATCTGTTCTAGTGGCATAAGTCTCCGGCTGTTCGTAAGCGGTACGTCCCAAGTTCGACGGTTGTGTAGACAAAAAAAAAAAAAAAACATAAAACTAAAATACTGAATATGTACAGTTTTGAAAGTAGGAAACTATGGTTCATATATTGTGTCCCTTCTTTTCATAGAGCTGGCAAGGCTATTATTGTTCTAACTTGTACCTGTTGTCATTGTCTTTGACTGCACAAAAATGAATACAACAGCAAAAGCAAAGCGTCTTTATTATTGAGCAGTGAGTCTTGCTTTTAGAAAACTTAACAGTTACCCAGTTAAGGATGATCTCTGACTTTGCCTGCTCAATAAATGGCATTACTTATCCTCCTCAATAATCTTCAACTACCAGCACTGAATGCATTGCAGAAATTTTACTTAAGGCCTCAGCTGTCATATTGGTCCACTCTGAATTATTATTGAGCCGTACAAATAATACATTAATAATAATACTAGTAGTCCTTTTTTCTGTATTTGGCTGGCACAATGTCTTCATGTCTTCATGCTTACCAAAAAAAAAATGTCTTCATGTCTTCATGTCTTCACTGGCTCTCAGCTCATGGTTTTTTCTGTGGAAATGAATAGACAAGTGATGGGGAATTGGGGAGGAAATTTTATGTTTAACGAAATTGAAGCTCTGTTTAAATCAATTATTGCTTGATTTAGCTCCCTACCTAACGCTCTTACGCTTATCTTTAGTATTGGTATGCCTTATAGTTATGAGAGTGAAAGGGTCAAGTGGGTATTGGAACCTCCCCTTATTTTAACATTTTGCTACCTCTATTGATAGAGCTTGATCTTTCCTATCTTGTGATTTGGACATATCATTCTTCTCCGAAATGTTTTAAAGTCGGAAAGAAGAAGTCTCAATTGATCTCTATTATTTCCTTCCTTGCGAAGAAAATATTGCTTATATAAAATGCTTAGCATTTAGCAACGGGTCCTTTTCATACATATTAATCATGGTGATCAAGATAGAAATTATGATCTATAGTTATGAAAAAGACATTACATACCTGTGACATATAAAAAGTTAAGAAATTTCTTAGTTATGAGAGAGACGCTGTCTACATATGTTATGTTGCATGCAAGATTTTTACGAAATTTCTTGGAGTTTGTAGTTCGAACAAGCTACCATGACCCATTGCAAGCAAGAAACAACCATAAGAAACCAATAGAGTACCGTTATTTTTCAGTTTTCTTCTAATTACAAGAGCAAATACACATTTTAGTTCAAGTAGAAGTGGTGATGTCTAATATGTATTGGCAATTTCCAAAAATCAAAGGAGAAACTCAATAATTTACATAGAATTAATTAATCGAAAAAAAAGAGAGAGACCCCACTAAACAAAAAAATAAATAAAATAATTTTGTTAATATCACTGCTACGCGGTGGTTGTCAGAAAGGATGAACATTTCTGCTCAACCCGTTTACATTGGTGAAGAACCCGAAACCGACCACACCCGGCCTGTACGGCAAATACGACCGTCGTTTATCCCCTTCCTTCTTCGCTCTGTTCATCACGTAATGCTTCTCGTGCGCCGACGACACCGTTTCGGCCTTTTTACCCTTTTGCCCCTGAGCTTTCTCCACCGGCTTTACGCTCTTGGCGGCCTTCGCGGTCACCGCCGCCGCCGCGGCAGCCGCTCTATTTTGCTTCGGGGTCGCCGAATTAGGGTTCAGGAACACGAACGCGTCCTTGCCGTCGCTGTTGCTCCGAGGAACCAAGTCCCTGATTCTCCAGAGCTTGGAGGACCCGGTGGAATTGCTCTTGTTGTTTCGGAGCTCCTGCGAGACTTCCTTGGCGTTCTTGGACCACTCGCAGTAGCTTCCCTCCGGGACGGCTTCGAGCTCGTCGGATTCGGAGGCCGACGACGATGGAGCGTCGCGGTCTTCGAAGAAGAGCTTTTTCAATGGCGGCCTTAGAGACGAAGAAGAGGAAGCCTCTTTCTGGCGGAAAGAAGAATCGCCGTCGTAGGCGTCGGCGAAGAGGAGATCCCGGTTGAAAATCGGATACACCGGCCGGATCTGGCCGTCCTGGAACGCGTCGTCGGCGGAAATCGGTGATCCGTCGGGATTCGTGCAGAAAAACGAGAACTCCTCTTCCTCTTCCTCTACTTCTACCTCGTCCTCATCTACAGCAGCGATGTCATTTTGCGTTTCCTTCTCTGGTTTCTCTTCCTCACCTGAAGCTGTGCGTTTTACGTCCTCTGAGACTTTGACACCAGCGGTGAAATTCGCAGAGAGCTGCGAATATTCGAAATTGTTCTTTGAATTGACGTAAGAATCCAAACTCGGAGACGAAGGCGGAACCGAAACCGCTTGCATTTTGAATGAATTGCAGAATCAAATTGGAGAGGTCTGGTGTTGATTAGCTGATCAGAATTGGAAATGGGATAAAAATGAAGGTCTTGGTTTTTAGTTGTTGGTAGCGGTGGTGCTGAAGATATATATATAGAGACAAACAAGAGGCGATAGGTTTGTTGGGCAAGGGCTCGGTTCACACTGTACACGTGTTTATTACCACGCGGGTGTTATTTAGAGCTGCCACTTGGTGAATGTTGTTGATTCTAGAGAGAAGAGAGAGATGGCCCAATGGGAAAATAAGAGACCAGTGCGAGGAGATTATTAGGTAGTCTTACGTGTCATTATTCGGAATAACGATATTTGTCTATATTCGTTATTATTTTCTTTTTTTTTGATAATTTGCAATTTATATTGTGATATTAATCTTCTCTTCTTCTTTTTTGATATGTATTTTTAGAGAAAATGCTACTATCTTAGTTAGAACAACGAACATGTAGCACTATAAAATCACGACTACTTACTCCTAGGCCCCGTTTGGATGGTAGGAAATTATGGTATGAAATGAGAATTAATTTCATTTTCCGTGTAGAGGTGTCGTTTGGTTGTAATTAGAGATTGAAAAGGAAATAAAAAATGAGATTTGACTGAAAATTGACTCCATTATAAAGTTCTGAATTGAATAACCTAGTAAAGGAGTAGTATTCTAATTCCATTCCCACCATCAAAGACAAAATTATATAAATATTCCTTATAAGTTAATGTCATATTTGTACTTTAGTTAGTAAAATGGTGTTATTGAAAATTATACTTTTATATTTCATTCTTATGACTTACCAAACACTACAATAGGAATGGAAATAAATTTCATAATTTAATTTTCAGTAATGTTCCAAACACTCACATGGAAACATCAAAACCTATTCCATTCCATATCGGTCTGGAAAGAAAAATAAATCATTTTTCTATTTTGACAATCCTACCAACCAAACGGGGTCCTAGTGTTGGTCTATCGGCGTTATAATTTTTTTTATTTCAAAAATTTGAGATTATATTGTTTACACTAATTTCGCTTGGTGTATGAGTATATACTTTTGAAGGAAACGTTTCTGTATTGGCTAGAACAACGAACATGTAGCAATGTTAAATCACACCTATCTGCTCCTAGTGTGGAGTCATGGAGGTTTAGTTAGTTCAAACTCACATTACTTGTTTTGGTGATGTTATGCCGTTGATATTTTTTTTAAAAAAATAAAAACGTTATTGTATTGGTCGAAACTATGAACAATTGTTGCTAGTAGATCACACCTAATTGCTCCACGGAGGTTTTGTTCGTTCACACCCATAACGCGGATAGGGTTGACTTTGGGCGGGGGATGTCTGAAAAGTCAACAGGGTATTACTTGGAGAGGTGGTAGCGAATCGGATTTTAATGAGTGGGGGGATCATAGGGACACGCGGAAGACGTCACGGGTGAAGTAACCAATGCTCATGTGATTGATTGGGAAAAGGGGAGGATGACTTGCATGGCAATCAAAGTGTTTATTTCTGTCACCAACGAAAATACCAAACAAATAATTTTAATCAATTATAGGAAAATTCATGGTCGGGGTTTAGGAACTTGGGAAGAACGTTTTCTCAAGAAAAGTCTAATTGTGGGCGGATTGAAAACGGACTAGAAGATTAGGACCTGATTGATCATACGTTTTGAAGTCAATGTTATCATTTGGTTCATCTTTTTAAGTCGAGAACTATTGAATATATTTATAAATATCGGTTTTGAGGTGAGAATATAGATATGAATAAAAAATTAGTTTCGCATATGGGTTTAAATTTAATTGCTAATAATCTATATAACACACCTATTACCCACATCATCAGATATTTTTGTTTTCAAAAATTCTACTATAACGTACATGTGTATACGCACGAGATGTGACAGTTAGTTATGAAAGATGAATAGTATTTATATCTTGCATATCGTTGGATTCTGTTTATATGGCGCCCATATATGTATCTAGTAGAAATTTCCTTCTGCTTTTTTTCCATATTGTTTGACATAATAGATGGGGATATAGATCAAAGGAAAAATAAGGGAAATTCATTGAGGGGGATGATCTGTGCAAAGAAAGCATGGAAGAAGAATAATATATCAGCTCGGGTATCATCTCCACATGAATATAATTGGATTAATTATAAGACGAAGGGATGAAACAACGTCATCTATCTGCTGGATTCTGCATTGTGCTTGCATGACAAGTTACCAGCTTCGATCTTCCAGAACTTCTTATCTTAATTGCTAATTAAACCTGAAAATGATTAACAGTAGTAGCTAATTAACTATCTTCTGCACGTGAGATTATAAAAAGACGTACGCTATATATATATATATATGTTGGAAATTCATCGTATTCTAGATGGCGACTTAGCCTCTGATCAACTCATAATCCCTTGGGGATTAAGTTAATCGACGTCTAATATTCGACGACGACCTACATAAACTAATAATTAATCGAGCTCGATTGAAGTCAGAATTGTTTGCACAGTCTACTTTCTTTGGCTTGGTAGCTGCTAATATTGCACGAACATGGAGCAGCATTGAAGAGGGAATTAACAATAATGAACAACTCATTAAGCTCTTAAGATATAATTAAAGGGGATAGAGACTGAGTCCATTCCTTAATCCAGTGTTTGAGACTGGCTAGACTAGACTTTCAAGGGCAGCCATTATTTAAGACACGGCAAATCCGACATTCTGGACTTGTGGGCGATGCAAACAATAGGAATTGAAAAATCTCGTTTACTATTTCAATTTTTGATCGTGGTGTTTTGACAAATCTGGTAGCTCTGTGTTAAAGGTTGGCAGATCAAAAATATAGGAGGTGATGAACCAGGAAAGTTCCAAAGTCCATGCAATTGCTGCTGGGGCAAACTCACTTTATCCCATGCTTCATGCAATATATGCATGCTACTTTTGACCCGAAAAAGGAAGAAACTCCATGTTCAGAAAGGAAAAGAAAGACGAGAAGTAGGAAACGCGCATAAAAAGTTAATTCGTGAGTCCATGACATGAGTTGTTTTCTCAATAGACTAATCCATTAGTTCTGAAGACCGTTTAATTGTATGTGTAGTTGTACGAGATAAATATACAACGTACTCAATCAAGCAATGGTTAGGATTAGAATCAACAATCATTTAGTTGACACTGTTGAATGATTATAAGAACTCAAAATTGATAGCTTTTATGAATGCGTTATTTACATTCGTATGTCAAAGATGAGCGGTTATGATTATAATTTATGAACTAAACACAACAAAGAGTACGTGATCGAGCAAGTAGCTTCATGCCGGCCTAGAGTAGAGTGAATGATCCTTTATTAAAAAAGCTTACAGAAAAAGCTTGACGCCATGTTCATCTCCTCGTATTCGAATAATTTCATATGATCGATGCTTACAGAAAACATTCAGGAGAGACACTCCTGTCACGTAACACGTTAGAAGTCACCGATCATATGGCAGAGAGAGGTTACCATGGATATTTATTCAGAATATCTCTCCAGTATTCCCAATCCAGAAGATATTTGGGCGCGGCTGTATTTGGACCTATTGGGCTCAGATGTCTCCTCCTGGTCTAGCGTGCTCACTTCCTCTCATTGTCAAAAATGGAGCCCAACGAGAGCACAATATTACAAGATGACGATGACGTTGTTATCAGCAATAGCTTTGTAAATGGTTCAAATCGACGCCAAAGAGCCAATAATGTAAGCTCTATAATTAATAATTTGACTCTTAACTTTTCCTACCTCTGATAGGTACTGCTGTAAATTATTATGTAATTTAATAATTTACAGCTGCAGATTCATTGTTTCACCCAACGAGGGTTGAAGAAGCCACAAAGAGACAGAGACAGACAATAGAGCTCCATTGGAGGATTAACGGAGTCGCCGAACTACGTCATTGGATTCATCACCTATATACGAATCTACCCCTTTTTTTTTCTTTCTTTCTTTTTTCATCCTCGTCTTCTTCTTTAACTTGTAGTCTTGTAGCATCGAGCTTCCTAAAGCTTCTTCTTCCTGCTGTTCTTCCTCTGTTTTGGTGAGTGAGCTTTTCGACTCATTTGTTCTCGAAATTAATTAGATAGTAAATTTGGTTTTCATCTTTTTTTTGCAATGGATTGGATTCGTAGGGTTGGATGTTGATGACGTACTATAGAGGGAATGGCAATGGAATTTTTATTAAACAAGAAGAACTTTCCGTTGAATCACAAAGACTACACGTTGTACGAAGAAGTTGGTCAGGGTGTGAGTGCCACTGTGTACAGAGCTCTCTGCATCCCACTTGATGAAATTGTTGCCATCAAAGTTATAGACCTAGAGAAATGCAACAATGATATGGTAATACTCGGATATATTGTGATTAACATCCATCATCATCAGCTATCCCGTTTTTGTGATTAATATACTTTGTGTAGTTACTGAGCTGGGAGGATTTATTTACTTACTCGCAGGATATGATTCGACGAGAAGTACAGACTATGATCTTGCTGGATCATCCTAATCTGCTGAAAGCACACTGCTCTTTCACTGCTACCAGGAGTCTGTGGATTGTCATGCCTTACATGGCCGCCGGTTCCTGTCTTCACATCATTAAGTCTGATCATCCCAATGGTTTTGAAGAGCATACCATCGTGACATTGTTGTATGGGGTCATCAAAGCTCTTGCTTATCTACATTCCCATGGCTACATTCACAGAGATGTTAAGGTAATATACCATCCCCTTATTATTTGGTTTTATTCATTGACACATTTGGAAGACTAGCTTTAATTACTCCATTCCAGAGTTGTGTTGAATAGGTGTATTGTAGCCAGCGCTGATTAGTAGCTGTATTATGTTAAATAGGTGCATTATTAAGCTGTTTATTTGTATATAAATCCAGTTGTAAGTATGTATCTCTACACATGTATAGTTTCTCTAAAAAGCAGTTTGTGCCAAATTATTTAATTAATTTTGTGTGGAAAAGTGGTTTCTGCTGCCTCTTCGACTGTCCATATTTGCTTGTGTGTTTTGGGCTAAACATGATTAGATTTTCTAACTCTACAGGCTGGAAATATACTGATTAATTCAAAAGGTGCAGTTAAGTTAGCAGACTTTGGTGTTTCAACGAGCTTGTTTGATTCTGGCAATAGACTGCAGTCAAAAAACACCTTTGTCGGAACTCCATGCTGGTGCTGTGCCAAACGTTCTCTACCTTTATATAGTCTACTTACTCCATTTGGTTCTTTCAGAAGCATATCATGTTTGATTCTTCTTCGAAATTCATTGCATTTCATATTTGTTTAACCGTCTCACCCCTTTTTGACAGGATGGCTCCAGAAGTTATGCAGCAATTGCATGGATACGACTTCAAGTAAGTGGGCGGTTCCTTTATAGTTGGTCCTCTTTTAATCAATATATGTAAAGAAGACTAGTAAAGCGATTTGTTTAAATTTTCCACAGTTTGTAGCTGAATTCACTACTACTCCATAGTCTAAAATAATTTCACATGTTATTTCATATCCAAACAGAGCAGACATCTGGTCATTTGGGATAACAGCACTAGAACTTGCTCATGGTCATGCTCCATTCTCTAAGTATCCACCAATGAAGGTAAATCTTATGACCCTGTGAAGTTAGATTGCATGGGACAATAAGCTTTTGAATTTTGAGCTTCCTGACACTGAGTTTTGTAAAATTATACGTGATCTTAGCTCTGTTCTTGTGCATGCACAAGTGTATGAAAGTATAAAACTGTCCATTTTCTGATTTCCTTATTTTAGATCCCTCTTATTATTGGCTCAATTATACGCGCAACTACTGGAATTAAGAACCAGTAGGTTATGCCTATGTAAATCATTTCCAATTACAATGTTTGTGCTTGTCTGTTTGTGTTATCTTTATCTGTAGCAAGCAGATGCCTGCTCTGTCCTTGGTAATTCACATGGTCATGGATTTTCCTCTGAACTTCTTCATGTTACTAAGTTCATTTCCTTCTGGCATGCTGTAATATATGTCTTTCAATGTCATTGTAGGTTTTGCTGATGACCTTACAAAATGCGCCTCCTGGCCTTGACTATGAAAGGGACAAGCGATTTTCAAAGGTGCAGATTTCAGTGATAAAAGTTTTTATTTTTATTTTTGTTCTTTTTATTTTTTTTTAGTTTTTTAATTTTTTTTTGTTTTTGTTTCCCCTTAATGAGGGGTGATGACTTTCTATGGTGTCAATGTTTTTACATGTTATTCTCAAATTGATTTGCACTTGTAGTCCTTTAAAGAGATAGTAGCTGCTTGCTTAGTAAAGGATCCAAAGAAGCGTCCTACTGCAGAGAAGCTTTTGAAGCACCGTCTCTTCAAGCATGCACGTTCAAAAGAATTTATAGTTCGGACAATTCTTGATGGCCTTTGTCCCCTTGGCGATCGATTTAGAATGTTGAAGGTTTATATCTTCATATCAGATTTATACAGATTCCTGCAGAAAGATTGTGCATTTATGTCTTGCATGTTTTGATATGCCTTCTTCTTCCAGCAAAAAGAGGCTGAATTCTTTGCACAAAATGAGGCTACGTATGGTGACGAGCATTTATCACAGGTAACAACTAATCTTATCTTTTGCAATGCTTCTTTTGCACCCATGATGATAAATATGAATTATAATTTTTCTTTCCTGCAGCAAAAGTATATACGGGGGATCAGTGCATGGAATTTTGATCTAGAGGAATTAAAAAGACAGGCTGCTCTTGTGAGTAGGTCACTGTGCTAGATATGTGTATATCTATGCTTTTCTGTTTCTTTCATGGAGAGATCTGCAAGAGTGTGTTTGGTTCTAAGGACTTAATGATGGTCATACCAATGTGATGAATACTCTTCCTTATGTTTAGATTCAGGATGATGATGGCATCGCATTTGCAGAAAATCAAGAGTGGATCTGCAAACAGAAGGGTGAAATTGATGTCTCAGTTGATCTATTAAATAGGTGATCAATGTTACTTAGCTTACTTCTTCAAAAAAAAAAATTTAGACTAGATGGGAAGGTATTCATACTATTATAATTCGTATGCAGATCAACATGGAAAGATGCGGACTTCAAAAAATTTGAAGAACCTGTTGACTCATCAAAATTGTGGCAAGGAGAAAAGAGTAGCTATTTTGGAGTTGATAATTTGGAGAGAAGTTTCTCTATGCCAAGAAATATCTATTCTGAAGCTCCAAAGTTACGCAGTTTGGGTCCATTCAAAATTAACTATTCCACTATTTTCAGCGGTGATAAGCGCAGGCAAGTTCAGAATTATGTCAACTTCTAAACTCTCGTGTTTAAAAGCAAACTTTCATCATTTCCAGAATGCACCCAAATCAGTACCTGTGATTTTTAATTGAAACTGATTCACTGATAAAAAACTACTGCAATATTCTGATTTTGTTACTTGAGGAAATTCTCAAATCTACTTATTCATCTTCTGCAGTGATCAGTTGACACATCATCAGAAGAGAGATAGTTGTTTACATGGTATGTATATTATGTATATATTATTAGTTTATATCCCTTTTGTACTCAAGTCAAATGTTTCTACGTTGTCCTGGAATGAAATCCCTGTGATCACCTTCTTTGAAATCCCTATGTCACCTTCTTTTATCAGAGACAGCATTAGATGAACTCGGGGTCCAATGTAAGGGGAAATTCAAAGTCAGAGTGCCAGATTTGAGTCAAAAGGTATGCTGGTATCAGTGGCATCAGTTATCATCATATCGTCCATATTTTTTATGGTTTTCTGTCAACAATCTAGAATATATAACTTCCATTTATGCTTTATCCTGCTTATTCTAGATCAGTGACGAAGGTTATGGAACTGGTAGTTGGAAATAGGTGTTTGATGATATAAATTAGGTTAAGCAAGACTCAATGTGCTTACAAGTGAAACCCATGAGTCAAGGCATTTATCCAGTATAACCTAGTGTTATCTATTTTCTCTTCTTTTGATATTTAGTATTAATTAAAATAGTTGGGTTTTGGGACATTGATATAAAAGTATTTTTCTGATCATTCTTAGTGATGTTTTCCATTCAGGACACGCCAAATGGCTTTACTAGACCATATATTGGGGAATCAGTAGATTCTGTAAACGGTCCAGCTGCTTGTGTCGTTCCTGCGCTCCATTGCATTCTGCAACAAAATGCCATGCAAATGGTAACTTTTCTTTGATCTACTTGAGAGATTATGCTTTGGTGATCTTATGATATTCACAATGTTGGCAGGAAGAAACAATGAGATTGATTGAAGTTGTAGATCAAATCACAGGTAATGCTTTTGTTCTTGATTATAAGTTTTGAGCGTTTTAAATTTTGATTTTCATCTACTCCTTGTGCTAATATTTTTGTTTTGCCGTAATTTTTGTTGCATAGGCAATCACGCAGAGCTCGCAGAGGCAGTAACAAGTAAAAAGCAGATGCAGGTATACACTGATTTGGGTTCTAAACCTTTGCATATAGCTAGCTGCTTAAATGGGTACAACAGTAATGAAACTTCTGTTAGATTCTACTGAAGTATACTACAGTACAACAGTAATGAAACTTCTGTTAGATTCTACTGAAGTATACTACAAACTATGAGATGCAGTATACGATGAACTTATACTGTTCTCTTGTCCAACTGTTGCAGTTGTCTTTAGCTTCTGCAAGGGAGAGAGTCCTAGAAGCTCATGTGATTTCTATTGAAAATAGGTATGTGAGGTTCTATGTATGTGTTTTCCATAAGCGATGCTCCATTTTATAACTAAAATCTTGTTTGATGCTCTTGTCAGGATTGAGAAACTAGTTGTCGAGTTGCAGATACAAAAGATGAAAAATACCAAGGTCTGTATCTATTACTGGTGATTACTCTCATTTTCCTTTATTTGCTAATTCGAAGCCTGCGTAGCCTATCTGAATATTCTGTTTAGGGTTTGGGGATAGTATATTTGAAATAATACAACATGCAAAGAGGTTTTCTAACCCGATTGTAGTTTTCGATTTTTTCTACGCAGCTGGAGAGACAACTGAGACTAGTTGACAAGGAGTAGAAGTTGTCAGGCTTTCTTTTGATATACAAGATATTGAGATTCTAGTTTGTTCTTCTTAGATTGGAAAACATTTCACTTAATAGCAACCAATCAAGTCACTGTAGAACCCTTGTGTAAAATAATCTCTGGGTTACTGGAATTTTTCCTCTTCAACTTCTCTGTCTTGGCTTCCTATTTTCGAATCTTAACCATGATTTCTTACTAAAGAAGCAAAGTAAGTTGAGCCAAGCCGAAGTCGAAACATATAAATCTGCGGCTTTTGAATCAGATAGACGCAATTGCATTTACAATAGCTTGATCTGATTACAGAGAACAATCTTTGAAATGCTGGAGAAAGCCAAAACAATCTGATTTCACTGAGCAATTGTATACCTTGATGTAATTACACAGAAGAAACCGGAAACTGATGCAACTAAAAAGAATACTGTGTTGTCCTAGACCATACCTATGCTTGGAGTAAAGAGCTGCTGTTGAACAAAGATTTACGTTTTTCATCAAACACCTCGAGAACTATATGTCATCATCACACTGGTGAATCGGATCACTCCCGCTCCTTGTTAAAGTTTTTGACCACCGAAACCAGCAATTTGTCGCCTGCTAGAGTTCTCACTCTTCTAATCAGCTGAGGTCTGGTAATCTTCTTCGCCTGCAATCAAACAATGCAAGAATTCATAAGCCTCAAACTTCAAAATGATCAAATTGCCATCAAATTGTGAACATGAGAAAAGACCATGTACTACTTACCCTGAAATCGTCAGCGGATTTGGAAAGCAGAACCATTCTAGGAGGAGGCAAGACCTTAGCGAGGGCGTTCATCATAGCAGTGAGATTCACCCAAGCCGACTTGGGTGGTGGTCTTCCAGCAGCAGCACTCGCCTGAATGCTCCTTGGAATATCTGAAACAACGGAACATATATACAAAGCCTAATTATTCGAAATCATAAACTTAACAGCAACCAACCAACCAACCAAACAGATCGATACAAACATAAACTCGGAAATGGCCGGGTCCAAATTACTACGTAGTGTTCTTACCCTTCAAGTTAGCAGGAGCCTTGAAGCTGACAACAAAAAGAGGCATAATATGAGAGTTCATGAAAGAGCTCCATATGATAAATCTTTTCGGATTCACAAGACTGTCCACACCAGAATCAAACTCCTTGGAGCTGGGATTAACTTGGTTTGAACCAGCAGGCACCAATTCTCTCTTCCCCAATATGACTCTGCACAGCAACATGTGCCTCAGCCCATTCTCATCAGTGTCTGATGATATAGCACTACAAAAACAGTTCACCAATTGTTAGCGACAGAAATCCGCAATCTGGATAACAAAAACACACATGAAACGTACGTACGTACGTACTCACCCATCAAAAGAATAGTTATTAGCAAACAATTGAATTCCAAGGCCGTGAGACCCGGCCGCTCTGCACCCACTAAACCCATGCAACAGGATATCACAGATCTCATCCCGGGACCCGCCGTACCAGCCGTATCCGATATTGGCGTTTCCGCCGCATTTCTGAGCCACCGCCTTCTGAAAGATCAGAAACGTTTCGCACCTGGCTCGCCTGGTCCACCCAGAATGCAGATTCTTGTGAACCGCCACAACCTTGGCGTCTACTCCGTTCGACTCCATCCCCACGGCGAACATCTTCTTGGTAAACTCATGCTCTATACTATCTTCTTCTAACCTAACCAATCTCATCCGAGTGAAAACTTCGAACCGATCCGAAACAACCGATTTGGAGCAGTCCGACCCGGAATCGTGGCTTTTTTCGTCATCATCAACAATCATGGAGGCTTGGTACTCGCTAATCGGTTCCATCTGTGCCATTTGAATTTGAAATCGAGGAGAATCGAAGGTGTGGAGGGCAAAAAGGAGACGGTTGTGGTTTTGGTATTTATAGGTTTAGAGACCAAGGGTGGCGTGTCGTTTCTTGATCAAGAGGTCGAGGTCGGCGGCACATTCCTTGGCCTCCAGGGAATAGGGGTTTCATTTCTGGAATTTGTTTCCCAAAATAACCCTGATGAAATTACAATGGCGGCCGCGATGTGACGGTTAGGTGGACGTTGGGGATGGGTATTATGGGGATTTCTGTATTAATTGGGGGAGCGTGATTCAGTGCACACGTAATTGATGCGGTCTTTGTTTTGCTTACTTTGAAAGCAACCCTTTCCTTTCTCTTGTAGGATTTGGATTAAATATTTCCTCTTCCTATTCGGAATTGGATTTTGACCAGTCATGCGTTTTTCGAGGAGGTGGGTCCCGCGGCCTTGTTTTTGCACGAGTTTTTTTTTTTTAATACCAATAATGAAACAAAACGACCATTTTTCTTCTTTGCTACTAAGTTATGTTGGGCTTAGACCATCTCCAACGGAGTGGTTATTTTCCACGTGGAGGCTTAACAGCTATAAATGACAGATAAAAAATAAGTCCAACCCATATGTCATTTGACACGTGGATGACAATTTTGTTTCAATCTGTCAAATTTGATAGAGGCTAAGTCTTCTGTCTTTTAATTTTTTATTATTTCTCTCTCTTCTTGCTCTTTCATTCTCGTCTCTCTCTTTCCTACCCAAACCAAAGCCAAAGTCTGTAGATCTGCAATTTTGACATAAAAGAAGCAATACTACATGAAATTTTAAGAGTATATCAGTAGAAATCTAATTCCAATAAGGTTATTACTCGAATCAAAATTTTGATTGGTGTACCCAAAGCATCAGATCGTTTAAAGATGTGAAGATCAAGAAGGGGAAAAGCAGTTTGGGTTCAGAGGAAGAAGATGATTGCTGGGGAAAAAGGTCTCTGCAAAAGAGATGGATCAAGAATACCTACGCCCAAATAGTACGTCTATGGCTGGCGATGGCGATGATTGATCAGTATTTGAAAAAAAAAAATGAATATGATGGAGAGATTAGAGAAACAACCCAAACAGGAAAGGAAGATAGAGATTTCCGTCCAAACAGATGAGATGAGATCTAAAAAGGATGGTCGATGGTCCTCCACCGTCTTTGATCAAAATCTTCTTAACTTCGGTCTGCCTTATTTACAAGATTTATTGATGTTCAGAAAGATAGAGAGGAAAAGAGAGAAGGAGAATGAAGAAAGGAGAGGAGAAAGGATAAACGTAAAAAACAGAAGAAAGGAGATAAAAGTAATAAAATAATAATATTTTTTTGACCCATCTATTGGAGTAGAATTCTAGTAAACGTCAAATTGCCATGTCAGCTGTCAAATTTAATTTTGACAAAAACCAAAAGACATCTCTGCTGGAGATGCTCTTATCGGCCTATTATAGGACTACATGGAACGCGACCATTTTGTCAACTTCTCGGTCGTCTACTTTTTAATAAATTTTTATGGCATATTTATTTATTTAGAATGAAAATAATCATGAATCGAAGACGACTGGAGTTGGAGAAAAAAGGAATCGGTATTAATTTCGGAGGAGTTGATTCCTAAACTCATCTCTCCCATTCGGAATCAAATTTCTGAGTATTCAGGAATCGATTCCTTATAGAGAGGTGAGACCTACACCTATTTGATTCTTTCATGTGTTAGTAAACGCATGAATACTTTTACCGGGAATAATTCAAATTCCTTTATGTGTTAGTAAACTCAAGAATAAATTTACCCCGTAATCATTCCCTCCCATTCCAAATAAGTAAACATGCCCGGCCTTAATATTTTATACCATAATTAAGTACCTCCATGAGCTTTATGTTGGTAAAGAAGCTCACATGTTTTAGGAGTTATTTTCTAGATATTATTTCTTGTTTTGGCCAAATAGGCATAGTGTTTGTTGCTACAAGTAATATATGTTCCGGTGGTATGTAATACTTTGTCCTAATCTAAAGAATGGTTGAATTATTTTGTTTTCTTAAAAAAAAAAATATATTTCATAGTGCTAGCTTAACAAATCATACAGATTTAAAAATGGACTCACCTTCAAAATAATATGTTATCAACTAATGTCATTTTCTCTAACAAAATATTAGTAGACATCTCAAATTCAAATTTCAATCTCATTTTTGCTAATTCTCTCTGGATTCTACTATTTTTAAAATTTTAATTATATTGTAAATCAGATTACATTTTAAATTTAAAATTACTAATATGGAGGTAAGATAATATAAGTTTTATACACGATGCTTTAAGCTCTCCAGTTATTAGTTGCCTTTTAACATTTCACCATCTTATATGTGCCTTGGTAATTTCATTATCAAAATAACAGGAACATGCAGTAACCCGTTTTGTTTGCGCGGTAACCCGGAATTCAAGGATAGCAGCTGGTTTCGAAATTACAGCAAACACAGTTGGGAATTAACGAACCGAAAAAAATCGTGCAAACAGCTAATTAGAGATGATCAATCAAAGACATAGATTGACACCCAAAACCTCTTCTTAATAAGAAAACCAAGACAGAATTTCTCGGGATTTTTTTTTTTCATTTTTTTTCCTGGGTTATTTTTAATTTTGTTCTTGGTGTATTTGGTGGTGTGTGGTGGCCTTAGAATGTTTTTTTTTTTTTTTTTCTTCAGTTTCCACACAACCACGCACCCCCTCCTATTTGGTTTTTTTGAAAGAATGAATGAATGAATGTACAGGTTTTTCTTGTCGATGTCTTCATTGTTTTTGTTATTGTAGGAAGAATCTTGCAGTTAGAAGTTTCGTACGTACTCTTGATTTTCTGTTACATGCATTACATTGCGCTGTTCATGCCGGTCTGTAAATCGGAGACAAAACGAAAAGATTGAATCGATATATTGAAAAGCTGAGGCTAATCGAGGTAGGAATTGAGAGAAGGAGAATGTCGGGTTCCAGTGATTCTCCTGCTCCTCAATCATCAGAGCCGACTGTGAATCAGAAAAAGGCTGTATCCAGGGAGGGAAATGGTTCATCAGACAGCTCTCCTCCTTCGCCACCAGCGAAATCGCCGTCTTCTGAAGCTCCATCCTCTCCTCCGAAATCTCCACCTCCCTCATCACCGCCTAAATCCTCACCGACTCCGCAAGAGTCACCTGCTCCTCCGAAAGAGTCACCATCACCACCGCCTCCTTCGCCGCCACCTTCGCCTCCACCGTCATCTCCTTCACCACCACCTTCATCCCCGCCTAAATCCAAACCACCTCCACCTCCTCCTCCTCATTCCCCACCCCCAAAACCATCATCAGCACCAGGACCATCACCAGATTCTTCTCCTTCTCCACCCAAGTCTGATTCTCCGCCATCAGATAACTATAACGCTCAACCTCCTCCACCGTCAAGTAATGAAGGCGATCAGGGCAATCCTAAAACCCCTGTTTCACCTCCGGCGGCTCCAGGCACACCTGCCACCCAGGCCCCGCCAACGCCGAACCAGAACCCGGCCACTCCCGCCGTTCCTACCCCTCCAAAGC
Source organism: Rosa lucieae (assembly GCA_024704745.1). Classification (NCBI taxonomy): domain Eukaryota; kingdom Viridiplantae; phylum Streptophyta; class Magnoliopsida; order Rosales; family Rosaceae; genus Rosa; species Rosa lucieae. The sequence continues at coordinate 61,865,139 of CM045495.1, read as the reverse complement.
AACCTGCCACTCCTAAAACTCCACTTCCTTCGACTCCTCCACCCAAACTATCACCACCTCCTACAAACAAAACCAAAACCGCAGATGACTCAAGCTCAAGTAACTCTGGTCACACAGGTACTGTGATAGGCTTGACAGTCGCCGGAGTCTTCCTGCTCGCCTTGGTTGCTGTTGTTTTCCTTTTCGTGAGGAGGAGGAAGAAGAAAAACCAACCTTATCCCCAGAATTACATGGCTCCACCTCCAGGAGCTGGTCTCACTCCAGGTACAAACAGATGGTGCATGCATGTGTGAATTGTTTTGCGTAAAATATTGTGATTTAGTTGCTTGACGAATGAAGGTTTGATCATTGATGACAATACAGAGGGATATTATCCGGGGCAAGGTCCAAATTCTGGTCAGGCGGAAAGCTACTATTCAAATGGACCATATCCGCAGTCTTCGTTTGAGCAGACATATGGGAGTCAGAGAGAAAGGAATATGAATGCTGTTGGATCAGAGTCGGATCTCATTGCTGGCCATAAGGTACATTTCAGCTATGAGGAGATGATGGAGATCACCAACGGATTTTCCCGCGCAAATGTGCTTGGTGAGGGTGGTTTTGGGTGTGTCTACAAGGGTTGGATGCCGGATGGGAAAGTGGTGGCGGTCAAGCAGCTTAAGGCCGGTAGCGGGCAGGGAGAGAAGGAATTCAGGGCTGAAGTCGAGATTATCAGTCGAGTGCATCATCGACATTTGGTGTCCTTGGTTGGATATTGCATCTCTGAGCAACAGAGATTGCTTATCTATGAATTTGTTCCAAATCAAACTCTTGAGCACCATTTGCATGGTAGGTGATGATTCAACCTCTTCTTATGTTTTTATGGTCTAATGCGACTTCAAATTTATCGATTTGTGCTGCTGCTTTCAATCAGCTCCTGGAATGCCGGTGTTGGAATGGACTAAGAGACTCAAGATTGCTTTAGGGTCCGCAAAGGGTTTGGCATATCTACATGAAGACTGTATGTCCCTCTTCTTCATTCTCGTCACTACTGCAGTTATGCTTTTGAAAATTAGGACTGCTTAACTTGGACTGTCAGTTTTATCATCTTGAATCATTAGTTCTTATTGGCCGTATCACAACTTGAATCACATTCTAAGTGATCTGATTCTGTGTATTCTTCTTATGTGATCTGCGTTTAGGCCATCCAAAAATTATTCACCGAGATATTAAATCAGCGAACATTCTTTTGGATGATTCCTTTGAAGCACAGGCATGTTACCATTTTTTGTTGTCCAACTTATTTCTTCTGATGCTCCCTCAAACTTGTATTTTTTGGACCAGTGAAGTTCTAGTTTCTCATTTAAGTATGTATTTGCGCACAGGTTGCAGACTTTGGACTTGCCAAACTGACAGATGATATGAATACTCATGTATCCACGCGAGTGATGGGAACATTTGGGTAAGGCAGAGTTTGTTAACTTCTTTGGAAATATTGGCCTGAAGTTTATTGCCTGACAATCAACACTGATGCTGTTTTTGACACTTGAATTACAACCTCGGGTGTATGTTTGATTTTGGTTTTCAGGTACATGGCTCCTGAGTATGCATCAAGTGGGAAGTTGACAGATAGATCAGATGTGTTCTCATTTGGAGTCGTGCTTCTAGAGCTCGTAACTGGGCGCAAACCTGTTGACCCAACTCGGCCTTTGGGGGATGAGAGTTTGGTTGAATGGGTAAGTACATCTTCTCCTTTGCTTCTATTGCTTCAAAGGACGCAGACTTTCAGATTACGGAAGAGCATCTGTTGTTAATTTTTTTTGCTCGACGAGAAACTAAACATTGACATCCAAAAATAAAGCTGACTGCATCAATTGTAAGACTAATTTGGATGTGGTACATGAACATGTTAGAATGCAGCTTATCACTAACAATGTGTTGTCTAAACTTTTTGCAGGCTCGTCCACTCCTTATTAAAGCCCTCGAATCAGGTGACTTGAGCGAACTAGTAGATCCTAGGCTTGAGAAGCATTATGTGGAGGGAGAAATGTTAAGAATGGTTGAGGCAGCAGCTGCATGCGTGCGTCATTCTGCTACAAAACGACCACGGATGGCACAGGTGAATACTAACAAAAAGCACTAATTTGCTTAATGGGTCTATGTTCTTAGCTAGACAACCATCTTTCCTATGGTAGACCACAAACTGACTTTATTCAACTTCATACTAATCAGGTCTGTAGAGCATTGGACTGTGAAGGTGATGATCTCTCGAATGGGGTGAAATTTGGGCAGAGTACCGCTTATGACTCTGGCCAGTACAATGAAGACATTATGAGATTCAGGAGGATGGCATTAGGCACCGGCAGCTCAGAGTTTGAAGCGTCTAGTGCAGAATTCACCGGTTCCAGAGAGCTATCAGGGCCTCAAACTCCATGGACTACGACTCGCCCAGATGTTTCAAGCGACGAATCAGAAACTCGAGCATTTAACAACCAGGGTAATGCCAGCAAGAACCAACGCAACACCAGTGTCCGGCGGTACTAATTTCTAAAGAATGAAGTGTTAGTTTCTGACCCGTCCACACACTCATGTTCACATTATTAACCTCACTGGTGCACCAGAGAGACAAACAGAGGAGACTGCAGTGCACTCATTACAGAAAGAGAGAAAAGGAAAAAAAAAAAAAATCATATTTGCATAGATTGGCTTTGTTGGACTAAATTCTGACCTATTAGTGTATAAATTAAGCTGAATTTTTTTTTTCTTTCTTCTTTCTCATTTTTTCCTGATGAAAGGTCATTATATTTTCTAGTTCCCTCAAAGCATTAGCAGTGGGGAGGCTTGTAAAGTTCACTAAAGGTACTTTTCAGTCATTAATACAAACAATCTGTATTGATAGTAGAGCAATAAGTTTTAAGTTTTGGACTGTGGATTTCCACATCTATCAGTTTTAAGTTTTTTCGCAAAAGAACTGAGCAAACTACTCTTCAGATTATCAAGCAATCTACTTCTTTATCAAGAGTATAAAACCAATAAGGATCATCTTCAGAACGAACAGAGAACAGGCAATGGAGATTAGTAATTTTGTGAATCCTTTAAGAAGGAATTTGCTCTAGATATATATAACATGGCTAAAGGAATTTCATCTATATATATTTCCTCTTAGTTGAAAGTTGAAACCTTTGCAGAATCAATAATAATGTAGCTGTCAGCTTCTTCCATTTATGAACTGTCTAATTTGTCTCCCTTGTTAGCTTGATTAGCATGTTCCTCAATTTCTTTGCTTGGATATCCTCATTCGCCTATGTGCAAACAAAACGAAAATATATGTTAGAGAGTGCACAAACAAATTTTGACATGATAAGGTATGGAGGGTTGAAAAATAAGAAGAAATTAACTTCTCTGAGAATTGATCTTACCTCAACTCTGAGAATGATTAGGGAATTTCTATCAAATGTGGTGACGTTGGCATCCACTACTTCAAGCCCTAAGCAATCCATAGTCTCCATCAACCTTGTAAACCCACCTCGGTTGTGCTCACAGAACAACTTAATCAAACATTCTTTTTTGCTCAGCTGGTACACCCCCAAATGCACCTAATTAGTAGCACAAATATGAACATATCAGTTGACAAATTATGTATAGATGCATGACTAGCTACGAACTCCGTAGACTAAAATGTACCTCAGTTGGACTTTTTGGGGAAAAACTGGAGATCTGTTTGTGGTCTGTAGTACTCAAGCAGTTACTGCCTCCTTTCTTCTTGTCCAGCACTGAAACCTGTAAATCTGCTTCCTTCTTTGCAGAGTCTTCTTCTTCCATTTCCCTCAGCTCGTCTTCTAGTTCTTTCACCTTCTGCTGCAACTCTTTTATGTAGTCAATAGCATCTGTTGGAATAGACGCTCTATCCATCTACGAAAACTCAACAAATGAAGAATAAGTTAAGAGGTTACTAAGACCAAAGAAAATATACTCTTTCATCTAGGATCTTTGATACATTAAATGAGTCTTCACCTTGGTTATCTTTGGCACTAGAGCACGTAAAGCAAGTTCACCTTCTTTAATTCTAGTCCTTCTCTTCCTCTCTGCGTTGAGATTCTTGGAACGGAAATGTTCACTTCCTGTCCTCCTCACACCCCTAGCATTATCTTTCTCCACTACTTGTTGCTTCAACAAGTTGTCGCAGCACTTTGGCTTTCTAAAGCAAGAGGATTTCTCAGAAGGCTTCACACAGCCATGTGGTGATACTTGAGCAGAACTTAAGTTAAATGCTGGATGTTCAGTGGCAGGGTTTGAACCGCTGGATGACCCCTCGCGGCTAGGACATGAAGTAGATTGGGTTCTTGAGGTAACAATCTGTGGCCTAGGACTCAGCTTAGGCAAATTCGGAGAGTGAAACCAGTTTTGCAAAGACTTCTCCAGCATTGGGTCAATATGAAGTTCATCAAGGGTTGCACTAGCTTTGAGGTTCACATTAGCACAGCTATGTCTAGTCATGACTTCTTCTTTCAGAGCAACATTAAAGGATTCCATAAGAAAGTCTAACATCTTTTGGTTTTCTGGCATCTGAAAGTGAAGTGTGTTACAAAAATTTTGGACAAGAAAATATACAATTCAGTATGAACATGAACAAAAAGCTTACATTCTTTGTGGTAAAGAGCTCAATAAGACCAGTGAGCAGCAGCGGGATCAAAACTCGGGTTCCATTCAAGTCCTGCAAAAGTAGCACAGTACCATGTTAAGCAGAATTTCCACTGCAAAGCTCTATAGGATCCAAATATTGCATATCAATGAACAAACTTCATAAATGGGACATGGAGAAAGAGCAATATGAAGGGTCTCAATAAACAAAAAGTAAACAAAAGACTTTCATCATTACAATGATTTTGTTGATTGTGACCAACTTCAAAAGCCTGTAAATTTTACTGTTTCATTGCTAAGAAAAAGTCATCAGAACAAGAAAGATCCAGAGTTACCCACATGTGATTCTGAATGATTCGACTCCAAGGCATTAATAATCCATCTGGGTTGGTCTGAAATGACCACATCAGTATGAACCCTGAAACCCCCACATCAAAATCAAAATCTTCCTTGGTCTCATAAATTGAAAAAACCCAAAACCCAAACCCCAAACACAAACACACTGAGAAACAGAGCTTGACTAATTACCCAGAGTAAAGAGGCATTGAATCAGGAAGCTGAGCCAGAGCTTCACAAGCCTTGGTCTTAATACGATGCTCAAGGTACCCATCTCTGCAAAGCTGAACTCCCTCTTCCTCTTTAACATTAGCACAGTAGTCATAACCTCCACCACAGCAGCAACCCACCATTTCAATAAACCTGTACCAGTCCATCAAACACATTCAAACTTGGGTTTTTTGATGTGGGTTTTACAGTTTTACTAATTAGTACTTAAAAATTACCTAGATGGGTCATGACCCAGTTTCCAAACAACACAATAGTCCCATTGCTCGGCCTCAACAAGAGGTCTAAGCCACTCCTCCATCAGTCTCTCCAAACGTTTCACACTCGTAGCCATTTTCCACAACGCTTTTGGTGTAGTAAATGTGTGAGCTTTTATATAACAGAGACCTCACCAACTTCTTCAAGGTTTGAAATGTGGGTCAGAATTGGAAGCCAGAGGCAAATCTGGTAAAACAGTACTGGGGAATCTGAACCCAGCAGAGAACGTGGGCCGGGGCAGACACAGTTTTGACTGAATAATGACCAACCCGATTCAGTTTTGAGTGAGTGGTTCAAAAGCTGCAATGCAATTGAAAGCTATACCCAAAATTGGAATATAAATGACCAAGCTTTATTTCTTGGGTAAAAAGCAATTGGGGTAGATTTTAACCACTCTGCTTCTGGTTTTTGAGGTCAGAAATTCGTAAATGTTAAGGCCTAGATGGGTATAATGGTCCCGAATTGTCTGCCTCTGTATCTGTTAGAGGCAGTTGTGTACGCTAGAATTTGACCAATCCGGGACCAGATGAGTAAAAATCCTTGCTTTTTTACATTTGATAGGTTGGACAATGTTAAGGGTAAAATGTATGAGGCTAGCTAGGACCTTTGTTAATTTGAATTGTTTTGCTTGTTTGTATTGAATATTAGTGATCTGGGTTTTGGTCTATCCGTAAGTGAAGATGAAGATCATATATACAGTGGTATGTATAACTACAAAAGTAGTGCTTGCCACAATACCTTATACTTCAATATCAACTTATACTTTGAAGTTGCAGTTTGAAATTTGAAAAGAAAGGAAAAAATTACTCGGAAGAACAATGAAATTAAGTTCACAAGGGATTTTGATAGATAACTAGATATGACAAGCCTTAAGCTACAAGTTACTGATCATGTTGCAATTGTGTCACACCACCAGTCATCCTCTGGCTCTGGGCTCACCAATCACAACATGACCACCGCCACCACCACCACCACCAGGCTTCATTTCACCTAATTTCATGTCATTGTGATGAAGATTTACAAATGGTTTGTTGTGATTGATGACTCCTGATCCTGCTCTGCTCTCTCTGCTGGTGTAGTTTGGGCCGCTGGGCTTGCCACTTGGGATTCTCTTGTCGAACCCGAATTCAATGTCAGTTCCTTCTTTGGGCCGGAAATGCTGGCTCCCAAACTCAACATGATCACCATGATGACCTTCTTTGGGATGAGCTTTGTTGTTCCCCTTGTTCTTGGACTGCTTATTGTGTTTGGATTTGTGGGACCGGTCGCGGTTGCACAGTCTTCCCAGGAAGCAAGCAATGCCTGAGATGACCACGATCACGGCTAGGACAATGAAAACCGAGCCAAATGACCCATTGGAATGCTGGGAAGGTGGCGGCTTGTTCACATTGTTAGGGTAAACAAGAACCGGCTGCTGCTGCTGCTGTGGTAGCGGCTGTGGCTGTTGCAGTTGTTGTGGTTGGAATTGGGACATGTTGAAAACTCTAGAGGATTTGGTGGGATAAGACAAAATGTGGGATTTAGGGATTGGTATAAGTCTTTGGAGCTAGCTCTGGTAATTCCTTGAGTGCACTTGGGTTTACTCCAGTGTGAAGCAAGAACAACATGGAATGTGAGATATTGGGGGTTCAAATATTGGTTGGGGTTTTGAAATCCATAAAGGAGGAAACTTTCTTTAATAAAGAGACGAGTAAAGATATTCCTTGCTAATCTCTTTACTGCTGAGCAAGGAATTGATTAAGGAGGAGCTTATTAGATTGCTTTGTATGGAGAGAAAGCAAGATTTTGGAGCCTTCGGTGGGTTTGGACAGCACATTTAGTTCTCAAAAGGCCCATCAAAAGAGGCAAAGAGCCTCAATGGATGACCATTACTGCGCCATTTTTGTGTTCAGATAATTGAGCACCATTTATCTGCCAGATTTATATGATTGCAAACTGTTCATAGAAAACAATATCAATAATTGCTTATAAAGAAGGGTCTTTGCCCAAAGCACTAAAATGAGAACATAAGGTGGCATTTTTCTAAGCACCCATATATTATGAGCAATGAGTTCATGGGGTCAAGTGTCTCGAAGTCTCTTAGTCCTAGATAGATATTATCATATTATCATCTTTATTCCTAGCTTCTTTTCTTTTTTAAAGGAGGATTCTGCTAGGTGGGATGAGCTTGATTTTAGTTCCTTTGGTGATTATTTAGAGCACTATAGTATGTTAAACTGTGTGTATGTGCTCAAAATGCGAAGGAGATATAATTGTTTATATATGGCTAAATTTGTGGACATATATTAAACACATCTTTACTAGACTACGAAAATTTATAAATTGAAAAAACCAGTAATATAATTTCTATAGTAATATCCAGGTACATCCTCCACGTACGTACTCTTTTTGCGGCAACGATTCATGAAATAATCCATAAATTCTCGATGGATCAGTTCTCATTTTAAGGGAATAATACAATCATCAAAACGAGTAGAGATATAATTCGATCTGAATACAGGATCACACAACATTTTGGGAAAAATGATTTCACTCCTCCGATACTTTTTACTTTTCATGTCATATAATTGGAGATACTTGTCTTGACGAACATCAAATAAGAGCTCACCTGTGTGGATGGTACATAGAGGCAAGTCAGAAGCACGGTATTCCAGAGGCAAGTCAGAAGCAGGATATTCCGGAGGGCTACGGGCGACGGGCACCTTAACCCACACTTGATGTTCGTAGTCCTTCAAAATCCACAACATCACATCCATGTTCCAGAAACGTCTTGATGATACTATACATAGACATCCATCCACTTCAATAATTCTCCATACTTCTTCAACTTCACTAGGCACTCGTACGATTTTGAACCTCTCCTCTCCAATGTCAAGAGCTAATATAGCCTCATAACGACTAGCGAACCAGTGTATGGCCCCATGGACACATACATTTTGAGTATCGGAGAAGTTCCAAGGTCCAAGAGGAACGAATGACAGCTGATCCCAGTCTACGACAATGTCACTCCACGAACCTTTACCCAGTGTGAAAATCTTAAACTCTACTAAACCTTCAATATAAATCTTTTGGGTTGCCATCAGGACAACCTTATACTTGTTTGTACTAGGACTGAACCCGAAATACAGGTCTAAATAATGGTCGACAGGTGGAGTAGGAGAGGGAACAATAATAGACTCTCGGGTGAAGGGATTAAATATATAAACGGGATCATTCCGACCAAAGTAACCTAATACCAAGCCATTAGCATATCGCACGTTGATGAATGAATCCGGCAGTGTCACAAGGTCAGTGACATGCATGTGATGGAGCAGTTCCTTCTTGGCTGGTTTTGACGAGGAGATGGTAGTGCCTTCGGATTACGAAGGGGTCTGATGAGCCGTAAGCGTCTAGAAGGAGGTGAGTAGTACTGTTGTGAGGGTGGAAGTTTAGATGGATGCTCCGAAATACAGGGTTGGCGGTGAGGAGAGTTTTCCATGACTTGCAAACGCACCGAAAGAGCATCAAAGACTCTCGCGGTAGCCTTGGGAGTATGTCCAACTGTCCAAGCATATGATTTCGCTTGGCAGCTTTGAATCATCATCAACTCTTTCCATGTACTTGGGAAGAAACTAAACAGCTAACGTAACGAGCTAGATAAATAACCTCTGGTTAATTTTCTTTTGATCTATGATTTGAAGAGAAAAATACAGTCTAAGGGATGTTTTATATTGAAAACTAAACCATAATCTAATAGGAAAGAACATTCAACAGAGAACTAGATCGATAATCTAATTATTTTTTTTTTTTTTTTTTTGAGGGCAACGGAAGACTAATCCATTGATCGAAATCATGACGACCTCACTCGGTCAAGCATGAGGGGTACAAACACCCCCCATATTACAATGCGAGCTCATAAGAGTTCTGAAACCAAAAGGAAATCCAAAAAAACTAAAATTCAAAAGAAAACTACTAGCCAAAGCAAATAAAGAAACAAAACAAAACTGCGAGATCCTACATCAACGAGCACGAGACACTTCCTTAACCGCTTTGACGCCTAAGACCCTACTTGGTGTACATCGCCGCCATCAAGCAAGACACGTCACTCGCCCGAAGATGGAAGGGCTCGTCTCCTACCCGGACTGGGAAACAGGCTTAGCCAGCCCATTAGGCCTCTCAGGCATGCCAACAGAACCACCATCAAAGGGCCCCGACTCCATAGTGGTCATCCACGGTGGCTGACACCGATGCCGCTTTGACTTTGTTTCGCGAACCCCGAGGCCTGCCCTTCTTCTTGTAGACCTTAGGGCCTTGAGACAGCTTCCCACCTACCAAACCTGCATCAGAAAACTCGAACCCAAGATTTTCCGGTTGCAGGGTTACCGGCGCCAAAGCCAAGCCATGCTTGGCTCGCTTACCATCCGCAGGAGCATCCTCAGCCCTGGGCCGGCGCATCCCCACCACTTGAGTTTGGGTGGAGGTACCCTCAGTACCAGACAACGCAAGCGCAGGAAGCTCACGAATCTGTACCGGTTTCTTCTTCGACAAGCCAGGGACCTTGAAAGTAGAGATCAAGGACCTTGAATCGATAATCTAATTATTGATTCTTCGTGTATCTACAAATACCTTATCGGCCGGAGATGAATGGTATGTAAAGTTTATCGGTTGTCAGGAAACCTAATACATAAAGGAATAATAAAACTAGCTAGGAAGCATGTAAACTGACCGAGGCAAGGAAACCTAGTAAGAAAATTCAATTTATGTTAAAAAAATAAAAAAGCAAGAAAGATCAGGAGAGAGAGCTGGCTGATTCTTCAAATCATTTTACATATATATAGCTGGTTCTTTTTTAAAATGAATATAATAATATTCAGAGGGGTGTATTGTATATGGAATTAGTGGAACATTTTAAGAAATCTATGGAATTTAAAAGTTTAGGTGTATTCAATATAGATTTTCAAAAGTCCATGAAAGTTGGGGTATTGGATTAGGATTTTTAAAGACTTTATGAATTCCACCAAAATCTAGAGGTATTCAATTAGGACTTTTAGAGGTATTCAAAATTTCATTCATACTTATGAAATTAGAAAATCAAGGATAATCATGGACTTTGTAGTATTAACTATACATACCAAATTCTAATAATTTTCTAACCACCAGACCAAAGATTTGAGAAAGTCTACCAAAGACTTTTTTTGACTTTTTTTTTTTTTTTAAATCTATCAAAGTTTTCTCTCTGCAGGCAAAGAGGTTGGTTATCTATCATCTCTCTTTCTTGTTTCTTCTTATCTTTTCTCTAATCTTTCATGATATCAATATTTTATGATACCCAACATGTTCATTGTAGTTGTTGAATGTGATATTATTATTATTTTTGTTCAATTGTGATACTTAGAACCCTAATAGCAATAAAAAATGATTTATGAAACCCTAAGACCCAAATATTGTGGTCTACCGGTCTACCCCTAAAACATTGAATAGTGTTGCAAATGAAATATTGGGTTTTGTTTTATTAATAATTCTCATCGATTTGAATTTATATCATTGTTCAAGGAAAGCTTGAACAATTGAATTTCGATTGATTGTTTATAGATCAAGACATTGATCAATATTTTTATGATATATGTTAATAGGTGAAAACAAAATTGATGAGAATAATTAACCATAAACATCAAGTGATCTATATTGTATCTTTAAGTTATTGGGAGATTAGAAATGAGAACAAACTAGCTGTAGACAGAGTAATAATCATTCATTTGAGTCAAGTTTTACTCGAAGATGCTTGACCACTGAAGATGCAACGAGTTATTATCTTGCTTTGCATTTGGATTGCATTGATTGTGTTTTTTTTTTATTTACTAGAAAATCTATAAAAGTCATTCATAATAAAGTATATAAATTTTTAAGAATCAATAAAAAGTCTGTTGCTAAAATCAATGGTTTGTTCAAGTAAAACCCTAATTTGTGTTTGGCCCAAACTCTAGTTTACTTGACCTAATGGTAATAGGGTTTAATTAGAAGAATCTAGATATTATCTTTCCTTGTATGATTGAGAATACACAACAAATTTCTCTCAATTTCAGTTTCTCTACAACATGGTTTTAATAAATCAATAGTAGTTTCTCTACAACATGGTTTTAATAAATCAATAGCAGTCTATCAACTTTTTAAAGAGAATTTAGACTTTTCAAAAAGTTTGTCATTTAAAAAAGTCTGCACAAATCTAAATACAATACACCCTCCTAAGAGAGAGAGATAATTAAGCAAAAGTTCCTTTACATTCATTTCTCACAGTTTTTATCTAGTTTCCTTCAATTAATTTTTATAGTGTTGATTAATTTGTCGGTAATTTTTTTTTTGTTTTTTGTTTTTTTATTTTTTTTTTTACAGAGTAATTTTTTTTCTTTTTTTTTTCGAAGAAAAATATTTATTAAAAGTAAAGGAAAATACAAGTAAGAGGAGAGGAAATTTGTCGGTAATTCATCATATGTTAATATGTGTGATTAAAGACATACATTCTTTCTATATATGCTGTATACACATACATTTTGTGTTTACCTAAGTCTTACCTATCCCTTCCTTTCAAAAGAAAAAGAAAAAGAAAAAAGTCTTACCTATCCCTATACATGGATCTAGCGAACACACCTAATTATGTCCTGACATTTCCATCTCCAAGACTTCTAAACTTTAAGCACCTCTTGCACTTCTAATTACCTATACTAAAGCCCTATCTCCTCACTGTTCATGAGTTCCCATATTGATTTACCAATTTGCCCATGTTTATTTGCTTATTATGAAGTTGCCATCAGCCATTGATTTACTATTTTGCCCATAATATTGTGTTTATTACTGTTCTACCCCTCATGCATCTTTTACCATTTTATCCCTCCCTCCCAATTAAATTACCCACAGAATCTAAGCATATAATTTAGACCTTAATTAAATTAGAATTGGGAGTGAAATAAGAGAAGATTTTGATCCCATAGCTCACACCATTCATATGGTGTGTTGGCATTTCTAGTTACTTTCTAAGTCTGACCAGATGCAGTATGAGTCTCATGTTTGAGAGAGACATAAACATGGCCTCAAAAGAGGAGCACAATCTACTTCAAACCAACCCAAAATCAGAACAAGTATATATATATTCATTATCTTACTAGCTGGTGCTTAATTCCCCACTCCAAACAATTAGAACACACCGTCTCTCAATCATCTTCAAACTTGTGCTCAATGCAAATTAAAATGCCAAAGAACTTTGATCATCACTATGACCACCTCCTCATCCTCTCTCAATTCTCACTCTTCTTGCTCAATCTTCTCTCACCCTCGTCCTCAGCGCCGCCGCCAATGGGAATCTGCTACGGCCGAGTAGCCAACAACCTCCCTCCACCCACCGTCGCCGTCGACATCCTCAAAGCCAACAACATAAAAAACGTCCGCCTCTTCAATGCCAACCCCGCCACTCTCAGCTCCTTCTCCAACACCGGAATCAGCGTCATGATTGGGGTCCCCAACGAAATCCTCCCCACCCTCACCACCGCCTCCGCCGCCGTGAGGTGGCTCCAATCCGACATCTTCTCCAGCATTCCGGCCAACCAAGTCCGCTACATCGCCGTCGGCAACGAGGTCCTCCTCAAAGACCCCTTCTACACTCCCCACGTGGTTCCCGCCATCCTCAGCCTCCACCAAGCCCTCCAAACCCTAAATCTGTCGCATTCAATAAAGCTCTCATCGCCGCAAGCAGCCTCCGTGCTATCAATCTCCTACCCTCCTTCCTCCGCCTCGTTCGCTCCCGACCTCAAACCAGTTCTATTTCTTCTTCTTCAATTCTTGCGTGACACGGCATCTCCCTTCATGGTGAATTTGTATCCCTATTTCAGCTACTTGAACAACCGGCCCTATGTCTCCGTTGACTATGCTTTGTTTCGGGATCCGAACCCAGTGCAAGACGGCGCGTTGGTGTACGACAACCTGTTCGACGCGAGTGTGGACGCGTTTGTGAGCGCTTTGGAGAGGGAGGGGTTTGGGGGAGTTGAGGTGGTGGTTTCGGAGACCGGGTGGCCGACGAGCGGTGGGGAAGCGGCGAGTGTTGAGAACGCGCTGGCGTATAATAGAGAGGTGGTGAGGCGGGCGGCGGAGGGGGTTGGGACGCCGAAGAAGGTAGGGGCGGGAGTGGAGGTGTACTTGTTTGATCTGTTTGATGAGAATGAAAAAGGCGGGGAGGAGTATGAGCGGCATTTTGGGATTTTTGGGCCTGATGGGCTTAAGGCATATGACCTTAGTTTCGACTGAGATATAGATAAGGAAATGTGGGCTTGTAGTAGGCATGGGCCGCATGGCATGTAGAATATTCTTAAAACAAAATGATAAACATAGTTACTGTGTCTCACAATAAGAATGAATTTTTCATTTCATTTGGAAATTAAATTATGTGGAACAGTGGAAGTAATCATTTCTTCAAGAATTTATAAGTGGTGATTATAAGTAAATGCAGATGTCTTGAAAAAAAATTTGTGTTTGACACTTTTAGTGTGTTTAGGTTGATTTATGACTCATAGCCATTGTGTATCACATCAAAAATGATCGAATTTTTCATTTCATTTAAATTCAATTATGTGGAACAGTGGAAGTAACCATTTCTTCGAGAATTTATCTCCAATTCATCTATTTACTATTATATTATAACTTTATAAGTAATTAAACATGTCTTGAAAAGAAATTAAATGAAAAAAAGATTGGTGTTTGATATTTCTAGTGTCTTTAGGTTGGTTTATGACTTGTAGACTTCACACGAATAAGATGCTCCAACTCATTAAGCCACCTATCTATGCATAAAGTAGTAGAACACATTAGATCCATTTTACAGAATATGTTCTTTAATCAAATATTACATGATGTATAGATCTTTCAGTGCGTGTGAGACACTATTATTTAGTATTTACATCTGTTAAATAATTTTAAAAATTAGAACTATTATACATATTTTTAAATCTCATCGAGTAGTCAAATCAACGTACTAGTGACGAAAATGAAAGTTCATATTAGAAAAAAAAAAAAAACAAATAAACTATAAAAAGTAAAAAGTAAACAATTTCGATTAAGTTTCTACAGACTTAGTGGCGCAAGCATCCTACGCGGATAAAAAAATAGAGGAAGGAAATACGATTTGAAACGCCGAGAAAGTTCCAGGCCTTACGAAGAGATTTGAAACGCGAAACGTCGTCGTATTTGTGGAAATTGTTAGGATCTTGGTCCTTAAATAGAAGACCCCAAGTCTCCCTCCCCTTCAGCAATTCACAAAATCACAGCTCACAAGCTCCGAATTAGAAGTAAACAGAAATGGCGGACGGTGAAGATTCCGGTGCTGTAGCCGCTGAGCTCGTCAGGACTAGCACGCCTCTCGACTTCAAGACTCTTCTTTCTTCTCCGGCGAGGGACTTTCTTGTTCGCAACAATGGTGATCAGGTCAGTCAATCTTTCGTCTCTCTTACCTGATTGTCTTGTGTTTTCCTTATCTTTTGATTATCGGAAAATTTTAGGTCTCCGGCGAGGTTTGTGAGAGTAGTGAAGCGTAGTCATTTCGATTAGTGTAAATTGTTTTCTTGAACTAGTTTGGCCGGTAATTGGATATATGATTAAGCTAGCTAGAAAATAATATAGGTTGAATTTGAGATTTACTGTACTCAGATGCTCTTTGTGTGAGGTTCAGGGTTTGGGTGTGCTAAATTCACCATTTGTGTGTATTTGTGTTTCACTTTATCTATGTATGTGTTGATTTGAACAGTAATTTCACTGTATTGTTGGTTTGATTAGAAAAAGTTCACTGAAATTGGGAGAGGTAGGTTTTAATCTTGTGATGTACAGGAATCATGAGATTCGTGACCATTTTTAGAATTCCGAGGGAGTTATGGGGATGATTGTTTGAGTTAGGAATCATTTGGGAAATTTTGGATTTGCAGGTTAAGGTTGAAACCTTGAAGGGGAAGAAGCTGGGGTTGTATTTTTCTGCATCATGGTGCGGTCCATGTCAACGTTTCACCCCAGATTTGGTGGAGACCTACAATGTGCTCGCTCCAAAAGGCGATTTCGAGGTGATCTTTATTTCAGCTGATGAGGATGAGGAGTCGTTCAATGGGTACTTCTCCAAGATGCCGTGGCTTGCAATTCCGTTTTCGGATTCTGAGGCACGTGATAGTCTGGATGAG
Source organism: Rosa lucieae (assembly GCA_024704745.1). Lineage (NCBI taxonomy): Eukaryota > Viridiplantae > Streptophyta > Magnoliopsida > Rosales > Rosaceae > Rosa > Rosa lucieae. The sequence goes on along the minus strand of CM045495.1, from coordinate 61,849,513 downwards.
CAGTTCAAGGTGAGAGGGATACCACATCTTGTGTTCCTTTCTGAAGAAGGGAGAGTTGAGAATGCCAGTGGAGTTGAGATTGTTCGGGAGTATGGAGCTGATGGCTACCCTTTTACCATAGAAAGGACAAAAGAATTACAAGAACAAGAAGAGGCAGCTAAAAGGGAACAGTCTCTGAAAACAGTCCTGGTCTCCCGTTCACGCGACTTTGTAATTGCATCTGATGGGAAGAAGGTACCTTTGAATTTCACTGCTTGTACTTTCCTCACTTTTAATCATTTTGTCATGCCAAGTATTTCTGCCAACCCATCTGAATGTTGTTCTGGCTGTGCTTATGAATTTAGGTGCCTGTCTCTGAACTTGAAGGGAAGATGGTGGGTCTCTACTTCTCATTGTCTACATTCAGTCCATGCATAGAATTCACTCCAAAACTTGTGGAGGTTTATGAGAAGCTAAAAGCAAAGGGAGAGAGCTTTGAGATTGTGTTTATATCACTTGATGATGATGAAGAAGCATTTGCACAAGATTGTAAGAACATGCCTTGGTTTGCATTGCCCCAGAAGGACACCAAAACCATTGAGAAGTTGGCTCGGTATTTTGAGCTCTCAGCCTTACCCACTTTGGTTATTATTGGGGCAGATGGTAAAACTGTCCATAACAATGTTGTTGAAGCTATTGACGAGCATGGGCTTCTGGCTTACCCCTTCACACCTGAGAAATTTGCAGAGCTCGCTGAGATAGAGAAAGCGAAAGAGAAAGCACAAACTCTGGAGTCAATTTTGATTTCTGGGGATCAAAACTTTGTCATTGGAAAAGACGGAATCAAGGTATAACATTTAATTTTTATGCAGTTCTGTTCCGGTTTGAACTTTGAATGAGATATTCTTATCTGCAATATGGGAAAGTCCTTTATTGAAGGTAACATCAGCATGTCTTTGTTTGTGATACTAAGTTAACTTTGTTGATAATCTGCAACTACTATCTGGATTCAGATTCCGGTGTCAGATCTTGTGGGGAAGAACATCCTCCTTTATTTCTCAGCACACTGGTGCCCTCCATGCCGTGCCTTTCTACCAAAACTTATGGAAGCCTATGACAAGATCAAGGCAAAGGATGATGCATTTGAAGTTATTTTCATCTCTAGTGACAGGGACCAAGCCTCGTTTGATGACTTTTTCTCTGGAATGCCATGGCTTGCTCTTCCTTTTGGTGACTCAAGAAAGGCATCCTTGAGTCGCCGATTCAAGGTCCAAGGCATCCCCATGCTTGTAGCCATTGGTCCTACTGGTCAAACAGTCACAAAAGAAGCAATACGTCTCGTTATGCTTCATGGAGCTAATGCTTATCCTTTCACTGAGGAGCGGCTGGAAGAGATAGAAGCAGAATTTAAGGAGATGGCAAAGAGGTGGCCTGAGAAGTTGAAGAATGCACTCCATGAGGAGCATGAGCTTGTGCTCTGTCGCCGAAGAAGTTTCATATGTGATGGGTGCAACGAGAAAGGAGAGGTGTGGTCATTCTATTGCGAGGAGTGTGACTTTGATCTCCATCCAAAGTGTGCTCTGGAGGAAGAAAATGGAACCAAAACTGATGCCAACCCGGAAGAAGATCCTCATCCAAAGTGTGCTTTGGAGGAGGAGAAGGGAACCAAAACTGATGCCAAGCCGGAAGAAGATCCCCATCCAAAGTGTGCTTTGGAGGAGGAAAAGGGAACCAAAACTGATGCCAAGCCGGAAGAAGAGCCCCAAGAAGGATGGGTATGCGATGGTGAAGTTTGTAAAAAAGCTTAAGGAGCAGTTTGGGTGTGATGCCTTTAAAACTATAGTACTCAGCTTCATTCATCATTTTCTCTAGTGTATTGCTTATGATGTACCCTAAAGCTTTGAGCTTATATTTTCTTGGCAAACCTAGAACTTGTGTTTGGGTTATATAAATGGATGTTATATGGGTGTGTACTTCTGTATAAATGTATGGTTGTTCAAGATGCTAATCTTTAACCTTTAAAAGTGAACCTGGAGATGCATTTACTTTTAACTCAAATATATGCCCGTAGGGTTTGATCGAAGTGGATCAGGAAATGACTTCTGAGGAATGAATAATTTCTAGTATATTCCCTGTTCAATCTCTACTTCACCATCTCTCCTCCTTTTCTATATTCAATTCCAATTGGGATGTCATTTCATTTCAATGTCTAACAGTTAAACACGACCTTAATACATAATTATCAGCCTGCCAACATGTGTTTATGTACATACATGTATATTTGCAAGCATAATTAGCTATAATGGGCCATGCTCATTGTACCGCCAAAGATACTAATTCCAACCCAAAGGAATGACATAGACACACCGCCAGACGGGCTACAACCTCAGCATCGGACCACCTCTAGATCGCCACCAACGAGCCGCCACGCGCCGCGCCAAGATAGCATCAGAAGCTTCTGAAAGCTGGGAACTGAAGCATATCAGTCCCACATCGAAAACAAAGACAGGATCAGTCCCTTCCTCACCTATAAAAGGTTCTCTCCTCTCTCCTCATTAATTACGCATTCAATACTTACTTACTGTTACTTTGTCAACATAAATACATTGACTAATTTAGGCATCGGAGAGTTGAAGACCGCCCAGCGCGGTCTCCCTCTGACGCCCATTGTATTTTACTTGACAGGTAACGGGTGCTACAATAACAACACAAGTATCGATCCGCCCATCGGATCAGCGTTAACTAAGGTCCAGCTACCGCTAGACTTTTAGACATTAACATTGGCGCCGTCTGTGGGAAACCTTGAACTAAAGGTCATCCCACTACAATCACCATGACTAACGATAGCGGGGGAAACGCTGAGGAGCAGGCAGAGCTCCCCGCCATTCCCCAACACTCCGACCCCGCGATCGGCGTTAACCGCGCACTATTCACAACCCCGGCCAACCCCGGCGGTGAGGCAAATCCAGGCAGCAGCCGCCCGTCAGGACAAGATCTCGTCACCATGTACGAGATAGCACTGGCGGATCTTCATAAGGCAAACAGAGAGAGTGAGGAGGAGCGCAAGGAGAAGGCTGAAGCCCAAAGACAGATGGCCGCGCTCATGACACGTTTTGAGGAACTAAAAAACACTTTGGCGGCCACCGACCGCCCGGCACAGAGCGAGCAGTCACGCAGCACCAGGCGTAGTCAACCCAGCGCCGGCACAATGGCGCCAGGGCCGGTCGTACAAATGCATGTACCACTGAACCCACCTGGGTTGTCGGGAATGGGACCGCCGCCCATACCCCAACTGATGTTAAAACAGGTGGCAGAATCACTTCCTCACACCAACCGCTCGAATGCTAGGGCAAGGACTGAGGGTGATCCGCCCATACCTAGGCGCAAGCCAACTCGGCAGGTCAGTCAGGCCGATTCCGCCGGCGACACAACCACCCAGCTATTGGAAAGGATGCACCAACTAGAGCAGAGGTTGATCCGGGCGGAGACGGGCGTCCCGGCGTCAACTCGGAACCCGCTATTCACTTCCAGACCCGGCCCCTTTTCCGCCGCGATCCTGCAGGCTGTCAGACCGACATATGCAAAAACCCCAAAGATGTCGCAATATGGCGGAATGACCTATCCCTTTGTCCACATGGATACCTTCAAGAAGGTCACCAACAACAAGGGATTCGACGACGCCACCTTGTGCCACTTGTTCAGCGAAACGTTGGACGGCGAGGCAATGAATTGGTTATTCGAATGTCCGCCAGGATCTGTAGGCTCATTCCATGCTCTGTCGCACGCTTTCCTCTCCCGCTTCATCTTATTGTCCGCCGGACATCACAACACAAGTCAACTGTTCGGTGTCAAGCAAGGGGAGGACGAATCACTGAAGGCCTTCGTCACAAGGTGGCGGGCGGCAGCATCTCAGTGCCGCGACCTAGATAAAACTATGGCATCAGCAGCCTTCAGGAATGGACTCCTCAAGGGACCGTTCCTCTATCACCTCAATTACAATCATCCCAATGCGACGTACGACCATGTCATGAGTGAGGCGGTCATTCACGCCCAGGCGGAATTCATCACATATGGGGAGATCCCACCACCGGCAACGCCAGTAAGATCAACACAACCATCTTCTAGGCACCAGGAAACCGCTGACAAGACCCCATCAACACCACCAACTGACAAAAAAAGGGAGTGGCAGCCGGACCACCACCAAACCAAGCGGCAGAAGGGGCAGCATTATTACAAGGGAAACCGCCCAACTCATGGGAATAACCACAACAAGCAGGCGGAGTCTTCACAGTGGTATGCAGTGTTCACGGTCCTAACGGCCTCATATGAAGATATCTATAATCAGTGCAAGGATCAGATACCACCGCCACCCCCTCCAAAGTACCCAAAAACAGGCAAGCCCAGGAATACTGGCAAGTGGTGCAAATACCACGCGGACAGCGGCCACAATACAAACAGCTGCAATGCTCTCAAAACGGCCATTGAGACTTTGTACCGTGACGGCAAGTTGGAGCAGTTCAAGGTGCGCCAACCACCACCAGTGATTGCCAACGTTGAGACCTTGGGCCGCATCAACACCATCGATGGCGGTGCTCCAATCACCAACATGTCTCACAGGGCAAGAAAGCGCTATGAACGCGCTAACCACCCGAAGGAAGTTTGCAACATCGGCTACGAAAGATCAGCCAAACTCCCGAGATCAGGTTGGGAACCTATTACCTTTTCAGAGGAGGAGGAGCGCGGAGTACATTTACCCCATGACGACCCATTCTTGATCGATGCCATTCTTGGCAAATTCTCGGTGGGGAGAATCTTGGTGGATAGTGGGTCCGCTGTCAACGTCATCTTCAGCGGTTGCTATGACCATCTCAAGCGGAACAAGAAACTACTCCAGGATCACGAACCACTGCTCAGCTTCTCCGGTGACGTCACACAACCACTAGGGTCGGATTACATGCGACTAGTTATTGGCACTAGTCCCTGCATGGCGGAGGTGCACACGGAGTTCATTATTGTTGACTGTTTCAGTTCGTACAACGCCATCATCGGTCGACCAGCGCTTAATAAGCTCAAGTGCATCATTGCCGGATACATGCTTCTCATGAAGTTCCCCACGCCCAACGGCACAGGCTGTGTGAGGGGAAGCCAACAGCTGGCACGAGAATGCTATTCAACGACTGTAGCGCGGTCAACGCGCGGCCATGAAATCCTGATAGTGGGTAATGACCCACCACCACCGAATATCTTTGAGGATCCTAGAGAGGAAGAGAAGAAATATGTAAAGAAGGAGCCGGTTTAACCCGGACACGTCGCTGAAGGTCGTCTGCATCTCAGACGAGCATCCTGAGAGGACGGTCCGCATAGGCGCCCAACTAGACCCAGAAGTGGAGGCAGAACTCACTCAGTTCCTACGTGATAACGCCACCGTCTTTGCATGGTCCTATGCGGACATGCCTGGCATCTCCACTGAAATAATCACCCATAAGCTGACCATCAAACCTTCCTTCTACCCCATCAAGCAGAAGCGGAGGGCTTTTGATGAGGAAAAATACCGGGCAATCAGACAGGAGGTCACCAAACTACGGGACATTGGATTCATCCGCCAAGTCATCTATCCTCAGTGGATCTCAAATCTGGTAATGGTAAAAAAGCCCAGCGGCAAGTGGTGGATGTGCGTAGACTTCAAAAATCTCAACAAGGCATGCCCAAAGGATAGTTTCCCGCTACCTCGTATCGATCAGTTGGTCGATGCAACTGCCGGACACGAACTCCTCAGCATGATGGATGCCTTCTCCGGATACAACCAGATCAAGATGCACCCCAGTGACCAAGAATGCACCACTTTCACCACCGACAAAGGCCTCTACTGCTACAATGTCATGCCTTTTGGTCTGAAGAACGCCGGTGCAACTTATCAGCGGTTGATGAACGCCATGTTCGCTGAGCACCTGGGAAAAATCATCGAGGTCTATGTGGATGACATGCTAGTTAAGAGCATAAAGGCCAGTGGACATGTGGCAAACCTCAGGATCATAGTGACCATCCTCCTGGCCTATGGTATGCGCCTCAACCCAGAAAAATGTTTCTTTGCAGTCACCGCTAGCAAATTTCTGGGTTACATTGTCAGCGAGCGAGCTATCGAGGCCAACCCAGATAAGGTACAGGCTATCCTTAACCTGTCGGACCCCAAATACAAGGTGGACATCCAGTGCCTCCAGGGCAAGTTAACCGCCCTTTCTCGATTCATCTCCCGACTTACTGACAAGTGCGCCCCATTCTTCAAACTTCTCAAAACAACTCACAAGAAGGTCATTGACTGGAACCCAGAATGTCAGGTGGCGTTCCAGGGCCTAAAGGAATATCTGGCGGCAGTCCCTCTCCTTTCTGTCCCTGTCCAAGGAGAGACACTATTCATATATCTGGCGGTCTCCTCAACGGCAATAAGTTGCGCCATTGTTCGGCGGGAGGGCCAGGATGAACTCCCGGTATTCTACGCCGGCAGAGGTATGAACGGAGCAGAAACAAGGTATCCACCGTTGGAACAGCTGGCCCTCGCACTTATCATCGCCGCCAGACGCCTCCGGCAATATTTCCAGGCTCACACGATCCATGTGTTAACCAATCAACCGCTAAGGCAGGTGATGCAGAACCCTGAACACTCGGGGCGCCTCAGTAAGTGGGCGATTGAGCTCAGCGAATTTGACATAGAGTACAAGCCAAGAGTCGCCATGAAGGGCCAGGCAGTAGCGGACTTCATTGCTGAACTTACTGAGCGTCAGCCGGAACCCAGTACTCAAACAAAGTCCGCAACAGAAATAGTAGCCAGTGCAGAGGCAACTCTCCCACAGTCCGATTGGAACCTGCACGTGGACGGCTCCGCCTGTGCCAAGGCCAGCGGTGCCGGAGTCATCTTAACCGGACCCGGGGGACTAAACGCAGAGTACGCTTTGAAATTCAACTTCAAAGCTTCAAACAATATGGCGGAGTACGAGGCGCTCATTGCCGGTCTCCTCCTCGCCATCGACTCCGGAGCTGACAACGTCAACATATTCAGCGATTCCCAACTAGTCGTCAATCAGGTCAACGACAGCTTCCAAGCCAAGGACCGACAACATATTTGGGGTACGTAAAAACGTTGCTAAAGAAGTTCAAATTTCATACAATCACACAAATCCCCAGGGAAAAGAACGCCAAGGCTAATTCACTGGTGAGACTGGCAACCGCCCAACCGCATCAGAGTCCAGCGGACACAAGGGTGGAGTATCTTGACAAGCCAAGTATCACAAAGACCCTGGCGGAAATCTTCAACGTTCAGGTCAACCCCAGCTGGATGGACGAGATCATTACATATAAACGCAACGGAACGTTGCCGGAAGATAAGGTCCAGGCAAGACAGCTCAAGCGAAGAGCAACCCGCTACAACATCCAGCACGGCAAGCTTTACCGCCAGGGATTCACCCATCCTAACCTCCGCTGTCTAACCCCAGAGGAAGGAAAGCTTGTCCTAGCAGAAATCCACGGCGGAGAATGCGGGAACCACTCAGGCGCCAGATCCCTGGCCAACCGCACAATGCGACAAGGGTACTTCTGGCCCACACTGGATGATGACGCCCGGCGGATTTCGAGGTCTTGCCACAAATGCCAACAGTTTGCAGATCTCCCACACGCACCAACGGAACCACTGTCAATCATCGTGGGCCCATGGATTCATTCCACGTGGGGCCTTGATCTAATGGGAAAATTCCAAACTGCCAAGGGTCAGTTCAAATACATCATTGTTGCCATCGATTACAACAGCAAGTGGATAGAGGCGGAGCCACTGACGGCAATAACTACCGCCAAGGTAATTCGCTTCCTTTGGAAGAATATCTACTGCCGCTACGGTGTCCCACACACAATCATTACAGACAACGGCACACAGTTCAACAATGACGAGCTCATCTCCTTCACCACCAACTTAGGCACCAAGTTGAGGTTTGCATATGTCGCCCACCTCCAAACCAACGGCCAGGTCGAAGCGGCGAACAAGATAATCAAAAAGCTGTTAAAAAAGAAGCTCGACAACGCCAAGGGTTTATGGGCGGAAAAGCTCCTAGAGGTCCTGTGGGCCATCCGAACGACTCCAACCTCCGCCACCGGAGAAACTCCTTTTTGTATGATGTTCGGCACAGAGGCTGTCTTACCCATTGAAGTTACTCAACCTACCGCTAGAGTCGAAGGCTACTGCCCAGAGACCAACGGCGCCGGCGTCAACTTGGATAGGGACCTTCTAGAAGAGAAAAGACTCGAGGCCCATTTACACAATCTACAAAACAAGCAACGGGTATCACGTTTTTACAATGCCAGAGTCAAGGCCCGGAACCTCCAACTGGGGGACTTAGTCATGAAGGAAGTCATTCCGCCACCGACGAAACTCCGCCCAACTTGGGAAGGCCCATACAAAATTGTGGAAGTCGTTAGCCCAGGCACCTTCTACTTAATGGACAAAGACGGCGTCACATCGGCCCGCCCTTGGAATACTGAACACCTCCGGTATTACTACAAATAGTCAGACCGCTACCCAGGAGCATCTTGACTTAGCTAAATTTTTGTCCAAATATTTAGCTAAGGGAAGCTACCCAACGGGTACTACCCCACTTTTGTACACTGATCAGTCAGCTATCAATGAAACGAGGAATTATTCAAACCATTGTTACCAAGTCTAGCATTGAGGGCAACTGGCAACGCCAGCAATCGTCGGCGGACCCCGTTCGCTACGAGGTGCACTTGGAACAATTTTAATTCCTTTAATGTTTCACTGATCGACAAAGAAAAATATAACTCAAAACAATACAAGCACATTATGGCAAACCAATTCAGAAATTTATTTAACTCCCCAATATTCTTTACAAATTGATATGCCTCAGCGGCTACAAAAAAAAAGGGAAAGCAGGAAAAACAATGGAAGTCTCAGCTAGTTTCAGCGGTTGGCTTCGACTTCTTCTGCTTCAACAGGCGGCGGTGCGACCGATCGGCTCGCTTGATCGGACTCTCGGGCTGTCGGGCTGGGGGTCTCTATGGTACCATCCGCCCGGGTGTGTGCCTCCAGAAAGCCAGCGCGTGACACATCCGACGGGGTAGGGTGAGGAGTCTGCTGTGACCCTTCCGTCGGATGCAGGCCGCTTTCCCCGCTGCCCGAATGGGTACCTCCAGCTGGGCCAGACACGACTCCTGTCTCCGGGGGGACACTTTCAGTCGGCGGTGCGTCAGGCTGTGAAGCTTTGGCAAAGTCAATGGCGCCCTTCCGCTTTAACATATCTATATTTGCCCGGGCCCCAGCCTTCGCCGCTTCCGTCAGTGTTTTCTTATACTCTGCCGACTGCTTGAACGCTTCAACAGCGGCGGACGCGGCGGCACTCCCTTCAGCTCTCAGGCGGGTAACCTCACCCCCCAGCCGTTTCACCTCGGCCATCCTATCGGCGGACTCCCGCTGCATTATAATAAGTTTCTTATCTTTAGCGGCTATCTGCTCCTACAGCAGCGCGATCTCTTGCTCCAACTTGGAGACGCGTTCATTCCTCTCCAAGTCCCGCCGGATGGCCACATTAAGCTTGCCACGGGCGTCCGCATAGTCACACTCCGCCTTGACCAGCCCCCGCTCGACCTCCGCCAGTCTCTCCTTTGACTCCGCCAACTCCCTCTGGAGACCTCCGATTTCTTCCCTGAGCTCTTCCTCAATCCGGGGCTGCTTCGACGCCGCCACGAACATATCATGGAATCCCGCCGATATTTGACCAAACGCCGAGCTGAAGGGCGATTGGTCAATTGCCGTCGGGCGCGATATGCCCGCCAGACCGCCGAACCCCAACCGCTCGCACAGATGGAAGAGGAACTCCCGCTCCCCTTCTGTCATAAATGGCGCGTACTCGGCGAACGAGTCTAGCTCACCGACGGTGGGCGCCTCTCCCTCCACCGCCGCAGTCTTAGAGGGAGCCTGTCGGGCCTTCTTCTGACGGCGGGCCCCGACCACCTCCACCTCGTCTCCCTCTTCCTCGTCAGGAGACTCAACCGTCCGGCGCTTTTTCTCCAGCGCCCTCTGACTCCCAGCGACGGCCCTCGTCACCCTCACTGGCGGCTCCTCCCTTGTCACAGTAACATCTTCCGCCGGTTGCACAACCTTTTGAGGAGCACGCCTGTGGGCAGGCATCCGCTCTTTCTGTGGCCCTGCCGCAGCGCTTCCCCTCTGATCCCCGGCGGCCGTCTGAGTCCCCGCCTGCACAGTAGGCAGACCATCCTCACCAAGGTGAGACTGGTGCGGCATCGGCATCACCACCGGAACCTCGGACTGGCTCAACGCCAACGTCTCCGGGTTCACCACGGTTTGCTGGGCCGCCAGCCCCTCGGCATACATGGCCTCCAAAAAATTGTCTATCTCCGCCCGGTCCATCGCTTTTTCGAATGCGTCGCGACTCGATTTATTGCCCGGCGGGGTTTCTAACAATAAACAACCACCGGTCAGTCTTTCACAATTCAAAAAGAGGGGGAAGGGAGAAGAAACGACATAGCGGAAACTCTCACCAATGGACCGCGTTAATCGCAGGTCGACCAGCAACTCCCAACCAGTTAGCAGGCGGAAATCAAGCAAGTTTCGGTTCCGCCAGCAACCCCTGATCCTCGCTACGCGACACTCTTCTTCGCGCGTCAGCGTGTACCGAAGTCCCGCTGCACAAAAAAAAAAAAAAAAAAAAAAGTCGTTAGTAAGAGTGCAAAGTACAAACACGTGAACACGCCAGTTACGTTCAGTGGAAACCGGACACCAACCTTGAATCATTGAATGGGTTGGAACTCGGACTTAATCCTAAACGTCGGCCCTTCTTCATTCGATCTGGCGTGGTACTCCCAACCGTCTGTAGCGACGCAGAAGGTCCCCCGCCAGTAGGACATTGAGTCCCTTAGATTTTCTATCAACTTGGGCGCTCCCTGCCGGCGGCTCAAGTTCACTTGCCCTTTGCAGCCTCGGCGCTTCACGTACACTAACTCGTAGAAGTGAAGCACTTCCGCCACAGTAGGCCCCTCGCACCCGGATAACCGCCAGAGGGAGTTCATGGCCAACATCAACCGCCACATATTGGGGCAAATCTGACCAAACGCAAGGCCAAATTCGCACACCAGGATCTGGAGGTTGGGCACCAGCGGGAATGTCAGTCCTTGACGGAATATCGCCTCGTGACCGGCAGCAAATCCCGCTGGGAGAATCGAGGCCTTCTCTTCAGCCGTTGGCGGGCGCAGCTTCACCGACCCCGGCAATCGGAACGTCTGTTTTAATCGGTTGACGGCAGCGGCGATCATCCGCCCACCTGCCTCGTCGACGGCGGTGCCGTCTGACAGACACCATGCCGATTCCGCGTTCTGCCCCGCTACTTCCTCTTCCCCAGCGGAGCCGCTAGCAGCACTATTGCTTGCCAAGCGCTCGTCGCGCCTAGCCTTTGCAGCAGCGGCCTCACCCGCCCTAGAACTCTCGGGACGCGAACCACGACCCATATCTGCTTCCCAGAGGATGGTCTGAAGCGGCTCAACTTCTAGCGGTTCTGACAGTGAGGTTCCTGCATGGGCAGACGGACGCAACGAATCAATAAAAATCCTATCCGCCGCGCTGAACGACACGTCAGACCCGGAATCCTCACTGCTCGAAATCTCTATGACGTTAGCCATCCCAAACCCTAAAACCCACATCAGTTAGCACAAACACAGATCTAGCCTATTCTCGCGTCAGATATAGCCAAAGGCATCAAGAACAAAAACCCAGAAAACTCCAAAGTACAAAAAAAAAAAAAAAAAGCACATTCAACCCAGACTCGGCCATCCAAATCCTAAACCATTAAACGCATCGGCCAACCATAATTCAACCCCCCCCCCCCCCCCCCCCACAAAAAACCCCATTTCACACCTCAGAACATACCCAATAAAACCATCAATTATCCCAGAAAGACAACACAGCAAAACCCAGAAAATTAGCAGAAACAAAAAAGCAGAGGAGGGAAATCCAAGTACCAACCTCAGTGATAAAGTCTTCGGCAATCCTGGAAGGCTATTATCGTTCTCTCTCCGGGAATCGTATACCCAAACTTCGGTAAGTTCTTTCTTCGGTCTCGGACAAACAGAGTTCGAAGACGATGACTAGGTTTTCAAATTTTCGCAAAAGTGGCAAATCTCCCAAGGTTCCCCCCCCTTTTATGTCGGCATCATTGCGTCCTAAGCCGTCCGCTCCATAACGGCATCACGTACCAGCCGTACACGTGTCATCAGTCTCCACTTACTCTCCGGAGTACTCGAGGCGTTACCTCGGTTACGAAACCTACAGTTACTGTCATTAAAGGCTAGAAGACGGACAGACTTAGGAGACAAGCCTACGCACGCTAACCCGCTATAGGTTCGACACGTGTTAACCACCGTAGGGACAACTTCGTAACTACCGCCAGCGGAACTTCTCCCTTCATTTCTCAAGCGGCGAAGTCTCCGCTGAGCGAAACCCCGCCAGCGGAACTTCTCCCTTCATTTCTCAAGCGGCGAAATCTCCGCTGAGCGAAGCCCCGCCAGCGGAACTTCTCCCTTGTCATTTTCCAAGAGGCGAAGTCTCCGCTGAGCGAAACCCCGCCAGCGGAACTTCTCCCTTGTCATTTTCCAAGCGGCGAAGTCTCCGCTGAGCGAAACCCCGCCAGCGGATCTTCGCCCTTCATTTCTCAAGAGACGAAGTCCCCGCTGAGCAAAGCCCTGCCAGCGGAACTTCTCCTTTGCTACCCCGCAAGCGGGGTGTCTTTCGCTATACACCTCTGGCGGAACCCCCTTTTTCATGCAAAAAACAGCCAGGCACGTCTACCGGACGCTGCTTCCTGCTACATCCAGCGGGGGGATGTCCGCCAAACGGAAAATCCCGAGGCTACGCCTCACTCTAACAACGACCGCTACGCGGCGTTACCGTCAGACCGTCCCTACGGGACACGGGGACTAGTCAAACAGTCTACGACGGCCCTGATCAGGCACGTTGACCCCCGTCATTTGGGTGCTAAACATTGGGCTCGCTACCCAACACCCTCTGCTCCGTGCAACTCCCCCTCATCAAACAATTCGCCGACCATCCGGAGGTCTATCTTCGCCGGGGAGTGGGGGACTCCCTGGGGGGCCCAGCAGGGGCCCACCCGAAAGGGTACAAAGCGTTTGCTCAGTAAAACCAACGGTTGACAACGCACTGACGCTAATTATGCTCTTGCAAGTCTAGCGGAGGAAAACGCTTCAAACCGCCGAACAACTCCCCAACCAAGATTGCCCTCCTTGACTGGGGACTTGGGGCCTTGTACATACATGTACATTTGCAAGCATAATTAGCTATAATGGGTCATGCTTATTGTACCGCCAAAGATACTAATTCCAACCCAAAGGAATGACATAGACACACCGCCAGAAGGGCTACAACCTCAGCATCGGACCACCTCCAAATCGCCACCAACGCGCCGCCACGCGCCGCGCCAAGATAGCATCAGAAGCTTCTGAAAGCTGGGAACTGAAGCATATCAGTCCCACATCGAAAACAAAGACAGGATCAGTCCCTTCCTCACCTATAAAAGGTTCTCTCCTCTCTCCTCATTAATTACGCATTCAATACTTACTTACTGTTACTTTGTCAACATAAATACATTGACTAATTTAGGCATCGGAGAGTTGAAGACCGCCCAGCGCGGTCTCCCTCTGACGCCCATTGTATTTTACTTAACAGGTAACGGGTGCTACAATAACAACACAAGTATCGATCCGCCCATCGGATCAGCGTTAACTAAGGTCCAGCTACCGCTAGACTTTTAGACATTAACAGTTTACAAAGAAGCTTATCCTGAATGTTTTCAATTATCATTGGCAATCTGTAAAGAAATGAAAGGGAAACTCTTGCGTTGGACGGGTGGTGACTTTGATTTACCAATTATGTATTAGCAAGTGGATAGGTCGGTGGCAGAATGTACTTTGAGTACTTTATGTGTTAAACCGTTTATTATTCGATTGTGTATTTCAAATAATATTTTCCGTATCTGATAAAATTACATAAGTTTTTGAATTCGTAAAATAAAAAACTATATCACAAAATAATACCAAACAGGTTAATTTCCGTATATGATAAAATTTCTTTGAAATTGAATCGAACATACAAACAAAAATTTCGATAATGGAAGAGATGGACATTAGGAGAGTCATAAGAGCAAGTTCACCCGTTGGGTCACCGGGTCACATACTATTCACTACTTTTTAGTGTATATTTTCATTCTCTGGGTCACGAAATACACTGTGCTCGTGATCTAGGACACAAAATACACTGTGCAGGTCACCATGGTGACCCAGAACACTATACAGGGTGACCCAGGGCACGAAATACACTGTGCTAGTGACCCAGATGGTGAAATTAACACTAAAAAGTAGTAAATAGTTGGTGAACTAGTAACCCAACGGGTGAACTTGTTCTTAAAGCTACATCATGCAATGTCCGACTCACGGAGTCACGATGGCTCCATGAATTTCCACAAATGAGGGCCCATATCCTTTCAATAATCCTATTCTGACGTGGGAACGAGTAGATGCAGATCCTTGACCCAAAGTCATCTCTGTTTCCTTCCTTCTGAAGCAAGTTATTCATACAAATTTAATTTATTTATTTAACCTTTAAACATGACGAGGCAAGAAACATGTACTATAGTTGGGACCATATAATAATTTTCCAACCAGAAAACACGAAAGGAAGACCCTATAAAATCTGATTACTCTACCAACTTTCAACCAGAGTTACAACCTTTAAACAAGAGTTCCAAAACTTCAAACACAGAGAGAAAGAGAGACAAGAGTATAAGCATGGCTCACGGCGACGGTGACGGTGACGGCGTTACTCACGACCTGTTCTCGCTGCTCACCTCCGACGATCGGGACTTCCTTGTCCGTAACAACGGCGACCAGGTAACCAACCCATATCTGAGATAATATATACTAACAGTCTCTGATCATGTTTTGTTAGAAGAAGAAAGAAACTGCGTTAATACTCAAATGGGAAAGACCCAGTTGATTGAACGCTATGCTATACACTTATTGTGCTTCATTTCATCCCAAAGTATAATACTTTGCAAGAAAGTTTTTACTTTTGTGTCGTATGAAAATGGATTGAGATGACTAATTTCGTTTCTGGGTGGCTTGATTTTTGATGAATATATAGGTAAAGATCAATACTTTGACTGGTAAGATTTTGGGTTTGTATTTCTCCGGCTCATGGTGTGGTCCATGTCGTCGTTTCACCCCAAACTTGGTGGAGGTCTACCAGGACCTTGCTTCCAAAGGGGACTTTGAAGTTGTGTTTGTCTCTTCTGACAGTAATGAGGAGTCATTCAGTGGCTACTTCTCTGAAATGCCGTGGCTTGCGGTTCCCTTTTCGGATTTGGAGACCCGAAAAGGCCTGAAAGACTTGTTCAAAGTCAGGGGAATTCCTCATCTTGTTGTTATTGATGCCAATGGGAAGGTTTCCACTGATAAAGGGTCTGTGGTTGTGAGGGAGTATGGTGTGGAGGGGTATCCGTTCACCGCGGAGAAGATTAGTTTCTTGAAAGAGCAAGAGGAGGCGGCTAAGAAGAATCAGTCCTTGAGTTCTCTCTTGGTTTCTAATTCTCGGGATTACTTGGTTTCGAGTGATGCGAATAAGGTAAAAAAAACTTGTTACTAAAGTCCTCATGAATTTCACTGCTTGTACATGACTTTTCTCACTTATGATCATTTTGTCCTGCCAAGTATTTCTACCAACCAATATTGTTCTGGCTGTGCTTATGAATTTAGGTGCCTGTCTCTGAACTTGAAGGGAAGATGGTGGGTCTCTACTTCTCATTGTCTACATTCAGTCCATGCATAGAATTCACTCCAAAACTTGTGGAGGTTTATGAGAAGCTAAAAGCAAAGGGAGAGAGCTTTGAGATTGTGTTTATATCACTTGATGATGATGAAGCAGCATTTGAACAAGATTGTAAGAACATGCCTTGGTTTGCATTGCCCCAGAAGGACACCAAAACCATTAAGAAGCTGGCTCGGTATTTTGAGCTCTCAACCTTACCCACTTTGGTTATTATTGGGGCAGATGGTAAAACTGTCCATAACAATGTTGTTAAAGCTATTGACGAGCATGGGCTTCTGGCTTACCCTTTCACACCTGAGAAGTTTGCAGAGCTCGCTGAGTTAGAGAAAGCGAAAGATAAAGCACAAACTCTGGAGTCAATTTTGATTTATGGGGATCAAAACTTTGTCATTGGAAAAGACGGAATCAAGGTATAACATTTAATTTTTATCCAGTTCTGTTCTGGTTTTAACTTTGAATGAGATATTCTTATCTGCAATATGGAAGGTAACATCAGCATGTCTTTGTTTGTGATACTAAGTTAACTTTGTTGCTAATCTGCAACTGTTATCTGGATTCAGATTCCGGTGTCAGATCTTGTGGGGAAGAACATCCTCCTTTATTTCTCAGCACACTGGTGCCCTCCATGCCGTGCCTTTCTACCAAAACTTATGGAAGCCTATCACAAGATCAAGGCAAAGGATGATGCATTTGAAGTTATTTTCATCTCTAGTGACAGGGACCAAGCCTCTTTCGATGACTTTTTCTCTGGAATGCCATGGCTTGCTCTGCCCTTTGGTGACTCAAGAAAGGCATCCTTGAGTCGCCGATTCAAGGTCCAAGGCATCCCCATGCTTGTGGCCATTGGTCCTACTGGTCAAACAGTCACAAAAGAAGCAAGAGATCTCGTTATGCTTCATGGAGCTAATGCTTATCCTTTCAATGAGGAGCGGCTGAAAGAGATAGAAGCAGAATTTAAGGAGATGGCAAAGAGGTGGCCTGAGAAGTTGAAGAATGCACTCCATGAGGAGCATGAGCTTGTGCTCTGTCGCCGAAGAAGTTTCATATGTGATGGGTGCAACGAGAAAGGAGATGTGTGGTCATTCTATTGCGAGGAGTGTGACTTTGATCTCCATCCAAAGTGTGCTCTGGAGGAAGAAAATGGAACCAAAACTGATGCCAAGCCGGAAGTAGATCCCCATCCAAAGTGTGCTTTGGAGGAGGAAAAGGGAACCAAAACTGATGCCAAGCCGGAAGAAGAGCCCCAAGAAGGATGGGTATGCGATGGTGAAGTTTGTAAAAAAGCTTAAGGAGCAGTTTGGGTGTGATGCCTTTAAAACTATAGTACTCAGCTTCATTCATCATTTTCTCTAAGTGTATTGCTTATGATGTACCCTAAAGCTTTGAGCTTATATTTTCTTGGCAAACCTAGAACTTGTGTTTGGGTTATATAAATGGATATTGTATGGGTGTGTACTTCTGTATAAATGTATGGTTGTTCAAGATGCTAATCTTTAACTGCTAATCTTTTACCTTTAAAAGTGAACCTGGAGATGCATTTACTTTTAACTCAAATATATGCTCGTATGGTTTGATCGAAGTGGATCAGGAAATGACTTCTGAGGAATGAATAATTTCTAGTATATTCCCTGTCCAATCTCTAATTCACCATCTCTCCTCCTTTTCTATATTCAATTCCAATTGGGATGTCATTTCATTTCAATGTCTAACAGCTAAACCGACCTTAATACATAATTATCAACCTGTCAACATGTAAAGAAGCTTATCCTGAATGTTCTCAACTATCAATGGCAATATACAAAGAAATGAAAGGGAAACTCTTGCGTTGGACGGGTGGTGCCTTTGATTTACGAATTATGTATTAGCAAGTGGATTAGGTCAGTGGCAGAATGTACTTGGGGTACTTTCTGTGGTAAACGTAGATATTTTAAGTATTATGTTTAAAGTTAGGGAAAAATTCACCAACGGTGTCTGGACACTTAGGGGACTTTCAGAATGATACATGAACTTACAAAGTTATCAATGTGATACCTGGACTCATTTTTTCATATCAACGTCATATCTACGACCAATTTCCGTCACAAAGCCGTTAAATTTTGCACGTGCAATGCACGTGAGTCACTTAATGAAGATAAAAAGACCGATTTACCCTCAAGAAAAATTCACCAACAGTGTCTGGACACTTAGGGGACATTCAGAATGATACCTGAACTTACAAAGTTATCAATGTGATACCTGGACTCATTTTTTCATATCAACGTTGTACCTACGACCAATTTCGGTCACGGAACCGTTAAATTTTGTACGTGCGATACACGTGAGTCACTTAATAAAGACAAAAAGACTGATTTACCCTCAAAATTTTTTTTTTTTTTTTTCCTTTTCTTTTCTTTCTTTCTTTCTTTCTTTATTCTTCTTTTTTGGTTTCTTTATTCTCTCCTTCTCTCCTTGCCAACACCACCGCTTTCGGAGAACCCACCATGGAATATGCAGGAAGAAAAATAGGGGAGAGCCACAACAACCTCCACCACCGCGCAATGACGTCGTCCTCCGCTGCTTTTCGATTGGGTTTGGGTATAAGGACTGCTTCTTCCTCCATCGCTAGCGAAATAGTGGAGGCTTGAGGCCACATTCTAAGGGCCACCGACCGGAAGGACCGCCACAGCAAGGTCTACATCGCCAAAGGCCCCAGGAACCACCATGCCCGGCTTGCCGCCCATACCACCATTCAATTCTACGACATGCAAGACTGGCTCGGATACGACCGGCCCTGCAAGGCAGTCGATTGGGTCATCAAGAAAGCCAAGGACGCAATTGACGAGCTGCAGCCGTGGAACCCGAACTCAATTTCTGTTCAGACAATATCTTCTCCTCCGGTGCCGATATCCTCCTCGCAGGACACGCAGAACGCGAGCCTCCATTTCTCGATGGTGGAGGCTCCGAGTTCTTTGTCTGCTAATCGGAGAGGGGCAATGGTGGGTAGCAGTGGAGTGGCGGAGCTGGTGAATCAGAACAGCTCGAGTTTTCTGCAGGTAAGGATGGTGTGGAGGCCGGAGTTGTTAATCTTTGGCTGCCTACAATTGCTTCTGATCGAAGTTTGGCTAGAGGCCGAAGTTGTCTGCTAGACCGATGAAGTTGCAGGTGAGGATGGTGTGGAGGTGGTGTTGCATGTCGGGAACGATGGAGAGGATGGCAGGGTGAGATTGGAGCTGTGATTTGAGAGTGGAGGGCTGGCAGGGTCTGAGTTCTGATCAATGGTGTATAAAAGGGGGTCGGAGGAGAGAACGAGAGTGGTGGTGGCTAAGTCATCGGCGGCGGCGGCGGGGATGAACTTGGAGTAAGCGGCGAAGCCTCAGTGCAATTTCAATTTGTTGTAGGATTTGAAGTGGGAGGAACCATAAACATCTACGGTGCATGAAGGTGGATTGAGACATAGCGGCGGTGTTGATCTGCAATCGGCTGTGGGAATCGGACGAGCAAGATGATTTAAATCTTGATGATTCAAATCAGGGGAAGAAGAAACCAAAAAGAAGAAGAAGAGAGAAATAAAGAAGAATAAAGAAAGAAAGAAATAAATAAATAAAAGGAAAAAAAAAACTTTTGAGGGTAAATCGGTCTTTTTGTCTTCATTAAGTGACTCACGTGCATTGCACGTGCAAAATTTAACGGCTTTGTGACGGAAATTGGTCGTAGATATGACGTTGATATGAAAAAATGAGTTCAGGTATCACATTGATAACTTTGTAAGTTCAAGTATCATTATGAAAGTCTCCTAAGTGTCCAAACACCGTTGGTGAATTTTTTCCTAAAACAAACTGAGGGCAAAATGTTCTTTTTACCCTCATTTTTAGGCTCACGTGAGTCACACGTACTCACAGTTGACGAAGACGTGACTGAAGTTCGCCAGAGGTACGACGATAATACGAAAAGTAAAGTCTAGGTATCACATTGATAACATTCAGAGTTCAGGTATCATTCTAAACGTCACCAAAGTGTCCAGACACCGTTGGTGAATTTTTTCCTTAAAGTTATTCTACTGTGTATTTCAAATTTTTGTTTTATAATACTAAAAACGTTTTCCGTATCTGATAAAATGTCTTTGAAATTGAATCGAATATACAAACAAAAATTCCGATAATGGAAGAGATAGACATTAGGAGAGTCATAAAGCTACATCATGCATGACGGCATGTATGTCCGACTCACGGAGTCACGATGACACTTGGGAGTTGGGACCATGGAAATTTCCACTAATGAGGGCCCATGTCCTTTCAATAATCCTATTCTGACGATTCTGACGTGGGAAATAGTGGATGCAGATCCTTGACCCAAAGTCATCTCTGTTTCCTTCCTTCTGAAGCAAGTTATTCATACAAATTTAATTAATTTATTTTACCTTTAATTATTAATTTACAATAACCAATTATTCCTCGACCAAAAATGATGAGACAAGTCCGGGTTTACGTACTAATTTTCCAACAAGAAAACACGAAAGGAAAACCCCTTAAAATCTGATCAAGCGGGTAGGTATTCAACAAGAGTTGCAACCAAACTTTCAACAAGAGTTGCGATCAAACATCAAACACAGAGAGAGAGAGAAAGAGAGAGACAAGAGTATAAGCATGGCTCACGACAACGGTGACGGCGTTACTCACGACCTGTTCTCGCTGCTCGCCTCCGGTGATCGGGACTTCCTCCTCCGTAACAACGGCGACCAGGTAACCAACCCATATCTGAGATAATATATACTAAATTACTAATAGTACGTCTCTGATCGATCATGTTTTGTTAGAAGAAGAAGAAAGAAACTGCGTTAATGCTCAAATGGGAAATACCCAGTTTGCAATTCACTTACTGTGCTTCATTTCATCTCAAAGTTTAATACTTTGCAAGAAAGTTTGACTTTTGTATTGTATGAAAATGGATTGAGATGACTAATTTCGTTTCAGGGTGGTTTGAATTTTGATGAATATATAGGTAAAGATCAATACTTTGACTGGTAAGATTTTGGGGTTGTATTTCTCTGGCTCATGGTGTGGTCCATGTCGTCGTTTCACCCCAAACTTGGTGGAGGTCTACCAGGACCTTGCTTCCAAAGGGGACTTTGAAGTTGTGTTTGTCTCTTCTGATAGAGATGAGGAGTCATTCAGTGGCTACTTCTCTGAAATGCCGTGGCTTGCGGTTCCCTTTTCGGATTTGGAGACCCGAAAAGGCCTGAAAGACTTGTTCAAAGTCAGGGGAATTCCTCATCTTGTTGTTATTGATGCCAATGGGAAGGTTTCCACTGATAAAGGGACTGTAGTTGTGAGGGAGTATGGTGTAGAGGGGTATCCGTTCACCGCGGAGAAGATTAGTCTCTTGAAAGAGCAAGAGGAGGCGGCTAAGAAGAATCAGTCCTTGAGTTCTCTCTTGGTTTCTAATTCTCGGGATTACTTGGTTTCGAGTGATGGGAATAAGGTAAAAACAACTTGTTACTAAAGTCCTCTTGTTAGTAATTTCGTTTGGAGTGATGGGATCATTGATTATTGTTAGTACATGTATTGACTGCAGGTGTCTGTGTCTGAGCTTGAAGGAAAGATAGTTGGTCTGTATTTCTCACTGAATATTCACAAGCCATGCAAAGACTTTACTCAGACACTTCTGAAGTTCTATAAGAGTCTCAAGGAGAAAGGAGAGAACTTTGAGATAGTGTTGGTATCTTTAGACTATGAAGAAGAACACTTCAAAGAAGGGATTGCAGTCCCATGGTTGGCATTGCCATTTAAGGACAAGAACTGCAAAAAACTGGCTCGCTACTTTGAGCTTGAGACAGTACCAACACTAGTTATAATTGGGCAAGATGGAAAGACCTTACACCCCAATGTGACTGAACTTATTGAAGAGCATGGGATTGAAGCCTACCCATTTTCAGCAGAGAAGGTTGCTGAGCTTGCTGAGATTGAGAAGGCCAAACTCGAAGCACAGACTCTGGAGTCGCTTTTGGTGACTGAAGACTTAGACTTTGTGATAGAGACGAGCGGTGCCAAGGTACAAAATATTATTGGTTCCAAGTTCCTGAGCTTTATGATCTTTATGCTATTAAATGCTTCTTCATGCATGCTTACAAGTTAGAATTTTATTTTACTTGTATACTTCAAGTTTCTTACCAATCACTTCTATATCACTATATGTGTTCTATCTTGGATTAGGTACCGGTGTCTGAGCTTGTTGGGAAGCACATTCTGCTCTATTTCTCAGCTCATTGGTGTCCCCCATGTCGTTCATTCCTGCCTAAGCTCATAGCAGCATATCACGAGATCAAGGCCAAGGACAATGCATTTGAAATCATCTTTATCTCAAGTGATCGTGATCAATCCTCCTTCGATGACTTCTTTTCGAGCATGCCTTGGTTAGCCCTCCCATTTGGTGATCCAAGGAAGATGTTCCTGCAGCGCAAATTCAAAATCCAAGGCATTCCTGCTGTGGTAGCTATCAGCCCCACTGGCAAGACACTCACCACGACAGCCCGAAAGCTTATACTAGCTCATGGTGCTGATGCTTTTCCATTCACTGAAGAGCATTTGAAGCATTTGGAAGAAAAGGTAGACGAAGAAGCAAAGGGGTGGCCTGAGAAAGTGAAGAGTGAGCTACATGTTGAACATGAACTTGCACGCACTCGTTGCCACGAATATGTGTGTAATGGGTGTAGGGAGTCCGGAAGTGGTTGGTCTTTTTCCTGTAAGAAGTGTGACTTTGATCTTCACCCACAGTGTGCTCTGAAGAACAATGAAGCAACAAAGGATGATCCTGAGACCAAGGCAAAGGAGGGATATGTTTGTGATGGTGACGTGTGCCGTAAAGCTTGAGAAAGCATCTAATTTATTATGCTCTTTACTCTATGTACTGAGGTGTGTTGTGTCATGTGCTAATTACCTAATAAGTGAAAAAGGCTTAAGCTTTTGGAATGTAAAACTGTGATCCTAGAGAATGGAGATGTTGTGTTGTGTATGAATGCTGAGTACAGATACTATCGGGTTATATATGATTGCCTCATGAATAATACTTTGGTGAATCATAAAAATGAAATTGAAGCGAGCTAAACATACATAAAGATGTGTGTTACACCGGAAAGATGTCCACATATGTGATAATTCATTCTTAAAATTTCTCTCAAAAAGAATGTTATTCCTAAATAACACATGATTTTTTAGTCAAATTGTCATTTTCTTATCTTTTCACCAAAATTCTATTACTCCTCAATTATGATTTTTTAGCAATTCTTAAACTAATGAAACTCAAAAATCTGAATCTGATTCTTTTTTATGATTTTTCAAAGTAAAAAAAAAAAAAATCATTATCAAAAAAAGATTTGAAGGCCCGTCACTTGAAACAGCTTCAAAAAAATCATATTTTATCAATAATTAATAAAAGAAAATCTTAATAACAAATGAAAGAACAATTCTTAGGTTCACCCCTAGGGTGAATGAGCATATTCACCCCCATTGTCGATTAACGCATAATAACTTTATAATTTTATAATCCAACCATTCATGTTGTATAACGTAATACAAAGATTAGCTTCGTAAAAAATCAATCAAATTGAAGACCTTTTAGTTATTCATTTCTATGAAATACATGGACGGTTCATCATAATAGTAGTAAGTGTTGTTAGAACCATCCATTTGTTTGATTCAATTAGATAATTGAACGATTTCTGATTCGATTGATTTTTTTACAGATATGATCTTTAGAGGCTAATTTAATATATGGACCGTTGGATTATAAATTTATTAAATAAAAGTATGTTAATCTACAATAGGGGTGAATATGCTCATTCACCCTAGGGGTGAACCTAAGAATTGTTCCAAATGAAATCGACAAAATTTAACATATTTTGACATTCCAAATGACATATCATAAATGATATTGTGTGAATCACATACGTGACACACGTTTCTTTTATATAAATGTATATCAACTGATCGAATTTGAGTACCGCTATATCAGTAGTGATACAGATGATTGACCTTATATTAATTACACGTGCAACTCTTACTGTGTAGAACTCCAAGAATGGGAAAAAGAGCAGATAGTTGGATCAGCTTCATCATTCCAACCGAAGAGGAATGACTGTTCTTCTTGTTAGATTCGCTCAGTAAGTCAAACCCATTCATTTTTTTGATTCCCACCTTAAATATTTAGTGCAATTCGGGGTTTCATTTACTGGGTTCATTTCAGGAGCTATGGATTTTGCGTTTCCCTTTCTTTCTGCAGTTTATATTTGTTTCAGGCTCATGGTTTTTGCTTTTTGGTGTCTCTGAAATTTGAGATGGGTTGTGCTTTTTCTTGATTTTTTGTTTTTTAAAGCTCCGGAGTTTGAAGTATATGTTGATGGGTTATGGTTGTTGCAAATTGTTGGATCAAATTCAGTTCATTAAGAAATATGTACTAGGTGTCTTCTGGTATATTAAATAAGGTTCAAGAATTGGATGTACTATAAATTAACTAATTTCTATTCTAGTGTTTGTGGAACTCCAGAAGACATATTGCTATAACCAAGTCGATGGTTTTACTTCTCTGATTCAAAAGCATAGAGAGTTTCATCACTCGCGCAATTCGTGTCCAGTGAAAGTCATAAGACAGCATTGTTTTTACTAATGAAAATGAAATATCAATTGCTGAACTATTGAATAAAAACTTATATTTCACAACAGTTGAAGTAGTGATGGGTGAGACAGAGGTGCCCACGACAAGCATAGACATCCGGAAGAACGAGAAAAATGGGCGCCTCAAGGCATTGGATGTAGTGCTCTCTAAAGCTTTTGTCCAGGTTCCTCACAAGCTACAGAATTTTCTTAAGGTCAGTCATTTCACTAGAAGATTGAGTCTTGTGGTTGTTGGTTTGGTTTGATTTAGTTTTAATAACCGCTTCATCGTTCATGTCTCAGTCACAGTTTAGAAGACTACCAAAAGCTGATGGAGTTAAAACAGTGAGCTCTGTCCTTAAAAAGGCTTCATCTTTGGAGGTTGACCTGGAAAAGCAGTTGCAAGCATGGAGAGAAAATCCTTCATGGGATGATCAAACACCACATATAAAGGTGAGACATGTACTTCCCTCTATGGACAATAGTTTCCTTTGGTGTGTTCATTAAGCAGTATGTCAAATTTGATCGGTAATAGCTGTTGTTGTCAAGTAGAAAAATATAAAAAAAAGTAATCAAAAAGTTTGAACTATCAGTACAT
Organism: Rosa lucieae; assembly: GCA_024704745.1. NCBI lineage: Eukaryota > Viridiplantae > Streptophyta > Magnoliopsida > Rosales > Rosaceae > Rosa > Rosa lucieae. The sequence goes on along the minus strand of CM045495.1, from coordinate 61,824,405 downwards.
CTGGGAAGGAACATTTCAAGAGTTTATGGCTTCTCTGAGAATGTAGTAACCGTGAGTCACAAAGTAGTTTACTCTGTGCAGGTCAGTGTGCCAAAAGGCTCTCTCTGCAACCTCAGTGTAAACGTCAATGTTGGGTTGCCCCCAGATGCAGTATATAATATTGTAACTGACCCCGACAATAAGAGGGTTTTCAAGAATATTAAGGCAAGTAATAATGGTCTTTTTCTTCACCAGGAGTGTTTTTCTTTGTACCTTTTCGTACTCCCCTTCTTGTGATACTAATCCATACAAAACTGTATTTGTCAATTTGACAAGTTAAATATCTGTCTCAGGAGGTGATATCCAGAAGAGTTTTGGTTGACGAAGGTCTTAGGCAGGTTGTTGATCTAGAGCAAGCAGCTATATGGAAATTTCTTTGGTGGTCAGGGACCATTGCAGTTCATGTTTTAGTAGATCAAAACAGAGAAGACCACTCGGTAAGGATTCATTCTTCCCCTTGTTACACTGCAATTTAAGAATTTGCTTTTTGTTGCTTTTCCACGTGCTCCATGTTCTTTTTACATGTGCTCACCCTTGGCATCAACATCAGCTTTGAGTCTATAACAGAAACAGTATCTCTGAATTGTTGCTAATTGTATTTGAAATTGAAGCAAAGTGAATTTTAGTTTCTGAGTGACATTGTATGACGTTGAATCAGTAGATATCAGGTTTGTGATGTCAGCACTTCTAATGTTCGGTACTGCTAGTGTGCTTTATTTCTGTGGAGTTGTAGTTAATAGTTTAGAAGCTCTTGACCATATCTGTAATGCCGTAGGAAAAGCTGTTCTCTATGTCTGATAATGTTGATTTGCCAGATGAAGTTCAAGCAAGTCAAAACAGGGTTTATGGAGAGATTTGAAGGCTGCTGGAGAGTGGAGCCTCTTTTTGTTGATGAAAAAACCTGCTTTCCCTATAAACCCACAACATGGGCAGACTATAATTCACACACTGGAGGCAAAGGAAGGATCGGATCAAAGGTGAGCTTGGACCAACTGATCCAACCGTCTATTGTTCCTCCCCCACCCATTTCTTGGTATCTGAGGGGTATCACCGCCAAGACCACAGAGATGTTGATAAATGATCTTCTTGCTGAAGCCGCCAGAATACGGGGAGAATTAAACCCTGAGAAGTCTGATAAAGAGGTTGAAATGTCTGAGGAAGTACTTAATCAAGTTGATAACACCTGTAACATCAAAGAAAGATGGGCTATGCATAGGAGAAATGCAAAGCAATGTCATCGGAGGCTACCAACTGCCAAATGATCTATAAATTGTATTTAGGTATTGATATATAAGTACTGTCTATATTCTGTATGCACTGGAAATTGATATGTAAAAGTTTCATCAACGTCTGTTGTATCTGTCAATGACTTAAGTATGTCATATAGTTTGAACACTAATTGTTGAATCCATTTTATCTGTCTGGTCAATGCTATATGTTGGATTAAACTCCAAACTTCAAACTCCATCTTCCTTTTACTTGTCTACTAGCCCATTCCCCCGAGTCCCTGAACTATCCATTTTCTTCCACAATGAAAGCCCTAATGAGATTTGATCTGTTACTTGGGAAGTCTTCTTGATTTTCGAAAGAGAATTGCCGCACACAATCAAAGTGGGTAGAAGATGGTAAAATAATAAATCTTCAATGACAGTAAGTGATTCACTTTATTTAATTGTGACACAGTTACATAGTTGCTATCTCCAAAATACAGTACAAAATCTAGATTTTCTGGTTTGATGTTGCTCATAGTGCAGAATAATCAGGTGATGTTACATTGTGCAATTATGAGTAATATCTTTCTCCATCTCAGCTATCATCCTTTTTGTCTCGAATACATGTCCTAGTATGTATCAATAGTGTTACATATGCTACGCAAGTATGAAGCCTTTGACGTTCACAGTGCTCACGGGCAACCAAGAATTGCCTCTAAGCATTGTGTTGAACCTGGAGGAGAAGCCAATGCAAATTCTAAGACGAGTATATACTGCAATTTATGCTTGGGTTGTCATTCAATTCCGAGTCTCCAGAAAACTCATCTCCTCCATGGGATGCACTTGGGGATTGTTGCACCAACTGATGGACCATCAAGTTATCAAAGCCATGCTTCTCATAGCTCATGAATGCACCCAATGCTCCAAGAAACCCTTCGTGCCTTAAAAACATTGCTTTGGCTTCACCTTTAGACCTGCAAAGAAGGACCAGAGGAATGACAACCATGAGAAATGATGGATGAGTAAAAACCCAGCCCAACTTCATAATGTTCCTGGCTCAGCCCAGAAAGGAACCATTTTTTGTGACATCAGCAAGGGAAATGATCTATGGAGTTCATGCATGGGATCAATTTTATGTTCTGAAGGATTTATACCAAACTAAATACTTCAATTCTGGGGCAGGAAAAAGGAAACAATTTCCAACAGTACCAGAAATGAAAAAAGAAAAAGAAAAACAGTACCAGAAATGAACAGCAACAGCAATGGTGTCCATGGTGTAAGCATGACCCCGAAGGAAAAATCCCGCAAAAAATATGCGCTTGAGCCCAAACCTTAGTGCATTCAAGTATGAAATCTGGACAAAAGGTGCAAAATGAAAGAATATGAGACAAAAATTAGTTATTACAACTTATGGCAAAAGTTATGGCAGATCAAAATAGGCTAGAGATATATGTGCAGCAGGCTAACATGTAGCGTCACCAATCTATGCAGACACGTAAACAAAAATGTTCCACATCCACATGCATTACCAGTTTACCACTCTGATATTATTACATCAATAGTTAAGCAAATATTATTCAATGCCAGCAATACCTTTTATCAACATGGCTTACCTGTCCAATGTTATTTGAAATCATTCTTAAAAGGGACCGAGAAATATCTTCAGGTTTGTAATCTTCCAGCTCCTTATTATCAGATATTGCCTTGCCAAAGCTAGAAGCAATGGCAGTTGATGAAAGGCCTATCTGGAATCCTCAGAAAAATTACACTCAGTTAATAAACATGAGAAGTTAACAAAAACAAGAAGCTTTGCCATATTTTAAGTTTAGGAACCCTCTAAAGTGACATACAGAAATATCGAAACCAACAAGATTTCATCATCTTGAACCGAAAGGGGGATATCGAGACTTACCTTTTTATAGTCTGTGCCACCATATATGTCCCCAACAAGCATGTCTACCACTCTATTATTTCCCTGATGACTTAACTCCAGCAACTCATCAAAACTGAGACAGATTAACAACGCTGGTGCTCAAGGGAAAAATCATATAATAATGTCTTTGATATCACTATGGAGAAGCAAAAGAAAGTATATACCTCTGGCACTTTGTTAAAAGCCTTCCTAAACCCCAAAAGGTGCCACCACCCACATTGGTTCCACTTACACGCTCAAATTTACCAGGCGCATCTACCTATATATGCAAAATATATAAGAAAATGAGAAGCCTAGTAAAAGCTAAAGTACATGAAATTCAATAATTCAAGAAACAGATATAATAAGAACACCTTGATCATACTGACACCAGAGCCAATATTAACCAGGAGATAGGGGTATAGATCTTCCTGATCAATCTGCGCAAATTCCTTCTGACCATCCATGTATGTAAATGCTTCGTCATGAACTGACTACTTAAATAACAATCAGCATGTCAATAATACTTTCAGACAAGATATTCATAGAACAATGAAGATAAAAAGAATTTGCCACAAAGTACAAATAGAGATCAGTAATGACATAATGGGAAGGCACAAATGAATGAAGCGCAAGCCACTTTTCATAATCCCAAAGAACCGGAAATATCTGTCCCAAAGAAGTGGAAATTTACATGGTTTCAAGAGAAAGGTGGTGCCCATCCCAAACCACACATGCTATGCAATACATGACAGGACTTAACAAAGGCACCAACTTGTACATACCAATATATGAATGTGGTATTAGGATCCCACCTTAAGCAGAAAATTTGCTCCAGCTACAAGACTGTCCATTTCATCTTCTTTGCCAAGACAAATCCCAAGCTTTTCTTTAAAGAGATCCGCGAACTTGTATGCCCCACCACCCGTGGCCTACACACCATCATCACTACTTTAATACATCTGCATACTTCAAAAGCGCATGTTGCAAACAATCATAGCATTACATAGCTGTAAGAAAAAAAATTTACCTTAATAACGCACTTCTCATTGGCAGAAGCACCATTATGCTGGCAGCCTGAAAATCCTCTAAAACGATAAGCAAATGACCAAAACGACAAGAAATAATAACTACAATGACAGTGCATCTGAAAGCTTCTTTAGCAGAGAAAAAGTGAGAGACTGAACAAGTAGCAAGTTGGCAACCATATGCAGGACATTCCATTTTCCGGAAGTTGAAATTGTTCAAGACCACAGAAATTTCAAATGGGGTAGTTTCCCCAATCAAAATAAAGGGTTCTTTGGCCAAAGCTTCAATTTTTATTTACAGGGGTATTTCACAAAGAACGCCCATTGATGTTAATCAAATCAGAAAAGCAACAACAAGCTAGTTTCAATCCAATAAACTCATGCAGACAATCAAAGAAGCTAGTTTCAACATCCTCACCTACTTAACATGAACAAGAACAAACTTAGCAACAATAAACAGTAACTGTTCGAAAAGCTCCAAAGTAGTAGTGACAAACATGGAAAACAGATGCATAAATCATGTACATACCAGTAATGCGAAGTTGCTTGGATTGAATGAAGTCTATGCAATCATGTATTTTAGCCGTTTCAAATTTCGCAAAATGGAGCTTCCCTTGAAGAACAGGACCACCTTCATTTCCATTAGAAACTTGTACGCTACTCTTTGAACAACCACCATCACTGTTTTGTGAAAAATAGACCAGCTTAATCAAAGAGCCTGTCAAAACCAAAACAAGGGGGAGCAAGAAAGATCAAACCTTTGACAAGATTTCAGCAAAACAACACAAACCCAAAATGATCAAAAGAGAGATTAAGATCAAGTATATTGCCTCCAATATCCAAAGCAAGATGGGAAATTTGGGCTTGCGATGATTCCTCCATGGGTTCTGATTGTACGTGATTTTCAAGGTATTTGATCTGGAATCGAATGGTGCAGTTGCTGTGCTTCACCTAACCCATGACTTCTCAATTAGATATATAGTCACATACAAAACGTTTATTTGGTTTTTCTGGGTGGCACTGCTCTCACAAGGTTGCGTTAAAATTTTCAATTACAGGTCGACCTGTCTCTGTCTGTTACATTAGAGCCTTTTGACTTTCAAAACTCGACGGCTCACTTTGGGTAATGGCAATTCTGTAATCTCAGATTAAAAGGTTTTGCGATACCGCCATTAATCTTGAAATAAGGTGTGAATAAAGAAAAAAAGCAGAAGATGATATTAACTAAAATTTCATGAAAGTATCGAAATATTTACCCTCAACTTTAGTGGGGTATGGTATTCTTCTTTTATCAATGAGAGCCTAACATTTGAAAAATCATGAAAATCTTAGAAATTTAAGACATTTTATGCTCCAAAATGACCTAATCTTATTATGTATCAAGTATTGATTATCATCTTTTACATTAAATGCCCTAGCTAGCTATGTCCTATGTGGATAGCTAGGTTTCATACCAACTTAATTATTCCTCTATTAATACTTTCCAGCTATTTGAATAATGGGTTAGCCCCCTATCCTTCTACATAATCAAATTTATCAGATTAACCATGTGTTTTTGTTTTTGTTTTCTGGTGCTGTGTATATTGATTTTTTTTTTTTTTTTTGAAAGTTGTAGTACCTATTAAAATATGAACAGCAGAACATGCCAAGTTGCCTGCAGCTGATGAGAGTGAGTCCACAGTCCAGCCCTCAATAGAAGACTTTGACAGAATAGAAGCTTGAAATGGAAATGGCATCAACTTTAATCAGTTGACTTCCAATTCCAGAATTGAGTGGTCGGGCAATATTGAGCTTCAGTGACCCTGACTTCCACTAGTGCTGCAAATAGAGGTGCTAAGCTCAACTAGCCTATGATAGTATCATTTAAACCCCCTTTTCACCCTATTGCCAAAACCCAAAACAAAAAATTCAATTGTGAAGCTTTCACTACCTGATAGTAGGGCTATTGCATGCAGCTGCAGGACTAGCGTACAAGCTAGTGCGCCGAAGCTTTGACAATGTTTCAACGTAAAAACGAAAGAAAGAAAGAACGTTTTAGTACCCCGAATAATGCATGGACAAACAGACTTTTCGAATATGTATAATTGAACAAATTGTTTTATAAATTTTATTGCTTTTTGACTGTGAAGAATCATTTATTAGAGAGAGAGAAATTGTTAGAGATTTCAGTATTTCGTCAATTAGAACACATTCTAAAAATCATGTTTTACCAATGGTGAGATTAAAAAGCATGAAAATTTGAATACAAATGAGACTTTACATGGTTTAATATATTAGGAAGTGGTGTGAGACACCCATGAAATGCAATGACATGTCGAAACATGTTAACCTTGGTTACATTATTTTTGTTCTTATTATTCTCATCATGTATCACAAACACATAGTGAATTTTGAGTCCAATCAGTTTGAGAAGTGTTTGAAAATCATTACTTAATGGTGAGTAAAGTTTAGTGAGAAAATAATAACGTGCGATCTTCGCCAAAATTGTGTGCTACAGTCCACAATTTTAGGTAGAAAATTAGAAATCATGATTTCGTTGAAACCAAAATCATTACTTGACATTGCGGCTGTAGTAAGGGAGTTTCAAATAGATAGCCCGAGTTACTTAGGCCCAAATCTGCATAGTCACTGAGGCCCAATTCTCAAACCCATGTATATAAAGGCGGGACTTTCATTTCCATTCGCTCCCAAAATCCAAAACCATTTTCAGAGATGAACATTGCTTCCAGTTCCCTTCCAGAGCTGTGTCTACAGGTCACTTTCAATCTCAAGAATTCGTTTCGGTTCAATTCGATCGCAATCGCTATTGAGTTTCGTATCAGTTTTTAACTCTCAATCACAATTTTCGCAGTTAATTTCTTCTGCATTTCAACGATGCCGCGCTTCCGACGACCTCTGCAGACTCTCCGTCGTTCTCCGGCGATCTCCGCCTTCCAATCTCGTTCGAATTTCAGGTTTCTCTTATGCTTCTCTTTTCATTTACTCGAGATTTTCGGTTCCAATTTTTTCGAAACGAAACGACGTAGTTTTGGCCTTTTTGCAGTTTCGGATACTGGTGTTGGAAGCTGCGTGGAGGAGTTTGAAGCTTTGAAGCTTTGCAGGGAGGCTTTTGGCGGTGAGATTTGGGGTAAGTCGAGTGTGAATTGACCAAAATGTCCTGGTTTGTACCGATTTTGATTCACATGGAAGGTGTTATGATGCAGATGGATTGCTTTCCGTCACAACCACCGGTGAGTTCTGATTCTAACGCCACAACTGTGGTTTGTTTAAAACGGCGCGTTTCGAGGTTTGATAAGTGTTGGTGAAAATTGTAGGTTTTGGTGATAATGAGATATATCACTATGAGTTCAATCTAAAAGAGGCTGTGTCTGCCAGAAGGTTGACCAGGCTGCCTTCGAATCCTAAGAATGGGCAGAAATTCAGGTACGAAAATCGGCTCACCACTGTGCTGGTGTTATTTTTTTAAAATGTGGTCTAATTGATTCATGGTTGTTGTTTGTTTCCAGTGGGACTGAAGTATGTCTGTCGATTTTTGAAAGCGTTGATGTTTTGCTAGGAGAGATTAGTCGCTTCCTTCAGAAGGTTTGATGATTCTGCTTCTGAACTTATAAATCGATGCTGTCATATCATAATGATACAATTATCTCAATGAAAATGCTTGATATTGATTGTGTATCTCTAGAAAATTTGTGAGGATCATGATATAACCGGATAAGGCAACATCTTTTTATACTGTTGTTGGCTACTGGGCAACTTATCTGCTATTAACTAGATGCTGACCCTATTTTTTAATTTTTATTTTCCTCTATTGGTTTTGCAGATCCTCATTCTAAAGATCCCTGTAAGTTCTACTTTGAACTTTGATGTTTTATTTGTTGAAACAATTACATGTCAAATCGTAGTCTTTCATTGTTTACATGTCTTGAACGTTTTTCTACTGATCCTTAGGATCTTCTATTTACCAATAGTACATCTTTAATTATATAAAAGAGAGGAGTTAATTGATGCAATGCATGTACAGTAATGTGCTTAACTGCAATGATGAATTCAACAGTAACTAATTGGTCACCTTCCATTGTTCCCAGAATGTTGCAATTCAGCTGGTGGCTGAGCATGGGGATGTTCCTGGATCACGATATGAAAGTGTTTTTCTGGCAAATGAATGGAATCCTTTACCTTTCTCAGCTTCAAATCTTGAACGTTTAAAGTCAGGCCTTGAAGACTATGTTTTTAAGCATGGAAATACATTAGGACAAAAATGCGAGTCATGCTTCTCAAATTGGTAAGTACACTAAATTCATGCTTCTAAACTGACTGCTGCAGTTGCATAACTGGTTCGAGATTACGTGTCACAGAAATTGAAAGTTCCTTTTGTGTGTCCTAAACCTATTCTTAAACTCTTGTAAGGGAGCATCTCAAGGTTGGGACTGGAGTAGCATGCCACACAGAAAGCCGTAGATATTCTGAATCAGCTATGGAAGCTGTGATTGTAATAAGTGAAATATCAGAGATAGCGAGTACTTGCCTGAGGACATGTGGCGCCAAAACAGAGGTTGTTTGATCACTTAAGTTCTTCTGTTTATCAATTCTTGTACTAAAGCGTTCCTAAAACAGTTCCAGTCAATTATGACTTGTGAGCCTGCAGATGCTTTAAGATTGAGAACAATCAGGGTGCATACCATGTAGCCAACTTTAGAATTATGCGGGTCCATGAATTTTTCAATGAAGTGATTTCTTTTTAGAGAAATTTTCTTGGTGCTTGCAATATTTTTTCGATATATATTTAACTTGGATGAAAATGTTCATTTTCAGGTTTTGTATTTCAAAGATTTCTCACCTTGCCCAATTTCCCAATCATCTGTGAAGGCATTAACAAGCATTGACTGGAAAAGTTATGGATTGACTTTTGGGGGCGTTGTGGAGCAGGGTGGCTATGCATTACTGAAATGGGATAACTTGCCACCATATGTTCAAATTGACATTTCCCTCCACCACTACCATAACCAATATCCAAAATTATGTCGGATGCTTAATTTTCTCAACATTAGTAAACTTTTCCCTGAAATGCTTTTTGTTATGGTTTGTATGAAATCTGACATGTTACATGCACATGGCATTCCTTGACATGCTTCCAAGGTTACAACACCATCAGCAAGGCTAAAGATGCAACCTGATCAAAAACTTGTAAAAAAGGCAGTTAAATTTGCATTGAATGATTTGAAGGACAAACATGCTGGAGTTCTTCTAAGTGCTCTTGCCCTCAAGGTAATATCTTGCTCTCACTTGCTGTCAGCTTTGAAGTTTCTAGCATAGTGCTTCTCTAAAGACAAATGCCTGTGCAAAATGTCATTGTAACTTAGTCATGCTGGTAGTTATTTTCCTCTTGGAAATAATTATCATTCTTCAATTACCTTGTTACTGAAATCAAAATCGTCATACGCGTTTTTGTTCTATAAAACAATTAGTTTCTGCAGCAAAAGGTCTGCTGAATATTCAATTTCAGAAGGTAAATTATTCATAGCCTTCATCTGATAATTCACGTGCTTGAAATGATGGTTGAATTCCCTAATTATTCTCGTGTTCCTGATATAACTAGTCTGTGTTGGTTGGTTTGTTGCTACCTGTCAAACTCCATAAAGTAGAATGTGTTGTCCAAATTTTAGTCTTAAAGGTACCTGACTTATATGGTTCCCAGTTATTTTAATTAGAGATTCTCTAGTGGCCAGACACATTTCTTGGGAAGACACAATCAACCATATTGCAGCCTATTTGGCTGATAGTTTCAAAGCATGGATGAAGATGATATATATTACCTTTAAGTCATACATTTTGGATTGGTGAAATATTTGATTACCTGTACCTGAAAGATACTGTTTTCCCTCATTTTTAACATTATCTTTTCGAGGGTTAAATAATAAGAGATTTTTTTAATTTTTTTTTTTTAAATTTCCAACAGAAGTTGTCTCACTTATGTTGAGATATCAAACTCCAAGCACTTCTATGAATCCCTGTAGTAAGAGGCTACAGTGAGTAACTTATTAATGTATTTTCATTTTCTTGTTACAGTATCTAGCAATTTGTTTGTAGTGATACACTGATATGACGAATGGTCAAGTTGTTTGATTTTATCATTGGTTGCATTACTTTAGCAACTTTATGTTCAGAATTTAGCATCTGGATTTTATTGATTGCCTTGGTTCTCAGGTTCGTGACTGTGCCCCTGATCTTGCAAAGACAATTTCTAGCCTAATCCTGTGCTCCAACGACTCAAATTTCCGAGAAGAATGCTTTTCTTTTCTCGGTTTACCATTTCAAGGAGTAGGAAGTGAACTTGTTGAAGACTGTATAAAGGAAAAGATCATTTCAGTCATAGACATGAACGACAGAGAACAACCCCAGAGAAGCAAAGAAGTTCCAACTTTTCTTTTTGAAGATGATCACTTCCAGGATTCAGGGTCTCAAGATGAGGAATATGAAGGTGAGGGTGATTTTACCTCTATGGATATATAGACTTGAGCAATCCGCAGAGGGCATGCCGATATGAATTGGTAAATTATAAATAACTGGTAGATTACATAAGGAAAAGGCCTTGTTCATATGATTATGTTTTAAATCATTTCTGTCATTGTCATCTTACACATTCAATCATAAATTCATAATCGTTCAGTGCATTGATCGCATGCTGCTGTCGCATGACTAATATTCCTTCTGTATTGTCATCTCATCAGTTGAATTGATTTTTTTTTTCCTTCCTCTTTTGTTTCTGCTACTGAGTTGGTGATCTATGGCTGCACTTGCTTTTGAAGTCTCTGTAAGCATTTTGGGCCATTTAGAAGCAAAAATCCAATAGATATGAGTATCTGATGGCCTTGTCACCACGGTCCAGACCATCACAATGTGACACGTGTGTGGATCACAGTTGCCATAAATTTCAGAATGGAACCTTTTAGTCGGCTAGGATGGATTTTGGGTATTCAAAAATTAGATTTGTGCCAAGGAATGGTCAACTGAAGTCTTTAAGAAGAAGAAAAAACCAGAAAAATCTTGCTAGAAGAAGAAACTATAAAACACGTATATTAAGTGAAGTCTTAATACATATCAAATCCTCCAATACACCAAGGCAAAAGTTATACTTATTTTGCCAAGGAGGTAATATCATGTATAAATAGGTATGTGGTTTCTGCGTACTCTGAGGACCAAGAAAATAAAGGCCAAGCAACCCAGAAAAGAGTAAAGAAGATGATTAGTACTGATCACACCAACTTTTGAACTATTAGAAGTAATCTTTCAAGATCATATTTCAAGCAGCAGTGGGTGCCGGAATGTAAGTCATGGCAGTCCCATGAGGCATCGAACCCATGATCAACGACTTGGAGAAAGTTTGATCTTCTGCAGCAGCCGGGGGTTGATCAGCTTTGAAATCCAGGGACTCGTCGTTATAAACTTCCCACCATTTTGCTACTAACATCTTGATGTCGTCTCTCTGCATGTTTTCTTCTACGCCGGTGTACCTCCATGGCTTTGATCCCTATAATTAGTCACCCAAATATCGATATTAGCTTAATCAGTTTTGGAAAATTTGAAAGTAATGAGTTTGAAGGTAAAACAATGCTACTTACAGCAGCACAGTAGTGGACAACGTTTACTTCATCAAGCTTCACATTCTCTGGGTGGCGCCACAGCATGGCCAGAACTAGGTTGTATGCAAGAGGGATGGGCTTGTAAGTCTTTTGGAAGAACTTGTTCAAGAAATCCTGTAAAATTTTGAACACCAGAGAATAATTAATAAGAAATGAGGACAGGCAAAAAAAAAAGAGCAAATAATTTTCGCTGCAGAATTACTGAGGAATACACTCACTTGCTCTGCAAAAGGTGTGGGAGGAACAACCAGGAGATTCTCGAGAAGGCTTTCGTAGGTCAAACGATTAGGCTCAAACACAAACATGCCGGCGTTGAAGTACGACGGAGGAGGAGAACCCATCTCGGCAGGCCATGTAACCTTGTCAGGGCACTGCTGGCAATACCCAACTTTGTACTGCGGCGAGTGACTCCATGTATGTTCACAGAAGCAATCCATCACGGCATAGAAGTATCCATCAGGAGTGTCAAAGAGGTGATCTATGTTGTTGTACACTTGGATGTCCGCATCCAAATATATCATCTTGCTGTACTCCTCAAACTGCATACGTAATACTATTATAACATGTAGTTCGGATTCATAGTTTGATAACATAACATGTCAAATATTTTACGTATATACTTACATTCCAAATCCGGAGCTTGGAGTAGTTGATGACATAATATGCCATAGCAAACTCGACTTGGTTCTTAGGAGGATAAATTGGCACGATCTCACGAACAATACAACCTTGAGACCTCAAAATCTCACGGTGTTCTTCAGGGACGTCAGGCAATATTGCAACCACTAGAGGGTAGGCAGTCTTCACCTTGCGCAAACCCTTGGCCAATCCCACGACTCCTTTGACGTAGTCACCTTTACCGGCTAAGAATGTCACATAGGCCCTATTGGAGTAGCCTGCACTCAACCTCGAGACTTTGCTGGTGGCCGTGAACACATCTACCGGAACTTCAGGTGGAGCCATTGAGTGGATTTGTGTGTGCGTTTAGTGAAAAGATTGATGTAGTGATGAGGACTGTAGGGAAAGCAAAGATATTAGCTACACTACGGAAGCCAAACCTTACTAACCTTTGTTCCTGGCTTTGCAGTCGACCAAAGGCTTGATTTAAATAGAACGCAAATGAAGAGAAGATGCATGTGAAATGAAGCCCAAATGAAACTCAAATGCAAATTATACATGGTCCTAACTTTTTTTATTAGTTAATGTTCAAAGGAAAAAAAAAACCCAAAAAATGAATGAACAGTGTTTGATGTTCAACCCACCAATCATCTATAGCTAAGCCTTATCATCAATACTCAAGGGAGGGTTAAAGGTCATGGTCAAAAATTTAGAAAGTGATGCTCCAATAGTATCAGTATATATGATTACTTGCTCTGGGGGGGGAATATATGCAATGGACACCATCAAGTGGAAGAGTCATTTTCCTTTGGTGAAATTGAAAGAACTAATATAAATAATATACACACACACACATATATATGTGTGGAGCCTAGGTTGATATAGAAATGAAAATATGGGGAGATTTAGATATTGATCAGTCAGCACTAGCTAGCTTTATTTGCTTGTAGGCTCAACCTCAATGGCATCCATTAGTTTGAAACATGAGATACAAATCTAGCATACTGTCATTCTCAGGCAAATATAGCTAACTTAGTGCCTATGAGCTTATCTATATATCATTTGAAACACAAGCATCGATCATATCTATATATCAATTATCAAGTACTAGAGTTTAGAGTGAGACTCAAATATATTCAAATAAAGCATCGATCAAATTCTACTTTGATTTGTGTATCGTGACTGAGAAAAGTTTATTCATGTTATACACAAACAGATCTGAAATCCAAAGTGGAATCAGATGTTATATGTATATCTGCAGGAATTGCGCAGAACATATAGTCATGTTGGGCCCAAGTACCAACCCCTTCAAGACACAGAGAAAGAAAAAGAGAAAAGAAAATGCCTGCAGGATCATCAAACTTGTTCAGAAATATAGAAGCTTCCAGAACAATTTAGCTTGAAGAAGAAGTGAAGAACAATCACGGGACACGTAACACGTTAATTTGCAGAGCTCCAGGGATTGCTCATACTAGGGCATGCAGTTGAGCCCTTAAAGACAGACAGAAAGAATTAAGATGCAGTGCATGCATGTACTTGGAGCTCAAAATTGAGATGATCATCACTTGGAATCCGATCGATCAATATGAAAAGTTGATCAGTTTGCATCAGAAGTTAATTTCGTTTGATTTTATAGGAATGACATTTCTTTATTTACAAGTAGCCTATGCCCTACTTTGTTAGTTCTAGTGCAAAAGCTTTAAATTGTCTCACCATACTTTGTCGGGTTAGGAATCTTCCACTGCCAACTTTACTATGAGGTAGAGATCCACCACCAAACTTGCTCCTATAACTATAAAAAGAGAAGATTGAGGTTATGCAACCATCAATAATGCGCCTCTTAGTCTTAATCACGTTTTTATTAAGAAAATTTCTGGGATTTGCCGCTACTCGCTAGAGTGATATATCACAAAGAAGTATACTTGTAAATGAAATTATGAATTATATATGAGGCCAGTAGCTAGGCAGTAGCATACTTGGCTGGTCTTGGCCCTCCTGGGACAAAACGGCGAGAGCGGTGACGGGCACCATCAAAGATGCCAAGAGGCGCATGTAGGTGGACAAAGATCGTCGACTTTGTATGTATGCTTTGCATGAGAATGACTAGTATAGCAGATGCTCTCCAGGATGCCAAGGCCCATAAGGGCCATAACGCTTTCATTATTGCCTTTGGATTTATTAAGCATCATCACATGCATGGGCAATAAGGTAAAGTCTAGCTAATTAGTCTCAAAATGATCGAGAAAAAAAGGCTGGAAAACTTCAAGACCACATATATGAGTAGGGAGAACTCTCGGGTGAAGCGGGCGGATCATTTTTGGTGGTAGCGTATGCACGTCTTAATATGCATGTCACGTTAAACGTTCGACTCACCATCTAAGAATTGTAACTTTCAATTTTTCAACACACAACAAAATATCATTAGTTTTGAGTGGTGATGACACGACCGACCTCAGTTTCTCTCATCAACAGTGCCTCGATGAAAAGGCGTTCCGTGGACAATGATCAAGCATTCGCCTTCAAATTTTTGGCAGCCTAAAACTAAAACTAAACTACAAAAGAAATGAGAGGATATTAAACCCTAAAATGCATTCATTTGGTGTTACATGCGGATATTTGAGTGGAACTCTGACCTAGTTATAAATCACTAAGAGGACCAAAATGGAAGTTAATAACGGTTGAAAGGACTCCCTCTCAAGGGTCCCAAACCTCGGAGGGACTGGGAACCAAGGAATGGATTGCCCTTGCCAGAATTCAAGTGTGGTTTCGCATCACTTGGAATTATGGGTGGCAACGAAATTCCATGATTGGAATCATACACGAAAGCAAAGCACAACCTTTAGTCTCGGACGTGCGAAAATGTCGACCTGGACTACGCACCCCAATTCATCCTCCTCCAGAACAAATAGAGCTATGTTTATTTTTAGAATCTTTATGGTGCAAGTGTTCACATATTCACATTACTTGATTCCAACCAAGAATATGCTTCCCATGCGTACAAGGTACAACCATGTTTCTCGTCCAAAATTTGTGGAATGGTCAAAGAATGCAAGTCACATACTTCTACTGGAAATCTTATAAAATCTTCGACCCTAGAAAATAGACGATTTTCTAAGAAAAAAAATAGCTCAGGCCCAGAAGAATATGCAGTAAAGAATCCAAAACAGCATTCAACCAACTAAACAAATAAGGTAAAATAAAATAAATAAACAAAAAAAAATGGTATCTTAGAAGGAAAGGACTATGTCTGAAATCCAATTACAACTCAGAACACTGTATCCAAATTCAATCAAAAGCTCAAATGTATACATTTGACCAACCATTCTTCTATTACAAATATAACCATTAAAGGTCCTACAAATGAAATGATCATTTCCGGGAGAAATAGATTTAACAACAAATTCAATTGTCTCGGAGAAACAAAAAACGAACTAGATAATATTCACCCCTGCATCCAGAATTGCCAGTCCTCAAAACGACTCCCAAATAGGGATCAAGCCTGCAATAACAGAAATGTATCAGAAAAGATGAAGAGAGTTCAAATGTTGAAGACTGGCAACTAATAATATCATAATAAGTCGGACAGCTAAACCATGAACGACCAAAACAACATCAGTATTTTTCAAGGTGAAATATAAACTAGTTATGTAATCTTGGTTAGTTATACATTTCAATATGGAAAAGTTATAAACATTGTGAAATAGAAATCAGTAATTACCTTGTTAGCAATGTTGTTGGAGAGCCAATCCAGGCCTTCATATAGACCCTCTCCAGAGGTTGCACAAGTGCTCTGAATGTACCTGTAAAGACAAAAAAATGCATATTAGACTAAAGCTGATTGAATGAATGACAGAAGGGAAGGGGGGACATGAAGGTCATGAAGGTACCAGTGACGCTGTCGGAGAGAGTGGAGGCCAAGCTTATCAGTAATTTCAGCAGCATTCATTGCATTGGGGAGATCCTGTTTGTTGGCAAAAACAAGCAACACAGCTTCTCGCAGCTCATCCTGAAACCAGCATATAATTTAATTAAAACATGGAACAGAAAACAATTGCAAATCCTAATACATCCAATCTCACTCGGATAAAACCTCAAAAGAGAAAGGTAACAAGAGAAATACAAGAATAGACCTTCAAATTAACATGAACATGCTAAATCACATAAATCAAGTTCAATAATGGTTATTAATTTAGGCATAATAGGCAAAGCTAAAGCAAAGTAGCATATTGGTCAAGATATGCTTCATTCCATAAGTCCATTTTGGAAAGAAAAAAAAAATACAATATAAATTTGCAGATATCCAACACACATCGATGGCATACACATACAAGGTAAAGTATGCTACTTAAGCCACTGGCTAACTGATTCCACCTCTAATTTTTATAACCTTGCATTCATTTCTACAATCTGCAAGTCTTTTCATCCATTCATAACTTAAACCTCATATACCAAGCTAGAATCTAGTTACTGCAAGAATAAAAAGTTAGAGCATGTCTGTAAAAGTGCTCTTGCAAAATAAGAACAAACCTCATTCAACATCCTGTGCAATTCATCCCTTGCCTCAACAACACGGTCTCTGTCATTGCTGTCCACAACAAAGATAAGACCCTGTGTGTTCTGGAAGTAGTGCCTCCACAAAGGTCGGATCTGAAAGGAAGAAAATGGGTATCTCAAATCTGTTAATAAGTCAACTTGAACTTCATTTCACTCTGCGTGCCTCTTTAACAATCACTAACATCATACCTTGTCCTGACCCCCGACATCCCAGACTGTGAAGCTGATGTTCTTGTATTCCACGGTCTCAACATTAAATCCTGTCAATCAACAATATTATTTTATTAATCCTGAGATTACACATGTGCAATAATCTTAGAAACATCACAAGCTAATCAACTTCATTCAGGAATATCAGAATCATTGAAATTCACAAGGCAACCTAGTAAATATGACATAACATGATCACATTGGATATTCCACTACACTTGCCGTCCAAAACAGACTTTCAGTTATTAAATTAATAGGAGAATGCCAAAAAAATTCTTCTGAACCTTTTCAAAGCATAATTGTCATAGAACTCAATCTGAACAATTCAATCTAAACTGTAGAAATCAACAATTTGATAGACAACATTGTCCAAATTCATAACAAATTAAGCAGTAGCATGTCAGTGATTTTATGCCTTGGAGCAAAATTCAGATCAAAGTTGAGCTATATCAAGCATGTATCAGCCATAGCGACATATTCTACAAAGTACATCATATCATCACACACAATGCATCAGTCTGGAAAGAAAGGACTCACCAATAGTAGGAATTGTTGTGACGATCTCACCGAGCTTGAGCTTGTAGAGAATGGTGGTCTTACCAGCGGCATCGAGACCGACCATCAGAATTCGCATCTCTTTCTTGGCAAAAAGCCGGCTGAAAAGCTTCGTGAACGTGAGCCCCATTCTGACTGCGGATCCCTGCACATTACCAGCCGAAATCACACAATTAACAACAATGAAGCCATCAATATCAACGGATCGAGCAGATCTGACACCAAACAGATGCAGAAATGCCATGAGAGCACCTCAGGCTCCAACAACAACACTCGCTAAAGCAATTCGAGCACAATCACAGAGATCCGAATGATTAAACGCGTGATCTTCGAATCAGAACAGAAACTAAACAGAATTCAAGCATATTAAGCACAAGTCTAAAGCGAACAAAGTGAAATTGAGATCGAACCGAGAGCGATCAAATGCGAGAGAATTCAGAGAATTGTGGAAGCGCAAAACAGAGCAGAGATCGAGATCTGAGAGTTGGAATTTACCTGAGATTTCACACAGAGGGATCTAAAAGCGAGAGAGAGAGAGAGAGAGAGAAGGGGAATGAATGAGAGAGCTCAAATGTGTGAGGATCGTCAACTTGGGGTTGCGGGGGGTTATAAATGAGAGACCAGAATAAACATGGGGCTTCCCGGCAACAGACTATTTTTTTTCTTGTTGAAATTACGAAAATGACCCGGACGTCCAGCGTTGTTTTGTGAAGCCTGCTGGTGACGGTAGGTGTCCAATCAACGATCGCCAAGTCATGGACTATGCGTTAATATTAAGCCTGCAATATATATCTGATTTAAGTTGAGACTTTCCAATCCAAGTCATGCTCGGTGCTGTTTTATGCAGGTGATTACGATTGATGCCCGATTGAAATCCCCCCCTCCTATTGTTTTCTAGAAACATTGTGTTTTAAAATGTGGACGGTTTAGATTATGAAATGATAACACATTTAATCATCTGGTGTGATCAAATTAGATGAGAGCCGTAGCATGAAACCCTCAGCGTTCGAGTCTCAACTCTCCTCCCACTAGTTTGTGGCTAGCAGATTTAAGGATTTGCGCGCTTCCTAGCGGACCTCAATCTGATAATATTAGATGTGTTACTAACTCATTAACGTAACCGAAGTGACTTGTTGGTCACCCCGATCAAATAAATAAAAAAAAGTGAAAACACATTAAATGTCGTGGGTGAGTTAACGACCGAGTGAACATAAGAATTATCCTTTACGTAATTGAGTTATCAGGAAATCCTTACACCCTAAGTATACATTTGTTTTATAAATAAGCATTCTCAAAGGGGTTTGAGTCATCATGGGATCATGGGGTAGGAGTGAAATCCTTTAATCCTTTTTTGATATATGTTAAAAAAAAAAAAAAAAAAACATTCTCAGACTCCCTATATTCAAGATTTGTATTGGCTGTTTATATATTTTATGAGATCTACATCTAATAATTAAAAAATAGAGTTCCACAATGGGAATAGATTTGAACCGACACCTAAAATGAACAGAACTTATATACAGTTATTCATTAAGTTACAACCTGCATCTTCAGTCTTTGACCAAACCTACATTAGAAGGTGAAAGAAAATATAATTTATATACAGCTATGCACAATATGCTTCTTTGTCCTCTGCAATCTGGACCAAACTACCATCTTGAAGTGGCTACAGATCTGAACCTTAAAAAGACCAAAAGAAAAATTAGGACTTTCATAATCTCATCTTTGCGGGATCTAAAGCTGTTGGTGTATAAACCAGACTCCGTCATCAGCGATATAATCATAGGCTAAAACCAGATTAAATCAGAAACCGATTTCAGCATCATTAGAGACTTTTTCCAGACTTTTAAAACAAAACAGGAACTGGATAGAAATCCTAAATGACCTGCAACTTCCTTGTACGGGGATCAGCGCCAATATTGAGCCCACCGATGAATGGTCTCAACCATTTGAGGAAACAGTGCACTAACACTCTCATTGATCAAGTCCTGGAAGAAATGTATGCAGGCTTCATCGTCTAAGTCCAACCGGAATTTCTCCTGGAGCTATATATCACCAAAAGAGTCACAGTCAAAACAAAACGACCAAAGTTGCAAGACTGAACAGCATAAATAAGACTACAATAATAAAGGAACTTACCTTGAGGATGCCTTTTTCAGGATCAGACGCTATGTCAGGAATGTTGGAACCCGCCATTAGATGAAAAAGATTCAAGATTAGGTTACTAGATTTCCGAATAATGTTGTATGCTTCACAACAGTAGGACTTGAACCTTGTATAGTACTGGCTGCAAAAGGAAAAAAAGAAATCAAAGATTTGCATAGTTTTGCACCCCAGATGATATGAATCCTATTTCCTACATTTAATGGGATTCTGTGCAGCAAACATGACATAATAGATAAGCATCAAAGTGTCAAAATCTATCATAAACGACCTTTCAGCTCCACCCATAGCCTCAACCATTTCTTTGCAAAGCTTCATTGGTGGTGGAAATGGCTTTGGATCACGACCAAGAATGAAGCCAAAATCAACATGGAAAAGGCTTCCATCATCCCTAAGAAGAAGGTTGTCAAGATGCCTAAGAGAAAAGGTTAATGTTATAAAACTGCATCTGGTATAATAGGAACAACCATATAAAGTATGAAAACCAACATGTCTATATGATTCAAATGGCATGATAACCTTAAATGGCATGATGCAAATATATATTGTGCAAAACTTGGTAGCAAATTTACTGAATCAGAAGGGTACACTAAAAATACAGGATATAACAGAATTAGACAGCTTGGGCAAGTAAGATGATCCAATATTCCAAATTTGTATGATGCTAATAACTTTTTGCTCCATCTCTTTTTGCATTTCTCTTCTTTGAGGTGTGGGGTTTTCCCAATATTGCAACTTCAGAAAGTTTCCACGGGTAGAAAACGTTTTAAACACATGCACTAGAAACAGTAAAAAGTGTGTGTGTGTGTGTGTGTCCAGATCGTTGCAATGCACATGTGATCATCTTTGCATCTTCACCTGTCTCCAATGCCCAGTATATATGTGATAACAGAGTAGCCAGCGCAGCTTTTTATAAATGTTTCCAGACAGGTGGCAGTAATACCAAATGGTCCATGCTCATCTGGATGAAACTTCTGCAGGTAGCTCGTAATACTTCTATGCTCTGAGAGAATCTGGAAAAAAGAAAGCATTTTACCGCTCGATATACAATTACAAGCTACAATTAGTATAATACTTCATTTGAAGAACAACTCTGAAACAAATAAACATCTTAATCGGATTAACAACAGTTTACTTTCAAACTTCTCTAGTTCTATCCACTTTTCCTCAACTCTTAAATCATAGCCATAAGAAAACATGAATTAGTAACTTCTTAGAAATATTGATAATTAACAAATCACAAAATACATGCACATCCTTGAAAAAAGCAGGCCTAGACAGTATTCAATTGCCTAAATAGCCTACACAACTAGTAGGAGGCCACAAATTGTAACCATCGAGCCAATAAGGCCACTACAACTAACTGTTTTACATTCTTTTTCAAAGGAAGTCCTGGAATGATAAAGCTTCATAATATACATGTATATCCCAATCATTAGTAATCAAGATAAAACGAAACAAGATCATCAATAAATGTGACCAGTTAGAAGACGTCTACATCTAAGAAGAATCTTAAAGGATTTAATACCAGCGCTAACGTGCGGGATGGAATGAATTCCATCATTCCTTCATCTTGCCCAGTTGCAAGAACCTTATAAGGAGTTAAGTGCAGATCAAGATTTTCGTTTTTGAGCAATCGATCCATGAGAGATACCATTTGAACAACCTACAAGACAACAGATCCACTTAATCACAGTTCTAATGTGCATGTGCACACGCAATAGCATGCATGAGAGAACTACTTACTAATTGGTCCTGGCGAATGTCATCCCCCTTCTTGAAGATAACTTTGCAACTGCCCCCATCTGCTGCTCGGAAAGTCAAGCGAAGAGGATGCAGTGCACTTTTGAATATTGATGACTCCGATGGCACAATCCCATTGATGAGGACTCCTGGAGCCAGTGGTGATCTAATCGGCTAAAATTTTCATAGACCAAAGCAGTCAACACATCAGATGTAAAACTTGAGAGACTAGATGGATTCATTGTTAAATAGATGAAAATAATTAGGAGGCAAGGAACTCCAACCAAAGCAATACCTCTTCAAAATATGTAAGTTCACTAAGAAGACCAGAAAGCAGCTGTCTAAGCTTTTCAATCTTCTTCTGAGTATTGCCACGTACATTTCTAACATCTCTTGTAATTGAACACAGTTGTGCAGTCAATTCTGTCTGACGCACCAAACTTTGCCACAATTTAAATCCATCCTCGTCTCCATGCATACCAGCTGACAACTGCATAAAGTGGATATAGTTATTGACCGTCAGAGACAAGTATATATCAAGCACGTTCACCATCATGAAACTATTGCTTAATCAGTATCAAGTTGATATGGTGAAATACTGACTTCGCTTCATACTTCATACACACAAACAATGACATGCATTGAAACAAGAAAACTACACATTTCCCATCTTTTGATTCTTTTTTGTCATTGCACCTATATATATAAAAGACGACAAAGACAGGAATGGAATATCTTGCATTTATGAAATAAACTCTTGAGTCAGTGTAGGTTGGTGTTGATTGACTCTAACATATTTATGATATAGCAATGCAATTATAATCTGTATACAAAATAAGTCTGAAATGTAGCAATGTTTCTTTCTATCTATCTTGTGACTTGTTAATGCACAGAATGATGTGTCATTCAATAGAAATTTCCTGTTATATAGTATAAGGTTTCTTTCCACTAGTGGTTTCAGACCAGAAAGTGAAGATGTGGAAAGTGCTAGAACAAGTAGAGTAGTAAAAACTTAATAAGCAGATTATCATATTCACTCAATACATAGGAAAACCCAAAAGCCCTTTTCAAGTTGTAGAAGGGTTACTTCACGAATTTATTCATTTTTAGAGAAATTTAAGAAATCTAACCTTCATCATATTCTCTTCCAGGAGTTCGTAGGTACAGTAAAAACGCTTCGCATATGCTGGATCGTGAAGTTCCACAGCAACATACCAGCGAAGAAAGCTAGCCAACTCAATGTTTCGTAATGCTGTCAGGGTCCAAGGTACAATCATCAAAATACCATAAACTAAACTTATAATACTGTGAAGGTTAGCACTTGAACATGCATGCACACATCCCAAAGATGAACATTATAAGAAGCATGAAGGTATGTGTATATGTAAATTCACAAGTAAAGTATCAGCATTTATAGTAACATACCACGTTGAACAAGGAAATGAGAAAGACAGGATTTATCAGAGCGCTCAAATCGAAGAGCCTGAACCAGCTGAAGTAAGTAACATTGGAGTTCTTCATCATCAGCTCTTTCAAGAACACTGACAGCATATGCACGAACCTAGTAGCAGGTAAGTTGGGCATTCTTCAGTTTCCAATAAAATGTCAAAAATACTAACTAAACCAATAACTCTGAGCTATGTGTATCACAGCATAACACACTTTCCACATCACAGAAGACTAACAAAACATCATATCCCATTTCTCAGCATGAAATGAAGTATTGATCTATAGATACAAGATTTAAAAAATCAAAATTAAAAAAAGTTCTTAAGGATACTATTTAGTGCAATCAATAATCAGATATCACCACATAGTTTAAAATAGATCATGATAAGGGCAGATAAATGTCATAAACTCAAGTTGTAGTGAACAGGATTTAAAAGACAACTTAAGAGCACACAGCCCACCTCTTCACTTTCAAAAACAGGAGATAACAGCTCCAACGCATCGCAAACATCAATCATTTCCCATCTGCCCATCAATTCTAATGCTTGTTTTGCTTCCTGCAATTACATAATACGAAAATCTTAAATGTTAATATATTTACTATTCTTTCGTGATAAAAAGAGCATGCACGCTCAAATTGAAAAAGAACGACCTAACTATATAAATAAAACAATAGCATGTCAAAATGAAATCCAAAACAAGAATTGAGTGACTGGTATTTTGGTACAACAGTATGCAAATTGCCAAAAGTGCAATATCCTATTTGGTAAATGGATGCACATATATGAAGCTACTAGTTGCCTGCAGCTTACAGGGGATTTTCCAGTATTGAACCAAGGGACTAGGGTCGTGTACACAAGCTCCTTTTATGCTTAAATAATAGAAAAAACTGGAAACACAAGTAATAGAACCAACCTATTCTAGGAATCGAATGAAACTGCAATGCCGTACTAATATGGCCCATAAACTAATGGTTGAGAGAATAAGATACTGAGGAGGAGAGAGAAGAAAGAGACGCTGACCTGAACATCACTCCATTCAACACATTTGAGGAACTTTGTGAGGGCCCTCTTCTCAGACATCAATGAGAAACGAAATTTCCACAGAAGCTGCCTTTCGTCACCACTCAATGTCCTTGTTGGAGGGTACTTTAGAATCCTCTGTATCGACCTTACAGAAAAGGGTAGAAGAAAAATGATATACCACTAAACTATCAAAGGAAAGCTAATCAGCACAACAATATAGCAGTGCTGCTGAAAGGCAAAATGCAGCTAAAATAGGAACACTGGTCCATTAGTAAGATGACAACAACAAAAAATGACAATTAATTCATCCACTAAACTACAACAACCCAAAATGAGAAACACCTGATATCTATATTGTATACCATAAGAGTAGGACACAACTCCAGCATCACATTAATTAATAATACATGAGTATGTGGGATACGAACTAAAAACAATGAAAAAAAATTTCAAATACCATATTTAGAATACATTTCAAACTTACTTTCTCTCATTGGAGCTTGGCTTGAGATCCCTATCAATGATACCACGGGTTAAACTCCTTGCAAGTTTTAGTTGCTTGTGCTCTGATGGATTTATCTTTCCCAGCTCTGGGTCCCATACAGTGACAATTTCATTCGTGGAAGCTATAGGGGATGGTAATAAGAAATTTGCCCCTGATTCCTACATTAGAACAAAAAAAATGTTTTATTTTTATTTTTATAATAGAACAAAAAATGTTGCTGCTATGAACATACTCATCAATAAAGAGCAAATAAGAACTTGGTAATCATTTTAAGATACAGAAACAATTAACGTTGAAGTCAAACTGTTAAAGAATTCAAATAGCAACTAAGCACCCTTAACATCGTACATGGTCGATTGTTGGTAGAAAAAATGCTATCAACCTAGTTACAATATGATATCACAACCTATACAGCTCGTATTGAAAAACATAAAACTACTCGCATAAATAAACTTATCACACACTAATTATACAGATAGTCACAGTATATGTACTTACCAGCCAACAAGTAGTTTGAAAACTTTAAACTAGTTGCAGACTGGGTTTACCTGGAAAACAACACGATGCTCAAAACTAGAGAAATCGACAACCAGGTACAAATGCAAACTTCCATTTTTAGAGCTTTCACGTTCCTTTATTCTCTCCATAGCTTTAAATGCAAGGCGGTCCAGCCAATCAACACATTGGATCTGTCCCCTCTCATACTTATTCACTAGCTTCTCCAAACGTTCCAACTCCCCACGTTCATTCCGGGGAACCTATAGGAAAATAAAACGTGGAATTCAGAACTATGGCCAAATGCTTTCAGAGGACTACAAATGCATAAACATAACTCTCAATTGCTTAAAATGAAATGCTCAAAAGACCTTTCCAGGAGTCGAAGTAGGAAATGACCCATCAGCTACTTTTCCTTTCCAAAGCCTCAGCTTTTGCTTCCCTGTCTTGAGTTGCTTCTTGTTATTAAAGAGAAGAATCGTAGCACCACCAATCAACCCTTCATCTTTCCCACACGAAACATCCCAAACCTACATCTCCAACACAGCCGAAAATCAAATGGAGCACATAGATATACACTTCACAACACCATATACAACGGAGACATACAAAATTTGAGCAATCGAAGCAAAACAGATAACATACAGTAAAAGCAAGCTGTGAGTGACCAGTCAAGTCATTATACTTAGTACTCAGAGTAATCAGCTCGTTCCAACAATATGAAGGCCCTGAAGATTCCAGTCTGGTAAAAAAAAAAAAAATCAAATTCCAGTAACTAAAACAATACCATTTGATAAAATTGAAGTAGAAGAAATCAGTAAAACCTTGTCCGTGTGGGCAAGCCAAACGGAGCGCCATCAATGTACAATGCGCACTCCACATACAGCTCTGCTCTTCTCTCCTCCGTCGCCGGAGTTGGATCAACATCTGCAGAGCATACAAAATTGAATTGAGGAAAAACAGATTGATTGGAAAATTGAACCGGATGGGAAATTGAGACGGAAAACGTACCGGAGGTTGTGGACTTGGGCCGGCTCAGAGCTCCTTCAAGCCGCTCGATCCGAAAGGTGAGTGGGAGATTGATGTCGCAGGACAAAAAGAAGCGGAACTCGTTCCCGCTCATTTTAGGAGCTCTGTGATTTCATGACTTAGGGTTTCGAGGTTTGTGATTGATGGAGAAGAAGATTTGAGTTGGGGGAAATTTCAAAGGGGAGGACACGAAAATCGAGGTGACGTAAGAAGAATGCGGAATCTGAAGCAGAGGACTGGAAGACTACCGGAGAAGGCAAAGTTGCCACGTCAGATTGGTTGGGTTGAATTTTGGGTTTTGGTACGATCTAAAGCTGGTGTTTAAGACGTTGGATAAAAGCCCAAAATATTGGGAGATAAAAGTCCACCTGTTTTTTTTTTTTTTTGTTTAAATAAACAAAAAGTCCACTTATGATTTATTCTTTGTATAATATTAATCGCTTAGCGTAATTAGTAATTTTGTTATGTTTTTCACTTCATCAATTAGAGAAAATGAAGGGTTTCAAAAATTCTCAAGGATCGCATTGTTAGAACAATTTTGTGTCTCTAAAGGATCAAAATGTTAGCGCGAGACATCAAATTGATTTTTTTTTTTTAACTCAATCTAATTCACCCATGTTTGGAGGTAAAGCCAAGTTTTGTTATTGACGCTATAGCAAATTTTGAACACTCTTTGAAAAACAGATACTTCAGAAAGTAAAAAGTATCTATTTTCCAACTATAAACAATTTCTCATGTGCAAGAAACTTTTAACAGACTACATTTTGTTTTGAGTCTGCAAAGCTGCCAAGTACCAAGACTCTTTGAGAGTTGAGTGAAAGGATCAATTATTTTGACAAAATACCTTACAAGGTGAAATCAACCGTATGTGTAATTATTTCAATCTGGATCTCCAGTCCACCAACCCCAGAACCAAATCAGTCATCCAACAAGAGAAAACAAACAATGACAAGCTATATTACATTGGGGATGGTTCAATATTAAGGTCGCCTGGGAAACTTTGTGAAATCTGGACGTCGACGTTGCATATATGCTGTCTTCCCTTCATTTCCTTCCTGAGTGCCATAGAATATGAGTGTTGCATTTCCACCAAGTTCCTGCATTGAAAGTATTGGTAAACACTCGCAATACATGAGGCCAATCATAATGTTCTGTATTGCCTAAGCCATTTGGTGGATGATAATTAAACGTACCTGGAGTCCAGCATGACCATCATCAACTGCATTAAGAGATGATTTCAACACCCGAATTGCAGTTGGGCTGTTTCTTAGGATTTCTCGACACCATTTAACCGTTTCTTGCTCTAAATTCTCGAGCTGGTAACATTTCAAAACAGTGAACATCAGCTGTGTGAGCCTATCTGGACGTATGGCATTCACATTCAATTGATCGAATATATTAGACACACACCATCAGCAGTAATGTTCCGTAACATTGATGATGAACTTACCGGTACAACAGTGTTAACAAGTCCCATTTTCTCTGCTTCAGCAGCTGTGTAAAACCTTGCTAGAAACCACATTTCACGTGCTTTTTTAGGCCCGACCTGTTTGATCATTGCCATAAGTTATGTGTACTCAAAGATCAAAACGATTTAGCTAAGTCAGACGAATATCAAGTATACGACACAAGGAAGTTCTTGTTACCAAGCGGGACATGATCGAACTCCCATAACCAGCGTCAAAGCTTCCAACCTGTCAAAAGCACACATTTGGCAAGCAAATACTTGTAACGAACAATGTCAAATTTCCAGTTCTACCAAAACTAGTACTAGTAGAATAACCAGAGGTAAGGGATCAGTACCTTAGGGCCAGTTTGACCAAAAATAGCATTGTCTGCTGCAATGGTTAGATCACATACCATGTGCAACACATGCCCTCCCCCAACAGCATAACCAGCCACCTAATAGACCATATATAATAAACAAGGTCAACATCCTATAATGTGGTTCAAAATGAAACTTTGTATCAAATGGTAAAGCCTTCAAAAACAATATAACTTCTATACAGATGTTTTATTCTCTGCAACAGCTCTCCAAGAATCCAACATCAAAGGACTAAGAGATACAATGTGGGTTAAGAAGGGCATACCATGGCAATTACTGGCTTTGGAAGACGACGAATCTGAACCTGTTCGTGGATAGAAATATTTACATGATTTTTATAGCAGTTGTAGGACAGATGTTATAGGAAGCAGAAAGGTTTATGTACCTGAAGGTCTAAAACATTAAGACGACCAAAATTTTCAAAATCAGAATAACCATCCGTGCTTCTCAAAGCCTGATCACCACCGCTACAAAATGCCTTGGTTCCCTAATTAAAACATTCCAGTTAAACAAACACTGAAATTAGACACTTGTGTATCAAATTATTAGCAACACTACACACTGCAGAGCTAATTGTACTGTACATATATCAAATTTCCGGTACCTTCCCAGTAAGAACAATAACGCCAATGGAACTGTCGTCCCTGGCGTCATTAAAAGCCCGGATCAGCTCCTTGATCGTCTGCGGCCGGAACGCATTCCTTCTCTCCGGCCTATTAATCGTAATCTGCCACAATAACGTACGGTACGGAAATAAAATCTCATATTTTACCATTTTGTTCGACAATTCAAAAACAAAAAACAAAAAAACTCAGATAAACCGTACCTTTGCTATTCCTTCGCTGACGGATTTCTCGTAGATAATGTCAGTGAACTCCTTGCCGGACTCGTCAACAGCAGCTTCCCAGACGACTTGGTGAGTCGGGACTTGGCCGTGGGTCCGGTGGTAGCTGTCGTCCATGGAAGATGTGTGCGACAGAGTAATGGAGTTGGGAATTGAACTGATCGGAGTCAGATGGTTGGAGATGGAGGCCATTCTTCTGTTCACTCTGTTGATCATGAGGTCCTTCTCTGACTCTGTACTTTGAGCCATCGATGGAGAAATGCGTGGAAGGGTCAGAGTTTGGAGGTGTTGACTGGTATGGTTTCGGAGATTACAGAATATAATGGTGGAAGATTTGAAAATGAAGGCGAGTTGTTTATAATTGAAAATGAGAGAGGCTGAAGAATGAAGATATGGAGGTTTCGTTTAGTTTTCCGTTGCTCTGACTAGGCGGTTACGATTTGGATTGGATAAGATAAGGCGCGCGGAGGCCCTTTTTGTAAGACGGTGCGTTTTGCTTCGGGGGTGTGAACGTGCCGGGGTACCTTGAAACCCTGCTTCAACGATTTATTATGGTCTTGCCATTCAGTACGCAGGAAGTGAACTTCCGAGTATACCCCGAATGAAAAACATCCAATTTTTTTAACTAAAAATTAAAACAAAGGAAAATCTGGTTTAACTTCGCAAACTCTTTCAGGTATTGCGCTCTACTTGCTTGCTTTTATGGTTTCCTGAAGTGTTGGAGATGAGGAAAATTGATTAGTGATGTATAGGGCTTAAATGAATTTAGTACATAAAGCCTCATTTTTCTTTAAAATTGGGCACCATATTTGTATTACTTTGCATAATATTATCGTTGAATATAGCAATTGAATGCACAAGTAAGTTCTAGCAAAATATTAAATCTATGATAACCATCGAATGTTAGTTTTCAGTTAGAAATTGAACAGTTTAGAGTTAAAATTATCCAAATGTAAATTAAACCAAATGATTACGATAAAGTCATATTTATTTTTCGATAAAGAAGACAATTGTATTTATAATATGGTAAAGTTAAATAGAACTTCCACGTTGTGGTCTGATCAAAATAATTTAATCAATACTACATTCATATGACACTTAAAATGTTCATTTAAAAAAAATGACACTTAAAATATTCATTTTAAAAAAAATTACACTTAAAATGCACATTTAAAAAATTAGGGTTCGCTTGAGTTGCTCAACCTCCCCAAAGGCCTAAGATGAGGTGGACAATGATCAAGGCTCAATAGTGAAGGGCAACAATCACATCATATGCTCTATTGAAATAGATTTTACCAAAAACCAGTTATATCCAATTTTGAGTATTACAAGTAGAGTAAATTAAAAAAATGTATATCTCGATACTAATTTTTAATTGTGTGACATTTTAAGCTTGCTTGAACTTCTGATACATCTACATGTAGTTTAATTTTGGATGGTCACACCGAATATTTTAACCAAGTACACATCAACAAAAAAATAAATAACAAGAAATGATTGTTCTCTTGATCCCAATTGCAATACTTAAGCATGCAAATTTGCAAAATATCAAATATGTGACCAATTCTTAATTATTTACTTTTGGCTATCCAAATTAATTTGACATGGCTGTAAGGAATCTCTTAATCTTTGTAGAGAATTATTTAAAATCTAATATTTTGAAATTTCATATAGAAAATGTTTTTTTTGGTGATCTTTGATCCGGAGGGAGAGAAGATATACACTTGTACAGAATGGGCATTTTGTCACAAATTGCAGAGTCGAAGTGAATAACACGTTAAAATGGCACTTACGTAATTGAATGCTCAAACAGGGTTACTGGTAAGCAAGTTGCGTGAAAACTCGAAATTAAAAGTACAACCACGCGTCACTGTGCGAAAGCCAGCCTGAAGGAACACGGCCACCACAAGCTGCTGCTCAGATCCTGCGGCGTCGTTTCGCCACTTCCCAAGCCAAAAATTGCCGTTACAATTCGCAACTCAGGGAAATCCGGAAATCCAAAACAATGGTGGCTTTTGTTTTTTTAATGAGACAGTTGCTGGGTTTTCATGCCTTATGCTGTTTATATTCTTGGTTTAAAGATTGCTGCTTTATTGTTCAAGAACTATCATTTTACGTTGTATATGCGCTGTAATCTGTTATGGTGCTTATGGTCTTTGCATTTTGCTCAGTGCTAGTTTAGACTTGCTTTTTTTGGGTGAATATATGTGTAGCATCTGATATTATAGAAGTTGTCAACATGCTTTTATCCTGGTATGTTCTGTTTTAATCATACAGAGCCTAACAAAGAAGAATTCCTATAGACTAGGACTGCCAAATTATACACACTATATATCCAACACTCTCTGATCGGTGTGTAAGGGGTCAGCAAAATCATGCCGACCACACAAAATGAATGCACCATCAGATTTATATATTTATACCCTATGCACTAAAGGTCACACGCATCATGATCCGAATTGACCTTGTTGTTCGGCGGCTTACCAATCTGTAAACACGGAATTGGTGGCAGCGTCGGGGTCCTCAACTCCCCGAAAGTCTGCCAGCAGAAGGGATCATACATGTGATAGCGTTCTTGCACTGGCTTTAGCTGTACGCCGTTTAGTGTCACGTCTACGCAGGGTAGGCTGTCACTGCAGGCAAAATGTACCGGTTTTACTGTGTATGTTCCTCGAATTCTCTCGTAGGTGATTCCTGAGAGCGCCACAGCTGATGATTGGTTTCTGCAAGTGCTTTTGTCACAGTAGAACTGGTCTATCACAATAGGAAGTTGAACTTCATTCACTTGGATGTTTGAGAATAGGACTCCCTGAACAGACCCTGATCCACCCTGCAAAGTTATAAAAGAGAAGTGCTTAGTGCCAAGGATTGGTAACTAAGAGCTAATGGAATGCGTTATTTTACATTATATGTATTCTCTTAAGACTATTATGAAGTCTTAAAACTTTAATCAATATTCAGAACCATTGATATTTCATACTTGCTTGTCAACATGGTAATTTTCAAAATCGTATATTGTAACTGCAGATTTTATCTATACCTGCCATGTCTTGACTCTCACACCAGTCATTGTATTGTGCATGACTATGTCTCGAACGGTGATGTTTGAGACACAGGCCTTGGTGTTATCCTTCCCCAAACTTCCGATGCTGATTCCATGCCCTGGTCCACAGTTCACATTGTGTACGTAGACATTTGAGCATCCAGTTTGTATGGAAATACAGTCATCTCCTGTAAGTCATTAGAATTCAAGAGCTTTCAGTTAAGTTATAGCTGACATAGAACCTTTATTGAAATCATCGCATTTATACATCTTATATTAATCAACTAAGTCTTAAGCTCATTTGGTGCTCAAGTTTCTTAATACGTGTCCTGTTCTTGATCTGCAGTATGAATTTGAGTGTTCATAGACACTACATGCTTGACATACTCTAATGATCTTGTTTTGTTGTTGAAGATAAACTAGTAACTGAGGGCAAGGGGAATTCAGAAGTTCTAGTCTTTAAAGAAGACAAAATAAAACTCGGGGAGAATGTAACAAGACAAGTGTTGTGTTGCTGTCACTTGTCGTGAATCTTCAAACCTAATCCTAAACTGGATATAGACCCCTGATGATTTAGGGTGCGAAATGCATCATATAATTGGTGTTCATCCCATAATACTTGGAATGCACTAGTTTGCCTGTTTCTCCATGTGACAAACTTTCAGTGGTCAGGAAGTATCGACAAATGGTTCTAATAATGCTCCAAGGTAGGATAAGATATTTTTTCCATCAGATTGCCCAAATTATGCAGGTTTTAGTTAACTTGTTTTTACCAGAATCAAACTAAACTTAATTTGTACCCTAAACCCTTGCAAGGTGGGAAAATTTCTAGTTTCATTTTTGGGAGACTCTGACACCGCGCGAGCAACCGATGTAACAAAAGATTCACCTAATAGATGTAACAAAAGATTCAGTAAGAGATTATAGAGTTGAGTATTACCGCAAGCAAGAGTGGAGCTATGGATGAGCACATCTTTGGAATTCTGTAGGTGAATCCCATCAGTATTAGGACTGTCACCGGGAGATGAGACAGACATATCGTGCACCAAGACTCCATCGCAGTTGTCAAACTTGAGATGGCATTGGGGGCTATTCTGAATTGTTATGCCTGTGACGGTCACGTTAAAACTCCCATAAAACCTCAGTGCCTGTGAAAGCAGCAAAAGTACAAGAACCATGTTACTGGAAATTGCATGGTCAAGAATCAAGATGCGAAAAGCTTCAGTTCTAGTTGTGGTCCTTACTGTTGGTTTTATGCCTGGAATTTTCCCATTTAGCTCATTCCTTATCTGCCACAGAATTGCAGGAACAGGATGATGATGATCAGTATAGCTAGGAAGAGACTAGTTTAGAAAACTAGAGCAGATTAAAGTGGGATTTAGTTTACCGGTATCATTGGTGGGTGTGTGCTGTTTAGTGGTATAATGAGTTTTAGTTCATCATCGTAAGGGTCTCCGTAGGGAGTGTCTTGCCACCAAGACGAGCCTCTTCCGTCGATCACACCCTTCCCCTGAACTGTTATTCCTCTTAGCTTCGTGAATTCGAGCCATTGAAACAGACCTTTGCCCCATTTCGAGTCTGATGGAGCTACTATTGTGCCATCAAGCTGAGAAAATTCATAATTCAATCTCATCAACTTCAATTGCAAGTGTAATTTTGAATATTAGATAGAGGATAGGAATCAGAATTAGATAATTCTCTTAGTTGAATTCCTCTACACTGTTACATACATTACGAGCAAGTTCACTCGTTGATTATTGGGTCAAGGTCACTAGGTTATTGGGTCATGAGGTCAAACACAATTCACTACTTTTTTGTGTTTGTTTCCACCAGTTGGGTCACCAGATCAGTTTCTAAACTGACATGGGTCACTCTCCGGGTCAATTTCCTGACCTATAAACTGATCCAGTGACCCAATGAGTGGAAACAAATATAAAAAAGCAATGAATAATGTCTTACCCAATAACCTAGTAACCCACATGTGAACTTGCCCTAATGATCGACAATCATGCAACGCCCGTTTATGTTAGATATTATATATCGTTACCTGAAATAAGATGTTTGGTTGGCAGTAGGGGCCGGAGAAGGAGATGGGGCCCACGAGGAACTGGTAATTGGCCGGAACGATGATCTTTGATGCCTCAACTTTACAGGCGGCAGCCCATGCAGCTTGGAAGGCCTGCGATGCACCGTATCAAATGTAACTTGGTCAAGTACTATAAACTTCAGTAAATAAGCTTTATACGTATAAATTATACGGTTGGGGTTAGTTTGTGCGCAGCACTACAACTGTAACATACAATTATTGTACCAACTGCCTTAACGAGAATAAATGTATTCACTGGGCCCAAAAGAGGCCCACCTGTTTGGTTTTTCTGCTGTTTCTGTTCTTTTTCCCTTTTTAGTACTTAAAATCTCTGTTCACATTTAACATTAACACACTAAAATTCAAGTTTCACCATTGTTCAATACAACAAAGACGATCATTTGATCGTATGTAGGAGGTTTAGAATTTGACTTTTATTGTACCGTATATCGGTGGTTGTAAAATAAATAAAACCAACTAAATTAACAATAATCTCTTTGCGGAAAAAGATTAACAATAATCTAGACTAAATGACCCATTAAATCCATGTATTTCCCAAAGAAAAGTTAGAAAATCACGTGCAGTTGAACTGACCCAAGTGACCAAAATAACTATTCAATGACTAAATGACCCATTAAATCCATGTATTTCCCAAAGAAAAGTTAGAAAATCACGTGCAGTTGAACTGACCCAAGTGACCAAAATAACTATTCAATGATTAATTAACCAAGAAATACCCTTTTGGAATATGACATGTGAATCACCTTACAGCTATCAACATGTAGGAGAATTTCTAGTCAATTTTTTCATGTAAGATTATGAATTTTTTGAATTGTTAATCCCTAATGAAGTTGCAGAGAAAAGCTAGTACGATAAGCATAAAAACAAACCTTTGTGTCATCGGAACTGCCATCGCCCTTGGCACCGAAATCCAGCACATTATAGGAGTAAACTTGATCGTCATCTTTCGGCTTCGGGACCGGAGCTGGCAATGGTGCCTTGTTATGGGGTGGAGTTGGTGCCTTGTTATGAGATGGAGTTGGTGCCTGGTTATGAGATGGAGCCTTTGGTTTTGGTTTTGGTTTCGGTTTCGGCTTTGGTTTTGATCCGCTACTTCCGCCATTGTGGTGGTGACTGCTGCTGCCGTGAGAGGTTTTCCCTTTTTTCTTTGAAAGAGAAGACGAGGCAACTCTGCTGTGCCTCCAATGCCTTCCTCTTCTGCCCATGCAAGCCTCGAAATTCGACGACCAAACGAGGAAGGCGACTAGAAGCATGAATGTGAGGCTTCTGAAGCTAAACGCACTCATTTTAGAGCAATGTGGATGATGATGAGCTTAAGTGAGTTAGAGAGAGGGAGAGAGAAGAGAAGAGTGAGAAACTGGTTTAGATAGCTAAGAAGAAAAGTGGTGGCTGTGTATAAATAGAAGGAGAGGGTACTATGGAAGAGGGACACATCAGCTAAGCCAGCAGCAAAAGTATAATATTGATAATATATGCTACGGCATTAATGAAATTCATTCTCAGTAATAATTCCTTTTTGTGAATTATAGTTGGAAGGAAAATTTGGAATTTGTTTGCCTCACAAGAAGGGTCCCATTTCAAGCCACAATATGCCAATACCAGTACTGCTGTTTGTTGCAACTGCAATTGCTTATATGTGCACATCATCAATAAAGCATCCTCTTGGCCAATCTTATTTGCTTAATTGATCTTCATTACCAACTATGGCAAGCTAGTTACTTATACTTTGTACCAACTTCATCCTGGCCCTACATGCGTTTTATGCTTAAATTAAATGCTTCTCATTGATGGCAAACTTCTCTAGAGTATTCTATATAGCTTCAGAGTATTGAAATTCTAGACTAAGGTAGAGACTCTTAGACTGATTCATTGTGTTATACACACACTGCAAACATTGACTAATCTCATTAACGTCTGAATCCGGAGTTTGCAAATTGTGATTTTCCTCCCTTCATTTCTGTGCAGACTTTCTTGATCTAATTCAAAATTTTTTGTTTTTTTAATTGAGCTGCAAGAATAAAATTAAGCAGTGAATGGTGAAAGGGAGGGAAATAAGGACACACGTGAGTGAGGGTGGGGGCGAGGTGTCAAGGCCCGGCACTGATTATAACAGCACTTTATCATCACATGCAACCTTCACGGGCTCTTCTACTTTGTCCTTCTCCCCTTCCATCACCATGTTTGCACCAATGGCTACAATTTCTTGATTCAGCATCAATCTCTAGCTCCCAAATTTTTTCTTTATTCATTGACTCTGTTTCCACATTTTTACAGTGTTTAGCTAATTTGTTAATACCAAGGACCTACAAAGAAAACTAGAGTTGTTTATCTTAGCGTGACAAATTGACAATAGAAAAGCTTTTATGTTTGAGCTAACCATTTAGTTCGAAAAAAGTTTTCAGTGCTACCGTGACATATACCTTGATTACTCAATGATGAGAGGGTAGTTCAATAGTAACGCTAAAACATTTCTCATTAGATATACTGGTTGATTGACTTGATTCCAATCTCCCCTTTCCTTAATTATGGTTTATAAATTGACTACACATCAGTCCTGTATGTACTTTGTAGATTAAAGGGTTTCATCTTGTTTTTTCATAGCACATTGTGCATATTTTTGACTTTTTCTTTTTAGTTTGTAGCAACTAATAAGGTTGTGATTATTAATAGCTCCAGAAACGAATGTACTAATCAAAGAAACAACCTAAAAGAAAACCCCATGCGCACATGGTTTTGCCATTTCGGCTTATATGAAGTTTTGAACAAGGAAACAAAACATCTGGTACCAAGCATCTAAGAGTACACGGCACTAATAATGATTTAAGTCTCAGAACATTGGGAAAAATTTGCTTTCTTTTCAAGTCACATGTTTAATATCTGCAATGGTAAAGACCTAACTGATAGTCAGATCAAGATCTTAATAATTACATTTCACATGAAATTTTGAAAAACAAAGACTAGCTAGCTAGTTGATTCGGATATGCAGCATGCCAAATCTTTTGGTGTTACACAAAACTAAACCTATGGAGTACTATCAATTGTACAGTGAGATTGCAGAATTCGCATCGGGTTCGAGAAGCGATCCATGATCAGATTGATCTTGTGAGGGGACTCTATAAGAGAAGAAATTTGTTTTGTTTGTTTAATCCTTATTCTTTTATGTCTTTGAGGTAATTTATCGAACATGTTGCATGTTTTAATTTTTCCTCACTCCCTCAAAGTCATAAAGTTCAAATAGCCGAGGAAATAACAACATATATATGTTTCCTAAAAGTTCCAAGAAAACGATAGGAATTAATGTAGTTGGAAGATATTATGCAAATGATATGTGTATGATCTCTGTTGTGTTTCTGTTAGTTTCCGTTGGTCATAAGGCGTAGGTATGTGGATGTCAGGATGTGGTATCAGATTGATCCTTCATAGATAATCGATCAACTCGACTCGATCTCCTTTCAGATAGGAGCAGATAAAGCTACGTACTACAGCTAGCTTTAACTTGAGGGAAACATGAGGCCACATGAACGTCCGCATCTGTGGCTCTAGATTTACAGAAATACCAGATCCAGCTGAGAACCTCAACTTCATCACCCACAACTCCATCCCAATTAAGCCTCTCATCCCTTAACCTTTTCCCTGCCGTCACTTTCCCAATCCAACCTTCATTAGTCGATCATCTCTCTCATACATTATGCATATATGCTTGATTGCTAGTTTGCTACTTACATTTGATATCCACTTTTTCGAGAAAAAAAAATTGATACTATTGGTGAATCAAAAAAGATTACAATCGTTAAAAATAAAACTCTTCGAATAATATGACCTTGCACATCAAAGTGCAAAATGAGCCAGATGGTGGGGGTACACCAATCGCATTATCTACGTACAAATTTTCATTATCCTTTTGTTTGTAAAAGTAGAAGATATTTACAAAAACGAAAGTTGGATAAACAATGGAAAAGAAACAAGATTGGTGTTTATAAATTGGAAATAAGAATTGGGATCTCGCTCAGGGTACGTATGCCAACTCTTAGTTTGTACTTTGTAGCATGGCTTGTTCTGAGAAAACCTTTACAAAATATATATATATATATATATATTTGTGTATCTATATATAATTTGATGTCTAATCCCGTCCCACATTATATTTGAATTCGTTGTCTGCAGGTCTCTGCATATATGAACGCATGCCCTAAACGTCAAACGAATCCTGATCTACCTAGCTAGATAGCAGCCTATCAATTATTTAGTTTAGGGTATAAAATACAATATGTATTTCTGACGTAATCATAAACAAGGAAAATTCGACAATGTGTTAACGTATGACATGCATATAATTACCTTAAAAATGGTAAAATAAGTCCTCAAAATAGTAATATTAGTCCTCAAATAGTAACATGAGTCCTTAAAGTGGTAAATTTTCTTAGTTACCACATGAGTCCTCAAAATAGTAATATTAGTCCTCAAAGTGGTAACATGAGTTGTTAAAGTGGTAAATTTTCTTAGTTTACCATGAGTGCTGAAAATAGTAATATTAGTCCTCAAAGTGATAACATGAGTTCTTAGAGAGTTAAAAATAGTTGATGTATGAGAAATGTTAACATACTATACCTTTACCCCATAAACAATATATACATTTCTTCATTGCCCTAATTTGACTGGTTTTGCATGGAATTAAAGAATTAATTTAGTGACAGCCATGCATGAGTTTGTGGTTATTGAATTTATAATATATATATATATATATATATATATATATAGATACATAGAGACACTTGGAAGGACAGGATTGTACGTACGATCGACCTTCTTAGCTAGCTTAGCCGTCTTTTTGTGCTCCATTTTCATTTCGTGCTCGTGATCAACTTTGTTTGAGTCCTCTCGTGAACCAGTCCATCTCCATTAGCATGCATTATTAATTTTAGGAGAAAATGCTTTCGTCACTCACCAAGGCATCTACCATCCATGCATTCATTTTGCTATGCCCCTCAATAAAAGTTGCATGCGATTTCTGTATTATTATTTGCAGGAATCTGAAGCTTCCCAGCTTCTGATCGATATTCACCAGACCCAGTATAATATATTATTGTCGTGTTCACTGTCCTTTTCTTTCATATACACAAGCTCTGTTGGTTCAAATTAAGGAGAGATTACAAAAGCTATAAACAACAACTATATATACGGGTCTTAATTATGAATACCTGCTCAAATATTCCCCTAATTAAATGATTATGAGATGAAAAAACGTACACTATCGAGTTTTCGATCACTTAAATTGTTTTCTGGCTGGCCGGTTGGAAGCTTACCAACTCCAAATCAATGATCAATAATTGAGTAATGTGTAGGTTAATTAATTAAACCAGTAGCATATAAACCATGCATTCATGCATAGTTTAGTTGTTGAGTAGTCTACTCCTTAATCTTGTTAATTATATCCAGATGTGCATTCATGCATAGTTTAGTTGTTGAGTAGTCTACTCCTTAATCTTGTTAATTATATCCAGATGTTCTACAAAGAATGTACATGATGTGTGATTGATCAAGAAAATGGCATGGATACATGCAAATGTCACGGTGGGTCTGATTTAATCCCAGTTTGGATCTATGAGAATATTGATAAAGTTAATTAATTAGACCTATGTATGATCATGATCGAGCACCTGTAAATTAAAACTACTACATCAATATCGGTAGTAGTGCATGTACACATATATCACCATCCAATTTCATATATGCATGTTAGTGAAATAGTGTGCAACTGTTCAAATTGGTCCTACGATATTTAGATCACAATCAGCTGATTGAGATTAACTTAACTGTAAGCAAAAGAAGGGTCACGGATCTTTCTAAGATCTGGAGCTACCTATCTTGGATTCTTGGTATGGAAATTTAGATAATAATATCACAAAATTGTATCTGATATTAGAGTTTTGGTCTTTCCATGTGAATATATATATATATATATATATATATATTTCAGTTGCGGGAAATTACTCAAATTAGTCATTAATTTTATACCATAATCATGAACTGTGATCAACAATTTTTCACATATCAAGTCAGGCATGAAGATCTCGAAGGATTCTCTTAAATTTAGAAAGACAAAGTGCTTTTGTCCCCATCTCTTTGTTTCTGTTTACCCCCTTCTTAATTTCCTGAACCTCAAACTTTTATGGCCTACAGTAAAAGCCATATTCTATATAGCCACAATCACGGATCATCGCTTTTGAGCCCATGAAGTTCCCTCATTGATGCATGACAAGTGTTTCTTTGGGAACAAGAACAAACAATTAATTATACCTCACAGACTTCTGCTCTTGCTGCTTCAGTTCTTCTAGCTCTCTTTTTTTGGGGTCAAATTCTTCTATCTCTATAGGACTGACTTGGCATGTATATATAAAAGGCACATGACCGTACCCCTTTGTATATATCGCATGT
This sequence comes from Rosa lucieae, assembly GCA_024704745.1. NCBI lineage: Eukaryota > Viridiplantae > Streptophyta > Magnoliopsida > Rosales > Rosaceae > Rosa > Rosa lucieae. The sequence goes on along the minus strand of CM045495.1, from coordinate 61,783,975 downwards.
TTACGGGAAATTATTACATGGTCCCGGACCATAGTACACGTGGTGGTCCGAGATGATATTATTGGCCCATGTGACTTGTAGTTATTTCTGATTGGCTTCTAATTTAATTTTTCTTTTCTTTTTTAACCCCCTCTGCATGGTCCCCACCAGATTTGAGTGATATTATTGGTTGGGACCACCACATGGCAGTGCCACGTGGTACTCCGGGACTACCTAATAATTCCCCCATGTTTACTCAACTTTCACGAGGTATAAATTGGGTCATGATGGTGTGCGAAGTTGACTATTGCTAGATATATATATACACACACACACACATGTGATTTCACAAACTCTAAACCCTAATATGCAAGATATATTGAGAATGTGGCCGGCTGTTTTGACGTCCTAGCTGCAATCATTAACACGAATATATTAAAGGTAAAATTTAAAATTGAACTCTTGTCTTAAATATCAAGAGTTGAATATTAAGTACGATCTTAAATTCGTGAGTATTAAATCTTACTGTTATCGTGAATATGAATATAAAAAAATAAATATTATAGCTAAGTCGCTTCATGTACTCCGAACAATCCATAGTACTTGTGAGATCGATGTAGGTGCATATCCAACGACCTCGATCCATGGGACTGAATTCTTTTAACAACTCTGTACTTAGCTATACGATAGATGGTATCATGGTAATGTGTTCAATAATTCCAGGAGATCGATTATTATTTTACCTGCCCCAAAAAGAAACAGAACTATATGTTGAGTACGTGGTGGTATGCTTCACATAAAGCGATCTGTTAATCAACGACTTTGAGATCGAAAACAGCACAAAAGGTACTTTTCATTTTAAGCCCCTTTTTGCTCTGTAGTCTTTGTCACGCATGATCCAGTTGTATCACTAATGAATATAATCAAAGCTAATTGTGAATCTAATAAAGAAATTAAAGGGTCTGGGTGTCGACCAAGATCTTGATTAACTAGATTTTTTCAAAGAGTCTTTTGTGGACCAAAGTCAACCTGCATTCTCAATTTGACTATGGTCCATAGTGAAATTTTCGCTAGATTTTATATGGACATATAGGTCCGTTTTAAGACAAACGTTTCCAAAGTAAAGTGTGGTTGAAATGCAGGGGATGTTCGAACAGTGTTGTTTCATCGTCCGAACAGTGAGGACAGTTTGGTAGGTTGTATGCGACGTGAATCTACAATTTCATCTTTAAACACACATCACAATCGAAGGAGCTGTTTGATAGGTTGTATCACTATTGGCTTCAAAATAATTAGAACCAGCAGGCAACAACAACAACAGATCACAAATGCTAGCTAGCTTAACTTGTCTTCCTTTCATAATGAATAGCTAGCTAGATGTACATGTTTCAGCAATCAGCATATTATAATCAATCTATATATAACACATCTATCCAGATCCACAATCTGAATCAATCACACACACTAAATCTGTTTGCAAGGACCACGTACTGCTAGTACGTGTTGAGTGTCCTGTGGCTGCTTGGATATCAACTGTGTATAGCGAGGCTGATTAACAAGCATTTGTCACCTAGCAAGTAGCAAGAAATCCAAAACTTCACGAACCAGTCGCTCACTGATCGATTATTTTTAATCTATTAATAACTATGATATATATCGAAATTTTATTATACTCTGAAGCATTGAATCTCCGGAACTAGCCGGAAACTATAAGAATATATATAGTTATAACACCCCCAATATAATCGCACACCTCAGTCAATCATATATAGTTATTCATATTATGGTGCATCAATTAGCTAATCGAAGAACTCCGAGAGTTTCAACCCTGTGTATAGCTTCAGAGCTAGCGTGCAGATATATATTTATGTATATTAACCAACTTTAATTACAATTCTGTGCAGTAGAAGTCCAGACTGTTGGGTTTCACTTGTGAATGCTTGTCAGAGTTTCAGTTGACTGGAATGAAATGGAATATGGAAAAGCCCAGTGGTCCTTAATATATAGTTAATTCATACAATCATACACGTACTGTCCCTGTCTGCAACCAATGTCCAATGGCAATACCTAACTGTCATTTTTGCTGCACAAATCTCATGCTTGAACGGTTATGGGCTTTTTCTTCCAAGTTGGGATTGATCATCCCTGAAATATCTGTTTCTAAAGCTCTGGGCTTTAGGCCTTTCAAAACGTTTTGTGCTGACGGGAAACCTGTTTTCAGTTTTCGAACTCTCTATATGTCTGGAATTTTCTTAGGTAATCCGGATGTTTGACATATACCTATTTTGTTAAATATTTTGGATTAGTAATATATCCAATGATCTAAAATATTTAAAATTTGGTAACTTGTTTAGTCCTTAACCAATTACTATTAGTTAAATAGTATTTATTACTAATCAATTTATCATTAGCCTATTAATGTTTGACTATCAATTAACAATTACACTATATTGGCAATTACGTTTTTTCCTTATTAAAAATAAAAAACTTCTAATCTAGGCTCACGGAATTAGTACTAATCAAATATTCTTTATTACTAATTAATTATAGCATTAATATTTTCCGTAACCAAATATAATTCTTTTTACATGCATTTTACAACAAGCACAACAATTAATGTAAAAATAGATAATCTTTATTTTAGATGTAGTAACTACTTCACGTATAACTTGTTATTACAGTTTTTTGAATAATTTATAAATAGGGCTAAATACTGATTACTAATATTACTACCCTGTAGTTTCGGTTCAAAATCAATTCAGTCCTTGAACTTCTAATTTCATCAAAAACACCCCTGCAATTTCAATTTTGATCTAATAGGCCCAATCTGTTAATTTTCGATTATTTGAGTCCGTTGACTTGCTGACGTGACTCATATAAGGCATGTGTTTTATGATGTGGTATGCATAGTCAGTTTAGGGGTGAGTCTCACTATTAGAAATCTATCAAATAAAAAGTTTTTTAACAAATAACTCAACTATAACTGGAACCCACAATAGAAAATTCACAAATTAGACCTATTAGATTAAAATTGAAAGTACATGGATGTTTTTTATGAAAATAGAAGTCCAGAGACTGAATTGATTTTGGACTCAAACTACAGGGTAGTAACCAGTATTTAGCCCTTACAAATATTACCACAATGTGTTATCATATAGGTAAACCATTATATTTTGAGTAAAGCACGTATGTTCTCATTGGTGTAATGAAGTTCTCCCTTGCGTAATTTAAGTAATATATTACGTAATTTCCATGGTCGAAGTTGTAATTACTTTTAATCGACATAATTTACCACAAACTACAACAATTAATGTAAAAATAATAATTTTTGTTCTAATTGTAGTAATTACTCCACTTACAACCTATTTACTAGTTCATGGACAATTTAACAAGTTGACAACAAATTTGTTGTTAGAGTGGTAAATCTTTATGTTTTTATCATTAATGAAATGAATGAGTATGCATTTTACCACAATCCACAGCAATTGATGTAAAAAGGGTCATTTTTGTTTTATTTGTAGTAATCGCTCCACCTAAACTAATGTACTAGTTTGTGGACAATTTAGCAAGTCCGACAACGAATTTGTTATCAGAGTCGTAAATCTTTATGTTTTTATCATTAATGAAATGATTACTACAATGACTACACATTTTACCACAACCCACAACAATTGATGTAAAAGTGGTAACTTTTGTTCTATTTGTAGTAACTACTTCAAAAACTATATCATTTACAAGATTATCAACTATTTTACAATTCTAACAACATTTGTGTTGTCAACATGGTAAAATTAATATTAGAGCAAAAGATATGTAAGCACCTAGTATTGTAAGGAAGTTCTCAATTTGATAATCAATGGTATCCATTTGATAAAAGTTGTTCTACTATGATATTTACATCTTTGACCACTCAATTACAATAACCACAATAAGTGTGGTCATGAGTCGTAATTTTAGTTATACTATGTGCAATTTATTATTTTGACATTATCTATTACTTGTTTATGAACAATATTACATATAAAGATAGAATGTGTTGTTAATATAGTAAATTTTATTTTTAAAAATGACACATGTCAACATTTAAGTGAGTAACCTGTTAACCGGTTCAATAGGTTTCTACTACATTAATTTATTAAAAATATATATATAAAAATAAGGGTATGACATACATCAAAGTACCCTAGACGACCCTCTATATGTATATTGGCTTTACACAGTGTTTCGAAATCCTCAAATGCATTAAGAGTAGTTTGTACTTTTACACACCAAGAGTACATAATATTCGGTTCTTACTATGTGAAAGATTTACTATTCATGCATGTATGCTATGCACGCAGAAATTTGATGGTCAAATTGTGAGAGAGAAAATGTTACTTATATGACTTACACACCGTCAGATTATGTGTGTATGTCTGATAAGATGGAGATTTTTGTGCAATATGGGGTTGAAAACGTTGTCCATCTCTATCTCAATCTCAATCTCTATCATTCTACATTATTTCCCACTTGCAATGTCTGAAATAAGTAGTAGCAGATTCTACATGACCACCCTGCAATCTCTATCAAAACCCCACAAAACCAGAAAAACCCGAACCCTCTTTTTCTGAATGCCTGAAAGAGATATCTTTTTCTTTTCTTCTTCCACAGGAAAGACCTCAATCATACGATTAGTACCGTGCATTCACCGAGACTCGTGTCGATCCCAAATTTGATCGACTTTGGGGTCGTGGGAACACGCGGCGGCCTCCCACCAGTTTCAGGAGAAGTGATGCATGCGCCAACAAATATGCTTTAATTTGCTTTCTCTCACCACTCACCATTTTCCACCATATTCTGTACGAGTTTCTGTTTCTAACAGTTCATCATCATCGACTATGTTTTGGCTAAAATAAGAAAGAGATTTGGCTCTTAGCAAGCTAAGCTCATGTCATGTTTACTATTTCTGTCTCCTAAGAGTGAGTGAGATTGAGCAACCACATGTAGAGTGAAACAACCGTGCTCCACAATAGTGACCTATCCTCAACAATGTCTCCATTCATACTTGCCGACTTGCCGTACATGTCGCCTTGAATCGGCGCCTTTTCGGCCTAGACTCATCCACAGAAAAGTATCGGGTTCAGAGAAGTCGTGACATGTCTAACCAACCAATCACAGATAACTCTTATTATCACGCTAACAAAAAACTGAAAACACCATTGATACCCTTAAAAATGACACTTTCGTTTCACAATTGGCTGTTTAGACAAACCGAACGGTTCTTCACTGACTCGAAGCTTCTTCAGCAAAGGTGATGGATAATTAATCAGGCTACATTTAATGTTACTCGGCCCAGGAAACTCAATTTTGGGCTTACATTAATGATAAGAATAGAATAAATAGGAAAGAAATTATTAGAGATTCAGCTTAGATGCTGATGTAAGCTAGCTGTGATCGTCTTTCGGATGAGGTCATCATAGCCTTAACTAAGAGTGAATAACTTAACTCTCCTGTTGCAGTCCGAAATTCAGATTTAAAGTAAGGAAAACTGACACTAGACGACTTTTACGGTTTTATCTAGTGTGGATTAAGGGAAAGAGTTTTACGCTGTGTTGCTAACCTACAATGAGTAAATGATGTATAAAATACTGAGTTGTTACTAATCGCCATAATTATGATGTGGTGAAAATATATTATATTTTGTTACTAGGATGTAAGTTCAATTTCTCTGACCAACAAAGTTTGGTCATTGCTAATAAATCCTGGTGTGATAAGTCATGAACTCTTTAAATGAAAGAAATTAAGTGTAAGCAACCAATTTAATTGCCTTCAATGTCAGTGGATATATCACTCAAACAATCAGTCTAAAACCAAGTTGCTATTGAAGTACTCCATGCATGCATTCAATTAAAAAGTGAGGCCGGCCAAAGCATTTTCTAATTGTAGACTAATTAGCCCAAAGTTTATCCTCTAATTAATTTCTTGAAAGCACTAGGAAACTTCACTACTTCACGTGGGAAAGAAAGTCATCTAGAGCTCAAAAACTTTTAAACTACTCCATAGCAAGCTAGGGTTTTAGACTTTGTGCACAATCAAGTCGTACAATTCGTTCCTTTTAAGAAAGATTAGCCGGATATCTAACTTGTAATAGACTGCTTGGTCGACTCAAACCTCAAATTTTCTCACATCTAACCATTTAAGGGTCCAATCCACTAAATGAATGAGATATTTGATATTTTCTGGTAGCTAAGCTCTAATAGAGAAAGCTGGAAAACGTGAAGAATTGAAACTGCCTAGTTGGGACTTTGCACGAGTGTGTGGTATATTAGTCAAAGTTTTATATAGGCGACCTCTTTTAAAAGACACTGATTAGAAGAGTGTCATATTCAGGTTTGCCCGAGTGATTCTGACTTTTTAACAACGACGGAGATCAACCAAATCGCCATAGGATTTCCACATATTCGTTATCCATTCTAAACAGAATGTTTTTCTGAAATTGCTTCTCTTTGCTGACTGTTGAACATGCACGCAACTGGCTTGCTTACTCAAAGTCTCAAACACTCCACGTACGCTTTGATCTTCATTTCCTCAATGAAAACAGAAAATGAAAACTTAATCATGTTTCGGAGCATATCTATAGTAAAATTTTACTATCATATGTTATGAAACGTATTATAAATTATTCAAGTATAAAGATATTTGTGGTGTTTTTAGATTGTAAGTATGTGTTTTTCGATTTCGTAGACAAACATGCTTGCAAATCTCTAAATAATAAAGCGTTCATAAACATTTGATTGTTAATGATCAAATTGTTCAAAAGTTCGGCTTCTCTAGCTATCGAAAAAAAAAATAGTGAAATAGAGACGTTTAGAATTATTTACCACTTATTTATTATTGGAAGTCGTCATTCTGATTTAATTAGACATACTGTAATTATCTGTTTAATTTTCTATCTAATTAAAATTTTACAGATTGAGATCAGCTTATTTAATAAAGAAGTCTAAAATTTTGAGTAAATATTTTTGATTATTGAATCTGCATGATGATTTAGACAGGGAAAAGTCTGCACTTTCATAATGGACCTACGTTGGTACTCCGGACCTACTCTTTTTATATATCAGCCGGCCGGCCAGTCAGTCTCTTCCAAGCTTCTGTCCACCGTTACCAGCACAGCTTCTCAAACCCAAAATTGGCTATTTCAGTATGACTTGGCTTCCCCTCAAAATTAAATAAATCCACCCAAAAATCCTTTCTTTCCCAATTAATAAAGAAGAAGACGAAGAAAAAGTCATCAGCTTTGTGGCTTTTGTGCTTTTCTTTGTGGAAGTGTGCACAGGTAATGTGATGGAGATTGGAGAATAGTGCATGAGATTGTGAGATGTTCACAAATTAATATTAAAAATGGAGCGTGATGTGATGTGATCTCAATAATTAAATTAATTAAGGTCTTCAAACGGACCAAGTTGGCCATTAGCTACTAATTTATTAAGCAATTTTTTGGCCTCGGCCCCTTTGTTACATTGTGTATGATAGCAACATTAAACATACTGTTACTCCATTATTCCACATTTGATACTACGTCATGAATTATATGATTAGATACTATAAATTATAAATATTCACCATAACTTTTTAGATCGCTCTTAGTAACTTTTTAGACGTTTAATGAAGTTAAAGTTTAGGTGTCATCTTTTTGCTAGTAATGGTGTGTATCGCTAACTTTTTTTCTAAGTTAGAGTCTTGTATCTCCTATAATATATAATTTCGAGCTGTTTTGAATGAAAAAACGGTTTACATTTTAAAAAATGAATTGATATAGTTTAATAGTGTATTGATAGATGTGTTGTTACGTAATTATATGATGGTCCAATATGCGAAGACTAACGTGGTTTGGGTGCTTACTTTCATAGTTCCAATTCATAACTGGTCTGCATAAAAGTTGTTGCCTCCTACAATCACTTGATTAACAAATAAAATCAAACCCTAATTGATTTTTAAACATATTTTCCTCAAAGATGGGGCAGCAAAAAGCAGTGGGAATCTGGATCCTCTATAATTTAATATATAGTGGCAGTTTCACCCTAAAATGATATTTTTATAGTTTCAATAATGCTATTGTGGTTAACCCAAAATGATCATGATAGGGCGTAGAAAATCTGGTTTTGTTAAGGATACGCAATTAACGTTACACCTTTATTTGATCATGCAGCATTACCATTAAACTAATTTTCATGTCAAATTAAACGAGAGAAAGTTGACATACAAAGGATTATCTAGGTGGCTTAATGATAAATAATACGATTGATTTGTATTGTTGATGGAAGAGTGGTGTTTTCATTTCATATATAATTTCGATAGATATTTCTTCTTAATTGTGTACGTCTGATTAGAAAAACTTATCGAATTCCTCTTCAGTTTCATGATTAAGACTTTGGCTTTTATACAAAGTTTTAAGAGTACTAAAGTTGGCAGTGGTGGTAATAGTGGTGGCGGCGGTGGTCGTCGATAATTTGTTTATGAACTCCAACAAAGAATATAAAAGAATAAAAAAATCATGAGAAACTGACTTTAATTGAGTATATCAACTTTCAATTCTTATTCATTTTATAACTTATATTGTATTTTTACAAAGTTAACGATTCATTTTAGATTTATAACTGTATAAATATGATTTTTGTTATTTGTAACTAAATTCGGGAAAAGAAGAAGTTTGCTATTATTGATGTAGAGTTACCTCTTGCTTGGTATGAGCAGTACCTAAACTGGCCACGTACTTATATGGCTATATATACGTTTGAGAAAGAGATGCCACTTAAATTTGAATAAATTCTGTCCTATCATCTGAGTTTCCCAGGAACCCTACTTCTAAATATATATATATATATATATATATATATATATTTACAACTAGTTGATCTGGCCGTTACAGACAAAAATCCAGACTAATAATCTAAACCCTAATGATAGCAATAGGGTTACAAAGTTGAGCATCTGCAGAATGTGACAAACAGGAATCTCAAACTCCTTTAATTCATTCAAGGGTTTTCTTAGGTATCAATCAACCTAATCCGTAAAATATAGTGCTGCGTATTCTATTGTATTATATATTTATATGTCTTCGAGACACACACACATATATATATATATATATATATATATCTCGGCGTTAGACTGTCATTTATTAGTTATTTAAAAAAAAACTGATATCAGAAAGGTTTCAAATTCATATTTTACTGACACTAAGAAAAAAGTGGGCCGGAGACTACAAAAAATATAATATATTTGATTTGTACAAGCCATGTGAAAGTTTTGTTCGGTAACATCATTCATAATTATCAATTGTACCCTAGCATTAACCCAAGTGTGAAATTAAGATTCCAATAAGAGAAACCCTGAAGAAACTATTGCACCAGTTATTTGTGGAAAAGTTGACGAAAAAGAAGAAAAAATTTAAAGGGAATAATACATGTACATGTTGGTAATAATATCATAAAGTTTGAGAGAAGCCAAGATCGATCAAGGTAGTATATATACCAACACACAGAAAAAGGCCTACTTTTTCAACAAAGTATGGTAATGTACATCAGAAAAAGCATAATTGAGCCTCTCTTTCACTTTCTAAATTATGATTGTGCTTTCCTGACATTAAAGAGGATTCCTGCAATTTATACTAGTTTCTGGGGAAGAGTGGGGTTGCAATACTTCACTTCAATTATCACCTTCAATTATTTTCCATCATAAATTACTACATACAATTTGTCTATTGTTTCTTCCACGTACATGTTATGTTTTGAGGCTAAATCCTAAAACCCTAAGCACCGCTATGGACGCCAGAAACCCTAAAACTCGTACCAAAACTGCCGCTAGTCAAGCTTGCGCTGCTGCTACCCCAACCATGGATGATGTGACGGCCTCCTTCGCGGCCTCCCTTGCCCTAGCTACGAACGAAGTTGTTGATCTTTCCCGATCTGCGAACTCTGCTACACGAAGAGGATCGCAAGCATACTTGCTGGCTCGGCCGCTAGCCGCCAAGCCTGCTCCACTGCAGGACCTTCAACGGTTCTTTCGTCGTGTGTGGGTCCTAGAAAAGGATTTTAAGATCCAAGAGAGACCGGAGAAGAGGTTCGTCATTGCTTTTGATCTCACTCGAGATCGTAACAAAGTGTTACGTGGCGGGCCTTGGTGTTTCAATCAAGCCCCGGTTGTCATGCAGGAATATGATGGGATAGCGCCGCCGCAATCGGTGCCCTTGGATGCTTTGTTTTTTTGGGTGCGTATCACTAATATACCACCTCTTTTTAGGACAAGGACACCATAAGAGACATAGCTGCTATCGCCGGTAGGGTTATCCAATTGGATAACAAACTTTTTGACACTACGGCCAAAATTAGGGTTAGGGTTTCTCATGCCCTCTCCAAACCTTTCTTTATGATGACGAGAGTGAAGCTGGCCCCGGAAGTTGAAGAAGAGATTGGTTTCTTCTTTGAGAACCTTGTTGCTAAGTGCCACTATTGTGACTTGATTTTTCATGAGAATGGTATTTGTCCTGCAACAGATGCATGAGCTATTCCAAGGAGGGATGTGAACCCGACGCAGAGAAGACTGGAGCTCATGGGTCCATCTATGAGCTTTGAACAAAGTCAGTATGCTAATGGTGTATTCAAATTCTAGGGAATCCATACTCCGGTCTTACCCTTACTTGCACGGTCTCTCTTTCACCCGAAAAAACAGGGTGGACGTAGGCCTGTAATTTTGAGGGGTTCAGACAAATAATCATTCTCCAGTAAAGATGTGGAGGATACCACGCTGACTTTAGTCCCCATTGAAGTGGAGGCTCCTTCCAAGCGTGACAGACAACCTGATTATCAATCCCCCACAAAGCTCAAGGTGCTCCTGCCTGAGTTGTTCACTCATGTGGGCAGTGCTGAGGCTCCAACCAAAAAATTAAAGTTGCCAGAGTTTAGCTCCAAATTTAATGCTCGTTCACTGGGTTTGATTGAAGCTCCGAAAAGCATTTTGGTACCTAAGTCTGAGGGGGCTGGTACTGATGAAACAAAGAGGAAGCGTGGAAGACCTCTTGGAGCAAAGAACAAGAACCCCCCAAAACAGAAGAAGGTTGCTGCTACACAGGAAGCGAGCTTTGCTTTCCTAACTAAACCTCCTAGCCCTAGTGTCAAGGGCAAGGAGAAAATTTAGAGTTACTTTGTTTTTTGATACTCGGCCTATGTTCTTTGTTTTTATGTTCATAGTTTATAGGCTTGCTTTTAATAAGTGAGCATGGGTGTTCGTTAATGAGTGATACTAGTCCTATATACCACGTTTTCTTATTTGCCCTCTGTTTTTCAAGGCAGTGGAAATGTATGTAATGTACTACTCTAGCTTGAGACTATTAATGAGAAATGTTGAATTTCATTCAAAAAACATATAATTTGTCTAACACATTTATTCATTTCCGTTACCACATAACTTTAAAGCACATTGAAGCCTCGTTTGTTAGCCAGGAAATCAAATTTGAAATGTGAAATAATTTTCTATTCCATTAAATTGTCATGTTTGGTTAAATTATAAGTCTGGAAAAGAAAGTAAAATAAATGAGTTGATCGGATAAGAGAATCGGAATAGAAATACTATCTGGTGTGTGGTATTTCAATTCCTTCACTCAATGGAATTGAAAATTTACTTTTTTAGCCACTCAAATGACCAGATAATCAAATTATTTCACTCCTGCTCATATAGTGACTCGAACCCATGACCTAGACCTTAGGTAGTGGGTGCTCCGTGTTCTAATCACTGAGCTAACACCACTTCGTCAATTTCATTTCATCATTAAAAAGAAAATTAGTACAATTCATTTTCCCATTGTAACATTCCTGTCAACCAAACAGGACCCGACATTTTTAATAAAACACTATCGCCACTAACAAATAGTCGGCAGTGGAATCCAGCATATCTAGAACAGAAGAACCTCTTTCCCTTTCAGTCTTTTCACCTTTCTCAATTCACTTCCATCATCATTCCACAAGTAAAAGGAACTAGTTCATCACTAGGTTATATTCTTCCACATCACAGAATCACATTAACCCATAAACTAAACAAATTGATTACTTCCCTCTTCTACAAAATATGTTACGAGAACTATTTACCATGCTCTAGAATTTTTGAAGTGCTCCGAAATATGATAGAAATTTCGTGCTCTGAAACAGGATAGAAATTTCGATTACTCGAAAGCAACAGATCACAACAATTAATGGTAGTCGAAAAGGTTTTAATTTCTTTTTATTATCACCACCAACCTACATATAACATATGAACATGGTTTCACATCATTATCATCATCCACCTCTTGATTCTTGATCCAGAAAAATAACCCCTTTGACAAAATTAAGTAAAAAAAAAAGGCAAAAACAGAGACTTGGTAATGGTGGGTGGGGGCTTTTGTGGGTCTCAATCTCCCTAAACGCACGCACCCCAGCTCAGAATAGCACATTGAGGGCCAACTCACTCGAGGCGGGCATTTGACACCCCACCACTAGGCCCTGTTTGGTTGGCACCAAATATCTGAAGTAAAAAAAAACACCAACGCGTTGACCCGACTCACTCACTGAGTCACCGATTGGGAGCAGCCGAGTTTCCAGGCCGAGGTGGCGATGAGCGGCCGAGTGTGCCACCCCAACATCAAACACCCGTCGTTCTCCTCCACTCTGTACCCATCTCCGCCGCGAAGAGCGCCAAGAGCATGCTGGCTTGCTTGAACGCGTTGGAACCGAGATGAACCGGAGCGAAGCCGGACGCGTCGAACCGGGTCCGCCACTGCGACAGCGTCTCGTGCCGCTCGACCCGGTCCGGTCCCTCGCATGCCACCACATTGAAGATTTGCTTCCCCAAGTACACCTCCGACATCATCTTGTCCTGGCTGTTGACCGACCCTCCAGCGAGTCAAACAGGGTCGAGTAGTAGTGCAGCGACTCGTTGAACCGGTCCAGGAAAACCGGACCGTTGTGGTTCGCTTCCTGCTCCACAACCGTCACAATCTCCGGCTTCATTTGCTTCACCACGGACAACACTTTGTCGATCGCACCGGGCCGAGCCAACAGCTTGTGAAGCTCGAAGACGGAGTTCACGCCACAGACTCGACCTCGCTCGGCCGGAGCTCCAGCATGGAAGCATCTAGATCAGCCAAGCTGTTAGCAACAAAGCCTCTGTACTCAAATTCCACATGAATGGTTTCGGCTAGCTGGGCCAGCTTCCAGCCCACTTCCTGAAGATGGTCCGAGTTATCCGCGGCGGGCGGGCCGATTCCGGTTAAGCGAAACGCGGGCGGGCCGCCGGGTCGGAGAGCGAGGGCCTGCATGAGAGCCGGCCATTGCATCCCCTGATTCATGGAGAAATCGATGACATGGACTCGCTTCTTGTCTTGAAAGCCTTCGAGAATGGCTTGATTTGCTGTGAAATGGGCGAATTTGAGGTAGGGCAGGTCTCGTAGAAGTGCATCTGGAGCATCTCGGAGTAGGTGTGGTCGATCGGTGGCTGAGGGTAGACCCCCCAGATCCGCTGGGCTAGAGCCTCAGCGAAGAAGGTGGCGACTTTTCGCATAGCGCCGGCTTGTGAAATCGCCAAGTAGCTGATCTGGGTCACCAGGGCCTTAGCGAGGTCGAAATTCTTGCGCTGGACGGCTTCGGCGCAGGCCATGAGGCCGTGGACGAGTCTGACGCCGTTCTCCTGCGAGTCGACCACGACCACCGGGCGAGTTGACTCGTTGTTGGGGAGGGAGACGACGGGTTGGAGAGACGAGTTGGTGGTGGTGGAGTAGAAATCTGAAGAAGAACAAGGTTTGAGCCGTTTTGGCTCCCTTAGGGAAGAATCGAACTGGGTCTGGCTGAAAATGGCTTTTCCAGGTATGGCCTTGAGCTCGTAATTGGAAGACGAGCAGTCCTCGAACTGGGTTCGCGGGCTGAGAGATTTGCTGTTCGTGTTCATGTGTTGTTGATCGCCAAAATCGATAGAGGTATGGTGGACGACTCGGCCGGAGCCAAAAACGAATCGTCCAGCACAACAGAGCTTCCAGCGAGGTGATTCAGCGGCGGTGGCGCCGCCATTACGGGTCGAAATTCGGAGGCGGGTTATCTCCGAAATCATGCTCTCCAGCCAAGTCGACAGATCCGAGGGATTGTAATGAACCGTATCCGAAGCCAGCTGGGTGAGCCCGTCTTCCTGAACTGTCCCCATGAACTCTTCAAGCTGTTCGAGCTTCTGGGCCACATCGGCCATGTTGGAAGACTTCACCTTGTAGCCCAGCACAGCCAGAAGCTCATCCATGCCGTCGTCGCGCTGCGAGTCCTCCCACATCGCCGCCTTACCTGCCTTATCATTGGATGTGGAAGCCATGGAAGGGTTTGGATTAGGGTGGTGGGGGTGGCTGTGATGTTCTCTTTTCATCGTGGGTTTCTGCGATTTGCTTTGGTAATTAGCTCGGAAACCAAAGAGGGGGGCTATCAAATTTAGAATCTGAACATTTAGTTGGTTTTGGGGTTCCGGGGGATGGTTGGTTTTGCACTACCACCACTCACTGGGTTTGTGCAGAGGGGAGAGAGAGTAGTAAGAATAATAATGATGCGCCCATCGTTGCCAGGTTTAGTATTATTATAGAAATTCGGAAATTAAATAAAGTGGTACGAGTATGAGGAGAGTGATGTGGGGCGCGACCTCCAATGAAAACTATCAGGGCTAACCACAACAACGACTACAGCTCAAACACACACATACAGATAAACATGAACTTATTTTACACTTTTCTCTTTTGCATGAAAATTAGTCGCAACCGTTCGCACTTGCGTGACAATTTTATGGTACTTCAGAGTATTAAATCTCTGTATCTCAAAATTATAGAATTATCTCATCAGGTGACGCACGATTCAAATAATTTACAATTTAAAAGTTTGCAGCCCTAGGTTTTTATTACTTTGAATTAGTATAAAACGTGACTGTTCTGTGATATTTTAGAGTATTAAAGTTTGAGACGCAAAATTCATTAGATTATCTCATCGATGGAACACAATTCAAATTCACAGTTTTAAAATTTCAATGCTTTGAATCAACTTAAAACATGACTCTTTCGGAGTAATTAGATCCATTTCATTAGGTTGGGCAGAATCCAAATAATTTACAATCTAAAAGTTCGCAGCACTGGTACTTCAATACTTTGAAACAGCGAATAATCTGATATTTACTCTTACATGCACGTAGAAGTAACTAGGTATTACAGTATTTTCATTGATAATGACACGTGACGCTTACATTATTCATTAACAATGGTGGATTATTGTTTATCTGGTGGCTTAATGTGCACTTAATTAAGTGAATTTGGGATGTGGACATCATGGGTTAAGATAAGTGATGGACGCGTAAGAAAGTTAATGCACAGCAAATGCTCGTGGTTAGCTGTTAATTAATGATTTTGCATCATCTCATGTCGACGAATAAGAGTGTCAGATGCATTGTACAACAATTTAGGTAAATTTGCAGTTGCTTTAAAGATGAAATAATTCTTAAGCAAAATCATTAAAGGTGGTCAAGCTTTGGGTTATGAAACTGAAATGTCCAGAAAATGCGGGTTTATCTAATCTTATCCCTTTTCTTTGATTTGTTGTAGAAATTATTCTATGCACCGACGGTGTAAGTGAACCAACCCTTATAAAATAATCTCAACCCTTGATATTTATTATCAACTTTCTTTGATTTGTTAACATGCAAGCGAGTTTGTATTAGATTTTCTCAAGCCTAGAAAAGAAAAGGAAAAAATTTAGAATTGTTTAGCCTCTAATTATTGTGTAAGAACATAAATATATATGTTACTACAAACATTAAGGACACATAAGCTTACATAATGCATGATAGGGAAAAGCATATTTCTGTTTCTATGAATAAATAAAACGCAATGATTGATCGTTATAATACAATTGCCAACTAATGGTATCATTAAAAAGAACAATGGCATCCTAAATCACAATGAACAGAGAGAGCCACGTTCTTATCCACACAATTACTGGGTCGGCAAAATTACTGATCGAAATCTACTGCCTCACTATGGTAATATGGCTCAGCCACTTTTACTTGAGCTTTCATATCGCACGTAAAACCAACAAGAAGAAAAGAACGAGAGGACTCAGACGGAAGGCATCGACTAAATTATGCATGTAATTAACCGTGTAAAGACTAAGGAATTTCAAAGAAATTGTCAACGTTAAAAGAACAAACCCTAATTATTGTTCTAACCGCCACACAAAATTTTTAAGACCAAATAATGGAAGTCGATAGTACTATTCTTTGGTCTTTTGCATAAATTCATAATCCCTGACTCTCATCCAGATGGTATTCCCTATTTGTCTATTTTCCTTATTGGTTCATATTAGATATCCAGGATAATAGAGAACATACTGGTCCACAACACGTTGCTCCATGCATGTCTGTACCTTCCATTAGAGACTTCACTTTCTCGATGAAAATCTTATGAGGGAGGGAGGGACCGTTTGGGACCAAATAAAGTTAATGAACGGTTCTTAGATCCTCACCACGTGAAGGTTGTAAAATGCAGCTCTCTCTATTATTCAGGCAGCGGCAAAAGGAAATCAACATTTGGGACCTGCAAACAGAGATGCAGATGCAATGGATCAACTTATGGTGAACGTGACTATTACGAACAATAATTGAGGCAAATGACCAAAAGAGCAACCTTTCAATGAGAATCAAGGTTCCTCGATTAAAGATTGCAGCTGTTGTTGGAACGTAGAGATCTTGTCTGCTTTAACAGACATGACTAACCCCGTTTGCTGATAGTTTCTTAGCTGCAGAATAAATAATGAAAACACCACGAATTGTTATAGTCACAAAGGCAATGAATGACCACACATACACTAGCCTAAAAGAGGACGCTATTCACGTGAAATTTTTGGTCTAACTTGGTATTGCCAAGATCTTGAGTAACTGTCCTAGTAAAAGCTTTACCTATTTGATTAATGCTGGTGAATGTGTGTATTACAAATATTCCGTGTAACCTCTCAATCTATGTTTGTGGGTCCACTAGATGAATCAAATCAACTAGTAACTTTAAGAAGAGATTAAAAATTTTCCCTCCCGTATTTCTTTGGAGATGAACTAATCATAGCATAATGGATTAGAGATCTATCCTGAGAAATCAGGACAGGCAGTCATATTACTACTTGCCTCATGAGGTGCAATCTGCGGAGAGTTCAAAGAAAATTCAAAGGACCAGGAGCTGAGCTGAAATACATTTGAAAATACGATTAGTAAAATGATGTGAAAAACAAAACTGATATTTCATATCAAATAATCAGTACCTTGTGAAATATTTCATCTTCTGGCTTTAAATATATTATTGCCTCTTCATTAACATTATGCTTCCTTTTCTGGCCAGCAGTTTTGAGCTGTATTTTTGCATCAAGAAACAAAATAAATGGAAGACATAGAGAGAGAGAGAGAGAGTTCAATGAACAGAGAAATGCTTGAATGGCTTACCTTGTAAAATTTAGTGACTATTATATAAAACTTAAATCGAAAGGAATTCTTGAGCTCCTCTGTTGGCTGCCACGAGTGAAACAACAAATATAAATCAAGTAGAGGAATTCATTTCCAGAAGATTTGATGATAGACAAGCTCATAATCCTATATTATCGGTCTAATGATTCTAACCTCATCTTCAGTAGCCCAAGAGACTTCGTTAAAGAGGCCGTCATAAAGAGGCGGCAAGAGCTGTGGAGGTAAATTTGTCACACGTTGAGAGACCAACAGACCAACACTATGTGCTTCCTTTCCCAAAAGTGATCTCAGGTCATCTATTACATCCTCCTGAGAAACTTTCAGGAGAAACTCCTTAATCTCTGTCATACATTTCTGGTCCTGTTAAGAATGAAAGAAGTTCCATCAAAAGTCTGTGTATAGCCATAACTTGCAAACCTACAATGTAATAGCAGAAAGATGTGACTGTGATTTATTGGAATGCGGAGGTATAGGTTACTTGCCTTGTATCTCCCCAAGTTAAGGGCGGTAACAAGAGCAAAAATTCCATTATCTTCGTCATCCTCTATTTTAACAACAGACCCTACAGTGGTCTGTTCCAAAATTAAGTCTACAAAACCACTCAAATCCCACTCTTTATCATCAAGGTAGGTCTGCAGCAAGGTCTTCACTCCATGAAAGTCATCGGCTTTTGGATCAAAGAATGCAAAATCTACTTGAACATTTCCCTTTACGGATACGAACCAAAATCTCATAAAAATCCAAGTATAAACAGTTTGAATGAAGAATTAATACTGTTGAAATTTCAGCCATTCTAACAAAGAACTGTAATTATATGAAGAATGAATAGTTACCCCCAGAAGTTTTTGCTTACATCGAACTCTTCTTCTTCAGAAGATTCAGACTGTTCCTTCTTGGCTTTCAACTTATTCTTTACTGATTTATTACCTGAAAGGCACGGAGAGGCCCAAAAAAAGTTGACAGATAGAGAGAATAATTATAAGGCGAGATTCATATTAAACCAAAAGGAGTCATTAGGATGAGAATCATGCCTGCGGAGTTTGGTGGTGATTTTTGAAGGACTTCTGCGGTGTGCATTTGACGCTTGGCAGTATAAACAGAGGCAACCCTAGCGGCCGATTGACGAGCAAATTGGGAAAAGGTCAGAGGACGCGATATCACCAGTCCACGATGCCTCATCGGCCTACGGGGCATCTTCACTATCTAATGCTACTAAATCACTGTGCAATTTCATTGAGTTTGAAGGTGGAGTCAGCATACAATTAAGAGTAAACTCAAATCTAAAGAGTGTGAGAGAGTAAAGCATATACGCATTCAATCACCTACCAAAAAATAAGCACCCAAACATTTTAACTCAATGAGAGAGAACTACAAAGCGCATTCGGACTATGCTTGCTTTGAGAATTTTTTTATAGAAATTGCAAAACTTACTGTACAAATCAGAATTACAGAAATTGCAAAACCATCAACAAGTGAAAACTTACTGTACAAAAAACATCAACAAGTGAAAACTTACTGTACAAATCAGAATTACAGAAATTGCAAAACCATTTGAAACTCTTTCTATTTCAATCCAAAGAAGACTAACTCAGCTTAACTAAACGTATGCAATCCTTTAGGTTTATAGTATCTTTAGCTTAGTTTTGAACTCACAGATTCTGATTTTCATGCATAGCTCTATCACTAGCTACGAACTCACAACAAACCTCTATATACTTTTAAGTTTGGCTAGAAATTTTCTCAATCAACGATTCGAAAACGGAAAAAAGCGAACACACCGGAGTTTCGCGAGCCACCAGAACTGTCCGGCTGAAACCACCACCTGCAACTAACCGTCGCCGTCGGAATCCGGCAAAGAAAAAATGAAAAGCGAATAGAAAGATGGAAGAGAGAGAAGCTTCACCGGTGCGGAGCTGAGCTATTGCGGCGGCGGCGAGAGCTGGCACGATTGTAAGTTGGGAGGAGAGAGATGGGCAAATTGGGAAGTTACGTATTTTTCTGATTTTCTACTGGGAAAATTGAAAGGCCCATAGTTACTAGGCCTTGGTTTCGGACCTAAGGGAAAAAGGTCCACACCCCCAATTAGATGGGTAGCCCAATTATGCAAAAGCAAAATTAAGAGATAAGTACCGAGGATAAATCCACTCGGCTTCACAATTAGTGCAACTGTTAAATCAAAACATGTAAAGTCGTAAGCTATAAATCGGAAACTTTCCTATTCACGTTATTCGTGGATAAAAAACATGTGTAAGCATATTATATATATATATATATATATATATATTAATCTCACTTTGGTATAAGCAAAACTAGAGGAATTGCTATGTATAATGTATTGGAAGTTGGAGGAAGAGATGAAAGAAACACATGTAAATGTATAAACGAACTGGCTTAACAATTGGTGCAACTGTTAAGTCAAAACTTGCAAAATGCTTGAGTTTATAAACAAACTTTTTTTCTTTCCTTTATAGTTTGAGCAAACATAAGAAAAAATCTAACTTGTAATATATACCCTCATATTCGGATCGCTTATAAATTTTTATCATCAAATAATTCAACTATTGATGATTTAACCATTGTAAATAAGAGAGACTATGGATGCTCACGTGCATAGGGGCATTTTCTCTCAGTTAGAGGGCAACATAGCTGGCTTATAAAGCGTATTATTGATAATTTTTTGAAATCTCTAACATTTGTTCTGATATGTGACTGATTTACTTCATAAAAAGAAATGATCGATCAACTTTTGTGAAGCAGTTTTGGGGATCACTAAGTGAATGTTTTCGAAAGAGCGACAATTTTGACACTTCACTCTGCAATATATATTTATTACTTGCAAAAATGTATTGCAGTAGTAAAATAGAGTGTCAAAATCAGTTATTTTTGAAAAGATTCCAATAAAAAAAATAACTATATTCATTTAGATTTATTAGAGTTACGTTTTTTTTCTTTTGAAAGGGAGGGTTATCAATCCATTAATAAGATTAGAAGTAAATAACAACATATCATGCTATGTATAACTATACTTATGCATGCAGGGGTCTTTGCCCCCCCCCCCCCCAAATTGTTTTTTGTTTTAGTCTTCTCACTTCTATTAACCAAGATGGCATGATGGGAGATGGAACAAGCTTAATTTTTTTTTTTTTGAAACATCAATTTCATTCAACTCAAGCCAGAATGGCACGGATACATATCTTTCCTTACACCAAGGATAAGTTTAGGACGTGGTATGTTAGCACCACTCATTAGACAACCAGTGCTCACTTATTAAAAACAAGCCTATAACAGTGAAAAATCTAGAACACAAGAATAAGCATAGTTCAACAAAAACTAAAATCTCTCACTGCCATCCGAATTAGGGCTAGGAGTTTTGGTGGGGTCCATCCTCTGGATCCCAAATTCGAAACCCTATAGAACCAAGCCCAAAACTTTGAGCTCTAAATCTGGATTTAATCTTAGCACCCAACTTTGTTTGGGCCCTAAAAAAATATGGACACCCAAACACAATTGGGCCTCCAACTTGATATGGGCCATAAGGCTGATCTGTGCACCCAATCCACTTTGGGCTCGCCCTTTTCTGCACTGGTTACGCCCAACGTCGCCGACGCCGCCGCCGCAAGTACAGAATGGAACACCCAGATTGCACCACCACTACTTCTTGAAACCGGATGCCCTAAAATGCAGTGGTAATGCGATGGAAGCTTCTATTGCACCAAACCACAGCCGTCTTTGAGCCACCCATCCACATCTGACCTGTAAAAATAGCGATCCACTTCAAGCCCAGCGGCAAGCCGCAAACTCTGTGCTGCCTTGATTGATTCACCATCTACCTCCAGCGAAGCCAATTGATCGTGGCCCTTGCCATCGCTGATCACCAGAGGTCGACCAACGCTTCACGCGGTTCTCTGTCACCAAAACCGGGTCGCTCAATAGGCGACAACTCCATGACCTCGCAACACAGCCTACGCATGGCCCAGATTTGAGTCTAGCTCTGCGCGGCCGCATCCGCCACAACCATTCTCGCACCTACCTAGATTCAAATCTAAACAGATCAGACCACCTATCATTATCAGTCACATCATTAAAACCACTCCGGCGAGCCACGAAAAAAGTGAAGAAGATCTAAGGGCTGAATTGGGTGATCGCCGCAGAAAATCGGCATTGAAGGGCCATCAAATGGCTTAGAGAGGAGGCCAATGCCGGCTTCCATTGTTGGAGTGCAATCCTTGGGGGCTAGGGTTTGGGTAGAGGCGAGCCATTTTGCCCAACTTTTTGTCTTTCGTCTAGAGTACCTTGATGTTGGAATAAGCTTAATTGAAGCAATTGGACCCTCCCATATTCATATGATTTGTTTGATTATGCCACCATTAGAGAAAGTAATAACAAATTAACTAAAAATTCTTTTGATAGAAGGTAGTAATGTGTATTTATAGTAATAAACAAAGGATTTTGTTTTAAGTTTTTAAGAAAATAATGTGTAAGTTTTGAATTTTTTAAAACTTTGCTTCCAAATTTTAATAGTGTGATTAAGTATGATAAATTTTTCTTTCTTGACCCCCTTAATGTTTAAATCCTGGTTCCGCTCCTGATCATGACTCACCTTATGCATGCTACGTCAAATTTGAGTCATGTAAGGCTACCTTAAGATAGCCTAAATGAAATTACCCTGTCGTTAACTACAAATAACCAAGACAATGTTAGGTTTAATATCAAAGTCCACCTAACTTATTAAAGAACCTAGGACTACCTTAGCAAAGGTGGCTTTCTCAATGTCTGTACTAGTTGGAAGCTGTCATCACCAACCAAGCTGCCACTACCGGTACTAGCAGCCCAACAACCACCAACCAGACGACTACCATTATTCCTCCTGATCCGACAAGGATCACCATCATCGCAACGAGCAAAAATCGTCTCCTCACTAATAAGCCGAAGGTTAGAGGCAACATCATCGACATACAGATAGACCAACCCTCCAAATAAAATGGAGATGATGGGTGCTGATGCCATTGAGCACCCTTAATTCGAACCAAGTTGGATCAAAATTGCAAAAAACGCGAGCCTTAGAGAAGAAACAGGAGAATCTCCATTTTTGGTTGTACTTATTGTTGTAAGTAAAAAACGTATATTTTTCAATTTCTTTTATGAGGGAGGATTCAATGCACTGAAGTGTACTTGCACCTACATAAATGAATGGTTAGATTATATTAAATACACTGTTAGGTTATTAATAAAAATATTAATTATAAATATCAAGGGCTGAGATCATTTTATAAGTGTTTGGTCATTTATACTGTCGGTATATAATATAGGGTGGGCGCGGGTCGGGTCGGACCTGTTTTGGCCAAAACCGCATCTGACCCATATTCTTCGGTGGGTTGAATATTAGGATTGGCAACTGAATGTTAATGGATTGAGCCGAAAATTTTGGTGACCCAGACTTTCAAGTTGCCCAGGTTCGGTTTCGGTTGATCGGCGTCGTCGCTCATCGTCCTTGGAGAGTCGGGATCGTAGTTGTAGATCGAAGGTTGAAGAGTCGGGCTTGGCATTGTGCAGATCGAAGGCGTCGGTAGGCGGCGTTGGTAGGTTGAGGATCGAGTTCGGCGTTGTGCATATCAAAGGCGTTGGTAGGTGGCGCGGCGTGGTAGTTGTTGGTCTGCGGCTGTCAGAGATAGAGAGAGTGTTGGTCGAGAGAGATGAGAGAGAGAGAACGGCTAGCCTCGAATAGGTTAGGGTTTTCTTTATGATCAGGTAAGGTCAAGTTCACATGAAACCCAATCAGAAGTTGACACGAATTAAAAATAATATAAATCAATATTTTATATAAATTCGGCCGGTTCGGTTTATTCTGGTTGGTTCAGAATAAGAACCCGGTTCAAGCCCTGTTCTATCCGGTCCGGTCTGGTTTGATGCATTTTCCTTAACTGTTTCTTCCGGTTTGGTAACCGGAACCCATTTTCCAGGCCGGTTCGACCGATTTTCTGTTCCCTGTTCGGTTTCTGCCCACCCCTAGGAAATTATAATAAAGGATGGAATCGTGACGTACCATAATTTAACTCAACTTTATACCTTGATTGTTAACAAGTCATATACTTTAAATTTATTATATTTAATCCATTAAAATAACAGATCAATGGACCAACTCATGAAATCTAGACCTTAATCATAAATTCGAATAATCAAATAATGGTCAATATAATTATCCAATGCATTTATTTATTATTTCCAATCTGGCCATACTTTCTAATTGAATGACGTGATGGTCTGAAACCAAATCATTGAATTATTCAGGTAATCAGCCGAAAATCAAAATCAAATAGATATGATGTGATACACTGTCATAAATGGCCGAGACACAGTAGTCGATTTCTTTTGACCCCCTTCTATCATTGGGCTCCCCTACCCATTTCTAGTTTCCCAACTACCTCCGTTCCTATCCAATTATCCATTATTACTAGAAAAAGCTTTCACAAACATCTCTATTATGAATTTACATTAAAAATTGATATTGTCATTTCTATTATGAACTCACCCTAAATTCATTAAAAATTCTTTTTGATTCAAAACCCGGATATTACATTTAACATAAAGATCATTTGAAATGTAATGAGTTAAATGTGAGGTGAGTAATTGTACAAAATAGATGAATTTATTTATCCATCTATACTGAAATTATGTCCGTTGGTAAAGTAATACAAATAAATTTAAAAAATATATGTTGTATTTGGGAGACAAATATGAGGGAATGGGGTCGTTAGTCGTTGAATTTTCCTTCATTTTTGTTTTTTTTTTTGGTTGCGTTGAATTATCCTTCATTGTTTATGTGTAATTACTAATTATTATTGATTTATCTTCCAAATGAGTGATTATTATTATTGATTTATCTTCCAAATGAGTGATTGCGGATAATAATCCTCCACCAACTACTGGTATTGATGTAATTCGGTGGTAAAGAAGGGTCAAATTCTTAAAGTCAACGCCCATAAATTCACACCTCTATTACCGAAGTTAATTTCAATTCTCTTTCTAATTCTTTTCTGAGCTTCGCTTTCTTTCTGTCAATTTTCTCTCCCCCCAAAAAAAAAATTCAGAGCCAAAAAAAAATCATGGAGGAAAATCACGCTTCAGCTCTCGAATCGATCGGCAATGGAGACAACTACGTCGCCGGCGAGTACAATTCCCATAGCAGCAGTAACAACAACGACCATGGATGGCAGAAGGTGACCTATCAAAAGCGCCAGAGGAAGAACAAGGCCGCAGAATCCATCAACAATCAGAATAGGCTCGTCCCCGGCGCTGTGATCTCCGGCGGAGACAGCGTTTTCCGGGGTGTGGAGAAGGCGGCGGAGGAGCGAGTTCGGCGGCGGCAGGAAGCTCAGAGGGCGGCGGCGGCGGCCAATGCCGACGCCATCGGCGTTGTTCCGGCGAGATCGAAACACCGGTCGGACGACGAGTACGGCGAGGACAGCGATGACGAGGCCGTGCCGCAGAACGCCAAGGAGGCAGGGGAGGAGAAGAAGTTGAAGCCGAAGAAACCGAAGAAGCCTAAGGTCACCGTGGCCGAGGCGGCGGCGAATATCGACGTGAACGCTCTCACGGCGGTGCTGATCCAGCTTACGGTGAGTTGTGGTAGTTCTGATCTGACATTTCTTTTCCGATGCGGTTTCTGATGTAGTTTGATATTATTTGATTTCGATTTGAATTTAACTTTATTCAATTCGATTGTTTCCGATAGCAATTCGAGGAACATATACAGGTGATGAAGCTGGCGGACTTTTTCGGCCGGGCATTCTCTGCAGTGACTTCCGCCCAGTTTCCATGGGTCAAGATGTTCAAGGAGTCGACTGTGGCGAAGATTGCCGATGTGAGTTTTCGAAATTTCTATGTGAATTATGCTTTTACTTTTGTATCCGCAATCTAGTTCTTTGTGTATGGCTGTTGATCTAGTTTTGAGTTCTGGTTGATGTAATAATTAAAAGATCTTATATCTGTTTTTGGGCTATATTTGATGTTTTTGTGAACCATTGTGCTGTATACTCATTCGTATTTGCTTTTATCTATTATCTACGAATGCTGTTCCATCTAGTGACATTCATAAATTTTGTGGAAAAGCATCATTCTTAAATGCTGTTTAATCTCTTTGGTTATTCAAGTGTAACATGGAGATCTATGTTGTTTTACGCTAAATAATTGTGAATGATCTGGTTTGTGTTCCCTTTTCTTTGGATAAACATTACCTTATTCCAAGTCTTCTATTATCTCTCTTGGATATTCAACCACATGAATTTAATCAACATTTGAGGTTTTGGACTTTTTGGTGGAGACTAGTTGATGGGACGTTTAGGTCAGTTGTCGCCCCTATGAATTGCAGCATGATTTCTCTTCGTTATAATTCCTAGTAGAATGCAATTTAATGCATGCATTTTCTGGTAAAGGTAGACCTGATATTTGTGACATTTGTGTCCACCAAGTAGCTTAAGTTGATTAATGCCAACAGTTGTCACTAGAGTTCACTGTCATGTTATAGTTGCCTGCTCATTTAACATTTTGCCTGAGTATCTCCTGTTAGAATGTGGAATACATTTCAAGAGCTTAGTAACTTATTTGTTCCGTATGTCGGTATGCAAACACTTTGTATCCTCATCAGTATGTATTTTCTTTTAACAGATCCCCATTTCCCACATACCTGAGGATATTTATAAGACATCAATTGACTGGATCAGCCAGCGTTCCGTTCAGTCCCTTGGATCCTTCATTTTAGAGTCTTTGGACACAATTCTTGCAGATCTAGCAAGCCAGAGAGTCGGTGGAAAGGGTGCCAAGAAGGGTGTGCAGCAAGTAGCATCCAAATCTCAGGTAATTCTTATCTCCCACTTTTCTTTGTCTTTAACTATCTGCAATTCTTTGATGTCCAAAGCTTTTAAGATAAAAATAAAATAAAGATTACATAGCTGTCCAAACATAAATGATTTAATTTTTTGAATTTAAGTTCAATGATCTGTTGTCCAGAAGGAGAATTATTCTAATCATGTGTCTTTTTACTTCATTTGTGCTCTTACAACATCTGGTTGGACAAGAATTAATTTTTCTCCTTTAACCAAAAAAGCTCCTTAGCATGTTATCCTTTGCTCTAGTTGGCATATGGAATATGGAATATGAATATCCAATAATTAGTTTCATGCTTTGTGATTGATTTTGGTGTTCTGGAAAGTGTTCTTTTGCATAAGTTGGTTGGTCAAAATATATTGTAAAAATCCATGTTTCAGATCCATTGAGGCTTTTGTTTTGCAGAACTAAACCTTGCAGTCAACATTTGCAATCTTTGGACTGTTTCTAGTGATCATGCCATGGTCTCACATTGGATTATTTTTGCTAAATGTTAGATAATTTTGTCTTTGTGAGTGCCTAGTCAACTCTGATGCAAAATCACGTGTTGTCAAATCCCAGGTTGCAGTATTTACTGTTGTAGCAATGGTATTGCGAAGAAAACCTGATGTCTTGATCAGTATATTGCCGACATTGAGGGAAAATTCAAAGTATCAAGGACAAGACAATCTTCCAGTAATTGTATGGATGATAGTTCAGGTAAGTGGGACTAAAATTTTACACAGGTTTAATAGATCTTTCTTCATGGCTAAAATATTATCATAGTTCTTCTCCTGTTATCATACATCTCATGTTAGATCTCAAAATGTCTTGTATAGGCTAGTCAAGGAGACCTGGCTGTGGGGTTGTATGCATGGGCACGCAATGTATTGCCTCTAGTTTGTGGCAAAAACAGTAATCCGCAGTCCCGTGATCTTGTTCTGCAGCTAGTTGAGAGGTATTGAACATGTCATATCTCAATATTATTTCATCACTGTTGCATTCCTTAAACTCTGAATTTGTTTATTTGATTGCAGAATTCTGTCTATGCCAAAGGCTCGTACCATTTTAATAAATGGTGCTGTGAGGAAGGGGGAGCGTTTGGTGCCACCTTCTGCATTGGAGATACTTATAGGAGTCACCTTTCCTGCACCTTCAGCTAGAGTAAAGGTAATTACTGAAAGCGGTATTCACTGTTTAATGAACTATTAATTATTTATAAAAAGAGTTATTTACCTGTTATTCAACTTCAATATGATGCTTTGTACAGGCTACTGAAAGGTTCGAGGCTGTATATCCGACCCTAAAGGACGTGGCTCTTGCTGGCTCACAAGGAAGCAAAGCGATGAAACAAGTTTCACAGCAAATATTGAGTTTTGCTGTTAAAGCTGCCGGAGAAGCAAGTATGCAAACTTGATCCGTCTTTACTTTGCACTGTAGTTTCTTTCTAAGAATTAGGGAATTGATGGGTCTAAAATGGGGTTTGATATATTGCTGGCTCACAGGTACACCTGAGTTATCCAATGAAGCAGCTGGAATTTTCATTTGGTGTTTGACCCAAAGTGCTGAATGTTTCAGGCAGTGGGTGAGTTATCCTACTTGTCATATTGCATTCATCCAATACTTTTCTTTGAATTCAAAGTTCAATATATGCATATTTAACAATCTTGTTGTTGTGTTGTGTATGAAATGTTACCAGGACAAGGTTTATGAAGGAAACCTAAGAGCAAGTGTCACTGTTCTGAAAAAGCTTTCTGATCAGTGGAAAGAGCATGCTGCAAAAATCTCTCCTCTTGATCCTATGAGGGAAACCCTCAGAAGTTTTAGGCACAAGGTAGCCCCTTCTCTATTATTTTGGGTTTTGTATACATTTTTTTTTGCCTAGTTGTGCGACAATCATTTTCAGTTCTTTTGCATCATCACAGATGCTTCTACGGATTTTGTTATTTTATCAAACTTGTTGTTGATTTGACTCTGTGATTTTATGTTGTTTTAAGCTCTTTGAATACAACTCTTGTTTGTAGAATGAGAAGGCATTGGAGGGTGAGGCCGAATCTGCAGAGCAAGAGCGACTTGTCAAGGATGCAGACAAGTATTGTAAGACGTTACTGGGAAAGCTATCACGCGGCAGTGGGTGCAAGAAAAGTGTGGCATTTATTGTCCTTGCTTTGGCCGTTGGTGCAGCTGTGGTGTCCCCAAACATGGAGTCTTGGGATTGGAACAAACTAACAGTGTTTTTCAGCTCTGAAAACCCATTTCTTTGAGCTGGGTGAGTGAAGCAACTAGCAGCTGGTGGTGCAAAGCATCAACTCGTTTTTCTTACAATATCGAGCATGAGGAGGAAAGCGATCTAATTTACTTCAGAATAAGGCGGCGAAAAATAGAAGTTCTCTTTATACTTTTGTCCTGATGGGACACGGAACTAGAATTAGTTGAAGGTCAATACTTGGTTGAAGGTTTAATTTGGTTTGAGCCATTTTGGGCTTTTTCGTTCTTTCATGTAACTTTTTGTGTTTATTTAGATCCCTTTTTAAAGTTTATTCACATCTAACATTTACAATACTAGCAGAATATGTTTATGAGAAGAGGAGTGGATACGTATGTGTTCCCAGATTAGTGTTTCAATCCAAAAGGAATTTTGGTGATACAGGATGTGATTCTTTTACCCTACTGCATTCATATTTTCAAGATTACTCTTGTTTTCATGTGACGAAAATTTAGTCATATACATTCGCGATATATGCAAGAGCTATATATATTATGTAGAAGTTGTATGATACAAGTTATAAGAGATTTTTGTTCAATTTTCATGAATACTCTTCAGGTTCGGCAAAAGGGTACTTTAAGAATCCTGCTTTAACGAGATCGGGATCGTCTGGCTTGGACCAAGGATACTTCATGTTTGGATCCCTTGGGAACTTCCTGAAGTTCAGAAATGGTGCCCAAAGAAGTACACTGCGCAGTAGCATCAAAATGAATTCAATTGTTTATACAATGCAACATGAAAACTCTTAAGAAGAATGAAGAGATTGAGGCAAGAAAAGAGCCCGCTCACCCAGGAAAGAAGAGGAAGACAAACATGAACTGAAAATACATCTCTAGGAGATTTCGCTTATACCACCTTATCCGAAGCCAGTTCATGATGATCGGCTGCAACCACAGAAATATGTTTTACTGAAAGATATAAGAACTTGATGAAGACAGCATAAAGGCGAAACACATTTACTTACCGGCATAATTAGGAAGTACCAGGTGCCCACGATTCCGGATTGTATCAGAGTCCATGATAAATCTTCCTCATAGTTCATACCAGTCACAGCAAATGCAGGCAGCTCAATCTGGTAACAAAATTTCCATCAAGTACAAAGCACAAACAATTAGGGTTTTGAATATCGATATCAGTAGATATATCGGTAATCCATATTTCACATATGTCAAAAAGAAAGTAAAACAATTTGAGTGTCTTACAGTGGCCAAAGCTGCTCCAACTTGAATTGCTGAACCAAATTTCTTTAGGTCGTTTTGAATTATGCTTGTGAATGTCTGAAATGGAAAACGACGACGGGGTTATTGTAATTAATCTGAAAAAAGAAAAAGATGAAGAATGAAGAAATTAGCAACATTATAAACCTTTTGAGGCTTTGCATCGTGGGACTGACTGAGACTAAAAGTGATTGTAGGAGAAGCTGTGCGTCGAGGGCGGTTGAGAGAAGGCAGAGCCTGTGGGATTTGGGAGGTGAATGAGCAGCTCATTTTAGAGCTCTGTTATGTGCCCCGTGTTTCTTCTTATCTCTTTGAACTCAGTTCATGGCAGCAAATGCTTGCAATTCCTTAACGAATTAAAGTGAAATAATAGCACAAATCAGAAAGAAAAAAAAAATATGTATAAAGTAAGTAGAAGATGCCACGTGTCCAGTGAGTTTCAATCAGGTCCACTCCCTTTTCGCATCTTCTTTTTCATGCTCATTTTTATGTTTACTACAAACATCTATAAAAAACACAATTTCAATATGTGATTTGTGTTGCTTTTGTCACCACGAATAAAATTAGAATGCCATGTACATAAAAAAGAAAAAAAAATTGTTTTAATTTTTTTAAGTAGCTAATTATGTGATGAAGGTAGATAATCGACTCTTGATATTTTGGGAAGCTTATTTTCTATATACCATCACAATTGTAGAATAGTACAACTTAACTACTTAGATTCGTTCTATATGACAAATTATTGCAATTAATTAGATTGGTTAGAGATAAAACCAACCGAACCAAATTACCAATGACTTATTAGGATGCGGAAAATTAAAAATGGTACAAACCAAGTTACATATAAATAATTTTGCAAAAAACTTCGGAATTTGGCAAAATAAATCTGAAAATGAGAAAGTAAAAAAATACACGGTAAAAGATTTAATTTACATTTTCCTTATAGAAGTATAGAACCCCTTTTGCGGAAGGCAAATCGCAATAGAGCAAACCCAGAGAGAGCATCGTCATCAACTCCTGAAACGAACCACAACTGGGAAAACAAGGCCCCCAACGCAAATTACACAATCTTCAAATTCCAATTCCAGTTTCATCATGTGGGCCCCAACACTCCAAGCACCATTTACACTGAAGCTCCCTCATCTCCTTCTCCAACCTTGTCTAACCTCCAATACGACCCTCCTCGTCCCCATCACAGCAACTCAAACCTCAAGACCCAGAAGAAGACGACCGCGCCTCTCTTTCTTTCGAGCCCATTTCCAAACCCTCAAGCCCAAATCACGCCCTCACCGCACATTCCTCACCAGAGTCACTAGTGACGATGGTGACGCTGGTCATCATACACACACGGTAGTTTCGGCACTGTAATTATTATCTGTAATTAGTAATATTCTCTGATTCTCTGATTGTTTCTTTGTTGTTTGAACCTACATGCTCAGGGTATGGAAGAAAGAGAGACCAGCCCTTCACCTTCTTCTTCTGGTCCGAATGTTGGTGATGGTTATGTAGCCTTGTTTATTCGGATGCTTGGGCTGGACCATGACTCTCTTGACAGAGAGCAAGCAATAGTGGCGCTGTGGAAATATTCACTTGGTGGGAAGAAGTATATTGATGCCATCATGCAGTTTCCTGACTGCATACATTTGATTCTGAACTTACTCAGATCAGAGTCCAGCTCTACTAGTGAAGCTGCTGCTGGTCTTTTGAGATCAGTAGCTCTAGTTAATTCATATAGGGATTTGGTAGCAAGCAGTGGAGCCATCGAAGAGATTACCGGGTTGCTCACTCGAGCTTCCACGACTTCTGAGGTAAAAGGATGATGGGTGTCTGTCACATGTATCTGCGTACTTGTTGATGTAGAGAGCATCTCCAACAGTGATACTTATTTTCCTAGCTAAAAGTGAAATATTAAATTTATTTTGAAATAAGTAGTCTCTTGGAGATGCCCTGAGGTGGGTTGTGATGAGATTTTTGTGCAGGTGAAGGAGCAGGCTATATGTACTCTGTGGAACTTGAGTGTAGATGAGAAGTTCAGAATGAAGATTGCTAACAGTGATATCTTGCCGTTACTGGTTAAGTCCTTGGATGATGAGGACGTCAAAGTGAAGGAAGCGGCGGGAGGGGTTTTGGCAAATTTGGCATTAAGCGAATTTAATCACGGCATTATGGTTGAAGCTGGTGTTATACCACAGTTGGTGAGACTTCTTCTTATTTCATATGTAATAGGTGATTTGGGTCATCTTATATGTGTCACTCCTTATACAAAGCTAAGCAATTTAAGTGAGTAATGCTCTGTTTTTTGATGCTTTGGTTGTGATATTTAGAGACCAACTCCTTGATATTATGCAGGCAAAACTCTTAAGAACTGACATTGAAGGATCTAAAGTAATTAAAAAGGAGGCAAGGAATGCTCTGTTGGAACTATGTAAGGATAGATATCATAGAATTACTATCCTAGAGGAAGGTCTTGTTCCGGTACCCATGATTGGTGCAGCTGCTTATAAGTCATTCAGACCAGGTCTTTATTCATGGCCTACCTTGCCAGACGGTACACAGATTGAGCAGACTTCTAAAACTCCTTCCAGGTTTGGTGCCTCTGAGTTGCTCCTTGGATTACATGTTGATGATAAGAAGGCAAACATAGAGGAAGCAAAGATGAATGCAGTAGTTGGACGGACGCAGCAACAGTTTCTGGCTCGTATTGGGGCCATTGAAATGGATGATGAAAAGAAACAGTCTGAATTAGCAACTGGTCAACAACTCACACTTTTGCCATGGGTGGACGGGGTTGCTAGATTGGTTTTGATTCTTGGACTTGAAGACGAGTCAGCAATAGTGAGAGCTGCAGAGTCAATTGCTGATGCATCTATAAATGAACATATGCGGATAGCATTCAAGGAAGCTGGGGCAGTTAAGCTATTAGTTCAGCTTCTTAACAGTAAGAATGATGCTGTCAGACTAGCTGCAACTCAAGCTCTAGAGAGGTTGTCTGTCAGGTAAGTATGCATTCACCATTTGCCTCTTTAATCCTATGCCGTTATTGTTGGTTCCTGTACAATTGCTTATATAATGAATCTTCCTGTCAGTTGTGGTACGGACAGTAAAACAACTGAAACTTCTTCTGGCATATATGCGCAAATGAAGCATTTACACTTGTCCTCTTTTTCTGCTTGCAAATCGGAAACACTCACACATGATCCTTATTTTGCATATATACTATATACTTAAGACTCTTCTTTTGATCTTTTTCTTCCTTCCATGAACAGCCTCTTGCAAATAATTGATGTTAATATGATCTTGTTTTGCTTGGCGCAGCAATGTTGTTTGCCAGATAATTGAAGCTGAAGGTGCTTTAGATCCTTTGGTTAATATTTTAAAGAGCCCAGAGATCCCTGAAATATTGATGGAAAAGGTCGTTCATTATGTTATTTTATTTATCAACGATTATTCTGGGAAATGAATAACGATTATTTAAGTTGATCACTTGAATAATTGCTGCAATGCAGACCTTGGATACTCTTGGGCGGATCTTAGATCCTAGTAAAGAGATGAAGTCAAAGGTTGGTTAATCACCTCTTGATTATATTTTTCAAACCTTTTAGTTATCAATTGACTAATGGCTTACCAAGTATGTTGATTCATTCCAGTTTTATGATGGACCAGTAAATGGATCGGATGCTGCAAGAGGTCCTTATGGTTCCAAAGGAATAACCGGAGATGTGGCTCATACACCGATTTCGAAAACAAATCCCAGGTTTCATCTCCCACTTTTTATTTAATTTTTATTCCAATTTGTTGCACAACTTCCTTCTACTTAGTAGAACCATTTTCTCTATTATATTATATTTGTTCTTAGAGTGGAAGTTATGTTTATAGCTTCATGTATTCTTCCACTTTAATCCAAGGAAAATGATAATGAGCAGAATGCAAATGTTTTCTAAATTTTCACATGACAACATACTTTCTGCATGTCATTGTGTTTGAGTGCCTGCTTCCTGGTCCTCTAAGAGAAAACGGCCAAGTGAAGTTTCAAGTTGTGTCTGCACATTTCATGCATCAATTCTTACAGATCGTGCTCTATTTAGAAAATAATTTATTGTAATTTGAATTCTCAGTCCTGTTATCCAGAAAGAAGTATCATTTGAACTTTTCTGACGAACAATCAGTTAATGCTACTTTCCTCCTATAACAAATATGCAGGGAGGCTGTGCTTGATTCTGGGGTTATCACTCGCCTTCTTGACATATTAAAGACCCCAACCCCGAGACTACAAAGAAAAGCGGCTTCCATCCTTGAGTTCTGCACAGTTATTGACCCAAGCATGGATACTATTACTTCAGCAGATATAGAATCTGGTTTGGATGTTGTATTCCAACAAAAGGCCCTTGAAGGTATGGTAATTTTATCCTGTAATTGGTTTTGCTTTATGCAATTTTGATGTTTTGACGTTTTCATAGTTGAATATTCATTTTGTTTATTCTGTTTCTGTGTGGTTTTTAGCAGACATGGAATCTGAAGTAGATTATCGGCAGCCAGGGAAACATGTCCTTGAAGTTGAAGAAGCCGGTCTTGTTATATCAGCAGCCTCCCGGTTACTAACAAAACTGCTCGACTCTAAGAAGTTTTGCCAAAAAATAGATTCCGCCCATTTCACCAAATTGCTCTGTAATATCCTCAAGTCTGATATTCCCCTTCGCAACAAAGATTGGGTTGCTGGTTGTTTGGTGAAACTTGGTTCTCTTTCTGGTCCCAGACTAAATGTCGATGACCCAATCAACATGGAAGTAACTCTCCACGAGACCATTCCCAGACTCATGGAGCAGCTCAAAACCTCCTTCTCTCCGCAATCAAAGGAAGCTGCCGTTATAGAACTCAACAGAATAATCTCTGAAGGGGTGGTTGATTCCACTCGAGCCGTTGCTGCAGAGGGAGGAATATTTCCTTTAGTGAAACTGATTGAAGAAGGGAGTGAGAGGGCCGTCGAAGCATGTTTGGCTATATTATATAATCTGAGCATGGACAGTGAGAACCATTCGGCAATTCTAGCTGCTGGAGCTGTACCAGTTTTGCGCAGAATAATTCTATCAGAAAGACCACAGTGGAGACGGG
Organism: Rosa lucieae; assembly: GCA_024704745.1. Taxonomy (NCBI): domain Eukaryota; kingdom Viridiplantae; phylum Streptophyta; class Magnoliopsida; order Rosales; family Rosaceae; genus Rosa; species Rosa lucieae. The sequence goes on along the minus strand of CM045495.1, from coordinate 61,749,010 downwards.
CACTTCATTTACTGAGAACTCTACCTACATTGGAAGGCACTGCTTAATTTTATAATTATGATCCTTTTCTTCAATTTTATCATCTTTGAACAATTGATGAGTGTATACATCACAGTGATATAGTTTCATTCAAAAGGTTCATAATTTTTGAACGAAATCTACTCTTAATCGGAAGGCAAATTTAGTTGTCATCTTTTTAGTGAGTGCCAAAATTGTCATTCATTTTGAAGGATTTCAGGAACAAGAAATTAATGGGATGCTTATAAAAAGTAGGCCTTTTATGAAACAATTTCATCATTTTCATCCTGCTAAGAACCTTTTTTATTTTTACTGTAATTTTATTGTACTTTACTTTTTGAAGATATTTTATGCTCTAGGCAACCAATAGAGCTGTGCTAAATAATTCCAGAAAGAATAGACAGTTGAGAAGCTCCACCACCACCCACAATGTCTAGCTTATCCTCTTGTCTTTCCCTAACCAAAAACCTTGCTCATGCTTCTCTTCCAAACAACAACAATGGCTCAACATCACCAACACCACCACCATCTCTCCATGCCAATAATAACACCACCAAACTTCCATTGCGCAGCAGAACAACTCCATCATTGCCGAGAATGAAGCAGCAACCAAATTCGCAACGCCGCAAGCCAAAGAAGCCTACTGTCATCGAAATTGAACGTGTCATTGGTGCTGGAAGGTTCCGCGATGCTGACAACTTGTAAGCTCCTCACTTCCACCGTGTTTAGCGTTCATGTCAACTATTGCATTGTGTAATGACTAATGATAATGTGAAAATGTGTTCTTTTTTATAGGGATGTGGAAGAAAAAAAGGACGCAAAATTCGACATGTCGATGATGAACTTTAGCAAGTTTGAAGGGCCAGTGGAGAAGCAGCTCCGGGAGACAGGAGAGTGGGTGACCAATCAAACTGAAAGAGGGTTCCGTTCCAATGGTAATCCTTTTTCTTTTACTTCGGCTTCTTTCTGTTAAAAATGGTTATGTTTTGGCAAAAGTCGTAGTGAAAGATGAAGATGACAAACTGGCTCTTCAATTTGATGGTTTTGCAGGCAAAAATATTCTGAAATTTGCGTTCCTGTGGATACTACCAATTTGGGCTTTCTCACTCCTAGTTGCGGTTGGAGCCATCAAGCTAAACATCCCACTTCTTGATGACCTCATTATGTGAAGCTTGATTTTCTGTTGAAGTGTACTTCACTACAAATGCTCTATCTTTGTAGATTAGTAGGAGCGCAACTATGTCAAACCCATTTGGTTAGATACATATGAAATTTCCATGGCAACCAAGTTGAGCTGTATTCTTATGTTGCCTCTCGTTGTACAATGCTCAAGGCCTCGTTTGTTTCACGTAAAGGAAAGTAATTCCATTGTGTTGCCCATGAGAAGGGAAATGAAATTTCCAAAAACTTTCCATTCAAGTGTTTGGTAACTATAGGAAAGTTGTTAAAATGTTTGTAATTAATGCAATAAAATAATGTTTTGTAAGTAATAAATGCAAGAAAAGAATGAGGGTAGTGATTCATTTGGTGTTTGGACTTTGGAAAGCCCCCTTATTTTCTCTTCCTTCAGGAAAAATACTTCATTTCCTGTTAGTATCCCAAACACAAGAAATGAACAAATTTTCTTTTCTGATGTTTACTTTTTGTGAATCAAACGTGCCCTAAATATGTAACGAAAAATTATCTCCTCAGCTCATTGGATTAGAAGCGTATGAAGTGCTATTGTTATATTATTTCCCGTTATTCAAAAAATATAAATTTCATACTCAGTAATGAAAAACTATCTCATTGGCTCATCTGATTAGAATTGTACAAAGTGTTATTGGGTTCGAATTAACCCTAAGTTGACTTTATTTTCTTGTCGAACATTTTCTTCTTGTCATGAACAATTCACTACCAATAAACTTATCATCTAGCTAGGAGCAGAATGACTACATGGTCTAAACTCAAGTACCAGTTGGTGTTCTTTGACCCTAGTTCAAGGATTGATCGAGTTTCATAATTCAAATCAAATTATTGGTGGGCGGACCACCTAAATATTTTCCTTGGTCGAATTAATGTTTTTGCTTCTGGAAATTTTTCTGTTCAACTGTTCTAGATGTTTTTTGATCAAACTGTTCTAGATGTTGAATCTTTAAGGAACCAATAATGTACAATAATTATTGAAAAACGAAAAGAGAATCTATCACCCTGGTTAATTCTTCTGGAAAATAAAACTTGAAGCCTCTGGCAAGTGGCTGGAGAGCAAGATGCACGTGCTGGTAGTCTTTCTTATTCTTATTTGTCCCCGACCAGCTACTCATTGTTCTTACATTACTTGTTTCTCAGGGCACCGACTTGGTTCTCAGAAGTACTTCTGTTTTATAATATTGTTCTTCTGACCTTCTAACAGTTTTTGTGTAAGAATTATACGTAAAAGCTCGATCATGCTCTGGAATACGTAGAAGTTTTCGATATGTGATTCTTGATTAAATTAAACATGTGGCAAATTTAATGCATAAGTGAAATTATCTTGCATCTTCAATTAAGTCTACATAAATCTCAAAATATTAACTTATTCTGTACAGAGTACTGATTAGAAGTGAAAGATTAATAATCTTTAAATCTAAATGGAAAATAGATAACAATATTTATGAGCTTGAGTTGTTTTATTTTTTATATTTATATGAATCCCTAAATCCTAAATAAGTGGTTTATTAGTTGAGTATCCTGATTTGAAAACCTTGCTACCCGTGTTCGACTTATGAAGCTGTCATCCAGACATTGTGTTGCAATACACAGTTGGAACATTTCACAGCGTTGAGGGATTAATCCTTAGGCTTACGAAGTGCGATAAACATGGTAAATGCGTATTGAGATTAAGTATTACCTTACCTGAGGTAAATGTGTGTTATTATATATGAAAATGTGACACCAATGTGCTTTACTTTGTATGGCGGTAAATGTTGGACCACAATTTGATCATGTCAATGATGACATCTCGACACAACACCGAAGCAGAGGGGCCCGCCAAAAAGCCAAAGAGGCTGGCCGGTCTTACATTACACCTATTGAAAAAAAAAAATTAAAAAAAATAGAAAAGAATAAAACACCAACGACGCCGTTTCACTGCGATCCCCTCCCCTCTCCTCCTTCTCGGCTTTCTTTGATTCCTTATTTGTCCTCCTTTCCTTTGTGATCGGAGAGAGAAACGAGGCCTGAAAGCCAAGTCACCGAAGCAACGACTGGTTCTGGTTCGATTTCTAGAGAGAGAAAGCGCCGCCGATCTAGAGAGAGAGAGAGACGAATGGGGACGCTTCAGTCGTGGAGAAAAGCCTACGGCGCCATCAAGGACACCACCAAAGTCGGACTCGCCCACGTCAACAGCGATTACGCCGTAAATTTCACCCCCTTCCTTCCCTTCTCATTCATTCAAGGCGAAATTGAAATTAAGTTGAAAATTTTTGGTGTCTAAATTTGGATTTTGTGAATTTTGTTGTTGTTGTTAGGATTTGGATGTTGCTATAGTGAAGGCGACGAACCACGTCGAGTGTCCTCCCAAGGAGAGACACCTCAGAAGTAGGTTTTCTCTTGTTCTTCATTCAGATCCGTTCGATTTTCGATTCTTTTGTGCTTGGTTGAATTTTGAGGAATTTTGTGTGGTGGTGCAGAAATTCTGTTTGCCACGTCGGCGATTCGTCCCCGGGCAGATGTTGCTTATTGCATTCATGCTCTTTCGAGACGATTGAGCAAGACTCACAATTGGACGGTATTGCTGCTTTGGCCTTGTTTTGATTGCAATGTGATACATTTTGATTTCGGTTTTGTATTGGACTTGATAATGTGGTTTGCTTGGACTTCATTTGGGAATAGAACATGTTCTTGTGTGTGTGGATCTCGTTTTAGTTGCATTAGGAATCCTCGCAGACGTATCTAAGTTAGTGCACACTATATGCTAATGTCGGTTGAAGTAGTGATAGGTCTAGCAGTTATGAACCTTACTTTCGTAGTTATCGTTGCACTAGTTCTTCAGTTTTCCATTTAGTCTAGTGTGTAGCTAGTTAATGATGTCGTTGTGTAGTCGCAACTTGCGAAAGATTTCTGCATATGTCATCACCATTTTGCATTTTGTTTGATTTCCACGCTTGGCATTGGCAGGTGGCTTTAAAAACACTGATAGTTATTCATAGGACTTTGAGGGAGGGTGATCCTACCTTCAGAGAAGAACTTGTAAATTTCTCTCAGAGAGGACGTATTCTCCAGCTTTCTAATTTTAAAGACGACTCCAGTCCCATTGGTGAGTTTCAACACCCTTAATCTCTCTCTTTTTCTGTCCTTCTATTTTGCCTTTCACTACTAGCTATCAATTCATGTACTTGAAATGATCACTTTGATTTTGAATTCCAAATTGTACAAAGTAGAAATATGCTTATAACTTTGAATTTATGTTTGGTTTCTTTTACCCCCTTTTGTAGCTTGGGATTGCTCTGCCTGGGTGCGTACATATGCATTGTTTTTAGAGGAACGACTTGAATGCTTTAGGGTTCTGAAGTATGACATTGAAGCTGAACGTCTTCCAAGACCTGCCCAGGCGCAGGAGAAGGTACTTAACTACTTACCATATGAGCTATAGTACCTTTTTTTTTATGACAATACTCATTAGGTAACCCGAACCTCATTGATGTGGGAGCATTAGTTGGGCATAAAACAGAAAGTTTTGTTGATTGATGTGGCAGCAATGCTAAAGTATTTTGGGATTTTTCTGGTTGTTATTGCTGAAGAATCACAATTCCATTCTTTTTGTTTGCTTATTGCCATTCTTTTATTCTCACAGGGATACAGTAGAACTCGAGAATTGGATAGTGAAGAACTGTTGGACCACTTGCCTGCTTTACAGCAGCTGTTGTATCGCCTCATTGGTTGCCGGGTAGTGTATCTTGAACTTGTGCTTTGTCTACTTCACCCAAACATGTTCTGAATCTTGATATTCAAGATACTGTATGGTGTATATACATGTATATGTGTAGAAAGTTTATGTGCAAAAAAAATTGATTATGCATTCTGAATTTGCAGCCAGAAGGAGCAGCTGTCATGAATTATGTTATACAGTATGCACTGGCGCTGGTATGTCTCACAATCACCCCTTTTTTTTTAAATCTTTTTATAGTCTTAGATATCAAAATTGTTATTTTAATAGGGTATAGGGTACTGAAAGAAGCTTTAACCATCAAACTGGTAAATCTAGAATACCAGACAATTGAATATATTTGATTTTATATCTGACTGTTGAATCTGCAATGTTCAGGTACTGAAAGAGAGCTTTAAAATATATTGTGCTGTCAATGATGGAATTATAAATCTTATTGATAAGGTAGCTTGGTTATGTTATGTAAGCATATACAAGTGAACAAATGGCTTTTTGTTTCTTAAGTTCTGAAATTTGGTTTTTGTTGCAGTTTTTTGAGATGCCAAGACATGAAGCGGTTAAAGCCCTTGATGTTTATAAGCGAGCTGGCCAACAGGTTATGATATGCATTCATTTTGATTTTGTTTATAAGTTGATTAAATTTTTTGGGCTGGTCGTAAATTGGTTTACTTCAACATCAGTTATTGATGATTTAAGGTCAAGTTTTGATTTTTACTGCTCTGTTAATCATATCTTGTTCTTTGCTGCAGGCTGCTGGTCTCTCTGATTTTTATGAAATTTGCAAAGGGTTGGAACTTGCTAGGAATTTCCAGTTTCCTGTCTTGAGAGAGGTCTTACAGGGAACCCCTGGCTTGTATTTAAATCCCTATTTTTCCCATTTCCCATTGTATTCTAACTACCATTCTCATTTATCAGCCTCCTCAGTCCTTCCTTACAACAATGGAAGAATATATAAGAGAAGCACCGCGGGCTGTTAATGTTCCAACTGAGCCATTGGTTAGTATATACTTCTTCTCTGTTTCTTTGCCAAAACAGGAAAACTTGTTGGTAAAACTATATATATTCCTGCTCTCTTTCTTGAACAAAATGATGCTAATCAATTTGTTTCTTTGGGCTTCCCAAGTGTTTTGAATTTTGATGCAACTGAAGTATAATTATATTTAACATCCAGTCATTGAGATGGAATATAAAACTAATACCTGGTAATATGAACAGCTTCTTTTGACATATAGACCAGAGGAGCCTCTACCTGAAGACACAAACTTATCTAGTGATGAACCTGAGCAGCTACCTTCAGACTTTCTAGCACAATCTGATGTTGAGACTGCGACTCCACCACCACCACCTCCTCCTCCTGCTCCTCAAAGTAACCTGGCTACTGGAGATTTACTGGTAGATGTCATTACTATAAAGTTTTATGCTCTGCTCCTTTTTGCTCTTTGAAGTTTCTTACTTTCTGTATCCATTTTGTCTTCTCCGAACTTCTTTTGTGGGTGCAGGGATTGGATTTTGCTACAGGTAATGCATCTGCCATTGAGGAAAGCAATGCTTTGGCTCTAGCCATAGTACCATCTGAAACTGGTAATTATTTTTTTTTCTTGTTTGTTTATTTTGTCTTCACTTGTCAAATAATGCTATTTTGATATCTGATTCTGTGGCTTTGTATTGTCTCCACTTAATAAATGCAGCTCCAACATTCAATGTGCAATCAAAAGATTTTGATCCTAGTGGATGGGAACTTGCCCTGGTCACAACTCCAAGTACCGACATTTCATCAGCTAATGACAGGCAATTGGTAGGCCCATCATATGCTTAATATAATTTTTGTTTTATCCTTTGTTCTGTTATCCATGTCACTGTTATTTTAATTTGTTTGGCCTGGGGCTTTTAGTGTTGTGACATGTTTTAGAGGCATCATTAATTGGTTATGAGTCTCAGATTTGGCAACTAATTTAAACTGGGCATTGTGTATTATGTACTTTCTTCACTATGAACCAGTGAACCAGTAACAACATAAATGGCAGGCTTTGAATCTTTTGTATATCAGTGTAACCGGGATCTTCTGTATATCATTGTGTAATCAATTGCATGGTTTGAATCCTTTTCAGGCTGGCGGGTTGGACTCCCTTACCCTGAACAGCTTATACGATGAAGGACAGTACAGGGCTTCTCAACAACCTGTTTATGGACAACCTGCCCCAAATCCATTCGAGGTACAAGATCCGTTTGCTTTGTCAAACAATGTTGCTGCCCCTCCTGCAGTTCAAATGGCGGCAATGGCTCAACAACAGTCCAATCCCTTTGGTCCGTTCCAACCCACCTATCCGCCGCCACATCAGAATGTGATGATGGGCGCAGCATCAAATCCTTTTGGTGATACTACTGGGTTTGGGACATTTCCTGTAAATCCTGTTCATCAACCGCAGACTAGCAACCCCTTTGGAAGCACAGGCCTACTTTGATGACACATTGAACATTAGAAAAGGTGTCAATCCATGCGTGGAGTTGGTTTTGATGTATTTTGGTCAGTATAGCAAAATGGGTTTTGGTGTTTGGTCACTGAGATGGATGGAGTTCGGGATGAACATATATTTGATGTAAAATTCGGTGAGTGAACAGTAGATGTAATAATTAGTTTTATACAATTTATAAAATTTGATGTAATTGAAACTCCTCTCTCTCTGGCGCATTGCATTTTTAGACTTCATGTAGATTCTCTCGCCAGCTAACCGAACATTAACATGTATTGGTTCAAAAATTGATTTGTGTCTATTAGGTGGCTGTACTAGTGTACTTAAATAAGTGTGAGAAATTTTAACAATTATAATATGAAAACTTAGTATCAAGTATCCAATAAGAACGACAGGCTCAAACTTTCAGTTTTTAAACTGCCTAAAAAGAAAAATACAGGAAGGAATAAGAAGTTGGGAGGAGAGGAAGAAAGAGCAGCAGGCATGGATTTGCTTAAGAAGTGCTCTAGTGAACAGCTTTGATCGTCTTTTTCATCTTCTTGTTCGCTGCAATGGAGTCTAATCGGTAGCTCAAGCTCTAGTTTTCCCCTTATTATCAGAAACTTCAACTGCTTATGGGCTCTCTCTATCAAATAACCTAACTAAATGAATCTGCAATTACACTACTCTATGTTTTGGTAATAAGCCCATAAACTCTGGCCCAGCCCACAGACAACTGTTTTGGTAATAAGTCCATAAACTCTGGCCCAGCCCACACTTAAATACAACAGGTTTTTTCTCGATCCATCTGTCCCAACTCCCAACAAATTCATATTCCTCTGATTTCATTTGTCACGATCTAGGGTGAGTTCCACCGTTAGAGGCGAGCATTTAGGATTTAGGGTTTTAGAGTTCCGAAGATGGGAGGATTTGGAGACAGACTGCTTAACATGAGAGTTGGAATGGAGTCTCTGCTTTTTGTCAGTTCCTTTCATATGCAAATCTTGGTACACTACAAGTCTCAATCCCTTGAGCTTTCAAAATCTCTTATTTCTAGATTTTATGCCTTCTCCTTTGTTCACGGTTGCTAATAAGATTGAGGAACCTCTTCCTCGGAGTTTCGGTCCCTTTTATGATAAGTTTATAGACCAATGTGGAATTGATAAGACTCGTTTCTCGATCACTGCGTTTGTGAAATTTGCAGTTAATCGTAGTAATGGACTAGCTACTCAACTTAAGCTACCGGAATTCTGTACCCAAGAAGGCATTGATGTTTGTTTCGGATGCATGCCCTTTCCTAAAAAATGCATGGTTGCCAGATGATTTGGTAATTTTCAAGACTTCTCACGTTATTCCACAGTTGATTGGGAAGTGGAAATTCTTAGAGAGCTTGGTTTTGGGATTTGGGATGTTGGACATCATGGACCAGTATGAAATGGATGGTAAGCCTGATTTTTTTAGTGGACATTTCGGGGAGGTTTTAACGTTGAAAAATTTCGTCTGCCTTGAGGTTTTGCATGAAATTGTAGTGCAAATTGGCGCTCACTGCAAGCGCTTTACGGATTTAACGGTTTATCATATATACTAGTCTTTGTGAAGTTGAGGCATCGATGATTGTGAAGTTACTGCCAAATCTTAAGAAGTTGTCATTGAATCACTGTCGCATTGATCAGGACAGTGTTGTTAGTTTACTGAGGAGGTGCAAAGAGCTTGTGCTTTTCAATGCCAGCCAATTGAAGGCTTTGAAGAGAGTGATGAAGAAATATCAAAGTTTGGTTCTCAGATTTTTAACTTTTCGTGCCAGGGTTGCATCGGCGGTAATTTATTAATGCTTCGTTTCAAAATAATTGATGTACGTAGGAAGTTAGTTTCTATGATGTTTTTAGTTTCCATGACTCTTATCGAGCCATAGTTTTCATTATGATTGTGTGACCCAACTGCATGATATAATATCCTTACGGAGCCTATATCACTTAATCTTAATGCTATGTACCCTATTTTCATGTTGTATATGTCTAGATATTGAGCGAGCTTAACAATGTTACGTTCATTTGTTCATCTTGAATCTAAATAAAAGTGTTATGAGTGTGTTTATTAATTGTACCTTTAGATACGCTTGTATGGATTTCTTTATGTGATAGACTCTCTGTTTCAAAGATGCTGGGGATGACTTTAGAGCCACCAAGTTTGCTGCTTTGCCAGTGAATGAATTTCTGTTCCTCTTATTCAGAAACTATATATTGACTTCTCTGCGGTTTTCTTCTTTTCAATTTTATGCAAATAGATGAATGCTTTGTGCAGAGGCTTTTTATCTGAAGCAAAGATTTCCTGCACAATCTTTCCACCTTTTTCATATTGTCATCCAAGTAGTTTCTGTTTCATAATCCCAAAATTTACTATTGCTATGGTTTCTCCTCTTCTTCTTCTTGGTTCCTAGTTCCTACCATCTTCTTTGGTATTGGTGGCAGCCGTTGCTTTTGGAATTGGATGGAGAGAGATTTCATTGGTAATTTGTATGATTTCTTTACCTGGTGAACTTGCTACCAGACCATCTCTCTATTCTCTCGTCTCCCAATTGAGATCTTTTCCTTCATCATTACTTCTTTAGTTGTGATGTTTTGGGCCTCAACTTCTTTCTGGCCAATTCAGCAAAATGCACCCAAATTCCATTTCAAACCATAACAATAAAATCTCTCGTGGCATAAGTCTCCTATTTATAATTGCAAGATCATGAGTTCGACTCACAATAGATCAGTTGTTGTATATAAGTTGTTTATTTGATCTAAAAAAAGAACATACAATAAGTACCTGACTCCCCTTTTTTGGCAAAAATTGAAGCTCCTATGCTTTCTCGGTTTCTAAACCTCTTAATTAATAGTGGCTTGAATGCATTTTCCTTGAAATATAAGATATAATCATCAATGGTGACCCTGCAGGCACTTGGCTGCAACATGCCATGCAATTAAATCAGGTTTTGAATCTTAGGTCAATTGTTGCTTGCGCAATGGGCCAGTGGGCTCCCGGAAAATAAAAGACACCATTGAGATTTAGGGGTCAAGGAAGAACAGCACATTGTAATGGCCCATGGGGGCTCAGTTATGAATTTCTTCTATTTTTCAGACTTTGGTTTTGGTTGGATATATACCTAATGCTTTAATCCTCTTTTGAATTTCCTTTTTCCCAAGTCGGTACTCGGTACGTATAGTTGATGTTGACTATGAGAAACAAGCATCATAACTGAACATGCAACTTGCATTAGTCCAAATTGATTTGTGTTTATTTCGTGGCTGTACTTAAACAAAGGAACAAACTCTTATTAATTATATACCATCAAGAATTTTTGCTTCAACTAGTCAGAGATATCTCACACAGATTAGTGATCTTTTGGGCAGGCAGGAATCGCTGCTTGGTCTAGAAATACCAGTGCATGCGCATGAAAGAAGAAAAACGTGCACTTAATTTTGCCAGCAAAATATATGACAATAATTGAAGGCTGGCTAGTTCAAAACTTTGAGTTTTTCTCTGGTGAGAACTGAAAAGGCTTGTCATAAATACAGTGTTTGATTTCGATTATGCTACCTGCATTATTATTACTGTGTTGGTGATCTGAGCGTGTGTAAAGAAGTTATCAAAAGCCAAAGAAAAAGAAAGGGATCGAGGAGCTAGCAGAAAGTTAAAGGAGGAGAGGAAGAAAGAAGACGACACAGGGTGTCCCACATTTCAAACACACTCAAACCACCATCATGATCATCGCAAACACCACAAATATTTATGTTGATTCTCCCATTCCCCCATTCTTTTTCTTTGGCTTTCACTACTAGAGAAAACCCATTTGGAGACAAATCTTTTCGGGACGGATCAGTTTTTCGTCTCCCAAACACATGATTAGAGACAAAAAAAAATATTTTGTCCCTAAAAATTTTGTCTTTCAAAACTCTTCAGTCAACGCTATTTAGAGGCAAAACATTTCAATTAGGGACAAAAAATATCTGTCCCAAAATTTAATTGGGGATGAAATTTAATTTCGTCTCCTATGTGTTTTAGATTTTGTAAATAATTGATAAAATTTAAGCAGTTAGTTGCGCCGAATTTCAAATTTTGGACAAAAAGAATTGGAGGCGAAAACTTTCGCCCCTAATTTTGTTTGCAGTATATATATATATATATATATATATTTTTTTTTTACTTTTGGGCAAGGTTTGACAAAAATAAATAGTGTATAGCGACTGAATGAGATTGAAACGATGTAGTTTCGATCTCACATATAAATAGCCTCTCTATTTGTTTTTCTTCTCCCCTAGTCTCAGTTCTTCGAACTATACGATGATCACTGCTCTACGACTTCGCCACACGAGTCTCTGAACACCAATACCTCCCAGCAGCGGTGTCTCTCTCATGCAATCCCTCTCATCTATCTCACCACTCATAGTTTCTCTTCTCCTCATTTAGATCTCTAATTAGGGTTTTCAATGTTGCAGAATTTCAGTCTTTTTTTATTATTTTGGTACTGCTAAATTGAGGTTAGAGGCGCGACTAGAGATAATTGCGTTGTTGACTGCTACTAAGAACCTAAGAGAACTGTTTTGAAAATCCGAATTCTAGATAATCCTCTATATGACATACACTTAGCGTATTAGGATTCTTTTATTTTAATAATTCCTAATCCTAATAGCGTATTAGGATTCTTTTATTTTAATTAATTTATCTATTAAAATAAAAGAGTTTGTTAGCCAAAACAAAATTTTTTACGTAAATACCCCTTATTTAGATACTATGAAATCCACGTTAATGAAAAAGGATAAACAAGTAAAATTACAATTTATATAAATAAAGAAATATTTTTTTTAAAGGGTCTTTTGATCTTTTATTAAAGGTAACTAGAAACTGCTCACACCCTCTGGGTGTGGAAAAGTGGGTGGTTATCAATTTTAAAATGGGTAGTTAATATATTTTTTTATTGTTTTAGTGTTTTGACGATTATATCCTGTAGAATGAAAATTGTGCTTTGTTTTTTAATATTTTAAGGGTATTTTAGTACATTTTTTTAGTTTTGGCTAACAAAGCCTGTTATATTAATAATAGTATAGATAAGAATTAAAATCTCTACTTACAATAGAATTATAGAAAACGGAAGTAAGGATGTTTTTTTTTTTTGAGAATGAAGTAATTACATTAAAAAGAACGGAAATAAGGACTTAGGCCCTAATACCACAAACCAAATCTTGTATTCATACAATTATGTTTCAGATTCCTTCTTTCATACGACCACAAACCTCTCCTCCAGCCCTAAGCCTCCATCAACGAAGAATAGAAAGAGACTAAGCCGCCATGAGAGGAGTACAAAAGAGACTAAGGGCGATGAGAGAAGTACAGAGAGACAAAGGGTGATAGGAGAAGTACAGAGAGACCAATATATTGGGATCGCTTCTACCAGCGATCTGGATGGCGAACGTATTGCGTTTTGGGTCGTGCGATTCGGATCGTGGTTCGGAAGCAAAGTGAGCAAACCAGGTTATTCATCATCTTTATTCTCGTTTATAATTCAAGTTTGAAGATTTAAACTCTATTTCTTGGTCTTACATATTGTAATTCTTAGCTCAGTAAAGATTCCCTATAAACTGTTCTTGTTTGTTTCTTGGTCTTAGGTTTTGATTAGGAGCTAAAATTTGTCAAACTTATGGCTGAAGTAGTACTGAACTACTGATGGTGCTGTTTTAGTGATGGGCTTTGTATTTGTATTAGTTAATTGAGTCACTAGTTCATGGTTCATGGGAGGCCATGTTCAATGCTATTGAAGAAGTCAGGTAAGCTCCTTATCTATAACGAAAGATTGATCAGTTTGATGCATCAATCACTTTGATTGTAAGCTGCTTATTGATATTGATATTGATCACTCTGATACGATTATCTAATTTCTATGTATATATGTCAGATATTAATACATGTAGCTGCCTAAGTATTGCTAGGGATTGAATGGAAATGTGATCAGCATATGAATGTTCATGGCTTCTTTCTTTTTTTGGAATGAGATGAATGTTCATGACTAGTCTCTGATGTTTTGAGCTCTAGGCCAGTCTGAACAAAGTGATAATACCAAAAAACTTAATGGCATAGCTCATTAGGTTGGAGAGAGATTGCCAGCTAGCTAGCAATATTAACGTACCCTTTAAATTTTCTCTGATTTTGTATTACATAATTCTCTCTGCGGTAAATTATACTTAAGCGCATACACACACACACACACACATATATATATATATATATATTCTCAACTTCACTACTATTTTTTTGGAGACTATGATTTTATTTGTCTGTACATTCTTCACTTTGATTCTGTTTTGTCGATCATTTGTCTTAATTTTTAGAAGTCTAAATACTCCTTAAAGTTTAGTTATCTACATGATATACATGGTATAAACACGTCCCCAAAAAAAAGAAAAAAGATATACATGGAATGTAGATTACATGTTCAGTGACGTTTGATTTTATATGACAGAGAGTTCAATTTTATATGGGACGTAGTTGGTTTTGTTGCTCGATTTAATGTGCATTGTTTCATTGCAGGTAGTGGATTGGTGATTTCTTATTTTCTTTGCATTACAATGGAAAGGTAGATTTTTGTTATGTTTTTTTTCTTTGGCCTGAATGAAGATTTGTTTGTTACTTTTGCATGAAAAAGTTGGGGGTGGTCTCAATGAAGATATATATATTTTTTCCCTTTGGTCTGGAAGATATGTTTATTACTCTTACATTAATGGGATGATGAGCTGTTACATATGCTACTCTTTCAATGAGTTGTAGTTTTGTCATCCAGTCAATTTGGCTTACTGCAATTCTCTATCAAAGTAATTATAGTTATCTGCGTTAATCCAATAAGTCTGGCTAATTAAGCAAGAGGAAGCACTACTAGAAATCGGGCCTATAGGCACACCCAAAAATTCGTCCCCATTGACTCTATTTGGGACGGTTAGCAGTGGGCATTGAGCAATAGAGTCAGATTTGTGTCCGTGACCATTTGTACAGACTCCATTGATAGAAAAATCTGTCCGTCCCATATTTGGACCACCTTTCCTATTTGCTTCACGCGCTCTCTTCTCTCTCCTAACATTTTGCTTAATATTATATGATTCGTGTCCGTGGCAATTTGTGGTTTTCTGACAAAAAAAAAGCTTTTCTGTTCAGATCATGGGACCCATGTATGACAATTCTTGTATTAAAAAATAAATACATTATTCTTTTATATCACAGATGAATACATTATTTTTTATACAACAGCCAAAAGTATTCAAAATGAATACACAATTGTCTTATACCACAAACATATATACATTTTCTTTTACAGCACAGCATCACCTGAACTAAGTACGAGTTTCTTCTTGATATAACCCATGCTGCTCTAAATTTCACCATCTCTTCTTTTCCCAGATAACACCTAATCAACCCAAGAAACACATTCAGATCATTGATAAACAAGTGCTATAAACAACTGACTATCATTTAACATCCTGTTGGGAGTTAACATAATAGCTCTGGTTACTAACCTCAAGCTCAAATGGTATACTCCATTCATTCTGAGGTTGAGTCAAGGCAGCAATGCTTCTGTGAAAGCTTTTTCTTTTATTCAGAGTACAGAGAATCTAAATTATATACTAGCTAATCAGCACAATCAAACATTTAAAAGAAATTAGTTGTCCACAGATTTTGAGGAAGTACCTTGCTTTAATCAATCCACAATTGGCCAAAACCTAAAAGAGAATCAAGATAGAAAAATTAAGAAAAAACAACATCGAAGAAAAGTTAATAAGTACAGAAAAAAAAAAAAGCTAGTCTCAACAAACCCAAATATTTATCAAGAACTTGAAGACGAAAAATTAAAGAATCGGAGAAACCAAGTTCCATCTAATCTCAGTAACCTCACTTACCTAAAATTGACGAGGTAGCCCTTGCTTCGGTTCTGAGAAGGAGGGAAGACCGTCGGACTCTCTTTTTGATTCATGGCTTCTATGTGACATCTAGATGAATCGATCGAGGGACCGAATACAGAAGCTTCGGTTACACCTTGTTGGATTTTGATGAAATCAGTATATGGGCAAAGATGATAAGAGGAAGAAGAAGCTGAGAGAGCGGCCATGGGTAAAGAGGTAGAAAGAAGATCTGGAGAAAAAAACGGAGAGAGATAATTGTGTGCGGCTGGGAAAATGGGAGACGTTAGTAAGGTTTATTTATTTATTTATTTATAATGTCTAAAGCTGATAAGGGTTTAGTTTAAAAAAAAAAATAGTTTTTTGAAAAAAGAAAGAAGAAGGTTCATGAATGCTGTGGGCGACGGATAGAAGAGATATTTTAATAATTACTAGAGAGAGAAGATGGCTTTGTGCAGCTGGCAAAGGAAGAGAGTGAAAAAAGGAGAGAGTACTTTGGCGACGGACGGATTGGTGCTTAATTGGCCACCAACTCCCCAACTGTACCCATTGTGCTGTGCCCATAGGTCGTTTTTCTAGTAGTGAAGGCTTGTCTCTTGAATATGCAACTTTTGTTTTCTCTTTTATTTTGATATTCAAGAGGCTGATGCACTATTTCGATAGAAACATACTGAAAATGGATTGATTGTACTTGTTTCTCATAGGCAAAGTAGATCAAGATGTGGCTTCTTCACAGGTCGAGAAAACTCGTGGCATTACAAGGGTTGTAGGAACTCATGCTGTTGTCAATGCAGCGAAAAAGAGAATTCCAATTCGGACGGATCATGAACACAACATTGAAGTTGTTGAGCACAATGGGGAATGGAAGAACTGGAAGTCAAGTTTGCGGCTTATGCAAAAGCAAATATATGTCCTCCTTATGGTGATGATACTGCTGAGAACGATCAAGAAATGGACGCTGAAGATGATGAAAGTGAGGCAAATCTGGGCTATATGCATTAAGCTTGTTAGGTTTTTTTAAGTTAACTATTATTAAGATGTTGTTTATCTTATTTTAACACATGGATGTTCTTACTTGTAGAATTTATTTTTAGTTGAAGACTTGTGAAACATATTTATGAAAGCATTTAGTCTTTGTCTTGCTGAAATTGTCTTTTGTTTTTAATCACTAGATTATCCATAACAATAACGTAAAAAATTAAATTTTTTGTTAAAAAAAAAATTCTATTTAATAGGCGACAAACTAAATTTTGTTGCCTAGTGTCATTTAATAATTTATTTAAAATTAAATTTGAAAAAAATTAAAATTTGAAAATAAAAGGAGACGGATTGAGTTTTGTCCCCTATTCCTCTCATTGGCGCTATTTATAGTTGATTTTCCCGCCAATCTAAAAAATTGGGGGACAAAACTTCATGGAATAGGGGACAATTTTAATTTTTTCTCCAAATGCATTGGGAGACAGAATTTACCGATTGTTGCCTTTAATAATTAGGGACGAGCATTAGGAGACGACTTTAGCCACAAAACAGTTCTGTCTCTAATTTTTTTGGGGGACGAACTCTCAGCATTTAGAGACAAACTAATTTTGTCTCTGAATGGGTTTTCTCTAGTAGTGTTTTGATCAATTCTTCGATTATTGTTCAGAGACTTTGGAATAGTTGGTATCCCATGATTTGTGTCACGGCCAGCTGTTTAACATAGAGTATGTATTTGCTTTCTCAAATGTGGTCTTAAATTCTTAATCATGGCTAGGGATCCTAAGCTAGCTTAACTAATTAGCAAAGCTAAGAGCCTAAAGCTTGTGAGCATTCTTGTAGTACATGCCTTTAGTTGGCAAAAACTAAAGATTATGTGGTGGGCTTCCTTTCCTATCCTTGGAGTTTGAGATGCTTAATTGGAGCTACTCATCATTACTTTCATTTTATTAGCACTAAACAAATTCACTAGTATGCTCTCTCCTTATGGGGTATATATTTGAACTTTGAGATGCTTGCCTGGTGTTCTTTTATTGTTCCTTCATTAGCTCTGATGTCTAGTAGTAATGTTAAGAATTTAAGACCGATTATTTTAGAACGTGTAGGTTAGAACTTAGCTCTTTAACTTATAAGAGGTTAAACTTAGAAACTAAGTTCTAAACCGTAATGAATAGGATAAAAAAGAACAAGAACACTAATCCAAATCAAACAATCATTCAACATGCACGTTATTAGACAAACTGTCACATAAAATTTACGATATACAACAAACTTACTCAATTTAACACTAACATTAACTGATCGCACAAAATAAAATCAAAAGGAAGAATTTATACCGTCAATTAGTTTAAAGGTAAGTCTTGATATAAAACAACCCAACCTGGACCTAGAATGGCTTCAATTTAATTTGATAATTGTAACGCAGCCACTTAGATTCCTACAGAAATTGGTATACCTACCTTATCTAAACAGGACTGTTTAGTATTAACAAGATTTGGACAGTTCAACCAAATATATACATATAGCATATATATATATAGTTGGAGAATATATATAAACCCTTTCATGCACATTGGAAAATTTATAAAGGAAGAGCTATTCTCATTTCTCAATACGAGGAGATTTTCTTATTCTTGTATTGATTCTAGTGACCTAAATGAGCCATTGCTCCCTAATTGGAGAATTGATGAAGGTTTAAGAGTTATCATTGGAAATGGAGATGGGAAATGTGCTAGCAAAGGGATAGGGTCATATAAAGGGTCCAATCCTATATATTACTACTGAAAGAGTAAGCAAAATATATACTTTGTCAATTAGAAATATGATAACGTTGTAACCACGCAATAATGTAGATGATGCTTGCCCAATCTGCCAATATATATTGAAAGATATGGATGCTATCTAATCACATTCTTAATTAGTCGCCAAATTTGAAATTAGTGATAGATTTCAAATTTAATTAGACTATCTGGCTGCAGGAGGATGATTGTGGTTTTGGATCCCATTGATTATTTTGTATACTATATTTTATAATACATGATTTTATTTTCAAGGCAATGTTCTAGATTATACAACATATTTAATTGGAAAATTAAGCAAATACATAAGATTCTTTTTGTGGTGGACGAACAAACTTAGAGGTAATAAAGGAAAAGGGATAGTCGATTTTGAAACAAAGTTCGCCTTTAGAGCTCTACCAATAAACTTACTTTGGCTTTATATTTTGTTTTCACAATTAGCAAGTGACTCTCAATTCTGAAGTTACCCCTGTACCTTAGGTGAAATATCCATACAATTGGTACAGCCAAGTCTATATTTGTGCCTACGACAATGGTAAGGGATAACCTATAGTTGGGATTATTAGTTTGTAACATATAAGAGTCGATTTTTATGCCATACAAGTTAAGATTCGATGCTTTATATTTTATTAAGTTAACTGAAATTCGGTTATGATATCATACTAAATAAGCACCAAATTCATTTTATTCCACAAACTGTGCCTAAAATATGAAATGAAGATATTAGTATGATATTTCTACCTAATTAGGTTTTTTTTTTTTTCCTAAACCATAAACCATAAACCATAAAAAATATTTATCATGTAAATATTGCTCCTAGCTAAGTGAGTTGGTGTTTGCTAGGGGTGGCCACAAATTAAGAGCTTAATTATTAATTACCACACTATTAAAGCAAGGGGTATAGCCATGGACCCCAATCCTTTTCTTTTCAATTTGTATCATGCAATTCGGCACTGCCGTCTGCCGCAATTGAAAATAATAATTAATAGCTACGTTTTATAATTTTTAAATTCAATAAAAATATAAATTCAACTATTTAAAGAACACACTAAAATTTTCTTTCACCGATTAGAGTTGAAAAATGAAAACACCCTAAAAATGCCTAAAATGAAAGTACCAACTTAGGTGCAAAGCAGGTCCAACTTGCAAGGCAAGTACTCTAAATTAAAAATAGCTTGAAATCTTCAATACACAAAAAGAAAAGAAAAAGAATAAGGAGGAGGAGGAGGAGGAGTTTTCATATGGAAAAAGCTTAAAGGGAAATAGACCCTTTCCATGATGAACTGGAGCATCTGGATCCATAATGTGACCCACACCTTACTTTGAGAGTGGTCCACCAACTCAATGGTCTGTGCTCCATGGGCCACCCCCCCATTCTCTTTTCTTGACCCAAAGTTTTTAAATCAGGCTACCAGAGCTGTCAAAGAATCAAGATCCAGTCCCTGGTTACATAGAAAAATTAGAAAATCTTATCTCCCTTCTGCTTTTACTGTAAATTGATACTTCAATTATCAATCAATTCAATGACTTAATCAAATACTCCCATATTTTAATACCCAAATTCTCATATCCCCCATTTTTAAGTCGGAGATCTGAATTCGACTCAGAGTTGAGTAATTTGTATATTTTGAGTTATTATTTGAGATAAAAATGTATTACGATTCTTATCCTCCGATATTATTTGATCTGATAGTATTAAATTTCTTTTAAATGTCATGAATTCGAACGGTATTTGTATTTTATCTGTTGTATACTTAAAAATTAAACAAAACAATAACTCATTTCCTCCGCAATCTAGTGATACACATCATTCCCTTTGCTCTAATCAGCTACTAGTTGAATGCCAATTGTCACTTCCTTCTGTAAAAAAGATCCACACAAAAAAAAAAAAAAGAATAATATATCACAGATGTTTCTTCTTCAAATTCTTCAAAAACATTCTTTGACTCAAATACCATTTTCTTCTTCTCTTCTCAGCTCCAAGTCTTCTCTGGTTGCCATTTCCATATCCCATTCAAACCACCTTCCTCTTTGATTCTCTGTATTTATTTTCTTGCTTCATCTGCTACTCTTTCTCTCTATCTTTTGTATATATACCAACCTCACAGTTACCACTACAGAGTGTGCTTCAAACTCCATCAATGGCTGCCAACAAGTTTGCCACCATGTTACACAGAAACACCAACAAACTCACTCTGATTCTCATCTACGCAATCCTCGAATGGGTTCTGATCCTCCTCCTCCTTCTCAACTCCCTCTTCTCTTATCTGATCGTCAAGTTCGCCGATTACTTTGGCCTCAAACGACCCTGCCTCTGGTGTTCTAGGCTCGATCACATCTTCGAGCCCGGAAACAAGAGCCACAGTTCTTACAGAGATCTTGTGTGTGAAGAACACGCCAATGAAATAGCCAAACTTGGGTTTTGCTCGAATCACCAGAAACTGGCTGAGTCTCAAGATATGTGTGAGGATTGCTCATCGCTGGAATATTCTCAAGAATGGTCTAACAAGTATGCTTTCTTTCCGTGGATGAAGCAAATTGGGATGATTCAAGGCGGCGATGATGATAAGGAGATTAACGATAAGGAATGTTCTTGCTGCGGTGTGAGCTTGAGCAACAAGCTGTACCCTCCTTGTATTCTGCTCAAGCCTTCTTGGGGGGTTTTGGATTACGCTCAGAAACCCATTTTGAGTTCAGATGTAGGGGTTGATGCTCAGACTGAGGAAGGTGATCAGTCGGATCAAAGTGGATCGGATTATGTGGCAGATCAAAATGGACATGATGAGGGTGTTTCTGTTGTTGTTGTTCAAGGAAATAGGGGAGAGAATTCGGTTTCGGTTTCGGTTTCGGATGTTGATGGATGTTGTGGACAAAGAGACTACGATGCAGAGGAGAAGAATAATTCAGCATGTTGTTCTGTCTGTGACTATGTCTGCAAGGAAACGGAAACTGAGGCCAATCAAATTGAAGACGAGGCTAATATGAATATCTCCATGGACGATGGTGATGATGGTCGAGCTCAAATTCAGGCCAGTTGTGATGAGAATAAGTCTCGTGGAAGTCTGCATCAGCATCTGGAGTTCTACATTGATCAAGATGATTGTCGGTTGGTTCCGGTTGAATTGGTTGATTCTCCTGCCACCATCGAGAGGCAAAGTCACCAGAATTATAAGGTGGAGGAAGACCGAGCACATAGTGATACTCAAGATGTTATTCTGGATTTCGACATGCATTTCGAGACACAAGCCAAACCGGTTGTTGAGTTGTGGCACAGTTCAGATGACATTGTGGAATTACTTTCATCCCATGAGAGTAAAGAGGAGAGCAAAGTTTCAGTTCTTGACTCAAAGGATTTGGATTTCGATATGCATTTCAAGACACAAGCCAAACCGGTTGTTGAGTGTTGGCAGAGTTCAGATGAGATTGTGGAATTACTTTCATCCCATGAGATTAAAGAGGAGAGCAAAGTTTCAGTTCTTGACTCAAAGGATTTGGATTTCGATATGCATTTCGAGACACAAGCCAAACCGGTTGTTGAGTGTTGGCAGAGTTCAGATGAGATTGTGGAATTACTTTCATCCCATGAGATTAAAGAGGAGAGCAAAGTTTCAGTTCTTGACTCAAAGGATTTGGATTTCGATATGCATTTTGAGACGCAAGCCAAACCGGTTGTTGAGTGTTGTCCCAGTTCAGATGAGATTGTGGTACTTTCATCCCATGAGATTAAAGAGGAGAACAAAGTTTCAGTTCTTGACTCAAAGGATTTGGGGCAGAATGGAGAAGAAGTTGAAGAAAATGAGCAAGCTGAAGATACTACTAGTACTCGAGCAACACCAGCCTCTTGTCATGAGGATGACAGTCAATCAAATGCTGCTGACATAGTAGGAAGAGACATTGATTCAGATGTTCATCAAGGTAAACAGGTCTAATTTCATTTACTTATAGTAATTTTGTGCTCCTGTCCCAAACAAAAATTGCATTCAATATTGAGTTCGTACTATTGTTTCTTGAATTTAGTGAAATAATCTTATTTTTGGCCAATGTATGCAGCAACAACTGAGGATGATGACATCCATATTCGGAACGATGAGATTGATACAGAGGTCTCAATAGGGACTGATATTCCTGATCATGATATATTCAATGAGGATATTCAATCAGCTCATGAACTTCTACATTCTTATCCCAGTGTGCAAGAAGATCCTTCTACAAGTTCTCCCAATGCTGAAATTGATGATAATCATGGTAAGCCTCAACTTTACAACTTATTATATTTTTCAATGTTGCAATCGTAGTTGTATCTCATCATGTTCTTTATTGTTCTGTATTAGGTGCTAAGCAAGAAGAAGAGTTTCTAGAATTCAAGACCTTATCAGTTGAAACAAGTGAGAAAGAACAAAATAGTTATTTCTCATTAGGTTCAGAGCTTAATGAGATTGAGGAAGAGAAGGTTCTTCCTGATACACCAACTTCTATAGACAATTTCCATCAGTTGTATAATAGAATGCTACTAACTGAGAGAAGGGAATCAGGAACAGAAGCATCATTGGATGGAAGTGTAGTGAGCGACATTGAATGTGGTGATGGAGTCCTGACTATGGAGAAGCTGAAATCGGTGTTGAGAGCTGAACGGAAAGCTTTAAATAGAGTATATGCAGAACTTGAAGAAGAGAGGAGTGCTTCTGCAATAGCAGCCAACCAGACAATGGCAATGATAAATAGGCTACAAGAAGAAAAGGCAGCAATGCAGATGGAAGCTTTGCAGTACCAAAGGATGATGGATGAGCAGTCTGAGTACGACCAGGAAGCTATGCAGCTCTTAAACGAGCTCATGGTAAAGAGGGAAAAGGAAAAGCAAGAACTTGAAAAGGAGCTAGAAATATGTCGAAAGAAGGTCCAAGATTATGAGGCCAAAGAGAAAATGATGATTTTGAGGAGAATGAAAGAGGGCTGCACAAGAAGTAGGACTTCATCTGGTCCTTGTAGCAATGCTGAGGATAGTGATGGACTTTCTATTGATTTGAATCATGAAGTGAAGGAAGAAGATAACCTCTCGGGACATGAAGAGAGTAGCAATCAAAACACACCAAGGGATGCGGTGTTATATTTAGAAGAATCTTTGGCTAGCTTTGAGGAAGAGAAGTTATCCATTCTAGACCAACTCAAGGAATTGGAAGAGAAGCTTTTGACCTTGAATGACGAAGAGGAAGAAGAACATTACGAGGATATAAAACCAATTGATCATTTCTTTTCAGAGAATGGGAATGGCTACCATGAGAATGGTGATGTTGGCGGTGAAGAAAATGGCATTGCAAATGGCCACTCCAAAGAAACGAATGGAACACATCATCAAGATAGAAAAATTATGGGATCAATTAAGGCAAAGAGACTTCTTCCACTTTTCAATGAAGCTGAAGATGAAGACGAGGAGTTGAATGGAGATGTAGAAGGTTATGATTCTGTTGCATCACAAGATCACAAGAAACTCGCTATTGAAGAGGAGGTTGCGCATGTCTATGAGAGGCTACAAGCACTTGAAGCAGATAGAGAGTTTCTAAAGCACTGTATTAGCTCCTTAAGGAAAGGTGACAAGGGATTAGATCTTCTCCAAGAAATTTTGCAACATCTTCGTGACCTGAGAAGTGTGGAAACCCGTCTAAGGAATTCGGGAGAGGGTATCCTATAACGACTTCATTCACAGGTAAAATCGTAAGCCTTAGATCCAAATTAAAATGTCAAAGTTCTTAGTACAATAAGTTTGAAACTGCATTATTTGTCAGTTAATTTTGTATGCTATATATATGCAGATTCCTTGATTCGGGTTTAAACAACTGCAAATATAGATACTTGATACACAAGTCATAAATGGAATTCAGCAGTTTCAACAAATTCAAATGGGGATTCCCTGGATGGAGAGGGAAGCTCATAGCAGTAGTCTGTCTGGTGGAATATGGTAGACTACAACACGTTCAAGTCTGCCATTTTTTCTTACTACTTATTGAGTCTAAGTAAACCCAATTTTTTGTGGGTTGCGCCCATCAAACACCTTTTAGAAGGTAAAAGGAAGTTGATGAGTGTATGTGTGTGTAGGAGATAGTGAGGTGAAGCCACTCTGTCAAGTAAGTTTTTTATGGTGTGAGAGAGAAAAGGCCTGGTTTGCAAAGCTGGCGTGATCCAACAAAGATTCCAGTGCCAGGTACATAGCATTAGTTTATTAGAGAGATGAGGTAGACAATTAGTACAGGCACTCTTTTTTGTCGTCTATTTAAATTTTGTTGGTGGGAAAGGAAAAGTTGGGGGATAACTAATCCCTTTCTTTCCTTTCTTCTGGTCTTTGCATCATTTCATCATATGATCTGGGTTTGTTTATTATTTGAGGGCAGCAGCAAAGTTGAGGAACTTGTATACTACACTACTACATGTAATCCATTTTGTAAGTACATAAAGTGAGTGTTTGTTTATACTGGGTTTGTCTTGGAGTTTACCTCATGTTCATATGTACGAAAGTTTTATAAAATGTAAGAATGAGAATTGAGAGAGAATAGGGAACTGAAAGTCGTTTTCGATGTGGGAGTATGGTTGAAGCATATAAACAAACAAGTCTTGGTAGGTATGACAAAGCAACATAAGATGATTGCCAAAGACAAAAAGTCATTGGTTTAACAGCTAAGGGTATTGTTGAAGAAAAAGCTTGCAGATGTGGACAATGTGGACAACATAATCATCATTATAGAGCTCAGGCTGAGCGTATGGTCAGTGAGAATATATATTGTGTTTTATTCTTTGATTTGCTGCTGATTTACTCTTCATAAATTATCAAATCCTTTGCTTGCTGCCGCCCCTTCTGTCATTTAGAAGAGACTAACATAGATCCCCATGAAGATGTTGTAGATAAACAACCATTTTATGAGAACTTTTGCAATGTCTTGGAGTATAAGATAATATTACGGCATGATAATTTTGAAAAATTTTACCATATCAAAGCATGTCATGTTTGCTAATAAAAAAAAAAAAACATGTAATTCAACTGTTTGATTTTCTTTTTCATTGTATTCAATGGTTTAAAAACTAAGAGCACTGGCCGCATACTACGGACGATAAGTAGACCCTACTTCCACAACTCATCTGCTGTGTAATTTCTAGTACATCTATAGACGGTGGACTTTATACATCGTTTTTTTGAGAGAAAAAAAGAAGAAGCAAATAATCTTTTCTCAAATAAAGCATCTATAATTCTACATTCTCCCCTGAAACTAGTCAGTTACTTGATGGAGAGGATTAAAAGTTTAAAACCCAATTACGCTAGCTAGCTAGCTTATTCTTCCCACGTGCATACCAGATTTATATATTTCTCGCGTGGATGATTACCGATTACTTTTCTTTCTAATTATTGTTTGTTTAATACATGCTCTGACTTTCGGCGGAGTTTCAAACCCAGTTAACCACATATATATCTTTCTTATCATGCTAGGTTGTTCTAATAATTCAATATATATATATATATATATATATATATGGTTGCAGTAGGTATATTTTCAATACCTTTCAGGTTAATTTCTCTTGACTCCGAGACACTTTGAAGTACGGAACGTTGATAAAACCATTATGGTTTCAGATTGCGTAAGGACCAAGGAGAGTCAGCATTTTAGACGAAACTTCCTAGCTATAAATGATAAATAGACCAATGTTGGCTGTATTAGCTAGCTCTTCCAAGCTAAACTTCCTAGCTAATTACATTCAATGGACTCTAACAAATGTGAAAGAGCTTGGTTTGTTAGCTCTGAAGTCAAAACCATAGAAAGTAATGAATCACTTGGTCCCTTTTAACAAGACGTTTCCAAGATGTAGTCAACAACTTATCCATACATGGAAATTAAAAACGGGATTGCCATACAGGAAATATCGAGGAGAATGTTCGAGATGAACTTTAGAACCAATTTAGGCTCCTAGCTCCTTCCTATGAGCAACAATAGTAATCTGTTTATAAACGGAGATTCAGTCCTATATTGTTTCGATTTGTTAAAAAAAAAAACCTGTTTGTGCGTCTGATTCTAACAAAGAGAGATCATTTAGACCCAATTTTGCTTCATGCACTTGAAGAAAGGTGTTTCTTTTACTTTTCATTTCTATCACGAAGTAAAAGTAAGACAGAAAAATAAACTAAGAATTCATAACCAGAAGGAATTAATGCTTTAGGTAGCTAGATTATCAATCACACGTGTAGTTTTTTGCAATCCTTAATGTCATGTATTCATGACTCCAGTTATTATATATATGATAACAAAATCATGTCGGAAAACCAAGAAAAACATGCATTTAGCAACAAAGAAAAGCCAAACCCTCGTAGAAGTTGTAACAATTATATTATCAACGATTAACCATACATTCTTCAACCTTACCATATACCCTAAACCCTAAATCATGTAAACTCTCTGCTGAGATCGTCACTTTCAAGTGTTCAAATGCTTCATTCACTGCTTCCGTCATATCAGGTGGGGAAGTCTGACTCTTCCCTCCAACAAAACCTAGAATCAATCAATATATATGATAATAATAAAACAGCCACCAAGTCAACATGGGGGTCACCGAGTCAACACGCTGCAATGCTTCCAAACATCTTATTACATCTCTGTTGCGGTCCTCATGTTCCACAAAACACAGAGGCCAACAATCATATTCATTATTCACCAGCTTCTCACCAAAAACCTCAAAGGATTTGTAGTTCAGATAAAAACGACATCCCGCTACATCATCATCACCTCTAGATCTCTCTGTTTCGTTTTCTGGTCGATTCCTATATGGGATGTACTAAAATCCCCAGAAGATCATGACCAAGTCCAAGAACTTCCTCAACAATCTCATCAAAACCTTCGGGTTCGGCTCAAGCAAACGTAAAGAGCCAAACCCAGAATACAGTTTCTTCAATTTCACTTTCAAGATATGATCTTTAATGCTCTTGCTCTGTTTCTGTTTCTGTTTCTTTTGATTGGTCAGATGGCCATAATGAAGAGGACTTGGAGAAAATTGCTCAACAGGAACAGAAGGTTTTCACTTTTGAGACTTTGGTGGCTGCTACCAAGGATTTTCACCCCGATAATAAGCTCGGACAAGGCGGATTTGGGCCGGTTTACAAGGTTAGCTCCGATTGAGTTTTGGTTTGACTATTCTGTATTTTTGCTGAAAAAAAAAAATTAGAGAAATAGAC
The DNA here is from genome assembly GCA_024704745.1 of Rosa lucieae. NCBI lineage: Eukaryota > Viridiplantae > Streptophyta > Magnoliopsida > Rosales > Rosaceae > Rosa > Rosa lucieae. Next base: position 61,721,735 of record CM045495.1, on the reverse strand, counting down.
CAGTCAAGTCTTTCCGAACCTACATTTTCTTGTGGAATTGTCTTCAAAGATTAATTTTGAGCTTGTGGAAGCGGTCCATTGTTTAATTTAGTGATTATTGTGGTTATCTAATTCTTATGGAGTGTGAAGAAATCTTATCTTGTGGTAATTACAGTTGTGTTAGCATTCACTGAAACAAATTTTTCAGAAAAAATGTCCAAATTTTTCCCAAGTATCACCCCTTATAATTGTAAACGAATACTGTTTCGAAGAGTTCGTGGTTACTGCTTTGAAGATGCTGTACTTTGAATCCCTGATGTTCTAGTCTTCCTGTTTGTGCATTGCAAAATTACAATGAGACATCCCACCAAGCTTGTGCATTGTTATAGAGACCCTTAAGTTTCCAAGGAGCATTCTTATTGTAGATTGTTAAAGAGCAAAATGGTGATTTCTTATAGGGGAGATTGCCTGATGGTAGAGCTATTGCAGTGAAGAAGCTGTCACAAAGTTCAAGTCAAGGAAAAAAAGAGTTCATGAACGAAGCCAAGTTGTTGGCTCGCGTGCAACACCGCAATGTTGTGAATTTATTGGGCTATTGTGCTCATGGGGGAGAGAAACTACTTGTATATGAATATGTCGTACATGAGAGCGTTGACAAGCTTCTCTTCAGTAAGTACTGCTCAATTCTTCTGCACTCAACTCATTACTTTCAGATTTTTATTTGACAACTGAATGATGAATAATGCAATCTTGTTTAGGTTTCTAGTTACAGATTATTACTAAGCTTATGGTGTTTGATTCAAGTATGAATCTTTTGAAGTATTGGATCTGCTAAAGGCTGTATTGCTATAAAATCTAGAAACTTTATCTCTTTTTTCTTGGTTCATATTAATTTCAATCCTAACTATGAGCAGCTGAAATTTGGAAGAAACTTAAACTTTCATGGATCTCATGAATCTTCGCTAATAGGTTGCTTCAAAAAATAGTCCAAACCTTTTCAGTTTGATGTTCAGCATTAGATGTAAGCCTATTCTTGGAGCAGGTCTAAGCAACATTTTCATCACAAAAAAGTTCTGGGATTGGCATTTGCAATCTGTTGACATATCTCTCAAATGAAAAATTATTATGTCATTAGCGTAGTCTTCAAGTTTAAATTTGCTCTTCCCATCTTGCACTTTTTCTTATTCTTAAGCTTGTTATTAACTTGACACCTTGAGAAATAGATAGCTCTCAAGACCTTGACTTTATCCACATTCTTTTATCCCAAGCAAAACCCACCAAAAGGTTTTGAAATTTGCACAGGCTTGCCAAATCAGAAGGAATTGTCTACTCCATGTCAACCCCAGGACTTCAACCCCTAAAATTGATTGACAATCTACGGGGGTGTATTGTATTTGGATTTGTGCAGACTTTTTTTAAATGACAGACTTTTTGAAAAGTCCACAGACTCTTTAAAAAGTTGATAGACTGTTATGGATTTCTTAAAACCATTGATTTTAGCAACAGACTTTTATTGATTCATGAAAATCTATATACTTTATTATGAATGACTTCTACAGATTTCCTAGGATGTACAAAATATTAAAAAAAAAAAAAAAACAAATGCAGCCCAAACACAAAACAAAATAATAACTTGTTGTCTCTTCAATGCTCCAGTATCTTCTAATAGAAATTGACTCAAATAAATGATTGTTAGTCTGTCTAGCGAGTTTGTTCTCATTCCTAATCTCCCAACAACATAAATATACAATATAGATCACTTGATGTTTATGGTTAATTATTCTCATCAATTTTGTTTTCGCCGATTAACATATATTGTAGCAATATTGATCAATGTCTTGATCTATAATCAATCAATTGAAATTCAATTGTTCAACCTTTTTTTGAACCATAATATAAATTCAAATTAATGAGAATAATTAATTAATAAGATAAAATTTAGTATGGTTCAAGGTCTTAGGGTTAGACCACAATATTTGAGTTTTAGGGTTTCATAAATCATTTTTATTGCTATTAGGGTTCGAAGTATCACAATTGAAAAAAAAAAAAAACAAAAAAAAAAAAATCACATTCAACAACTACAATGAACATGTTGGATATCAAAAAAAGTTGATATCATAAAAAATTAGAGAAAGGACAAAAAATTAAGAAAGAGAGATGATGAAGGACAAACTTCTTCGTGCGTAGAGAGAATAACTTTGATAGACCTTTTTTTTTTTTTTTGAAGAGGAAACTTTGATAGACTTTTTGAAATCTTTGGTCTGAAGGCTGGAAAATTATTGGAGTTTGTTATGTATAGTTAACACTACGAAGTCCATGATTATCCATGATTTTCTAATTCCATAAGTATGAATGATATTTTGAATACCTCTGTACTTTTATTCATTTTTAAAAGTCCTAATTGAATACCCCTAGATTTTGGTGGAATTCATGAAGTCTTTAAAAATCCTAATTGAATACCTCAAGACTTTCATGAATTGTTAAAAGTCTATATTGAATACACCCAGACTTTTAAATTCCATAGATTTCTTTAAAACTTCCACTAATTCCATATACAATACACCCCCTACAAATAATGCACATATTTCTGTCATGTTTATCATACTAATTCTTATTTCATCAGCTTGAGTTAATAGTCAATGGATCTTAACACCTGATTGGTATGGTATTGCTACAGAACCAGATAGACGACCGGAGCTTGACTGGAAGCGGAGGTATGATATAATATGTGGCGTTGCAAAAGGTTTGCTTTATCTTCATGAAGACTCGCACAATCGTATTATACACAGAGACATCAAGGCCAGCAACATTCTGCTTGATGATAAATGGGTCCCCAAGATTGCTGATTTTGGCATGGCTCGTCTCTTTCCTGAAGATCAAACGCACGTTAATACGCGTGTTGCTGGGACCAAGTATGTTATTCTCATATGCCCCAATACTTTATACCTTATATGTGATTAGTCAGATGTGCAAGTGTTTGGGACCAGCTAGCACAGTTTATTGATTTTAATACAGACCTGTTTTAATATGTTTGAAACAGTGGGTATATGGCTCCAGAGTATGTCATGCATGGACATTTATCGGAGAAGGCCGATGTTTTTAGCTTTGGTGTGTTGGTTTTGGAGCTTATCAGCGGCCAAAGGAATTCGTCATTCAACTTAAATGTTGAAGCGCAGAGCCTTCTCGATTGGGTAAGATCATATATCAACACTGTCCTTATCAAAATTCTCTGGCAGGTGCTGCACAAAAACTTGGTTTTTAGGCTCTTTGTACCGTAGTTATGGTGGTGCATATTATTTTCATGCTCTTGAACCTAAAGCTCAATCTACATCACACATTATCTATTAGGTTCATTGAACATTTCTAAACAAAAAGCAGAAGAGACACATTGTCCTAAAACACAGAGCTTTTGCCCCACCCTATGGGTCATATTTATGGCCACCCATATGTTGCCCTTGGTCAAATAGTTAGTAGCAGGTGACATGAGGAAAGAAAAAGTGGTAATTAGATTCCGCATCACATCACCAAAGGAAAAGTCTTGAGAGAAACTTGGGCCTGTTTGGGGCTTCTTTTAGAAGCGAGTTTTCATTTTAGAAACTGTAAAATTTATATCAAAAACTTCTGCTAAGCCTAAACAATGTGTGCTGTTGCTGCAGGCATACAAGCTGTACAAGAAGGGGAGAAGCTTGGAGATGATGGACCCAACATTAGCACCATCCGCGGTCACTGATCAAGTAGCAATGTGTATCCAGATAGGGTTATTATGCATACAAGGCGACCCCCAGATCAGACCCACCATGCATCGCGTGGTCGTGATCCTATCAAAGAAACCGAGCAATCTTGAAGAGCCAACTAGACCTGGAATACCAGGATCAAGATACAGAAGAGCTCACAGACCAGCATCATCCTCCACTGCTGGGACTTCTGGTGAATCAAATTCTCATACATTCGGATCGAGCTTTACCGCAACTGGAACCAGTTCAGCAACCCGAGTTGTACAAGACCGGGGGAAACGTCCAATGGAGAGTTAGTTGTAGTATTATAGGAGGTTTTGTTTATTCTTTCATAGTAGAAATGTATAATTCTTGTAATGGAGAGTTAGTTGTAGTATTATAGGAGGTTTTGTTTATTCTTTTTCATAGTAGAAATGTATAATTCTTGTAATATTATTGTGTAAAAAGTTGAAATGTGAAATGAATTACAGAGAGACAACATACTTCACAGAGAAATCTAAACAAAACCAAAGCTCTGTAGCGCAGAAGCACTCTCTCACTCTTCTCAACTTAATCAGAGCTTATGAAACAAAGAAGTCACTGTAGTAATGTGGAATGAGTCAAAGCATATTATTAAGCCGAACCGTGTTGCATGGCTACGTAGTATGAAATCGAAAAGGCATAATGAGCCGACAGTATCTTATTAGGAACATAACAGAGTCCGTGTAGAGGTGAGCCGGCCTTGGGCGGTCTTCAATTCGACACTTTGGATGAGTTTTTACAAAAGGAGTGTTATAAATAGAGCCTTCAGATCTCTTGTTTGATATCCCATTCCAAGAGTGATCAGCATACTCAAGAAGATATACTATCAAAGCTGGCTAGTAGCTCCAATGGCTTCGAACAAACTTGTGACCTTAATCGCCGCTGTTCTGATTCTTCTCCCTGCGATCGCCATGGCGAAAGATATCGACGTCGGAGACGATAGCGGGTGGAAGCTGAATTTCGATTACCAAGCTTGGGCCAAGGACAAAGTATTTCAAGTTGGTGATACACTAGGTACTGATTTCTTTTTATATCCATAACGAAGTTAATGTACTAAACTAACATCATCGAGGTTGATCATTTTACAGTGTTCAAGTACAAACCTCCTACTCACAATGTGTACAAGGTGGACGGAGCTGGGTTCAAGGATTGCACTAAACCGGCAGCAAACGAAGCATTGACTAGTGGAAATGACAAAGTAGAACTGAAAACCGCCGGAAAGAAATGGTACATTTGCGGCGTTTCCGATCACTGTGATCAGGGGATGAAGCTTACCCTTAACGTTACGGAGAAGTCTTCTGCGGCTCGTGGGATCATCTTCCCCCGAAGCCAAGTCTTCGGGGTCGCCATCTTTGCCATCGTAGCAATTGTGATGTGATCCACTCGTCCACCAAATTCGATTCAGCGTGTATGATTTCTTGATTTTAGTCCAAAAAATAAGGAGTTATGAGTAAGGGCGAATTCAAATTTTGCCTACTTGTAAGAGATGTGTATTTCCGAATTCATTTTAGTAGTTCAAATTAAAAATACGTTATTGTTACAATTCTTCTACTTTATTATTTATGTTGTTTTTTTTTTTTTTTTTAAAATGGGGCTGGTGCGGCTGCCCGGAAGCCTTGATTAATGAAATTGCAGAATATATGGGGGGACATAAAGCCTGAACCACATATTACAATAACTATAAAGAGAAAATCCTGAAATAATATCAGGACTCTTCACAAAATCTATGCATTCTAACAAGCACCAACTAGCAAAGAGTGCACGAATGGCTACTCAATTTGCTTTGACATAGAGATGACATACCGAAAAGATAACTCTATAATGAAGAAGCATCATTATAAATAGCACAACTTTCCCACTATGTTGCCTCACAGAAATAAATCTGACGGCACTCAGTTTCATCCTGCCACTAGGAGGTTGCGTCCACTTGATCAAGCAAATAGTTCACTGCCTCGCTAGGCCAGACAAGGCAAACTGAGTGTGCATACAGAGACTAAACCCACGTCGCCCTACCAAATAATGGGAGGGACTTATTGCTGGCAATAAGCCACATATTACTAAAATTAAAAAACAAAGCAACATACAAGAAAAATATAAACAAGCTGGGCCAAGAGCCAAAGCCCAAGCCCAACCTCCATCTAGCCCAAGGCCAAGTTGCAAACTACATTGGCCACAACAACACCATCATGTTTGCATCTCCCTCGCCGTTCCATCACCGGCCCCGCCACCCAGGGCCGGTCCTGACATTTTGATGGCCTGAGGCAAATAATTTAAATGTGGCCTCACATGAAAAAATTCATATAATCGAACAAATTTTATATATATATAATTAAATTCAATTCCAAAATAATTTTTCACTTAGAAGTTGAAAAAATACAAAAAAAAAACAGAATATATTTAACTACAAAAGAAACCAATAAAAATAAAGGGCAAGTACATTAATATTCAATTTCAAAATATTCTTTCCATAGAAGCTGGAAAAAGAAGGAACAGAAAAGTGTAATTGCAAAGAAACTAATTAAGACAAAAAAATAGGCCACTGTGTTTCGAATCTTGATGCTGCAAACAACAACATATCTATATTACCACTGCGCTAGCGTGGCCGCATTGTAGCAGATACGTGAAAACAAATTATATAATGGGTTAAATACTGTTTACTCCATGAACTTTTAGGGAAAAAACAGTTCAGTCCCTCCCTTTTTAATTTCACACGTTTACTCCCTCATCTCTCAATTTTTGACCAATAAGTCCTCTCCGTCCAAAATATCCGTTAAGTAGCTGACGTGGCAACATCCTCCCCGCTAAAATGTCTAATATGCCCTTAGTTCCTTTTTTTTTTTTCTTTTTTCTTTTGATGCGTTTATCTTTTCTTTTTCTATTTATCTCTTCTTCTTCCTCCTCACTTCCACCTCCGAGACTCCGACATTGAGGACCCTCACTTCCTCACTCTCTTCTTAAACTCTCTCTCCTTTATTTCTCTTCCTTCCTCAGATCTCTCTCTCTCTCTCTCTCTATCTCTCTATTGTGGCGAAGGCATACTCCTCTTGAGGAAGACGTTCTGGGACTCCTCGGAGAGGAAATCGCCTGCGGCGGCGTTGGGTCCTGCTTGGAGGTTGAGATGCATCGTCTGGCGCGCCTTTCCATTGAGATCAGAGTTGAGCGCCGCCAAATCAATTTTGGAGAACGACCCTGCAACACCACCACGACACACAGCTCGACTCCTGCACCTCGTGGTACATCATCCCTTCCATCTCGGACCCTGCAACACCACCACGACACACAGCTTCGACTCCTGCACCTCGTGGTACATCATCCCTTCCATCTCTCTCTCTCTCTCTCAAACTCTGTGTTTCTAAGAAAGATTGGAAGAAGAAAAACCTAGAGATTTTGTTCTAATGGATTTGATTTGAGTTTGATGATAAGAGGAAAGTTTTGATTTGATTTGTTCGACGGCGGCTCTGGTGGGTGACGGAGGGTCTGGGAAAGGCAACGAAGGGACAAGATTTGATCTTGTTTTTGGGGAGCAGGGTTTTAGGCAACAGAGTAGCAGCGTTGGTGATGGCGGTGGGGATTGGGGCATGGATTCGGAGGCGACATTGGAGGAAGATCGATATGGGTTTTTCATTCTCTGTTTTTGAAACTCTCTGATTTGGAGTAATGTTGTTTGGGGTAATGGTGTTTATGTTTGGATTACTGATTTTGGGGTTTTGTGCATTTTGGGTTTTAATTTTGGGGACATGGTGGTGGTGGAAGGGTGTCGAGCATGAGATGAGGGACAATTGTGCAGCGGCGAAGAGAATAGGATAGGGCGGTGATGGGTGATGAGAAGGATTGGTACATGGATGTGAGATTGAGGTGGAGAGGATAGGATAGGGTGGTGATGGGTGATGAGGAGGATTGGTGGATGTGAGGTTGCGGTGGAGATTAGTGTGTGTGAGGTGGGTGAAATGGGAGAACGGAGCATGTGAGAGAAACAGATGGAGGTGGGAGGTGGGCGGTGGAAGGGAGACAGCTGGGAGAAGAAGAGATAAACAGAAAAATAAAAAAAATAAAACAATAAATTAAGGAAAAAAAAGGATTTGAGGGTAGAATAGGTATTTTGCTGCAGAAAGACTGCCACGTCATCTAGTTAACGGAGCTTTTCGACGGAGAGGACTTATTAGTCAAAAATTGAGAGATGAGGGAGTAAACGTGTGAAATTAAAAAGGGAGGGACTGAACTGTTTTTTCCCTAAAAGTTCAGGGAGTAAACAGTATTTAACCCTTATATAATCATAGACGAATATATGTAAAACTAAAAAAAAAAAATTGACGGAGGCCCGTCAGAGAGTGGTGGCCTGAGGCGGCTGCCTCAGGCAGCAGCCCTCAGGGCCGGCTCTGCCGGCACCCACTTTGCGGCAGGCAAACGCAGGTCGACCCATTAGCCTTTCATCGTTCCCAGCACGCTAAAGAGACGCGCTGCCTCTCCCAAACCTTCCCCTCTCTAGATCGGATCCCACACAAACCGAACCCGATAGAAAAATTTCGATCAGATCCAAACTCGACAGAACTCAGCCTCGCCGACCCCTCTAAATCGAATCCCCACAACCGCTTCCCTTTCCCGACGCAACGTCCAAGCAAACAGGACAGCAAGACCATCATTAAGCAATCTATACTCCGGCTGAGCTTTCTGCGAGACAACCCACCACCAGACACGAAGTCCCTCTCTGGCCCGTCAGACGACGACGCCACAAGGGCGTGCCGTTGGACAGCGTATAACATTCTCAGTTTAGACGCAAGCGCGGCGCGACGCGTTTTCTCTCTAGATTTTCTCCAGGATTTAGCTTGTGATTGTATATTTGTTTTATTATTTATGTTGCTTTGATATATCAAGATATAGGACACCGACACGATGAGTGCTTTTGTGATTTATTTTGATCAAGGGAACAAAAAGAGTTTCCTTAGTCTATAAATTTGATTTAGTAAGCATACTTTTTTTTTTTAAGTAATAATTTCATTTCTAAGCAACTCAAGCCAGAATGGCACAATACAAATCCCCTATTAGGGTAATTAGGTACAATTACATTTGAAACAATTCCGCTCCTTTATTCATAAGCCTAGCATAATAAAATCTAATCTAAACAAAAGATGATAGCATACGAAAGTTTCTTGTGCCAATGCACTCAATTGCGGTGCATCAGAAAACTCTCATTACTTAGATGTATAGAAAATCAATCATTCTGTAGGCTAGAAAAAAAAACTAAAACAGAACCTCACATTTTCTCCTTGCCCTTAGGGTTAGGGCTAGGAGACTTACCCGAATAGAGAACTTTCAAAACATCCTCCGCTGGAACTTTTGTTATCTTTGGAGGGTTTTGTTCTTTGAACCCAATGACCTACCTCTTTTCTTCTTTGAATCCCCTGGACTCGAAAGCAATGCAGTCTTATTTGAGACAAAAAGGCCCTCCGGGGCTTCAATTAAACCTAAAGCTTTGGCTGTGAACCTAATTGGCGGTTTCAACTTTTTCCAGGAGCATCATCATGCTGGCCATCAAGCAGACCTGTACTCTTGAGTTTCTTTGGAGACACATGGGGGGATGGAGGCCTTCCCCGCTTTTCCACCTGAGGCGAAACCTCATTTCCTTCTTTCTCCTTGAGTTTTGCATTCATCGTGTCTGCCTGCTGCACAGTTTCAATCTCCATAAGAGGAGTAGCATTGATCACAATCTCTAGTTCCTTAGACTCAAGTTTGATCACACAGTCATTCTCTCAACCTGCATCTTCCGGAGCAGCTTGCAGTTGGCTCTCCACCAAACTTGCAGAGAGTTCCACCTTACTTGAGACCTTCGTATTGATATTTGTATCAATAGGCACCAACGCTCTGGAGCTACCCACATCCCTTGAGTTTTTCAATATCTCTTTTCTGATGACAACATGTTTTCGAGGCTTTGTAGTATCCTTGAGACCAAAGAGAGTGTGAGTAGTGGCGGAGGGAGGAATATATATGTATGGGGGGCCAAAAAAATTAGCCAAACACCAATTAAAAGATCATTGATGAACCAAAATACATCCCCTGTAGAACATGAATACATGATACTGATGATAGAACATCAAGTCATGGTGTTCACCTGGTCAGTTGCTGACAAAAGAATTTATGCTCAATAACCCTTAGATTTACATCCAAGAGTGGAAAACAAAACACCTCAACTTAATAATAATTCTCTCTGCCATTGGATTTACATCCAAGGGTGGTTGAGCATTATTTTCTTGGTCAATAACTGACCAGGTGAACATTTTCGTATACATTGTTCTCAATAAGTCTTTAGGAAATACACAAGAACAGAGCCACATAGGAGAAGAAAAACAGTAAAAAAGAAACAAACAAATTAATCAACCTGAGTGCTGGCTTTGGTAGTTGAGTTTGATCAACAAAGAGATATTGATATCTGAGATTTGAGAAATGAAGTCATCGCAGCAACTAGGAAGCCAACAATATCAGTTTATTGACTTTGAGTGCAGAGTGTTGGATTTGGTAGTTGAGTTTGAATATATATGTTGAATGGGGTTGCACAAGAAGCTTCATGCTCCCCTTTTTCTTGTTTTTTCTGTTGGTTTGTAGGAGTTGTGTGTTGTGGGCCTACTGATATGTTTAGACGATTTGGACTGGGGCTGGGTTCGGTTCGGTACCGAAGCTTACAGGTCGATACCATGTACCGTACCAACTTATACTGGTATGCAAAAAATCATACCACTACCGGCCACAAAATTCGGTATACCGAGACGTCGGTATACTGATTTAATCGGTCGGTTAGGTACGGTTGGGCTTGTAACCGAGTTTGACATTGGGCCACAAACCAGTCACCAGTACATCACCGATCCCTTCTTCTTCTTCTTCTGTTTTCTCCTTTTGAGAACTCTTCAACCCGCACGGTTATGGATCTCTTCAGTCTCCATACCACACACAGTGATGGAAGAGTGTTGTGGTGAAGGAAGAAGCAACCTCAGATCTGCAACCTCTGCTAAAATCAAACAAAAGTTTCAAACTTCATTCATCTATAAAGCATGATTCTCTGAATTTCTAACAAAACCTCATCTGGGTGTTCACCAAATTTCACAACTAACAAAACCTAAGACGCAAAGAAATGAACGACCAAAACTTTACTCAACACCAACTAAACCCAAAACCAGATTTTTCCTCCCAGTAAAGAAAATCAACATAAGCAAGAAAAGAAACTTGAAGTGAAAGAGAGATCTAGGGCTGAGTTTGAATCAGATTATGGGAAGATAGCATAGTCGGAGAGAAACACTTTATATGTTGCTATTTTTCAAGAAGAAGAAGATAAGAAACATAAGAGACGAGAAAGAAGAAGGAGGAAAAAAAAAGAGAGGAGACGGGGAAGGAAAGAAGACAAAAGAAAGAGAAAAGAATAAAAAACTAAAAAGAAGAAGACCAGAAGAGAGACAGAAAGAGATGGAAAAAGATAAAAAAAAAAAAAAGAGAAGAGAGAAGAAGCGTCGAGAAAGAAGAGAAGAATAAAAAATTTAAAAAATATGAGTATTATACATGAGTTTGGTACGGTACGGTATACCGTGTATATATGAAAATTAAAACCATTACCGTACCGTGTATGTGGAGTCGGTAAGGTTGTACCGTACCAAGACTTCGGTTATCAACTTCTTTGGTTCGTGTTGGGGACATCATTGAGTATGAATGTGTATACAATTTATGGATGATGTGCCCTACTCCCAAGATTAGGAGGTCAAGTTAGTAAAGGGAAAAAGTAAGAGTATCGTACCTAAGGGATTGAGTAACTCTACCCTAAGCTAGATTACCGCGAAAATAAAACCTAGAAAACACATGCGAGTCTATCTTTTTATAAATTAATAGTCTTGGCCCTTTGGAAGCCAAAACTATCAATAATGATATTTACAATGGTAAAGTGGTGAATCGGCTTTGTTGATTTTAATTTCTATAAAGTAAAATAAGTTGCACAAAAAATAAACTAAGCAAATAAAATAAAATAAAATAGAGACTTTGATCAATGAGATAAATAGGAGCATAGGTTTTGCACCTAGCCTCCCTCATACATATAATGTAACTCATTTTCAAATGACAACATGCTTTGATAAATTTTCGCTTAGTGCTTTGATGAAGCTATCAAGAAACCAACTAGTCATGCAATTTAACAATCTCTTCCGAAGCAAATCTAAATTACACAACCTTTATACCATTCAAATCTTGAGGATCCTAAATGGCATTTGGTGCCATGAGCCTAAATTCTTCCGGAACCTAAACCCACAACATCATGCTTTAATCTCTAGGTAAGAAACCCAAGCAATCTAGTTCTTCCCGTAAGAATAAGCTAGACCACCACCTTATTAGCTACACATGCTTCTCGGTTACAAAAGATTGTCAAGCTTAAGTTTCCGATTTCATTAATTCCTACAACATGCTTCTAGGTGACAAATCCAAAAACACATGTAAGCAAGCATTAAAGTAAAGTAGCTAAAGGATTCAAAACATGCATATTCATAAAAAACATGGCATCACACTATTTTATACATGAGTTTGGCTAGGGCTACGGCCTAGCCCCAATTTTATTCTACTCACAACCCATAGTTACATAAATCAAACCCATATACATAATAACATCAAACAATAGATAGGAAGAGTGGAGAAAGTGTTTGGTTACCAAATTAGCTCCCCTTAATGCAAAACTAGTGAAAGATGTTTCAAAGTATGGAAATTTCGGTTTTCTCAAACCCAAATTGCCATACAAATCCACAAAGCTCTTAGAAACTTGAAGAACAAAGGCTTGAAATGATGAAACTAAGGTGTGATTGATCAAAGATGTATAGGATCTTCGGTTTTTGGTAAAAACCCAAGACACTTTACACTTTTCTCTACACAAAACTAAGAAACTATGAACTAAACCTAAGAAACTAATAGAAATGTGTGAAGAGAAGATGAAAAACGTCCAAATGAAGGGAGGGTGCTTTTATAGGCCAAAAGTGATGAATGGAGGGTGGAGATCAAAGGAAATGAAGGGCTAGATGTGATTGACAAATGTGTAAGCACAAAATGTGGATCTAGTCTTTAACTCCACATAGAAATGACCTAGAAAGCCCATAGATATTTTGGTGGAGAAGAAAAAATAAGGGTAGAAGGGTCATGTGTAAGGGAACAAGGTAATAAATGGGAGACAAATGTGTAAGATGTTAGAATGGGACCATTTGTCATCATTCAAATTTTGAATTTCAAAATAATCTAGACCTAAAGTCTCTAACCCTAATCAGCTCTTCCATGTCCTCTGCACATGTTCTTGACCGGCCAACTCGGCCTGAAATATCCGGAATCTGGCGTTAACCACCGTTGACCCGTTTTTTTTTTTTGCATTTGCGCACTTTCTTCTCATATCTTCCTTCAATTGAATCTCTACAGAGACTTCAGAATTGGCCTCCGACCTCTGCATACGAAATGTTCCTCCATGAGTGTAGATCATCCAGGTAAAATTTCAAAGCTTAGTTCACTGTGGTTTGGCCGAAAATGCTGCAGGAATCAGTACAGGTCCGGTTTTACAGTTTTCATCTTCTAGTGCAGAAAATTTGACCGATCTTTTGAAGGCCTCCCACTTCGAACTAGCTCTTAAAATCTTCATAAAAAATGATGCTTAAGATATCTATAATGGATCTGGAAAGTTTCATCTCATTTGGAGTCGATTTAGTCAAGTTTTCACCCCTCCTTCCTTATATAGCTCGCTTTATCTTAATTGGAGTAGGAAAATGTCATAAGATTGACTTTTTAGTGCATTTCCAAGCTTCTCCATCATTTCTAAGTAATTATGTATAGCTCGCTTTCTCCTATCTAAAGTAGGAAAATGTCCTAAGATTGACTTTTTAGTGCATTTCCAAGCTTCTCCATCATTTCCTAGCATGATAAGGAAAACATAATAAATATATATAAATAAATACAAAAGCTAAGCAAAAGTGCAAGATTAGGGGAATAATTACTAAGTAATTATGGACCTAAGAGTTCGGCTTGGATTCAGTTGGTTGGTTCGTCTCGGTTGAAAATGTCAACCCTAGTTTGGACTATCATATTTGTAGGCTTTGAATTATGCCATTGTGGGAACTGGCCTTTAAATTTTGCCTTTGTGGGAACGCCGAACACAATATATATACATATATCATATATGTTGTTTATATCTGGCCACTTGATGGGGGCAAATTATATCCTTGTGAGCCATGTGTCATAATCTCAATGGGGGTAGTGGCCTCCACTCATCCTGAACTGCCTCCGCCCCTGAGTGCGAGGAATTAAGGGAATGGTTCGATCACCCTGAAAACTAAAACCACCAGCTGCAACACCCCAATTGATCACATTCTGGAAAGGATTTGTAAGTTCCAATATGTTCTTCTTTTGCAAAGCTCCCAGCTTCATAGACGAGCACTTAGTAGCCTTGCATTTGCCATCCTCATGGAATACCAGGTTACAATTCTTGCATAACCCTAACAAATTTTCAAAAAAGAAATCAATTTCTTCAACAATACCCGGTGCAAGCTTTAGAGTCTTTTTTTAGGAAGAACAGTTTGTCTAGGGCATGGGCAACCCTTTCACGAATTTTCCCAGTATTGACAAAGAGTTTGTCATCCATATCAAGATAACTTCCAGCAACAATAGCAACAACCTTGATGGTTTTCGGCTCCTCCAATGCAGGGGGTATATAATTAATACGTACCCAGAAGAATAGCGAAGCCATGTCAATGGTATGAATTGGTGCTAAACCATTATAATCCTGGATAAGCATGGGGGCTCGATTGAAATACCATGGCCCTCCCCAAATGACACGGTTTCCATCTCGTTTGAGATCAAAGGCAAACACAAAGTTTTTCTAAGGTCTTTCCTGAACCTAAACTTTCCTTCCATAACCCTGCGACGGAATTGACGTGTTAGGTCTTGCAGAACAAAAGGCTTTGGGGTTAGAGGGCGAGCGAGTAGGAAAGATTACGAAGGACAACGAGTTGACGCACCAATCGTGCGAGAGATGTCGAGGACATCATCACCAGCCAGCGCCATGGATGCAGCGAAGCTAGCAATGACTTCTTTAATGTCAGACATGTCGGGTTGTGCAAGATGGTGACTAATTGGCGTAGAGATCGCCGATTTAGGGTTAGGGTTTTTAGCATGCATCAGAGTGATTGCGCAATTGTAGCCTTTTAGAAATCTTTTTAGTAAGCATACTTAGATTGCTCTTATTTGTCATTTCTTTTGCTACATATTATTCGTTTTGCTTTGAAATATCAAAAATTAAGAAATGTACGATAAGTAACTTTCAAACAAAGTCTATGTAACAAGTGATTTCTAACTTATTAAGACAACTTTATAGTTTATGATCTTGATTTAGTAAATGAATTCAAATTGTTATGTACTTGCTCATAAGTTTCTTCTTCCTGTCAACACATAAAGTAAGTTTTTAATTTGAAATAAGTAATTTCGGCTTTCAAAAAATAAGATGATTGATACGGTCCAGTTTAATGTGATCGATCTAAATAATAATTATTTAACATTGATTGATCTAAATAGTAATTATTTAATATTACCATAATTATTTTCTTTTCTTTTTCAGTTTATGTATTGAAACTCATACAAATACTTCAATTTTGTTGGTCCGAATTATGACATTTGAGTTTCGAAAAAAAAATGCAAAATGATGAGGAGTAAGAGTTTTAAAATAAATAAATCAATCAATCGCAAAAGAAAGATACTCAAAATAGTGAGGTGTCACCCTTAAAAAAAAAAAAATATTGTGAGGTGTCAGATATGTATTAGTAGCAAGTTGAAACCCTACGCGTGTCCCTCGCAAAGATGGTAGATCACGCGAAATGTCAGTATTCACTATTCACCGTACTTAGTAGCTGACCTTATGTGAAGTGTAACAAAGTAAACAGTATAAAGGTCTACATGGCCCCCACCATCAGAATCATCCATCACCCATCACACATGCCGGAATCACTCTCAGCCCCTTGATCTGTAAAGTCAGCTCCAACCTCAGCCGCCGGATGTGCGGATTTACGAACTTGTTTCTTACGATGGAACCACAGGCGATTAAACCCCCTTCCTGAAGTGGGCCCCACTCTCCGCACTTGGATCTCGGCAGACCTATTTTGAATCTTAAGAGAAACCAAAGGAATGAGGTCGCCGCTCGATACCACGTCACCCACGCCAGTGGTCGAATCCTTTTCAACCTCAACTTTTCTTTCACCGTTTCGGCCAATCAAAACCCGAGCCCCACGAAAGTAAGCGGATCTGACGCCTATGTTATCCTCACCTCCAAAATTATTCGAAACGCACCGGACAAGAAAAATAAAGGGTTCAAAATTTTGGGGACAATTCCGTCACTTCATTAAAAAAAAAAACACAGACTTCAAAACCGCAATTCCCCTTGCCATGTCATCGATCCGCGTGACCCGTGGTCACGCCTTTTCCACCGTTGGATTATACCACCAACGGCCGCCCCTAGCCGTCCGATCCCACTCCGGAGGTTATCCCCTTGCTTTTCCCATCGACCAGATCGTCTAGAAAACCCACCTTTTAAATTCTTCCTCTCTTTCACATCTTGCTCTTCATCCACACTCTCACTCCAATTCTCTCAGACTCTTGAGTCTCTTACACAGCTCTCATGGCCACCGAGGAGTCCAACGAGCAACCGCCACCGTCGCCGGCACCGCCTAATCCGGCTCCGTCCCTCCCTGAGTACCCGAAGGTACACCTAATCTTCATTTCTCGCTCACCAAACCCTAATTTCAGCTGAATTTAGCTAAATTTTGTGTCCCCTTACAGATGATTATGGCGGCGATTGAGGCGCTTAATGAGAGCGAGGGGTCGAACAAGACCTCAATCGCGCAGCAAATCGAGTCCACCTACGGCGATCTGCCGCCGGCTCACGCCACGCTTCTGGCGCACCACCTCATCAAGATGAAGCAGAGCGGCGAGCTCGTTTTCGTCAAGAACAACTACATGAAGCCCGACCCCAACGCGCCGCCCAAGCGGGGCCGTGGCCGCCCGCCCAAGCCCAAGGTCCCGGCGCCGGAAGGAGCCGCCGTGGTCTCCTCGCCTCCGAGGCCACGTGGCAGACCTCCCAAGCCTAGGGATCCGTTTTTCCCGCTCCCAATTGCCAAGAGCTCGACATCCACCGGGTCCGGCAGGCCACGTGGCCGCCCTCCGAAGAAGGCCAAGACAAGTCCGACCTCGACTCCGGCTTCGGCTCCGGCGAGTGGTGCCCCTAGAGGTAGAGGCAGGCCACCGAAAGTCAAGCCCTCCGTAGCTCCGGTGGGTTGCTGAGCTCACAGTGAGAGAGAAAAAGAGAAACAACGAGTGCGTTTTTAGGCTTCTTTTTTTGGGGTTAAATTTTTAGGCGTGTTGAAATTTAGTCTTCGGCTAATTGATGGTTTAGCTTCATTGTCCCAGTCTTTCTATTTTTCCTGTGTTGTGTTCTGTGGTGGTGGTCATGGAGATTAGGGGTGGCCGGAATTCTGAATCTCCGGTTGTAATGTGACTAATTTCATGCCAATGTAAATTTGATCAGCGGCTACTTGGGCTTTTCTGCCATGTGCCTCTCTCTCTCTCTCTCTCTCTCTCTATATGCAAAAAGAAGGCGTTAGTTAATTTAAAAAATGTCACTCTTTTTGGTTTTTTAACTCCAAAGTTTATGCGCCTTTAACGCCTTTGGCTTTTAACGTGCTGGAATGTGGTTGGTTCCTTTTGTGGGATGCGTGTGCTTTCCTTGCTTCTTTGAGTAAAACAGCGATGGTGAGAAAGTAATTAAATGCCTAGTGGTGAAGAACTGGTATAAAAAGTCATCAACCCGGGTTTCTAAAACGGATCAACCGCTGGTCCAAACCGGAATGCTTGTCTGTATGTGGACAGATCGATATCTAGTTTGAACGGACAGTGTGGCAAAGGAGAATTCAGTCAATTCACTATGCCCCTAAGCCTGATTTGATACAAACAATAATTAACCATTATCTATCTAATAAGTCGTCATACACTATCTAGGTGCGAAGTGCGTGACTTGGATTGTAATGAGTTGTTAGGTCTATGGATCATAAACTTGGCTATCGGCTCTCTAATTCTCGACGCAATGTCTGCTATGGGCTGTTGGTGGCTTTGTCTTTGATTATTTTGGTTTGAAGTTGGTGTGTGGATCTCCATTCGATATTTTAATTGTGTAATTGTTTGAATCAAGTTGAAATTGTGCGATTTATAAACCGTAAAAATTATAAATACGATCACTTTCAAGTTTCGTTAGGCATTTTAACCTCAATAAGCCTAATTACCTACCAATGGCCGAAGAGAGGATTGGGATGAGTATATAAGATTGTCGAAAACATTTCTTACCTCTTATTGGCGCAATTAATATTACAATTATTGTTGCAATATTTTGGGGGTCCCTAATACCATTTCTTATAAGGCTGCGAACATGTTATGTCATATTGTGTTAATATATTGAATGTGTCACAGACTTCACAGATGATAAATTCAAACTCAACTCATTTAATAATTGTGTCAAGTGTAAACTTAAATCTAACATGTTTATTAATTTGATGTCCCGCTTAACCCGTTTAATTGACAAGTTGTATTGGGTTGAATTTGATGACCCATTTTAATCATATAAACAAGTTCACCACTTGAGCACATATAAATGAAAAAGATGTATGAAATCTTAAAAGACAATAGTACACAATTTCGCCTCTTGACTTGTGACGTTGACCCATAAATACATTTCAAATAAGTTATCTTTAATGACTTGTGTATGCTTTTTTGTTTTTTGGTAGAAATATATTCGGGTTCATGCACTACCCTTTTAACAAGGATATAAGTTCATTTTGTTCTGATGTGCAACCAACTTATTTTTCAGTCATGCGGATTCAGCTCGCTTTATCTGTACGGATTTCAAGTCGGATTATCGATAATTCTACAAGAAAATACGTCTAAGATCCCACTCAATTCTCATAAATTTATTTAATTTCATTTTAATATAAGATCGGTTAATTTTAAAACTTTGGTTACTACTAAGAAATAATAAGATGAGATTACAGAGAGAACCCTGAGTAATCTAAGAACACGCCGCACGCGCCTAGGGCTTGGTCTTCTCCAGCAAATCTTCATGCCTTGTCCGGCGCCTCGTCCTTAGGATGCCGTCGTCGGACGGGCTAGACTAGACAGGTTGTCCGTGGGTGGTTCCTCGTGGAACGTTGGTGGTCGGATTGAGGGCTACAAGTTGAAGGCATCAGGGTGTCCATATCGGGCCCTATTATTGTCGCTTGGAAGCGTTGGTGTGAGGGGTAAGCAGAGGTGGAGTGGTGGTGGTAGACGGGTGGGGCTGCGGGATCTACAACCGGATTGCGGTGTCTCCCATCTCTGGCCAAAAACGATGAAGGAGGAAGCATATCAGTTGGTTAGGTCGGCGGGTTTGTCTACAGATGTGGCGCGATCCGATCGGATCTCTGACCAATGCTTTGTTGATTGGTGGACGGGGGGGTGGCAAGTGTTGGGGTTGTCGCCGGTTTCTGACCATCTCACAAATGCAATTGGGGGGTCGGGTGTTGTAGGGTTTTGGCAGCTAGGACGGAGTGGATGGGGATCTGGTGGAGGACGCTTTAAGCCGTGGTGTCGAGGTGCGACGGCGAGGATGTTCCCTGAGGTGACTGACTGCGTGTAGATCCCCATTTGGGCCAGGGAGTTCTTTTTCTGGGCCAATTGTTTTGCTTTTTCTTTTTTGCATTTTGTTTGTTTTTTAGCTTTAGGTGGCTTCATGCCCTTAATAATGTCCTATTCTAAGTTAGTAGGACGAGGTAGGCGTTGTCCGAGTATGTGCACCTTGAGTGTCGTGTCTGGCATGGGACGACGACGAGTTCCTTGCATCATTAAATGATCGCAGCCTCCTAGTGGCAGGATGAAACCAAGTGTCACTGAATTTTTTTTTCGGTGGCAACATAATGGGAAAGTTGATATTATTAGTCTATTATGGCTCCGCGTGAGCATTATCTTTCCGGTATATCACCAAAATTGTAAAGCAAATGGAGTAGCCAGTTGTGCACTCTTTGCTAATTGGTGCGTGATGGAATACACAATATTAGTAGGGCCTTCTGATATTATTTCGGAATGTTCTCTTAAGGCTTCTTATTATTTAGGGTTTAGGCTTTATGTCCCCCCTTGTATTCTATGGTTTCATTAATGGTTATGGCTTAAGAGCAGCCGTTTTGGCCCTACCTAAAAAAAAAAAAGTCTCCTTTATAACCAATCCAATCATACTGAACAAGGAAATTATGTTTTCGGCGTAGTACCAATGAAGAATCCCTGCTATCTCTACGTATTTGATTGTAGAATGAGTAGGTCTATTTCTATGTACCATTGTGGGTACTACCACTATCTTCTTGTCTGTCTATGCCATTAAATGATAGCGAAAATGTATGTAAACGGTCTATTCTGGCTTGTGATGAATATATTATCTCGCCCCTTAGGCCTATTCAAAAAACAAGGAAATTATGTTTAACTTCCATTGAATTCGTATATACCTGTGACAATAACTAAATTCAATGTTAAACTTATTTAGTTTCCATCTTTAAATTCATATTTAATAGTAGTTGAATATAGTTTTCTCAATCAAGTACTGACCCAAACCGAGCTGCCTGGTATGGAGGTCCCATGTCTAGAGTTCAAATCCCAACTCCTACTACCATGTGGACAACATGTTTGAGGGGGTTTCGGGTTCGTGCGCCTGTGGCAGGAGAGTAGTATGACTTTGTTGGGATACTCTCGTGCACCTCAGTCCAAATACTGACTGAATGAGTGTATTACTAACTCGCTAACGTAACCGAGGTGACTTGGTATGCTTAGGTGCGGATATCCGTACATAAGCAAAAGGTATGGATTTCCATATTTGACCCACTTTTCGATTATATTTTCGCATCTTAACAGTTCAGTTTTTAGGTTCTAATGTATATATCATCTCTACAAATTTTTAGCCAAATTGATAATAGTTAAGGCATCCAAAATTGCAATTTACACGAACGAACCGAATCTGTCGAACCGGAACCGTTCGTGTTTATAATAGTAAATTGCAGTTTTAGATGCCTTAACGATTATCAATTTGGCTGAAAATTTACAGAAGTGAATAACTCATATATATCTAAAAACTAAACGGTTAAGATGTGAAAATGTGATCGAAAAGTGAGTCAAAACTGAAAATTCATTCCTTAGCTTAAGAACGGACGTCCGCAACCAAGAAGGGCATGCGTGTATATATACCGACCAACACTGATAATTTTTGAAGATTCTACTCAACTTTCCGAAAATTTCTTCCAATAGAGGCCCGACGCGATGAAATGTTCACCGGAGGGCAGGGACAGTGAGGCGAATCCATACAACCGTGCGAATCGCTCTCTCTCTTTTCGGATCTCCGCCCAGATAGCACCTCACTACGTGCCTACCCGCCACGTGGGGAATATTATACAGCATATTTTGGCACAAACGTCACCCGATCCCAAACTCACTCCAATTTCCCTATGTAAATCCTAGCGTAAATCCTACACACTTGGCCACCTTTCATTCCGTTCTCGTTCGCTACAACCACCTTTCGTTATAAATCATCTCTCTCTGTGAGCCTCTCTCTCTCTCTCGGTCACTGTGGACTAGTTCATTTCTGTGTGCTCCGATTTGAATCGTGCTTTGTTCTCAGGAACGAAAATGTCGATTAAGCGCGTCCAGACTACGCCGTTCGACGGCCAGAAGCCTGGAACCTCCGGTCTCCGCAAGAAGGTTCGTCTCTCACCTCTTTCAAATTTCTAATCAAATGTTTTCGAAGCTCGATCTATCTCGTTCGTTTACTCTGTTCGTAATTCTTCGATTCGGTGAATTCTCGCACTAGATCATCAGATTAGTTCCTGTGATTGAAATCTGTTTCAGTTTGATCTCTATTAGATCAAACGATTATCGCTTGATGCCTCTGTATAGTTGTAGATGCTTTGGTTTTGTAATTGAATTAGATCATAGTTGTAGCACAGAATGAGAACTGGTGAAGTTTCAGGTAAGAAGGATAGTAGTTTTATTCTGGTTTGGATGGATGAATGTGATGATCACTCTATTGAGTCCTTGAGTTGATGAGAATATCTATTCCAGGCTTACTATTTCGCCAGAGATAATGCTTTAAACAAAAGAAAAAAAGATGCTATGTGGAGTAAAATTATTGTCTGGTGAATGTGCTAACTATCTTGCACTTGATATCATTGTCATCTGAGTACTGATCCTTATATGTCAATGTTTTGTGGTTGGTCTTGACAAAATATGGAGTCGACTGTGTTCAATCTGTACTAGATTCCACGTAGATCTTGTGTTCTGTGTTTCTTAAAAATGTTAGCGGCCATGAAGAAATGAAACATAAGGAGTAGTCGACCACATTTCTGTAATGTTTCAGTTATCGTTGTAAGTGGCTTTTATTTTCATGGGTTTGTATAGGATTGCCTGTTAGAGAACTTTTCAAATTTTTGAGTTTTGATTCAATTTGTAAAAACTAGAAAGGGCAATATAATGATAATAGAGATCGAGTGTTAGAAGATGCATACCTTTTTTAAGCTAAGTTCAACACTGAGGTGTACTGATTTGTTTTAGTACTGTGGTGTGTGGTACTTTTCAGGTGAAAGTTTTCATACAACCCAATTACCTGCAAAATTTTGTTCAGTCAACATTTAATGCCCTCCCAGCAGATCAAGTTAAAGGTATACAATGTTTTCTTTGTTTCTATTTATACTTTTAGAAAATAAGGCTTAATACACACACACACACACACACAGATTTTATCTAGAGTGGAGTTCCGCTTTGAAATTAAAGTGTGAACTTCGAGTTTTTGATCATTATTCGGTCGCATGTCCACACTCGACCGTTCAGTTTTTAGGTACTAGTGTATAGATCATCTCTGTAAATTTTCAGCCAAATTGATGATTGTTAAGGTATCTAACTCGCTTAAATCAATTGACGGACTGAATCTGTCAACCTAAACCGTACTAGCTTTAAGGCAGTAATCAATGCCTTAATGATCATCAATTTGGCTGAAAATTTGTAGAGATGATCTATACACTAGTACCTAAAAACTGAACGGTTGAGATGTGGATATGCGACCGAAAAGCGACCCAAAACTCGAAGTTCACACTTTAATTTCAAAGCGGACCTCCGCTCTGAATAGGATCTATATATATATGGAATTGCAAAATTCAATCTGAATTTACAAGTCAATTTTTGCTAATAAGGCACGAAAACTGGTGTACGCACAATTCTGTTTGATCTGACAGAGTTATACTTTTATCATCTATTGGTAAAGGAGATCTAGTCACATCCTTTTGTTCTGTGTTAGGAAGTAAAGTTATGTTTGTCCAAAATAGATAGTTTTGGCATTTAGGTTAGACTAATTGCGCCCTATGTTAAAGGTGAAATGGTGGCAAGTTTGCAGAGTCTGTTGCAACTGTTGTAAGTATAGGGAAAAAGCATGGGTAGCTTAATACTGAACTAATTCTCTACTTTTTTTTTTTTTTTTCAATCTTAAAATATTAACTTCTCATTTTTCTCAACAATGCAGGTGCTAGACTTGTTGTATCTGGCGATGGTCGCTATTTTTCGAAGGAAGCAATTCAGGTCATTTTGCGTTTCTTGTTCTTTCAAAATGCAGATTGTTGTTGCTCTCTCTCTCTCTCTCTCTCTCTCTCTCTCTCTCTCACACACACACACACACACACACACAAACAGAGCCTGATAGAGCAACACATGTTTTATCAGTATTTATGATACATATGGACTTTATGTGTTTTCCATGCCATAATGTATGCCCAGTCTCTAGTAACTAAACTGTTGTTGGTTATCCAATCTCCCACTTTCCTTTTTTGGGTGGGGGAGTTGACAGTTTATTTCTTCTTCTGTTCTTCTGATAAGACTTGTAGTGAAAACTATAATGTCCTATATATTCTGATATTTTTTGTTTTTTTGTTTTATTGACAGATCATAATTAAGATGGCAGCAGGAAATGGAGTAAAAAGTGTTTGGGTTGGTCAAAATGGATTGCTTTCGACTCCTGCTGTATCAGCTGTTGTACGTGAAAGAGTTGGGGCAGATGTAAGTTATATTTTTTTAAGATATAGACCTCTGTATTCATTATTGTTACTTTCAATATTATTATTAATCTCTTATCCTTCTTCTTGGATAAAGTTTGGTTTTGGAACTGGTTCATATGTTTGTACTTTGAATCTAGGGATCCAAAGCATCAGGTGCATTTATTCTCACAGCCAGTCACAATCCAGGTGGTCCTAATGAGGTAGGTGATATTACTTATATTGAGATAAGAGTTCCCAATAATTTTTGATGACTCTGTAGCTCAGCTGGTATTATTTAGGTACTAGATGATGCTTAGTTCCAAGAGATGGATAGTAGCATATTTCTTGTAATGGGTGATTTGGAACTAGGAAAAAGTAACAATATAAACAATGGAAATCAACAAGATTTGTTTTACAGGGTACTGATTGGAAACTACCCCCTTTTCTTATATGTTTAGTCCTATTTAAACAATATGATATGCTCTGTTCTTTGTTTCTGATTGCAGGATTTTGGCATTAAATACAACATGGGAAATGGTGGACCTGCTCCAGAGTCGATTACAAACAAGATATACGAGAACACAACACAAATAAAGGAGTACTTAACTGTGGATCTACCTGAGGTACTCTTAATCTGAGCTTGAGTATATTATATTACTGTACAGTTTCCTTCTTTTTAACTAGTCTGTTTTGTATTTTCTATGTACGGTAATGACAGAGCTCCCAATGTGTGTGACACAGGTAGATATCACTAAACCAGGTCTAACCAGCTTTGAGGTTGAAGGGGGAACTTTTACTGTTGATGTTTTTGACTCCGCAAGTGATTATGTGAAATTGATGAAGTAAGCTTTTTTTATGTAGAAATCCTCTGCCTCTTTAGATTGATTACACCACTGTTGATACCATTACATCTGGACATTGTTTCTATCACTTATCACGTGTCATTTCCCAGGTCAATTTTTGATTTTGATTCTATCCGAAAGCTGTTATCGTCTCCAAAGTTCACTTTCTGGTATGTAGATGGATTCTACTTTTCATTATTTTGTTGGATGAGTTTGTGGGATATACTTATGGCCGTGAGTGGTTCTGTGACTTATCTCCATTGTCTTGTTAAAGTTTTGATGCACTACATGGAGTTGGTGGTGCTTATGCAAAACGTATTTTTGTGGAAGAGCTTGGTGCAAAAGAAAGCTCATTACTGAACTGCGTACCCAAGGTTTTTCTATGTTCAGGACAACTTTGATTTACTATTTAGTCTAATCTCATTCTGTTCGTATGCGTAACCCTGTTTTTCTTGTGATTCACCACATGAAAACAGGAAGACTTTGGAGGAGGGCATCCAGACCCTAATCTGACCTATGCAAAGGAGTTGGTTGCTCGTATGGGTTTGGGTAATCAGATACTCAAGATCCCCCAGAATTTGGTGCTGCTGCTGATGGTGATGCAGATCGTAACATGATCCTCGGGAAAAGGTAGTATCAGTCTTGTTAGTATAACTGTAATCTTGTCTTTAACTTGCATTGATTTCAACTTCGCTTGTTCTTTTAGGTTTTTTGTTACCCCATCGGATTCTGTAGCCATCATTGCTGCAAATGCAGTTGAAGCCATACCTTACTTCAAATCTGGTCTGAAAGGAGTTGCCAGGTACTTGAATAGACTGCTTAGCTTCTTTTGTTTCTCTGCAAACACACTGTTATCTTGAAACCGTGGTATAGCGTTTGTCAATTACATCAACAAGTCAGCAGGTACTGAACCAGTGTCCTGATCCCCCACCCCAGTGTGTGGGGAGGTGTCAATTGACCACGAGGCCATCGGCTTAACCTAGTGTTCCGTTAATGTGGTATATTTATTGATTGCTGACGGTTAAGAAACGTTATCAACTAAGCATGGAATAAGAGTTTAGTTCAAACTTCAAAGTATCATGCAATAGTTGAACAGGCCAATGACTTGCTAGTTTATCTAAATATCTGGCAAGTTTGAAAGTTTATGTTTTAAATGTCTGTCTGTCTTTTGGATATATCCTAAAATTCTAGCTGTTATTGATTATGATCTCTTGAACTTTTCCCACTTGTAGGAGCATGCCCACCTCTGCTGCCCTAGATGTTGTAGCCAAACATTTGAATTTGAAATTCTTTGAGGTACTCTCACTCAAATGTCGTGAACCCCTCTGATTATCACCGCTCCACCTAAACCCTAAACTCTGTATGTGAACCCTAAGCTGCTGGGGGAAACATTTAACTTCTTTTTTCTTTTTGTTTGCTAGGTACCCACTGGCTGGAAATTCTTTGGTAATCTAATGGATGCTGGTTTATGTTCAGTTTGTGGGGAAGAAAGTTTTGGAACAGGTCTGTTTTCACTTTTTTCTTTTCTCTTTTCTTTTCTTCTAAAATTATTCAATCAACATTTGGAATTATTAGAAATTGATACGATCTTAATGCAATGTCATTTGTTGTGTCTTTGGACAGGGTCTGACCATATACGCGAGAAAGATGGTATCTGGGCAGTTTTAGCTTGGTTATCTATACTTGCTTATAAAAATAAGGATAACATTGGTGGGGACAAGCTTGTAACTGTTGAGGACATAGTTCGCAAGCATTGGTCTACCTATGGTCGCCATTATTATACTCGATATGACTACGAGGTATACTATTATTTTTTGGTGTTTTTTTAAATTATAGAGTCTTGTAGTGTATTAATCATTTTACATTCTTTCTTGAAGAATGTGGATGCAGGGAAGGCAAAGGAACTGATGGCATCTTTGGTGAATTTGCAATCTTCCATTCCTGAAGTCAATAAGTATGTGTTTGTGACACTATATCAACAAAATTCCTTGGTCAGATGTGCAAATTCTGCTGTTCTATTTCTTTGTCATTTCTAAAACTATGCTTCAAACCCCTTTTATCTTCTGAATCAAATACTGTCTAGAAACTGGTGGTATGAAAATTGACAACCAGCGGCGTGCTTCTTGGAGGCACCATCAGAAAAACTGTTCATTAATGACCAAAAAAACAAAAACTGTTCATTGATATATTTGTAACAATATCTTTGCCTCATCTCCCCCTTTTTCATGGTTAATCATGGCGCTTACCATGAATGAGAAAATACATTTTTTAAGTTAAATATTTAGTGTTTGTTCTTTCTTTCCTTTTTTGTTTTTTTAAACATACTGGGGCTGTTTGTTTATACAGGATTGTGAAAGGCATATGCTCTGATGTCGCCAATGTTGCTGGGGGTGATGAATTTGAATATAAGGATTCTGTTGATGGTTCCATCTCTAAACACCAGGGTATTCGGTACTTGTTTGAGGATGGATCACGATTGGTAAGTTGACTTAACTTTTGTTAATGGTTTAGCCATTTAATCAAGATCTATATGTGACCCTGGCATAAGAAGATTATTCCTACTAAGATGATGCTATTGCTGTAAAAGGTTTGTTTTATCAATATTTGGTGTTCAAGACTGCTAGAATTTTATAAACACAGCTGGATTTACAAGAAAATATTCTTTTGTGGTTTGGCTTGAAGTCTGGAAAAAACTATTGGTAAATTGACATTTATACTAAAACTAAGATTCTGCTTCACCTGGGTTTTCTAATTTTGTCTATAAACACTTCATATAAAATTTTAAAAATTAAAAAGAAATCATAGATCAAGATTAATCAAGTAGGCCAAATTTCTTTGTATATTATTACAGAAGACTCTTTCCAGCTAACTTGATCTATTCATTCTTCTGCTCCCTGAACATGATTGCAGGTTTTCCGCCTCTCAGGCACTGGCTCAGAAGGCGCAACCATTCGTCTCTACATTGAACAGTATGAGAAAGATCCTTCAAAAATTAGCAGAGAATCTTCAGAAGCACTTGCTCCTCTTGTGAGTTAAATCTTCATCTTATGGTCATTAGTGCTCTCCAGCCAAAATGTTGTTAGCTGACTCTGATTAATTGTAAATTGTATACAGGTTGAGGTTGCTCTTAAGCTTTCCAAGATGCAAGAATTCACTGGCCGATCTGCCCCAACTGTCATCACATAGATGGACAGGGCCACAATCACGGTAACACCGTGATTTATTTTGCACATCAAAAAGGACATGAGCTTGGTGTCTTTGAATGTATTAATAATAAGACCCTTTAGTAATTTTGATGTTTTCAGTAGCCTTGCTACAGCAGGCAAATGAGTCTTGACGAGTACAAATACTTCTCGATATAATTTTGATTCTCAGAATAATGTGAATTAAAGGAATACTTTGCGATCACATCCAATTCTCGTGTTTGTTTACAAATTATAGTTTCGTTAGCTGCAGCTTTTATAATTTTTTTCTTGCATTCTTCCAAGTTACAACAGCGTGGGGTGGAAAGATTGGATCAGAAATCCCTGCTTTGCAAAAAGAATCTGTTTTATGTCTGGTTTGTTTTGGATTGCATTATGTGGTACAGGGAAACTCCAGTACATAAGGGAATTAGAATTTGTCTTGTGTTGACTGTTGAGTCACTGAGTCATATTCGCGTGGAAGGTTCCTGTGTCTTGATTGCCGATAATACCATCAAGATTCGTTTGGAAGAATTCCAATGATATGGGTGGTAGCCAGAGCGAGCAAATGAGGCCCTCAAATTTTCTGAACAGTCTTTTGTAGTCTCTAGTTGACGAGTGAGAGTCTCACCTGTGGTCCCAATAGACTATATGATCAATGTTGAAATTAGTTAATTGAACATTTTGCTATTATATCTCATCATACGGTATCAATAATGCTTTCGAAACTTGAGTCTGTTTGGAATTGCATTTCAAGGTAGCTTGGAATGTCGTCTACAACCAATTTAGATTTTGCTTTATATATATCGCATGTATGCTTAAAATTTTCATTCAATTAGAACACGGTTCACGTTGCGAGATTGTTTCAGACTTTTAAACAATGTGACAACCGTTTACCTAACAATAATAGGGATATGAGTGGTTCATCTCCTCCAATTGGACTGGTTGTGAACTTACATATCATTTTTATTTTTGTAATCCTATAGAGTATTGAATGAAAGTTTCTTTTCTCGAAAAAAAAAAAAAACGCAAAAACAAAAACAGTTCTTATATATACATATAGGGCAAATTATTGGTCACACCCTGTACTTTGGGTGCGTCGACAGTTCAATCCCTAACATCTTAATTTTAACAATTAACTCCCTAAACATTCAAATTTCACACAATTCAATCCAAAATGACCATTTTACCCCTCACTTTTTTTTCCTTCTCTTGCTTCTCTCTCTCTCTCTCTCTCACACACACACACACACACACACAAGTTGATCCTTCATCACTCTCCTTTACCTGCTCAATCTTCATCACTTCCTCTTCCCACAAACCCCTATCCTACCACTGTGGATTTATTTTTCTATAGTATATTTGAAACACTTATCAAAGAAGAGATACTGAAAATAAGAACAATATGAAATCGTCATTGTCCTGAGTATATATCAGAAAACCCATTGACTGTCAAAGTCCTCTCCCACATGCCTGGCAACGAGGCAAAGCTCATTTGAGTTGCTGGAGTGTATATTATGTGTTCATAAATTTCATCAGACAGGACCTGAACGAAACTGCTTGATCAATACACTGCTTGGCTCCATTACTAACCAAAACCTTATCAGGTGTGTAAGAGATCCCATTCTCCTCTGCACAAACCCAATCATCACTCACAAACTCCAAACCTCAAATCCAATTAACATATTTTCACTCAACAAAAATTGAAAATAAAATAAAATAATAATAATTGAAAAACTCCAACCTTGCAGCTTATGACAAATCTCTTGGCGCAGCTCCAAAGTCCCTGCATTTGGTGTGTACCTGGTATACCTTTCCCGAATTGCATGGATCCTCGCCTATTTCAAACCTCTAATCAAAACGCAATAATCGTAATTTCACACCCGAATTGACATAGTATTGAAGCAAGTAAGTACCTCAGCTACGACGGAAGGGGTGTCGAAATCGGGCTCGCCAGCGACTAATCTGATCACGGGGACTCCGGGCTGGCTAATCGCATCATTTGAATCTTCCAGCGCTGTCTTTTTGAGTCAAGAGAGAGAGGGACCTAGTGTTCGACAATGAGGAGCCCAGTCGAAGAAGAGGATGTGGGGTGATGACAAGGCTTTCTAATTCATTTAGAGATTCTGATGACGAAGGACAATGGTTGCTGGAGAGCAGGCAAGCAAGATCAGTGTCATCCTATGCTCAGACAGGTCATAGATGGCCCCATGATTGGTTCGAGTTGGGGTAGCAGGATCGGGTGGCAGCTTCGTTGGGATATGTTTGAGCCCAAAAGTAATTTTGGCAAGATCCTTGAGTGGATTTAGCATAACGGGCCGATACCTGCGGCCCAAAAATAAGCCTACTCGGGTTTGGGTTACGACTTCACCCATTCCGTGATCCATAAGGAAAACGAGCCCTTATTGGAGTCAAGTAGCGGAGATCGAATAGGAAACTTCAATAAAGAATCCTTCTAGAATAAGGACACAGTCGAAACCCTAGGTATAAATACCAGGTTTCAGGGACGAATTAAACACAACTCTCAAATCAACTAATCTCTCAGATTATCAAAGCCTCCCCGGAGCAAACCTTCAACCTAGTTGAAACCCGACGACCGTACTTCTAGTCCTAGTCTCGCCAGGAGCCGACTGTTAGTGCTACTGCCACCGATACTACCAGCGAAGCAAGGGTAACGCCTTCGCAACCTAGCGAAGCTAAAGATATGCTTTAGCAAAAAACCCGTGCTTTCTCAAAACGAAAAGTGATTGCTCTGCTCAACCTACAACGTTGAGTATCGATTCGGTGACGCGAAGAGATCACAACCAAAGTCCTTATCAGTAAGGCAAAAAGTCCTTTTCGGAAGGCATAGAAAAGAACATTGTGACGAGGTTGGTGCTCTCCTCGTCCACATCGTTTGATTCAAGAAGTCAGGTCAAGGGACTCCCCCGATGACTGCACCCCACTGTGCTGGCACGCCTGCGCACACGCTCAAAAGAGACAGTTTGCACCCATATTGGTTTTTGGAGCCAAACAGAATCTATTGGTTTTTGTTCAGATCAGGTCGGTATTCGCTCTGATCAGATCGTTCCGATCGAGATTGGGATCTCTAGCTTCAATCTAGGGAAGGGTGGCGTGTCTTTGTAGGTGTAAAGGGGATGATGGAGGGTGGAATGGTCGGATCGCGCTTCCACGACATCAAGTTGGTGGTGGGACGACGACGGCTCAGGCGAGTTGGCAAGAGGAGAGAGGAAAGACAGCGCCGTCTTTCTGAGCAGAGAGAGAGAGAGAGAGAGAGAAGCAGAAAAAAATAACAAAAAAAGAGAGAGAAGAATTTTTATTTTTTAAAGGAAGTGAAGGGTAAAATGGTCATTTTAGACTAAATTGTGTGAAATTTGAATGTCTAGGGAGTTATTTATTAAAATTAGGATGTTATGGATTGAACTGTCGACGAATCCAAAATACATGGTGTGAATAGTAATTTACCCTATATATATATATATATAAAGTTATTCCTTGTAGTAAACCTTCATCTAAATATTTATGAATTATATATCATTTCAACCAACTGACCAAGTAACGCATGTTAATGCATTTATTGCATTATCTTGGGCTTCAACAAATCTAATGCAGGCAAAAGCATCTGTAGAAGACTTTATGACAAGCTATATGATGACAACTTTACATGACTCTAGGTCACTATCCCAAGCCATGATCCACCCAAGTGGGCAAAACCCTACTAAGGAAAACAACTTTCTATCCACATGCATTCGTATCTATAGCAGTACAGCTAGTGTCAACATCATAGACCAGCTTCAAACGGCACTCCAGTCCCCGGAATCCACGCGTCTCCTGCCAAGAAATTCCCTACGGTGAACTTCCCCGCCTCCACCGCACTCGTTATAACCCGAAAACCAGGCCACTTAACTCTCCCTCCAGTAGCAGCACCAGCCCCAGTGTTCATATACTCCCCATAATAAAGCGTATCTAACGCAAAACTTCCACTCCAAGGAAACCAACCTTGTGGCGCAATCAAGCCATCTAGGTTACTCTTCATTATCACCGTCCTTGAATACTTCTTCCACGGCCGACCCAAATAGGTCCTGAACGAGCCCTGCACGGCTCTCAGGTCCGGTGCCGCCGTTATGCGGCAGTTGTGGATAATAATGCCCGTGTTCTCATTAGGGTCTATCCGGGATTGGGCCGTCACGGTGTTGATCTGGTTGCTCATGGGCTTTCTGACGTAGATGTTGCAGTTCTGGAGGATGGCGGCGGCGTCGCCGAAGATGAAATCTACGGTGCCGTATACGTCGCAGTCACGGTAGAACTGGCGTTGGGAGTAGACGTATAAGGTGTCTTGGTAGCCTTTGAAGCTGCATCTGTAGAAGACTGAGTGGTCGGCGCCGGAGCGGAGTGCGACCGCTTGGTGTTTCTGTGGTCCGGCAGTGTTTTCGAATGTCATGTCTTGAGCTATGAAGCCATCGCCGGAAACACCTGTTGGATAAGATTATATGAGATAATAATGGTGATTCAAGCATAAATGTCACTGCATGCACAGATGACTTCTATACCTACAAAAATTCATGGTGCAAATTTGCAGTACTTTCTCTTTTTTGAATCGAAATAGAGAACAACAAAATTCACAGACTTGATTTAAAAATATTACTAGAGTTGCAATAATAAAAACACCGAATATCCGTAATAAGGTACATAGGATATCATTTGTTTTAGACGTGTTTATTTGTCCCGTCGAAAATTATTATGAAATATTTGTGTTCATTTTCTCCACCAAAAACCTAGTCTTCAATCATATCAGTTCGGATGTCAAGATGGGATGTATCTAAGGTTAAAAATTAATATCATCGGGTTTAGAGAAGTTTTAAATACATACCCCTAATTACTTAATACACACTCCATACTTAATACACCACCCATTTAATTCTCTCATTCTAATATTCTACTAAATACACAACTCAAAGTACCTAAAATATCCTTAATCTCAAAAATCATGAAATATCCTATTATTTGACTATATTAAGGCTACTATTTAATATGATTAGTATATTCTAGTATATTGATGCTTTTAAATGACCATATTGATTACTTGTGTTACTTATTTAGAAATCCATAAAGATTTATTATTGTTCCCTTTAAATAGATGCATATAAATAGGTTTTATATTATTTGAGTTCTCATTCACCAAACACCATGTTGACCAAGTATAAAATTATGAGTTGAACATTTAACCAAAACTATATCACTAGTTTCTCTCCAATGGTGGAAATACAAAGTTGTCATTAGAGGGGCCAAAGAAATTAACAATTACAAAGTTTTTTCACTCGTGATGTTTTATATTAGAAAATAAATGGATTAATCGTATCTCTTAGAAAAAAGAAAGAAAATGAAATTAACCGAAAAAGGGAGTAAAACAATCCGTTTTAAAAACATTTAATACCTTTGATTTTGCAATTCTAAATATTATGGCTTCTAACCTCATTTAATTACAATTTATTTAAGAAAAAAATAAATTAGATAGTTTTTAACTTTATTCTTGTACTAAATTAGGAGGCCATGTATAGAAATTTGTTGTGTTTATCTAACTATTTATACATAAATTATTCTATATAAGGAAAATATAACTATTTTTTTTATTTCTTTTTAATGCATAAACATCTGTTTTGGTCATTCAACCTACCTACAAAATCTAATTTGAAATATAAAATAATAGGAATGTGTATTAAGTGATTAGAGATGTGTATTTAAAATTTCTCTCGGGTTTAATGTTTGAAAGGAAATGAATACCGAAAGTGGCAGAGCGAAAAGTGGTAGAGCCATCTTGGGCATTTTTATTCCCGGTAACAATGGTGGCATCCATCCCATCTCCGACAAACATCAGCTTCTTCATTGTCTTCTTAACCTCAACATTCTCTTTGTAAACCCCTGCCTTCACGTATATGACAACCGTTCTGGTCCCACTACCACTACTTTCCTTGGCTGCAGCCACAGCTTCAGTTATAGACTTGTAATTTCCAGATCCATCTTGAGCTACTACTATATCAGCTGGCTTTGGTCCAACGCTCGACTGGAGAAGCTTTCGATCTGAAGCTGAAACCCATTCCGGGAACCCATCATCAGACTTGAGCAATAAGCGTCTGCCTCGTACCTGTTTGCTGAAATGCATAGCCGAGGAAGAAGAAGAAGTACTAGACGCCTTGTGTATCGCTAGCGAATTGCTAAGCAACATAGGCAAGTCTCTGCTTAGCTTGTAAAAGTTTGGAAACGAAGATTGTAAATGAGAATTAGGAATGTTTAGATCGCTAAAACCGTTTTGGCAAGTTTGTTGATTGGCAATGGATGCACTAAGCCATGTATTAGCGTCTAAAGCATTGTTGGCACTCATCGAACGATTGAGCTTGTCAATGGTATCCTCGTAGAGTTCCAAGCAATCATCCCACGCCAACTTGGCTGGCTCGTTGTACAATGACTTCAAGTGCACTGCTGATGAAACAAGTCGATGCGCTTCGATGGCTTGGTCCATGGTGACCTTGAGGGCTAGGCCACGAAATGCAAACCCTTGCTCGCGAACATCAAGAGTCGATAAGAGGTTGTTGGTAATGTAATGGTTGCAAACTTGAGGATATGGGGTTTGGCTGCATGACGCTGTTATGGAAACAATTTGTACTACAAGAAAATTTGAAGTGATCATAAAAATGGCTAAGATCACAAGGCTATCCATCGAGGACCTAGTAATAAGCTTAGAATGTTGTTGTATATAGAACTTGAAGAAGGAAATGAGGTTTATATAGGCCAGAGGAGTTGGGATTATTGCCTTTGGTGGGGTTTACATTGGTGGAGTTTTTTCTTTGGGAGGGGAAAAGGGGTTTACGGTTGTGTCCTTGAAAGGACATGAACTACTTGAAAAAAGGCTCGCTCACGCCCCTGGGTTGCTTAATTGATGTGGCAATATTTATTGATGATTAATATATCTATGCTTTACAAAAAGTGAAAGTAACATATACAAAAGATTGGTGCATGAGTGCAAGACTGGCTAATATTAAAATCTACGTGTTGACTCTTTCCCACCAAGTCTTTGTAGTCTTCTGTGAGTTCCCTTTGGAATATGGTGTTGAGCTATATTTGAAAGACAAAGATTGATGATGATTTCCCTCCAATTTGGTAACCAAAATCGTATTTTGCCTCTTCTTTTAAGGTTTGAGAACTGTCTTAGAAGAGTCATTCACTATCATTTACTACTTGTTTCATACGGACTCAGTCAAGATACCAATTTATGTTTGGTCTAAATCAAGATTTATAATATCATTAATATATAGATGTTTTTCGACATTTTTTTCATATCGAAGTTCTATATTTCCATCCAAATTTCGATTTGTGGATGACCGGATTTAAAGTTTCATGAACGATATATTCGAATCAATGAAAACATGGATAAGAAAAGGCCAAATCAAATGGTTGCATTAATTAGAGATTGGCATGTAATAGCTAGCTAGCAAAGTAAGTTAGATAGAAAGCTTTCATTTCTAGTTGGGTAGAGAACTTCATAATGATTCTTGCATATACACTCGAAAAGACTCGTGAATGAGCTAATAGTTTTGGCCTCCTTTTAATTTTTGGACGTGACTGGCCCTATACGAGCCCAGCGCATGACCGGTGAAGATTTGAAAACTGGGGGAGCTTCCACCTAGAATCGAACCTTGTACCTGCCGCCTAACCCCCTTACCCATCTTGTTGTTATGAAATGAGGCTTTGTTGCATTATATGTGATTGCAATCACTTGGAGTAGGATGATGTTGAGCCATTCGAGGAGTAGGCGGGGAACCAAGACCTAACTATTTCTATGGGAGTCGATGCTTTCGGGAATGATACCGGATACCAGCCTGCCTCGGATTTTTTTGGTTTAGTAAAGATGAATCATTATTGGATGATCATATACGATGCCAGGTGGATGCTAGGTATCAGATAGTCTACCGATATTTCTGTATACGTGGACTGTTACAAGCCCCTCAGAAGGGTTCGAATGCAACTCTTACAGGCAGAAGAGTCTGTTCTTAGGGTTTAAAAATGCATTGTAAGACTTTGGAATACTGAAAAAAACTAACTAATTAACAAATGTGTGCAAAATAAGCAGGACGCAATCCGATTTGACGACTTGTATATACTGCAGTTCTCAGTTAACTACGTACAAAAACTGACAAACAAAACTCAATGTATACATAAATTGCATGTTCGTCTTGATTGTACGTTGTTAAAGATAATCGAGTCACACAACCCTTTTCCCTTTCCTGTCAATTTTAGTTAGGCCCATGCATGCATGCTCCAATCAATTTAGTACTCCTAGCTATTGATCCTTTCACAATATTACCTCAAGATCTAATTGGCTTCCCGATCTAACTATTCTCTCATAAAAAGAGTCAACATCCGTAGTCTTATAAGTTGAAGTGCTAGCCAGCTAGCTTGAATCTTCTGGTCCTTAAGTAATTATAGATAGGAATCTATGTGGCATGCAAGCAACTATGCTAGCTGGTAGGTTTTCAGTTGACCTTTTTTGGGTGTAAGCGGCTTCAAAGTTTGATCATAGCTAGAAAAACTCACAGATCGAAGACGACACATTTGTAATTTTCTGAACAGCTAGATAGCTACCTAAGGATTAGGCCTATGGCTGTAATCTCTCTGGAACCATGACCTTTTCTTACTCACCAGTCTAGCTTAGATGTTTATCACGAAATGGAAACTGGAATGTATAAAGCCGATATTCCCTCTGAATTGGGTGAAAGTCATTTTAAAATATAACTAAACACATGTACATGAAAACCCTACTTATATCCATGCCAAACAACTACAATAGATCAGATCAGCTTTTGAATAAAACTGAATAACACGCAACTTGATGCTCATATAATTACAACAGTGGAAAGGGAAGTATGAGAGAGCAACATGAATTGGTTTTGGCTCATACAATGAAAGAAGAAAAAGTTTACTCATTTTTTCCTTGAAGTTGAAATGAAAAAGTTTAGTTACTTATAAGAGTAATGTCTATACCTGACAATGTAACCCAAACCTAGCTATAAGTGATAAGATTTTCAACCATGCATAATTTGATCTTGAAGTTGTTTGTTTCCCTATCCTATTTAAAAGGGGACTATCTATCATCCTATTCCTATCTATCTATCTTGTTTTTTGAATTTTCTCAACGATATAGTATAGTAGCAAGGTCCAGTCTATCACATCTTTTAAGTGTTACAGAACGGATGGTGACAAGGATCGAAGAACCGCTCGATTGTGAAAAAGGAAAATTCGGTTTGCTGCAAATTTGGCATTCAATGTCCGAATTGTGATTGCTATACCTTTTCGGAAAGGAAATGACACTAGGAACAAAACTCGTCGCTTTGCCAAGACATGTGGTCCTTTTCGGGCTTCCAGGATCGTTTCGGGCCTCAAAACTACAATTTACTATTTTTTAGAATTTTCAGTTTTCTAATTTGATTTGGATTTGTTTTGTTTTAACTCATGGGCTTTAGGGTTCATTGTTAGTCACCCTAGGGTTTCTTTTCCCATATACAAGCAACCTTTTTAAACGGCTGCAGAACCTATCTTTTATCATATTATCAATCAAATTGAGAGTTTTCTCTTTTATCTCTGGTGGACTCAAGAATTCTAGTTTTAGGTTTATTTCTTGTAAACCTAGAGTTACTTCCGATTGCATCATTAAATATCTTTAGAAAATTACATACAAGTAATAGACCAAATTTACAAAAACAGAAACCCCATCTTGTACTAGATTTATACAATTAAGGACACAAAGCCCAAGCCCCAAGAGAATGGAGTAGACTTAACCTCTGAAATTTCATGTGTAATTACGAATTAATACAATTTTTCATTAAAATTACTGTACTGCCATTATCAGACCAAAACTTCATATTACTGCCATTATAATCTCTCATCAGATTTTCTTTGATTTCTAGTGGAAGACATGAATATCAAGAAGCAAGTTGGGAGCTACGAGTTCGACTCGGAGACTCAGTTGAAGTTAAGCGACTTAGAGAAGACCTACTGTACTTCCTCGACGATTCTGATCCCGTTCCAGCAACAAATTCATTCATGAAAGGCTTCGAGGAAGAGATCTCCAATTCTTGTTCAACGTCGCCTCGTCCAACTCCGGACACCGCCACAGCTCCGGTGGTTGATCTCACGTCAGATTTCGGCGAGTCCAACTCGAAGCTCTGGAAAATGCAAAACCCGCTAGAGTTGCTATACTCTTTCGGCGTTCATACTCCGTCCACGGTGCACGATCAGATGAAGCACAACCACTGGCGTGACTGCGACGGTGTGAAGAACCGAACGCGCCAGGTTTCCCAGCCCGGAGGTGGTCGGAGCAAAGAATTTCTGTCAGATCTTGATTCGGGTCGCGGGTTGTCGATCAGGGTCGAAGAAGCTTGAAGCTTCTAGTAAAATCTGATGTACTCGGTCATACTCCAGCCACTATATTCTTGATCTCAAAGGTTGATATCAAGCAATGGATAAAACACACGGACCAGATTGAGCCAGAATTTTTTTTATTTTCTGAAATAATTTCTTTAATACTAAAATTGCTAAAATTCATAAAAATTAGTTCGGGTATCTGAAAAATTCCCTGAAAATTCCCACAAACTCGTATTGTCGCGTCCTTTATTATCAAACTCTTAAATCACGATCAGTACGAGTGCAATAGCAGAACTAGACGAGTATGAGTGCAGTAGCAGGACTAGATGATGAAGAGTGCAGTAGCAAGATTAGATGATGAAGAGTGCAGTAGTAGGATTAGACGATGACAAGTGCAGTAGCAGAACACGAGTACAAGTGTCGTAGCAGAGCTAGACGAGTATGAGTACAGTGAGTGCATTAGCGGGATTGGACAAGTGCAGTAGTAGAATTAGGTGATGACGAGTGCAGTAGCAGAACACGAGTACAAGTGTAGTAGCAGAACTGGATGAGTATGAGTGTAGTAGCAGGATTAGACGAGTGCAGTAGTATGATTAGGTGATGACGAGTGCAGTAGCAGAACACGAGTAGCAGAATTGGACGAATATGAGTGCAGTAGTAGGATTAGGCGATGACAAGTGCAATAGTAGAAAACGAGTAGCAGAACTGGACGAGTATGAGTGCAGTAGCAAGATTAGATAATGAGGTGAGAGTACTAGCAGAGTGAGGTTTTGTGAAGTAACATAAAGAGATTATTCTCAAGGAAAAAAAAAAGTAATATAAACGGATTAATCTCATAAAAAAAAAAGTACTATAAAAGAATTATTCTAAAAAAAAAAAAGTAACATAAAGAATTATTCTAAAAAAAAAAAAGTAGTTAAGAGTAAAAAAGTAAATTAACTCATGACATGTGGCAAGTGGAGAGCACATTGTCATTATTTGGAAGATTTAGTCTTTATCTATACTATTATTAAGAGAATAGGCTTTGTTAGCCAAAATTAAAAATTTAGACATATTTAACCCTGAAAGATTAAAAAACTTTGAAAATAAATTAAATCACAACGGTAAATATGACAATTACAAAATGGATTTTTATTAAAAAAATAAATTTTCCCATCTCCACTTTTCTCTCCCACTATTTTCTCTCTACAATAACTGTATTTTATTTATTTTTTAAATTTTATTTAAAAAAATTTTTTATTACACATGCAGAGCATGTATGAAGAACGCTAGTATGTTTAATTCAATCTTTAGATGATATATTTGTTAAGTTATTTTTTGTCAATAACTTATATATAATTTGTTAAAATAATCTTCAGCTCATCACCATTTTTACAATGGGGATTTGACAATTTGTTCTCCGTGTTCCTAACCAGCCAGTCTGAAATGATAGCAGAGAAATCACTATCCACTTGGGCTGGATTGGTACTGGCCTTTTCCAATGATTGGTTATATTTCAAATTTTCAATGAGTCAATCCAACTTTGGGCTATAAATAAAGGACCTCCTTCTAATGATATGAGCGGTACTTGTGGATTGAAAAGTATAAAACTAGCATGTAGCTAGGCTGGACGCGTTAATGGATTTTTACAATTCTGCTGTGTCATAGCTCATTCTAATTTTCGGAAGGTATTCCGATTGATGGAACTCGAAAATATTGATGCTTTTTCTTTCTCAGTTTTCCATTTAGAAAATCATAATAAGTAAATTGGTCGAGATCTTTGTGTTCTGTTAAGTGGAGTATGTTCTAAAATCATGCTCCATCAATAGTGAGATTATACCAAAGAAAAATTTCAAGAAAAAATAGACTTGACATAGTTTGGCATGTTTGGAGGTGTCATTAGGGCCTCAATGGCATGTTAAAACATGTCAAATCTTGTCAACATTTTTTTTTTCTCGAAGTTCTCTTGCGCCACAAATCCTCCATTTTTAAAACATGATTTTTAGAACCTACTTCAAGTGATAGAACTCAAAAAATCTCAACTTATCACTTATTTAATTTGCGGGTTTTGGAAAATCACAAAACAAATCGGGTGGAAATTTTTGAGTTCCGTCACTTCAACAATTGCTTAAAAATTTTGATTTAACAGTGGGGAAGATTTTGATGACAATTTAAGAATATGAGATTTCACCTAACAAAACGTGTGTTAATTCACAGTTTTGAGTTACAAATCATGGTTTTAGACAAAAAAAAAATATGGAAGAAATTTGTAGACTTTTTCTTTCTCATGGATGAAAAATGGCTAAAACAAGAATCACGATTATAAAAACACACACTTAATGAAAATAATAAATGAAAAGTTCATTCCTAGAGTTCTGTTGGTTTTAGGCATCTTTGGGATTTGTTCTTTAAGTAGGGGTTTTCTAAACCAAATTTGGGCTACACATATAGGACCTCTTTGTAATGGGCATCGTTAAGAAAAGATGAGATGGGTACTGTACGTTTGGACTTTGGAGTGAAGCATATAACCACTAATATGGTAGTATAGGCTGGAGGAATACCCTTGTTAACGAATTTTTGGATTTGACACTCCTGGTAGGGAGGGCCGCAAGCCCGCAAGGCCTAAAGACCCAAGGAAGATCCGAAGGGCACTCTTAAGGCTATGTCTGGCGGCCCGAAGGAGGCAAAAGAACCAAACATTGACACTTCTCCAGTCTCCACAAGCTCCTAGTTCCCTTTTCTTTTTTTTCTTTTTTTCAAACATCTTAATCTATTTATTAACATGCAAGAAGAGGCTCAAAGAAGATGGTGAAGTTAAAAAATTATTAGGCAAGATACCACGGAGATGAAGATATTGAGACAAAATGTTCGACGAAGGACAAGCAAGTCGGGAATTCAGACTTCATACCTCTGGTAATGAATGCTCATTTAAAATTTCCCTAGAACGAAAGCAATGTGTCATGTGTGTGTTTACAAGATATGTTCCGAGCTTATCAGTTATCACCATGTCCACCAAAGATAGTCGACCATATATTTATCGATGAGGTGAGAGACGTATAAATTTAGGGGCCATTAGTTAGCAGAATTGCTGCAGCATATGGTGGGTCTAGGCAGAATGGGAGTACCTAGCTAGCTTGTGATATTTCATTAAGAATCCGGGGACCCCCATATTCGATGATTGATGGGTTTAATACACCAAAGCTAGCTAGCTATAATCGAAATGGTTTCTCGTGAACTTTTCGAGTGAGTGATTCGTCTGCATATAGAGGCAAAAATAGCTGCCTAGTTCGTCTTTTACCAATAAGACTTAGACTGCATGTGTCGTCTCTTAGCTTCTTGTATCATCATATTTGTCTTCCATGATAAGTTCACGTGGTGTAGTTCATGTCCCCCAGCTAAACTCCATGCCAAACTGATCGAATAGGTTACTCTTGTTTATAACTAACATAAAAACTAGCCAAACAACCCCCTCACGACATTTTGCTCCCATGCCATCACTAGCTCTCAGGCATCTTTCCTTAGCCTTAATAATACGAGTATATACAGTTAACAGTTTATGAATAACAGAATATATAATGTCTTATTTAGAGAAGGGAACAAGGTAGCAGATACTCTAGCTAATCATGGAACATCTTTGTTGGAGCAAGTATGTTGGGATATGCCTTTTCCATTTCTCTTATCGTTCTATGAGAGTGATGTTTTGGGTCTTCCACGGTTTAGATTTCGTTGACTTGTTTGTTTTGCTTGTTTATTCTGGAGGTTTTAGTTAGGTCCCCCTCCATTGTCATTCACATTTTTTTAGCTTAATAAATTAGAGTGTTAGAAAGGTTGCTCCTCTGCTATCACTCATTGCATCAAAAAAAAAAAAAAAAAAGTCTTGATCGTGATCAGGCCCTTAGGCCCTTTTTGTTTATATTTATATGTAATTAGTTATGAAAGATATATGTGCATGGTTGTGACTGGTGGAATATCGTACACCTCACCTTATTGGTTGCGAACATGTCTCAGTTGAACACTAAAATACTGATATAAACAAAGAATTTGCTTTGATTAGTTGCATTAATACGGTCTAGTGTAGAAGCAAGCTAGCTAGTTTTCTTGAACAGGTCATGAACATCAGCTCATGATTTTTTGTCGATCTACCTTATTTGCTCTTCAAGCCATTCCATGCCGCGCGCTAAACACATGGTCGGCCGTAATTAGAATCAAATGAATGGCCACTAAATTTGTTCCAACGTATATTTGAATTTAACACACAAGTGTTGAAATCAATAGCTTCTGAAACTAAAGACGTACATATATATAGATTGATTCTAAACAGAACTCAACGAGGCATGCATTGGGAGTTTGCAACATAATCAACGTATCCTTTTCGTGCATCCCTTATTTTATTTAAGTCTACTACATGATCATGTATATCCTTAATAATATATATTTGATCTCCATGTCTGCAGGTGACTTTATTGATCAGCTCTCAAATCAGTCTATAATTAATTTCTTAAGCTAGGAGAAATGAATCACGTGTCATATTCAAATGAAGAACTATAAGAACATGAATTATTAGGAATCAAAATAGACTTGTATTTCTTAGGCAGGGAGATAGATCATTGGCTAATACCCATGATTGTCAAAGAAGCCAGCTTGAACTGATCATATGTTAACATTCAGCTAGTACTTGCTAGTTAGACAAAAACACAGTATTAGTATTATAAGACATCTTCCAAATCTTATGTAATATGAAAAACGAGTGAAAATTGCTATTTTTATTTCTTCTTAACAAAAATCAACACCTATTAATTGGA
Source organism: Rosa lucieae (assembly GCA_024704745.1). Taxonomy (NCBI): domain Eukaryota; kingdom Viridiplantae; phylum Streptophyta; class Magnoliopsida; order Rosales; family Rosaceae; genus Rosa; species Rosa lucieae. The sequence goes on along the minus strand of CM045495.1, from coordinate 61,678,663 downwards.
AAGTGATAATTAAATTGGCTTCACATGTTCTTTATTCCTGTCAAATCATGTTACTAACAAACTGTTGGTGTTAGTTACGCAAAATACAAAATCCAGAGAGTACTAGGTGCCAAAAGTTCCTGGCTGGTACGTCTATGGCATAGCTTTACCCTAAAATATACTTGATTGAGAAAAAAGTTATTCTCTTTCACCTATTTTTTTTCTCAACCATAGACTAACCTAGCATAACGATTTCAACAGTATTCATTCGATTGATTCCGACCATGCCAAATTTTGTTTGTCGGGCATCAACGGAATGGTGAAAGTAAAACACATACAGTTGACATCTTGACATCTTTTATGTGCTTCTTTGAGTACTAAAAGTGTATTCCGCGTAACGGTCTTGATAATAAAATGGGTTTTCCGGAGTTTAGCTAGAGATCGACTAAAAAGTGCTGCAGAATCGTCCATGGCTCCTAACGAAAACAAGTTAACTGATCAAACATTCATCTTCTATCTAACAAGGTCATGCAAAAGCTCGATTTAGGTAGAAGAAGCATTATCGAGTAGAGAGAGAGAGAGAGAGACAGAGAGTTGTTTCTGTTACACTCGTGATCGAAATTACATATGCATAGCATAACGGAAAAGAGAGAGAGAAAATGGCCGACCAAATAATAACTTAGCACCACATATACAGGGAAATCTTAACCATACGTACGTATACTACTAAACCTCTACTTCTACTTCGAATTGAACTTGCTAATCCAACTGTCAAAAACAACCACCAACTAGCTAGGTATGAATCATAAGATAAGATTCAGCCCGCTTTCTCCGCCACTCTGTTGACGAGCGCGAGGGCATTACTCGTGACCTTCTTCACTTTCTCAACCTTGTTCACCACGTCGGACTTGACCGACCCGTCCGGCACGTCCTGAAACCCGTCCGTACACGTATCCTGGTCCGTCAGAGCGGCGCTCATCCACGTCTGGACGTTGCTCATCTGAAACCGGACCGACCCAGGACCCGAACCGAGGCTCTTCATCTGCCGGAGCGAGTCGCGAATCTGATCGACGGCGTCATCAAAGTTGCTGAAGCAGTCGTGGAGGGCGGCGGTGGCGCGGTGGTCGGATCCGTAGTCGGCGTGGCGGGAGAGGTTGGAGACGAAGGCGGCCATGCGCTTGGCTTTGGAGAGGCTGACGCCGATGGCGACCTTGGCGAGCTGAGAAGGGTTGCTCTGGACGGCGTTGGCGTAGCGGGAGAGGGAGGAGTAGCAGAGCTCGGGGTAGAGGGTGGTGCCGCAACTGGTGCGGATGAAATCTGAGTCGTTGGTGGAGGGAGCGGGAGAGGGGAATCCGACGGCTGGGGGTGAGCGGAGGAGGAAGAGGAAGATGAGGAGTGAGAGTGAGGTGAGAGGGAGATGGTTTTTCATGGTTTTGGTGTGTTGGGAAAAGTTTGGGATGGATGGTAATCTCTACTCTGCTGCTTTGTGGAACTTGTTCTGGGTTTATATAGGCACGCTTTCAATTGTGGATTTCTTTTTTCTTTTGTTTTTATATATCGTATATTACGTTTTAATGGGTCGTTTTAATGGGACGACCGACCACTATGATAACCCCCGCCAACGTCATAAAAAACTACCCATCCGTCGATCGTAATCTCGAGTTTACATGACGTTAATTACCGCAGGCGGGTGTGTCGACGAGTATGGTATCGATGGAATCACAAAACAAAATGTGAAAACTCTCTATTACTTACAAAACTAAAGTCTTTGCTTTGCAGCTTATTCGTGACGGGCTCAAAACAAGAAATTTCATTTATACTAATTTATAAATTAATCGTTCTTGTCCTCTCTGTAATGATGATCTAGAATCTCTTATTCACCTTTCCTTTCACTGTCTTTTTACCAAGGGTTTTTGTCCATTACCTTATTTTTAGGGATTTTTTTTCCACTTACTCCATTAAGTTTTTTTAATTTTCTCTTACCAAAACACTCTAAGGAGATATTCCCTAATACCCAATTAAGTTTTTTTTTTTTAATTTTTTTTAATACCATTTTACCCTTACCATTTGTTGCTAAGAGAGAGAGAGAGAGAGAAACCATATGAGACTTCGCCGGAGCCAGTCACCGGCCGCCTCCCACCGGACTTTTCAGAAAACCTCACCGGAAATGTTTATTACTCAATAGAGGGGCAATAGAGGTCTATTGCCCCCCAATAAATGTTTCGATTACTGAAATGGAAACTAATCTTCCTAAAATTACACAAATAAAACTTTGATTAAAGAAAAAAACGGGGAGATTAGACAAATAAAGTTGTGATTAAGTAAAAAAAAATGAAAAGATTACATAATTCGAAACGCCTATTGCCCCCCAATAGAACTGTATTGCCCCCCAATACAACTTTCAGTCGCCAAAATTGAAACTAATCTTCCTAAAATTAGACAAATAAAACTTTGATTAAAGGAAAAAAATGAGGAAATTACATCAATTTAAAATATTTATTGCCCCTAAATAGACATCTATTGCCCTAATAAAAATTTTCTTTCTTTCTTTCTGGGCCTTCTACCCATTACAAATACAGCCTTAAAATTGTTTGTTGCCTGAATTCACATAATGATACACTTTCCCTTGGGCTTTTCAGGTCTTGGAGAAGAGAATGTTGTAGAAGTTCTGACATTATGTCTTGGCCCCTGCAAATTTTGAATTGTTGCCGTTAGATTTATATTGCAATACTGGAAAGAAAAATCCAAGTAAAACAAACACACCACAACTGCTAGCAGAAAGCAGTTTGATCTTTCTCGAAAGTAAAGCAATTAGGTCGAACAGCAGTTGATTTGGGCCGGTCACCGAAGCAAATCTGCTGTCACCAAAGCAAATATGGGAACCTGCGACCATCCTTGAATTCGACTCCGGCAGGTCACTGAAGCAAATCTGCTGTCGCCGGAGCTCAAGGCTGAAACGATGGCGGCTGGTGGTTCTGCAAAACGAAGCTCCTTCGCCGGATCACGTTCCACAAAAAGATGGCCGCTGCTGGTTTTGCATCGTCGACGAGGCCGATCGGAGCAGCAACGACGACTGGTGGTTTTGCAAAACGATAGGAGCAGAGGCCTGGATCGTCATCTACGAGGCCGGGAGCAACAAAGCTGATGTCTAGAGAGAGAGAGAGAGATGCGTTTTGGTTTCATAGAGAGAGAAGGGGAGAGTTAGGAGAGAGAGATCGAAGGGAGAGAGAGATAGAGAGTGGCAGTAGCTATAGTTATGTAATTAGGATGCAGGCAGAATAGTCATTTCAATTTAAATTGGGTTAGTGGGAATAAAAATCTGTTACAGGGTAAGTGGGATAACTTTGGCTTATTTTTGGACTTTTGGTCAAGGACCCTTTTACCAAAGTTTTTTTTTTTTTTTTTTGGTTACATTTTTACCAAAGCTATTTGGCATTACGACAGCCCCCACAACGTCGGCCCCTTTCACAAAAACAACCCCTCTATCGACCTTAATTTGAAGCTTGATGACGTCACTACAAGCGGGTGTGCCGACGAGTCCTGTGCTGACAAAATTAGAAAATAAAATGGATTCAAATTTGCTTATCACCAATACTTTGGTGGTGATACTACCACTCAATATAAAACTGTCATATATTATAAAACATAATTATAGTTAATCATGATATTTTATTAAAAACATAAATTTTAAGTATTAAATTAATTTTACATGACATGACAAGCTTTAATTGGGTGGTCACCACAAAATAAAAATGGTGAGCAAATTTGAAACTCTCTAGGCTATTGCTTGACAGTTTATTCGTGGCAAGCTCAAAATAAGAGATTCCATTTATACTAATTTAGCTATTGATCGTTCTTGTCCTTTCTCTAATGCTGATGTAGAATCTCTTAATCACTTTAGCTATTGATCGTTCTTATCCTCACTGTAATGCTGATAGAAGAGATATATTCTAACAATTGAAAAAAGAATAATTCTGATATGAAGTATTAAAAGATTCATTCCAATCTGAAGTATTAAAAGAAATAAGAGAGGTTTTCGGGCTTGGGTTCTCTGCTAGGGTTTCTCAAACTTTTCTTCCTCTCAGCACTTTCTCTGCCTCCTCACCATGGTTGATCTCATTAACGCTCGTCTCGCTGCGGCCTTGGCCATCTCGGAGGACGGCGGGACGTCCTTTGGCCCGGCTGGCGCTGCTGCTGTGTCTTCCCACCATTTTGTGGTGGGTAAATTGCTCTCTGTTACGGCTAAACGCTGCGCCAATCCCAAGGCTTTTATGGGCACCATGACCTATATCTGGGGGCTTGGTAATCGTTTGTCTGTTAGGGCACACCAAAACAGGTATGTGTTTCAATTCTCTCACTTGGAGGACAGATCAAGGATTGTGGATGGTGGTCCATGGTTCTTTGGTAAGTGGGCACTTGCTATGCGGGAGTTCGATGGCCTGCAGAGTGTCGTTGCTGTCCCGCTCCTCTCTGTGCCGGTTTGGGTTGAGATTATTGGCCTCTCTCCTGCTTTTATCATTGAGGGAGCGGTGGCGCTCATTGGGGCCACGTTAGTGGAGGTGTTGCACCTCGACAGGCCGGGGATTCGAAAGGGTATGGTGAGGGTTCGGGTCCGACATGTCTTGTCAACGTCGGTGAGTCAGGTATTCCCTCCTTCCACTTTTGATTTCATGTCTGGAGCTTCTGCTACTGTGAGATTCAAATATGAACGTCTCGTTGGATTCTGTCATGTCTGTGGGATGATGGAGCACCCACGATCTGGTTGTGCTGGAGCCCAGAGGCGGTGGTTGTCTCAATCGGTCATAACCCTAACCTTAACTCGGCTAGGGTTTCATCACCTGCTAGTCAGCAAGCTCCGAGCCTTGCTGAGGTGTTGGCTCAATCTCCAGCACCGAATTTGTTCGCTACTAAGCCCATATCACTTCACATTCCTGGTATTTCTGGATCGGCCTTTGCTGCACATTTGGCCAAGGTTCCAGCTCCAGTAACTGTACCTATCATGAAGCCTATGCAGGTTAATGATAAGGCCGATAATCCCATTACAGGGAATAAGAGATCTGCAGCGATGGCTTTAGTACAATATTCAAAGCGCAAGAGAGCAGATGTTGTGCCCCCTCCAACTGCTTCGGTTGTGTTGGATTTTGAACTAACTAGCTCTGAAGAATACCAATGACATCATTTTGGTGTCCCTGCTAAGAAGGCAAAGGTTGGGAGCCATCCGGGTCGGAAGAACAACCCTAAACCTGCTAGTTTGAAGCTCAGGAAGCTGACAACTGAGGAATCCAAACCTCGGCGGAAGAGGAACTTCAAGGCAATTGTACTCTCTCCTTCATTTGGAGAAGGTCAGATGGAAGCGGTCCCTGCAGCAGCTCCAAAACAAAATGTGGAGGAGATACCGTCCTCTAGCAAAGCTACTGAGCCGAAGGAAAGCACTCTCAAGAGTGCCCTAGAGTAGGGTGTTTTTGGGAACATGAATAAATTGGGATGACTTCTTGACTGTTTGTCGGAGGTCATCCTAGTAGTGTCGGATTTTTCTGCAGCATTTGAGCTTCATCTCATGGTTAGATTATGTTTGTGTAGTCTAGGGTCTTTAGATTACTCATTCATGGCTCTCTTCTGTCGTTGCCCTGAGTCCGGGTGAGTCATACTTGTAATGTTTCCTACTTTACTATTAATGAACTGACACCCCACGCATTCAAAAAAAAAAGTATTAAAAGAAATACATGCCAAATAGCTTTGAATTAAACATGTGTGGAGAGAGGCGAATTTTATGGCGGATGTTCTTGCCAATTTAGGCCATTCAGTTGACGTTGCAAGCTGGAATCAAGGGCTTGCCCCTTAATGCTTTCAATGCTTGTAATTTTGATTAGCAAGGAGTATGTTGTATTAGGGATTTTTAGGTTGTAATTTATTTTCTTCATGAAAAAAAAAAAGTTTTAAACGCTCGGCCGTTTTCACTTTCCAAATATTTATAGTAGAAAAAGTTCAAATTTATCCACAAAATGATGTGGATTATTTTATTTGAAAGTGAATCAGAGATGTGGAGTTTTATACTAATTAACCCAAGAAGCCGCCGATCATTAGAGTAGAAATTTAGTTATAAGCATTATAACTTATAAGCCAATAAGATCTTTCAACTAACTACTTAAATAAACAAAAAAAAATTATAGATGATAAAAGGCACTAATTTATGAGCCATTTATACGTCTAAAATGAATCTCAATTAATAAGACAGTTGCCTAAAGGTATAATACTTGGCTGCGCAGCTTTGGGCAGCACTTTCTAATCATGTGTTATGTCTGATGTCTCTCACTCCCATTCCAACGTCTGTTCATTCTCCCTCAATATTTATGCCTTCTCTTATTATTCTTTCTCTGAGGAAGAAAAAAAAACATCTATGCCATTCTCTCGGTCAATCTCAATTCTCCATTGAATAAACAAACAAGAAAGCGTAAACCATAAGTTCTATATGTTAGGAACTTTAAGTTGAATTAGATCACAATTACTTCATTGAACCTATACTAGATCATAGCATGTATTAAAATTAAACTTCTTGTTAACAATACAGTTCTTATTACAACTTAGGATTGAAAGCACTGTATATCTGTAGATTTTATAAACACCAAAATAAAGCATGAAAATCTTACTTGATGCACTTGCATTGTCCATGATAGCCTTCTCTTGAATTCACCCTTATGTTCTCTTAGTTAATAGGCCTAAAACAAGAACAACTCGTGCATCAGAAGGACTAATCTGACACACACACACACACACACACACTCACACACACATAATTATAGCAATGTTGTAGATAAGTTTCATCCATAAAGAAACTGCCACAATTCCTTAACTACTTATCAAACCTGCTGCATTCAACTACAACTTGATTTGAATTCAAATAACAGATAAGCCCTGTCCTAAATGACATAAATCATCAGCTTATATCCTAGTCTAAACTCAGATCAATTTCACAAATACCTAGTGTATATGCAGAACACAAGTCCTAAGTAATGTCTTGTTCTATAAGCTAGCAATGTTAATTTGCTTACACTATAATCTCTTCCCAATGAGTTCTTCTACAATCATCTTTTTCCCCATCCCATTCAAACAACTAATAATTAATTTGTTTCAATTAAAGTTCATAGCTTTAGGATTCAGACATAAGACTCGTGATGAAATCAGTGCAGGTTGACTATAATTACTAATTTTAGCAAAAGTAGACCCACTAGCCATGATTTATTATGCAATCGATGGGTGTTCTTCAGAAGTGCTCTATAGAGCCTTTCCCTTTCCCTTTCTTTTTCTTTTTTCGTCTGTGGAGAACATAAATGAATAGACGAGAAAGAGGAAAAAGGAGAAGAGGAGCACAAATGTTGAAGAGAGAAAATTAACTAGTGTTGGAGTAGGAGTGAGATACGTCACACATGGTTAGGAAGGGCAGCTCAGCTGGGTAGCCAAGTATTTTCCTGCCTAAAGAGATATCGTGGAGTAATAAGTTACACTAGATAAGGGAGCGTGTGTCTGGTGGGGTGGTAACACAATGGCTTCCCATTTGAGAGGTCATATGTTTGAGCACCGTTAAGGGTGAGGAGGGGTAGGATAAATAAAAAAAAAGATAAAAAAAGTAACACTAGAATTTTTTTTTTTTTTTAAATGAAACATTTATTGCTTATAAAAATATCGTATTTTAGAGTTACCTATAGGGACAGGATCCTCTCCTAAGCAACTTAATCACCTAAGCTACCTAAACTTTTAACTAGACAATGACACGTGGATATAATGAATCCAACGGTTTACATAGTGCCATATAGTGATTTTGACTCTTCTCTCTCTCTCTCTCTCTCTCTCTCTCTCTCTCTCTCTCTCTCTCTCTCTCTCTCTCTCTCTCTCTCTCAGAGAACCCACAGAGCCTCCGCCGTTTGTTCTCTAAATCGAGCTTCATGGGGAAATCATAGCCTCATCCTCACCAACGCCGCCGTCCTTAGCTTTAGCTTCTTTAATGTTGTTACCAAATTCCGACTTCTCATCCGATTTGAAATCGTTGTTCATTACAGAGATCTCAATCACAAACAAATTCGCAGAGAATTCTCTCTCTCACTCTCTCTGTTAAGTTTTTTACTCGTCTTTATGGGTTATGGTGGTTGCTAAATTTCCTTTTGGGATTGGTTGTGATTGAATTGATGGGGCGAAATTGGTTGGATTCAATTTTTGGGTTCGATTTTTGAGGCTGGGTGTTCCACTAATGGGTTTGTTCCTTGTAAAATTTCATCAATTAATACTTGGGTATGAACGACCCATTGGAAGATGACGTGAGGCAGCTAGTAACAAACATTGAGAAGAGATTGATTATGAATGACCGAAGGCATATTATGGGTTCTTATTCATAATCAATGTTTCCTCATCAGTTAAGTTTGGTCTCTCTCTTTTTTTTTTTTTTTTTTTTCAGAAAATCAAATTAATTCCCTATCAAATTTCATTGAAACTTGATTAGCTATTATGTGCGTTGGTGTTGAGTGAAGTGAAACAAGAACAGAAGGAAGAAAGAGAGAGAGTCCATGAATGATGTCATCTTGCATATTGAAACAGACTTATCAGTTCCTAGAATATTAGTCTGCATATACCCAATATTTCTAGCAACTTTTCTCGTTTAGTCTCAGCCTGGGGACAGATTCGTAAAGAACAAATAGGAGAGAGAGAGAGAGAGAGAGAGAGAGAGAGAGAGAGAGAGCTAGAGGTGTGAAGGAAGTGATGAATAGCGAGAGAAGAAAAAGAGAAGAAGACAAGTTAAAGCTTGTTTTAGACCGTTGATTCATTATATCCATGTGTCATTGTCTAGTTAAAAGCTTAGGTAGCTCAGGTGATTGAGTTGCTCAGGAGAGGAACCTGTCCCTTATCTATAATAGTGAAATGTGTTTTAGTATTTTCTAGTGGCTAGTTTCCCTTTCTTAAAGAAAATCTATTAAAGTGAGCCTAGCCAACAATCATCTAGCAGAATCTTACATTATACAAATCTGGTACCAACCACAACTAGTGATTGCACTACTTTTTTACCTTACTTTTGTTTATAACAATTGACAAGGGTCACTCTCAAGTCTCAAACACACCAACTAAATGAATTAAATTTTTAATTAGTTACACTATTAATCGGTCATTCTAATTTTTTTTTTAGGGGAACAGAATCATGTTCCATTAATATAATGACCTCTTTCGATCAAGTTAGAGAAATTTGAAAATTCCTCATATTAAAACTCAATGCACCAAGCAGCCTGCATGAAGCAGAGCTACCAAATGAAAACTGATCAAACAAACTTAAAAAATAAAAAAATAAAAGAACAATAAGTAAAAACTCCTACACCTATCTAACCCTAAGTTAGAGCCACTGAACTGACAAGTATTGTCACCTAAGACCATCCTGGTGTACATCGCCACTCATCAACCAACAAATAGCTACAACCAAGGATCGAACAAAATGAGGATACTTATTGAAAGCAGGTAAAAAAAGGCCTCAGCCACCTCTCAACAACCCAAAACAACCCAATCCAAAAGGTGGAAAAAGAAAAAGAACAGCCAACAAACCATACCAACCCACAAGCCCACTGCCCTAGATTTGGCCCAAGCCCTAGACTGAAACTAGGATATGAACCGGAAAGCGACCTGAAACCAATCTGACACACCTCCATCGCCTCCTGAGCCAATGTTGTGGCCGCCACCAACCCAGAAGACTCCATTTCGGTCGATGCTAAGGCCCTAACCTTCCTTCACACTCCAGATCGACCCTCTGCGAGACATCGAAGGCAGCAACTCATAACCGATCCGGAGGTCGACCACGATCCTCCGCCATTAATGGTTTAGAGATCCGCCCGACCTAGACTCGAGCCGCCGCCTAGAGACAGATGCCGCACCTGTCCCCGATTTGAAAGTCAAAAGTTAAAAACTGCTCGCCTCTCAGTCACCACTGCTCTAATCCACAACCACCCAAATGAAGTTAGATCGATGAGTCAATCTGCCACCTCCACTCACCCAGTGACCACCAGATCTGGTTTAGGAATGAAGCCAAACACGATCAGGAAGCCTCTGAACCAGAAGTTTCTCGCAGCCCAAACGATCGATGCTGAGTACCCCCCCCCCCCAGGTGCAACCACTCCATGATCGCAGCCCTGCCAGTCGAAACCTAAGTTTCGAAAACCTAGGTCGCTTCGAGAAACTCAGAGACACCTCAAACTATAGTCAGTTGCAACTGTTTAATCGGTCATTCAATTTCATTACAATAGATACTAGTTATATTATCAAGATAAAAATGAATAAAGCGATATAGTTATATCTTGAAAGAAAATGCTAGTAATTTTCGCTTTACAATCCGGATGTAAAATGTGAATAAAGAAAAATTCATCTCGGTGTAACGAATGAAAAGCTCGTTCTTAAAGTTCTTTATATCTTATTTTTTGGGGATAACTCTAACAATGAAATAAGTTTTAAAATTTATTCTCAAATTCAAGACACCAATATAATATAACATTAGCTGGCTTGCACTCCAAGTAAAGATCAGTTTACGAACTCTAATCAAGGCACAACTAAAGGACCAAACTATAGCTATCTAAATGATTTATGAAGCTAGATATACGGCATAATCAATTAGCACAAATAATCAGGGCGGTGCGCCGTTACTAGCAAGACCATTAACGATCGCAAGCGCATTACTTGTCATCTTCTTCACCATCTCAGCCTGGTTCACCACCTCCGTCTTGATCGGCCCGTCCTCCACGTCCTCAAATCCATCCGTACACGTCTCCGCGTCCGTAAGGGCCGCACTCATCCAAGTCTGCACGTTGCTCAGCTGAAACCTAACCGACCCGGAACCCGACCCCAACGTCTTCATCTGCTCTTGTGAATCTGTAATCTCGTCGATGGCTTTTCCGAAGTTGCTGGAGCAGTCCTGGAGGGCCCCGGCGACTTTAGGGTCGGCTTGTTTGGAGAGGCTTGCGAGGAAGTCGCCGTGCGTCTGGCATTGGCTAGGCTCACAGCGATGGCTGCCATCGCAAGCCGAGTAGGGTTTGACTGGACGGTGTAGGTGAAGGGTGAGAGGGAGGAGTCGCAGAGCTCGGGGTATAGGGTGGTGGCGCAGCTTGTGCGGATGAAATCTGCAGGGTTGTTGGTGGGGGTGGGAGAGGAGGAGGGGGATTCGACGGCTAAGGTTGGACGGAGGAAGAAGAGGAAAATGAGAGGAAGGAGTAGGAGGACGGATTGAGGGTTTTTCATGGTGATCAGTTTGTTTGGATGTTGAATGTTTTAGGTTTACTGTTCAGTTTTCTCGCTGTGCATGCTTTTGGTTTTCGGAAAATAATTGTCGGCCTCAAATAAGATTTAAAATTTGTGGTCTCAGATGTTTTTGGATCTTAGAAAATAATTATGGGCCCAATTGAAGCCTAAAATTTGTGATCTCAATCTGATATGTCATACCTTGTCAAGTACACGCATCACCTTGCCGGGAGCCTCAAGCGAACTAAAAATGTAGGGCGCGGCTATTGCCACCATACTATTTTCTTAGTTCACTTACAGGCATTTGAAAAACTATATCACCAAACTGCAAAATGACTAATAAGTACACTAATTTTCTAAAATACAAATATGTAGGAAAACGAAATACATAACTAATTAATTACATATAAATACTACTTAATTTCAGGAACCCTAAAAGAGCCGCATCTGGTCGTCCGGCGCGATTGTACGCATGGTCCGGCGGCACGCCCTCTTGGCGTCGTCATCGAACTAGCAAGAAGGGACATTGTGTCCAGTGGTAACAGGCCCAGTCGAATTGTAGGTTGCAGAAGGATGGTGTTGCTGTCCTGGGCGTTTGGAGGACTTGACAGTGAAGGACAGCGATGGATTCACGACTAGAAGGTGGGTCGGCATAGCCTTTCCTTAGGGAGGAGCGTCAACGTCCTGGTGGATACTTTGAGATGTTATTGTGTGTTCGGAGATCGCCTACAGGAGATTGCCGGATGATTGCATCGTCGAGAACCACTGGTTTCAGATAGGATCGATTAGACCCGATTTGGTTTAGGCGTTATGCCTCCGATCTGAGGAGGGGCAGCGAGGCTACAAGTTTCGAGGAAGGTTGCAGTGGAGGGACGCCATGGGCAGCGCCGGGAGGAGGGTTGCACTATGCTTTCTGCAGTTAGCTACATCGATCTGGGCATTTTGAACTTCGGGTTTGGGCTTTGGCCTTGACCATTTATCCTTTTATTTATTGCTATTTTTATCTATTTTTAATTAGTACTGGCTCTATGTCAGCAATAATTCCCTACCACTTTTTGGTATGGCGAGGTGGGTTTTGTCCCGATATGCACACTCAATGTGCCTTGTCTGACCTAGCGAGGCGGCGATTTATTTGCTTGATCAAATGGACGCAACCTCCTAGTAGCAGAATGAAAATGAGTGTCGCCGGATTTATTTCCGTGTGGCAACATAGTGGGAAAGCAGTGCAATTTGTAATGATGCTTCTTCGTTATAGAGTTATATTTCTGGTATGTCCCGCTATGTCAAAGCAAATAGAGTAGCCATTTGTACACTCTTTGTTAATTGGTGCTTGTTAGAATACATAGATTTTATTGAGACTCCTGGTATTATTTCAGGATATTCTCTGTATACTTATTGTAATCTGGGGTTCAGGCTCTATGTCCCCCTTTGTAGTATGCAATTTCATTAATCAAGGCTTGAGGGTAGCGGCACCAGCCCCCTTTCAAATGACTACTTAATTTCTTATTGGATAACATCAATCTTCATCTTCTCCACCCAAATTAAAATTTATTACTATTTTTTTGTCTTTTTGTTGTCTCCTCAACATTGATTCGTTATTCAGTTCACAAAACTATTAGTGTTAATTTTGTCAAAAATTTTGCAATACCCTTTGTGAACACTGAAAGTAAAAATTTAAAACACGAAAAAAAAATCATTCTCTTCTTCGTTGCTCATAGTTTGTAACTTACTAATTTTTTGATAACATTGAAACTGAAAGAAAAAAAAAAAAAGGAAGTAAATCAGATTATGATTTCATTAGGAAACTTTAATATATTTTAGTTTTTTTATCGATATAAATTAAATGAGAGATTTTCGTTAATTTTTTATATATTTAGATATGTTATATAAGGATATTTCTGGAAACAAAAATGGGTTAGATAAGTAAATTTAATAATCAAAATTAATATGTATAGTGTAATGAGCATGTAGGGTGAACAAAGAAAATAGTACGGTGACAATAGCCGCACCCAAAATGTAAGACCCTCACACTTGTGTGTGTGTGTGTGTGTGTATATATTCAATCCTATCCAGAGCGAGTTCCGCTTTGAAATTAACGAGTGAACTTCGAGTTTTCGGTCGCATATCTGCATCTTGACCGTTCATTTTTTAGGTACTAGTGTATAGATCGTCTCTGCAAATTTTAAGCCAAATTGATGACCGTTAAAACATTGATAACTGTCTTAAAGCTAGTACGGTTCGGGTTGGACAGATTTAGTTCGTCGATTGGTTTAATCGAGTTAGATACCTTAACGATCATCAATTTGGCTGAAAATTTGCAGAGATGATCTATACACTAGTACCTAAAAATTGAACGGTCGAGATGCAGGTATGCGACCTAAAGTGACCGAAAACTCGAAGTTCACTCCGTAATTTCAAAGCGGACAAAATATGTATATATATATATATATATAGTTTTGTTTTGGTGTAAAAAGTTGTTTCTGCGTAAATTTAATGAAATGAATGGAAAGAAATTAATCATTCTTATACTAACAAGTTAATAAGAAAATCAAAAATAGAATTGGATCCATAAAAATGGAAAGAAAATATATTGAAATCGTAATTTCAACTTATGAAATCCGATCATTAAAGTAATACTAAATTCTCTTAATAAACGATAGAAAAATATAAGATATGATAAGAAAGAGTTAAGAGTTGATCTAATAATAAATTTTTCACTAAAAGGGTTAAGTTGATGTTGTAAATTATGATGTGGCAAGATGTATTATTTAAATTTGAAGTAAACTTATATTTACTTATATGACATGACACCTAAAATCAAGGCATTGAATTTTAGGCCTCATTTGAGGCCCCTATCATTGCCTTTTGGTTATTCTGCGTAGGTTTATAGGCTTATTTGACCTACTCTCTTTCCTTCACGAACAACAAGGAAGTAGAAATAATCATCATTAACGAATAATCATCTTATTGGTGATTTTCCTCCTTAAACATCATTAACGAATAAACTTAGTTATAAATTTTCTACCCTGTAATAAATCAGAAAAGATTTCTGACACAGATTTCGCACACAAATATCTATAATATAATATTGAACCGAATCTGATAATATGAAATCAGAGATCCCAAGTTCCAACTTTCACTAGATTTTATTACCCTAGGAATGATTTTTGTCTACTTCCATCATATAAAATGCTTAATCGAGTACTTTTTCTTTTCTTATTCACATCAAATAGTGGAGAGTGACACTTAAAAGAATAAGAACACAAAGCAAGGGCCGGCCAAATAGCATTGGCTTTTGAATTGCGGCTGGTGGTGCATAGACATAGCAGTAGTGGTGCACTGAGAAATTGACGGTTAGTGGATGACGACCGACGTCGTCAACGGCACCAATAGAAGCATCCCAATCATATATAGCTATTAGCTCACCATTTTATTCTTGAGGCGGTTGATTCATGATGGGTGTTATACAATAGACTAATTTTTCTTTAGTTTACTAGGCCACTAAGTAGTACTATTGCCAAAGCGTGCAACTTTAACGTCTAGCTTTTAGCATAGAGTGGGTCACGAAATCATTTTTAAGCCATCGATGCCCATCCACCAGTATGACGAGTTGTGCAAGTAACATGCACGCCCTTAATTCAATCCTTCTAGCTAGACGTGCCTTAGTTCAACATCAGTATAAGCAGAATCAAAATAGCTAACTTCTTAGTCTCATCAATCATGTATGTATATTTTGGTCCAAAACTACAAGTGCTTCTAGAAAATTGGATCTTTTTTGTCTGTTATTATACAAAAACGATCACGAAAACTTAAAGAAGATAGCGTTTAGGATAATCATAAAGTTTAGAAGCTCAAATATCATGAGCAGTATGTTTATTATGTAGTGTCGTTTGGAAAGCAAAATAAATTCTAAAAGAAGTAAAGCTCATCTACGAAAAAGAGATAAACTCAAACTTTAAAACCATATCCATTTCGTGAAAAAACATAGGAATCAAAGCATAAAGTAAGCGGAGGATCCTGCCCCGGTTTTTCTGTTAGTGATTAACCACAAACCTAGTGATTATAATCTCTTAGCCCTAACCACTTGCGAAGCTGTTGGGAGAAGATATGATTGAATCACGAGCTCATCGCCGTAATTGACTCGAAGCACAGCAAAACCAGAGGCAAAACTAGCCCCCAACTACTTCAGCTCATGTAAAAAGCTCTTAATGAGTTAGCTAGCCGGGGCCGGGCAGATTTTCCTGGTTTAAAGTTGATTCTTTTTCAAAGGGGAAACATGTTCATCATTGAAAAATCCATTAGATTGTGTTTTTAAAATGAATTTTGAACCAGGAATTTAAAACAATGATTTCATCCATAAAAGCTGTCTCTTGCTCTCTGATGGGTCATTATGCATAAATGGCCCCACCCCATCCATTAGCCCTAATTCAGCTGCGTTAAATATGGAGAGTCGTAACCCCAAGTAAACATACTATATCTTTCTTTAAGTTTCATGGCTAAAGTCATTTTCCAGATTGTACTTAATTGTAGGACTTGAAAACCTAGAAGAAATCCTAGATGCAGCAACATGCCTACAAGATTAGGAACGAGATTTTTTCAAACATTGTCTTTTCGGTATCGAAATTGATTATTAAATTGCAAGCTGGAATACAAATCATGTACTATGGTCTGATTTGTAGCTAGAACGTTTGAACGAATTCATATGTTTTTGTAGTCCCCTAGACATCAGGAATAATTTCGGGAACACTCTTTTTGCATGTGAAAAGTTATAATCCTCATTATCGTTTTCTGACCTCAAAGGCAAGGAAAGGACTGGTTTTCGTCTGAATCGTCATTTAAGCTTGATTTTGGATGCACAGTTAAAAGTCGCTGCACGTATGGAAGGCAGCCCTGTATATGAACTGAGTCGTATCGCATAGCACTAAATCTTTAGCTGTATAAAAGAAAAAGCACAACTATTGTGACTTGAACGAAGTTATCACTAGAACTTCAGTCTTCAGCTGTGAGTTTCTTATATACGGTATGAAATTGTTTCAACTTTCAACAAATTGAACCGAGACTGCCTTTCCGTTTCTCTATAGGACTTGACCATCTGTCCACCACAAGAAGTTTGTTTTGGTTGGGCTTGGGCACTGGTCAGATTGGGCCAATAGTGAAGTTTAGAAGTTGGTTTTGTTGGGTTAAGCCCAGTAAATGGTCCCAAATGCTTTGGTTTGAGGTGGATCATTATACTTAAATGGGTTCGATTTGTTTTCAATTTCATTATCGCCGTTATCGATTACATTAATCGAAGCTCGGTTGAAATATCAGCAATATTGAAATATCCTTTGAAATATCGGTAAGGTGAACTTACAAAAATATCAATGAAACTTGGGTTATTATGAAGATATTTTGGACCTTGGGGTTAAAACAATCCACTGCATTAGGAACGTGTTCAACAACATTGCCGTGTCACAATTCTTTTACCATATTTAAGGGGCCCTGACATTGAATCTTTATAACATGGGCTGCAATTATTGAATCAACTGCTACATGGACTGAAGCCCAATTTGGCTAATTTGTTGTTGCCGATAGTACTCTAGCTGTGCGCCTATTCCGAGCTCTTGACTCTGTTCCATTTCTAAAAAGCAACCCAAAGATATAGCTTTCCCTTTCGGCCTTTTCCCTTTAGCTTTACCCATTGGATTTCTACCTTTTTCTGCAAAATTAACCCAATAAAAGTTCTGAGTTGACATTTTTACCGCACAAATTGAGTAAACATATAGTAACTACTGATAGAATGACCTTGCCACTTGACAGGTCCATTCTTTTTAAAATTTTGTACTCATATCATCATCTCTGTTATCGGTCCGCAAAATACTAAAAACACCCGCAATCTTTTAACACTCGTACTAAAAGTCGGACAAATCCAATGACTGTACAGTCGTACTGAAGATCTTCTCCTTGCTACTTGCCCATACAAAACGTTTCCTTCCTCCAACCTTTTTCTTAAGCCCAGATTTTGGCCACTATACTTAATTACCCACTTGGACCACACATATCCTTGGTGTACCAAAATCCCCATCTGAATTTTTAATTTTCTTCCAACTACTATCACAGACTCACATGCCTCCGCCTCAATCCAATTCCCTTATTCCCATTTACACCAGTAGTCAACCTATCTCTGACCCTCCAAAAAGCATTCCTTCCCTTCTTCCATATAATCCATTGGAAATCGGAATGCTCTCATGTGACTCTTTCTGGGCCCCAACCCCCTCACACCTTCCACGTGTAGCCCATCAACCCGTGAATGGACCATCCCCACCTCCCTCCGCATTCCCTATAGCCTCATTCCAATCCACCGTCGATCATAAATTCAACGGTGATCATTATGATACCAAACACATTCCAACACCGTTTTTCTCCAAGCCCGGCCCAGCAAGACCGCGTTGGAACCCGAGCACCATACTCCAGTCACATCGGTCCACGTGTTGAACTCCCATTCGCTGTGGCTCTGGAATCCAATGACGTCTTTTTTCTTCTTATAAAGAACCCCCAAGGACGGTTTCTCCTTACTAAAAAGCAGTGTTCTCCCTTCGGCTAACCAGAAAAATGGCGCGAAATGGCCTTTGCTTCCCTGGAAATGTTCCCGCATTTCGCGCAGCACTAGTCCTCTCGCTGCTCCTCCTGCTTCTCCACCCAACCAGCGCCGGCCACGACTATCACGACGCCCTCCGCAAGAGCATCCTCTTCTTCGAAGGCCAGCGCTCCGGCAAGCTCCCACCCGATCAGCGCCTCAAATGGCGCCGCGACTCCGCATTGCACGACGGGTCCACCGCCGGCGTAAGCTACAACAACTCCTCAACTTTTCAAAGCTTTATCTTAATATCTCGAAGCACATTTATATATTCCATGTTGTTATTCCAGGTTGTTACAGACTTATCCGGCGGGTACTACGACGCCGGCGACAACGTCAAGTTCGGCTTTCCAATGGCGTTCACGACGACTTTGCTGGCGTGGAGCATCATAGACTTCGGGAGGATCATGGGGTCGGAGCAGAGGAACGCCGTCAAGTCCTTACGTTGGGGAACCGACTACCTCCTGAAGGCGACGGCGGTTCCCGGCGTTGTCTTCGTCCAGGTCGGCGACCCCTACTCCGACCACAACTGCTGGGAGAGGCCGGAAGACATGGACACTCGTCGCACGGTGTACAAAATCGACCGGAACAACCCGGGATCCGACGTGGCAGGCGAAACCGCCGCTGCGCTGGCCGCTGCCTCCATCGTGTTCAGGTCACGTGACCCCGCTTACTCGAGACTGCTTCTCAATCGAGCCGTTAGGGTACATCACTGTCACACTGGTTTAATGACTTGCGACTTTAATTTTTAACCTCGGGTGGGTAAAATAGTGAAACTGACCGTCAATAATTTTTCCATAGGTTTTCGAGTTCGCTGACACCCATCGTGGTGCGTACAGCTCCAGCCTCAGAAACGCCGTGTGCCCTTTTTACTGCGACGTGAACGGCTTCCAGGTGAGCCACAATCCTGATATTAATTCCTAGCCGTTAAAGTTGGTTTTATAATATACGTGAATGTGCAGGATGAGTTACTGTGGGGAGCAGCGTGGTTGCACAAGCATCAAGAAGGCGCCATTACAGAGAATACATAGTGAGAAACGAGGTGGTGTTGAGAGCTGGAGATACCATTAACGAGTTTGGTTGGGATAACAAGCATGCTGGGATTAATGTCCTCATTTCTAAGGTAACTAAGCAGATCCGTACCTTAATTTATTAATTATTTCATTCTTAATCATTATCTCGATTCGGGTTTTTGTTCCTTTTGTCTTTATGTTATTGTTTGGAATGTGACAACTGTTCCTTACTACTCGTATTTAGATCTTAACTTGGTATGTTTTGCGCTTCACGTGCTTATAAAATACGACTAAACGTTGGAGCCGTGCTATCGAAATGTTCATATGGCCATGGCCGTGACACTTGTGTATGTTTTTCTTTGCATGTGGTGGACCATTTAGTATAGTATTTGGATCAACTTGATAATAGGTTAGCGATGCTTAATTATTTGTTTAACTGAGGTGTACATTGTACATGGTTGTGGCGGTCCGTACATCCAAGATCAATGGGAATAAAATCAGAGCTATGCCAACTTTAATTAAACTAGAAAAAAGATGTTCATGCAGGATTAGCTAGGTGGTGTAAAGTTCCAAAAAGGTTGATAATGTAGTCTACAAAATTGAAGGAAAAGGTCCATGAATCCTGATGATTTCACATGATAATATGATGCACCTTCAAGTTCAAGTTAGCCTTTTACTGTTTGCTATGCACCCTTATTCGGTAAAGACTCTTCTAATAATCAGATTTCAAGAGCGTGTTTTGTGCAATTACTTCGTACTTAGTTAAAATGTTCCTGTTAGAACTCAGATTGGCCTTAGAATTAGGCTTTCTGTCATAAGGGATTGGAATGACTTTTGGGGTCGTCCATGGATTTTGGCTTTGTGTTGTCGCTTCCATCAGAAAAAGCAAAGTGATGCTGCAGGTCTCTAGCTCCATGTTTGGGTCTGGCTCTCGTGGGTCCTTAAAAGTTGAAATAAGTGAGTCACGTACTGCGACCTGCATGTGCTTAAAGTTCTGGGGACGATGGGTTCGTCCCATACCTTATATACTCATTCAGTTTCTCTAGCCATAATTTCTCCAGAAAAAAAACTTTTCCCAAACTGAGTGTGACCCCTTGTTGAGGGCTTTTCACTACCAGGACCGTGGACGTTTCAATATTCGATCACCATATCTTGTATATATCTGAAGTTTCTGAACTGGTGTAAGAACATTATTGAGTTATAAAAATAAGATTATCTTGATTCATGAATATGAATATCATTGGGTAATGCACTCATATATTTTTCGATTATATAAAAATGTCTGGCAGGAAGTGCTTATGGGAAAAGCAGATTATTTCGAATCTTTCAAGCAGAATGCAGATGGATTTATATGCTCCGTTTTGCCTGGACTTACCCATACCCAAGTCCAATATTCTCCAGGTATTTTTCTGCTAGGGCTTGCTTGTTAACTGTTAACCTAAAAAAAGAAAAGGAATTAGGGTTTGCTTTACTTGCTGAATACGTTTTGTGATTGATTAGGGTTCTTTTTTTTGTTTTGTAGGTGGTTTGATCTTCAAGCCTGGAGGGAGTAACATGCAGCATGTAACTTCGCTTTCGTTCCTACTTTTGACTTATTCGAACTATCTAAGCCATTCCAATAAGAACGTGCCATGTGGCATGTCCTCCGCCTCCCCTGCCTTCCTCAAACAATTGGCTAAACGCCAGGTAACGTAAATAAAACCCCAATGGAACCCTACAAATCTAGATAGGCTACGCTACTATTCTCGGGTTCTCTTTAATTCATGCAATCATGGACCATTTCTCCATCAGACAAATTAACGGCTAGAGTTTGTCCTTGTCTCACTTTACCTTAACTTACTGCCACTCAATTCTTTTGTACATACCCAATCTATGAAATTGTCAACACGATTGAATGACCTATATGCTCAAGCATCCAAGGACAGGGCTGATTATGGAATTAGGTTTAAGTATCAGGATAGTAATGTAATTTTCGAAGTTGTGGTGGTTTCAGGTGGACTACATTTTGGGGGACAATCCATTGAGGATGTCTTACATGGTTGGATATGGGCCGCGTTACCCACAGAGGATACACCACCGGGGCAGCTCACTTCCGTCGGTTCAGGCCCATCCTGCTCGTATCGGATGCAAAGCAGGTTCTCGCTATTATCTGAGTCCAAATCCGAACCCGAACCTGCTGGTTGGGGCGGTCGTGGGGGGACCCAATAGCTCGGATGCATTTCCAGACTCAAGGCCTTACTTTCAAGAATCTGAGCCCACGACGTACATCAATGCGCCGCTCGTGGGCCTACTTTCATATTTTGCAGCCCACTATTGATTCAACAAGTGTAAACAGTGAATGAGAATTTGTAGTGGTGCGCCAATAGTCACCCACCAATCCCCCACTCTACCAATTGTTGTTACTTTTGTAAGGTTCTAATTGTTCCTCAATTTCCATTAATGAAGAAAGAAAATGGGCCAAGCCTAGATATGAAATTTAGTCTCAAAAGCCCTGCCTAGTTTTGTATATCCTTCATACTCACTGCAATAGTTTGTGACCTTCAAAACAAGGCACAACACCTCCTTGGGTGGTCTGGAAGACGATTGTTTCATACTCACGGCATTAGTTGGTGACCTTCGAAACAGGCACATCACCTTCTTGATTGATCTGGAAGTCAGTTGTTTGAGTCGGAATCCGAACTTGAACTTGCTGGTTGGGGGGCGGTCGTGAAAGGATCCAATAGTTCATATGCGGCCCACAACATACATTAATGTGCCGCTTGTGGGCCTGCTTTCATATTTCCCAGCCTGATATTGATTTTCTGAAGTCCAATCCTCTCGACCTTTCTCTAACTTCTTGTCGCCCTTTTTTGTATTCGTTTACAGATAACGGCTTGGTGTACACTTTCGTAGCTAAATAAACAACCATTTCCCACATCTCACATGGCGTAAAGCGTGTAGTCAAGTAAACATGGCTGCGTTGGGCGGCGGTCTCTTCCCATACCTAAACCTTTTTAGCCAAAGAAAAATATAAAGTTGGCCACTTAATTGGCGGGGCTTCATATTACAAAGAGTTAAGAGGCTGCTTCAAACCTTTCTCTGATCGATCTAATCCTCATCATCATTATGTCCTCATCGAAACCGAATTCGTACGGGAAGTTCTCAAATGCTCTTCCGGCAACGGGTATTCCGGTGAACTCCAGCAACCCCTACTTCAGTCAACCTGCTCATAATCACCACCAGCATCATGATAACTCCCAGATGCCCGATGCTCCTCCATATCATCTCCATGCTAGAACACCCGAGCCTTGGAAATCTGGCCTTCTTGACTGCTTCTCCGATCCCAAAAGCTGTAATTAACTCACGCCTGCTCCGATCCATCTTAATTAGTAATTTGCTCGAAACTAATTTTCTGCATATGCATGTATGCACAGGCTGCCTAACACTTTGGTGTCCCTGCGTCACCTTTGGCCAGATTGCTGAGATTGTGGATAAAGGCTCTACATGTAAGCACAAGTTCTTCGCGGATCCTTCTAAATCTTTTTTTATGTTCCCTAATTTGCTAGAGATATCATTGAGATCTAATTGTGTCTATGAATGTAGCTTGTGGTGCAAGTGGAGCACTGTACGCGTTGATAGCTTTTGTGACTGGTTGTTCTTGCATCTATTCATGCTTCTACCGCTCCAAACTGAGGCAGCAGTACACTTTGGACGAGAGCCCTTGTGGTGATTGCTTGGTTCACTGCTTCTGTGAGTATTGCGCCCTGTGCCAGGAGTACCGCGAGCTCCAAAGTCGCGGTTTCAACATGGCCGTCGGTATGTTATTTTGTCAACTCTCTTTCTAAATTTTAAAAGTAATTACTTTAGTTCTAATGAGAACTGTTAGATTGATTTTTCTGGTTGATAATGCTCGTTAGTTCACTCCTAATTACCGCCTTGTTATTAACGTATTCTCACACACCATAAGGAAAAGAAAAAAAAAATCGATCAAAACATGATTGTTTAACGATATATCTAACAGTATCAAATAAGTGGATGACTATGAAAATCTTGAGTATATATAATAACTAGAGAGGTGAACATGCGAGAATTTATAAAAGTAGATGAAATTGAATCCTATATTACAAGGTTTTTCGATCTATCATTGACTCTTAGACTAGATTAGTGTTAATGATCGAAATGTTCTATTCATCACTTAATTATTTCAGGATGGCATGGAAATATGGATGCAAGGAACCACGAAGTGGCAATGGGCTCGATGCCCCCCATGGTGGAGGAGGCATGAGTCGTGAAAAATGAGGATAAGATTTATGCTATGACTATTAAATTATTATTTTGTTGTTATTGTAGAGAAATTGAAATTGAGAGAAATTTGCTGTGTATTCTCATTGATAATAGGGGCCTCTTTATATAGAGGATTACAATGCATAGTGTTAGAATCATACAAGGAAAGATAATCTCTAGATTCTTCTAATTGAACCATATTACCACTAGGTCAAGTAACTTAAAGTTTGGATCAAACACAAATAGAGATATCCTTAAACACTCCCCTTGTGTTGTCCAAACGCGGTGCTTCTCTCGTTGCCTCGTTAAAAACCTTGCCGAGTAACAAAAACCCAGTGGGACAAAAATAACCTTGGTCGAAGGGGAAAAAGAGCACAACACACCCTTCACGATTCGAGACGAACATGTAGACATCTTCCCCTGATGTCTGTGCCTCCCCCTGATGACTACGATCATGTGAGTTCAGATAATTTCCGCAAGCCAATTCTTGCCACATGTTTCTCAAACGTGGATTTGGGTAATGACTTAGTAAACAAGTCTGCCTCATTGTCCTCAGATCGAACCTGGTTTACTTTGATCTTGAGGAGCTTCTGTTGTTGCTGATTATAGAAGAATTTGGGCGATATGTGCTTGGTGTTGTCGCCTTTGATGTAGCCTTGCTTCATTTGTTCAATGCAAGCAGCATTATCCTCATAAATGCTCGTTGGCTCATATGTGGTAGACTTCAAACCACAATTGCTTCGAACATGCGTAACTATGGATCGAAGCCATATACATTCACGAACTGCTTCGTGAAGAGCAATAATCTCTGCATGATTCGGAGAGGTAGCGACTAAGGTCTGCTTTGTAGACCTCCAAGATATCGCGGTCTTTCCCATGGTGAAAACATAACCAGTTTGGGAGCGACATTTGTGTGGGTCAGAGAGATACCCAGCATCAGCAAAACCTTCCAAAACACTTATATCGTTTTGGGTTGGGGAGAGGGAACGCAGTCCACCATGTGTAGCGTCCCTGGTACTTGATGGGTCCGAATCCATCTTCTCTCTGTAAGGATAGAATAAGCCCATATCAATCGTACCACTTAGGTATCGAAAGATATCTTTAACACCAGTCCAATGGAGTCGTGTTGGCGCAGAGCTATATCTAGCTAGCAAGTTCACAGCGAATGAGATATCCGGTCTTGTGCATTGTGCTAAGCACAACAATGCGCCTATTGCACTTAGATAGGGCACTTCTGCCTCTAGCACTTCTTCGTCATCTTTTGGACGGAATGGATCCTTCTTTGGATCAAGACTACGGACGACCATTGGGGTGCTTGAAGGCTTAATCTTATCAGTGTTGAAACGCCTAAGCATATTTTGGGTATAAGCTGATTGATGAATCAGGATACCATCTCTACGGTGCTCAAGTTCTAAACCGAGGCAAAACCGTGTTTTCCCAAGATCTTTCATCTCAAACTCGAATTTCAAGTGTTCAGCGGTTTCCCTTAACTCTTTAAGGGTGCCAATTATGTTCATGCCATCAACATAAACCGCTACTATTGCAAATCCGGAACTTGTCCTTTTTAGGAACACACATGGGCATAGTTCATTGTTGACATATCCCTTTACAATCAAGTAGTCACTTAGACGGTTATACAACATCCGTCCGGATTGTTTCAATCCATATAGTGAGCGTTTCAATCTAATCGCAAACGTGCTCCGTGGTTTAGAGCCACTTGATTTGGGTAATTGAATTCCATCTGGAATCTTCATGTATATTTCCGTATTTAGATCCCCATATAGATACGCAGTAACCACATCCATAAGCTGCATGTTCAATTTTTCAGAAACTACCAAACTGACAAGGTAGCGGAACGTAATGACGTCCATTACAGGAGAATATGTCTCCTCGTAGTCGATTCTAGGGCGTTGTGAGAAGCCTTGCGCCACAAGGCGAGCTTTGTATCTTACAATCTTGTTTTTCTCATTACGCTTTCTAACAAATACCCATTTGTGACCAACTGGTTTGGTGTTGGGCAGTATTGGTACAACTTTGCCAAATACCTTTGTTTTCGCCAAATACCTGTGTTGGGCGGTATTGGTACAACTCTGCCTGGAACGCATCTTTCCATTTTGGCCAATCAGCTCTACATTGGCATTCATCAACGGAGCGTGGTTCGATATCATCGGTCTCAATAATCTCAAGCGCCACTGAATAAGCGAATACATCATCAATGATGATGGAGTTTCGTTCCCACGTCCCATGTACACTAGTGTAATTTACAGAGATCTCTACATTCTCATGGATAGGTTCTGACATTGAGGCGTCCCCCAATGATGTCTCTTGGACATAACCATAATCCGGAACATTCTCA
Source organism: Rosa lucieae (assembly GCA_024704745.1). Lineage (NCBI taxonomy): Eukaryota > Viridiplantae > Streptophyta > Magnoliopsida > Rosales > Rosaceae > Rosa > Rosa lucieae. The sequence continues at coordinate 61,653,180 of CM045495.1, read as the reverse complement.
TGGGACGGATTTTGAGTATCGATGATCAAAGAATTTGTTTGTGTATCATTCGCTCTCTTTCTAGGGTGAGTGTCCTTCGAACCAATTGGTCTACCGCGCTTCCTTGCGGGATATGGGCCATAACGGCACATCATTGCCATGCTGGGCAATGTCGCCATCTCCTGATGTCATAGGAGTGGCGTGATGTCCAGTATTTGGGACATCGATCCTTGCAGGCACGTTTGCAGTAGGTATGTGTGATCTCGTCACTTTGGCAACATCAGAAAACGCATCAGGCAGAGTGTCTGCTATGTTCTGGAGCTCGATTATTCTTCGCACTTCAAGTTCGGACTGTGCGGTACGGGGATCGAGATGAGACATAGTGGGGACAGACCACGACAATTCCTGTCATTCCTGTTGAACATCTGTGTTCTTATCTCCCCCTAACGATGGGAAGACTGTCTTATCAAAGTGACAATCCGCAAATCTAGCTGTAAAGAGATCGCCTGTCAAGGGTTCAAGGTAGCGGACAATGTTTGGAGATTCATATCAACGTATATGCCCATTCGTCATTGTGGACCCATCTTAGTACGCTGTAGCGGCGTAATAGGCACATAGATGGCACACCAAAAAATGCGTGATATCAGGCTCGTACCCAGTCACTAGTTGTAACGCAGAGTAAGATTGGGTTGCAGTGGGTCATAGACGAATTAGCGTCGCTGCATGCAATATTGCATATCCCCAAGCAGAAACAGGGAGAGTGGTGCGCATAACCAATGTCGGTGCTATCATTGTAGTCGTTTGATAGCGGCTTCTGCGAGACCATTTTAGGTATGAACATGGGGAACTGGATGCTCTACATCAATCCCCAGTGACATGCAATAGTCATCGAACGTTTTCGATGTAAACTCCCCAGCATTATCAAGTCGAATGGACTTAATAGGATGGTCAGGGTAGTGAGCCCGTAGATGGATCTAGGCGAGGAGTTTAGCATAAGCAGCATTTCGAGTGGACAATAGCGCGACATGTGACCAACGTGTCAACACATCAACCAATACCATAAAGTATTTAAAAGGTCCGCATGATGGTTGAATTGGTCCACAGATATCCCTTGGATTCTCTGTAAGAACGGAATGAGTATTTTTGGATCCTTTGCATAGGACGGTCTCGGTTCTAATTTCCCGAAGGAATAGGTTTTATAAAATGAGCGAGGGGCCTTAGAAGCAACCAATGAGGATTTTGGTTGGGCCTGAGCGTCTGTAGCGCTATTAGAAGCGAAGTGTGTGACTACATCTCCCATTATGGCTTTAGAGCCATGGAAATTAGATTGTGTGGCGTCATGGCCACTAGGAGGAGCAACCATGGCGTCATGCTCATGGTTGGCACCATTTCTAGCTTCATCACTAGGGACAGGTGCGGCCTTTTGGAGGCCCAAGACAGCAGTAGCGCCAGAAGCTGCAATTTTTGCTGTCTTGCTAAGTCCTGGAATCAATTTTTTATTCTTGCTTCTTCTCACTCTGAAGAAAGGATGCCCGTGTGAAGTATTAAGTATACGGAGCATCATACCACGACCAGGGTGTCCTAGTCGGTCATTCCAAAGCCAATATGTGTTGAATCCAAGAGATTTTCTCTTATGACATTATTGGATTCAATTGGTCGAATTGTAGTGGCATAAAGTCCACTAGATTGACACATAAGCTTCCTTGACTGCTTATGATGTGAGGCAGGTGAGGAGGCGTCAGAAGGAGAAAGATTGATGTGAGGCAGGTGAGGAGGCGTCAGAAGGAGAAAGATTTATGCGGCTTCTGTGATCAGAGGGAGATCGAGAGATTGAAGCAGCATCTAGATATCAATCGAAGAGATCGAAGGTTTCATGGCAATCGAGTAATTGCTTCAACCAACGGAGGGTAGAGACCGGTATTATCGAAACTTCATTAATCTACAGTCACCAGCGCCACAGTGATCTCCCAGCTTCTGGCTTCTAAAAGGAGGGGGGAGACTGCTTCTGCTTTTCGACGGAAGCCGCAGCAGCTTTTTTGAGTTACCAAACGTTTCTGGGTTTCTGCTTACCCCCAAACGCAGCCTAAGACTTTAAGAAACAATTTTTTTTTGGATATGATTCTGGTTGAATGTTGACTAATGACTACTAATCTGAGACCCACACTCTTTCCTTTAATTAATCCCCATCAACCCAGAAACAAAAGTAGAAAATGAAAATCATAATTCATGATTGGTTGTTGTTGCCAGTACTCCAGTAGTCTTATTAAGAGCTGGATTTGGAGTCTCTGCATCAAACAAAGAGAATCTCCAATCATTTCACCAAAAGAAACAAGGGGATACCCATTACCCATCTAAATTAAGGTTTAGCACAAAGCTTCCTAATAAACTAAAATGGCCTAATGACCAACGACTACTAATCTGAGAATTGTTGAAAGGGATAATACGAATCGAGCTTTCGGGCTTTCAGGTCCGTGAAAACTCAAATGATTCGGGCCTTTTTCTTTTTAAGTATTTTTTTTCCCTCAAAGCCCGACTGACTTGGTTCATAAACTCTTCACTAGCGTACGAATCGTTGTCAGGTAAGAGAAATATTAAAACCTTGATTATCGTACCTCGGGGATTAGGTGCTGGACCTAACCGAGGTAATTGGCGCTAGAGTGACTCAAAAGCATACAATGAAAAATAAAATAAAGTAAAATAATATTCACAAGGCACCAAGCCTCGGCAATGCTCGGCTTAGCTCACACTAAGCCTAATCAAAGCCACTAACTTATAGCCCAAATGAGTTATGCACAATGTAAGGTAGAATTTTGTTTGGGAGTTTTGAATTGGGAATTAACTAAATTAAATGCAAACTAAAATAAAAGCAAACAACTAATTATCAAGCAAGAAATTAAATTTTGATTTTCAAATTAATGGTAACATGGGAGTGTCGGGTGATTCACACTAACACTCTTGCAAATATTGATACCAATTTCACAAATGCATGCATTTCCTATATGTGTTAAGTCCCGTATATAGTACCGGTCAAGGCTACTAAACCAATTATCCTTTCGGTGTATCGATTATGCCGGTTAAGGCCACAATCAACTCTCTAATTTGGGCATTACGTCGGTTAAGGCCGCAATATCCAAAATTAGAGGCCTAGAGAGCAAGATAATAGAGACCCAAGCAAGCTTAACTACAATTAAGCTAGCTAATGGTTACCACACTTAAATCCTAGATGCAACAAGACCAATAAGTTGTCAATTTATCAATCTATTCATCACAATTGCCCACAACATAATTTCAAAAGGTGACAAAGCCTAGAAACATGCTTCTAAGGACCAATAAATTCGGATTTAAAGCATACACAATGAAAATTGCATTTATTAAAATTAAAGCATCAATATTTATACAAGATGAGTTAGGGCTTCACAACCCTAACTCCCAAAATTAAACTACTCACATCCCATACAAGAATCCATCAACAAAAGTATATAAAAATTATGAAATAGATAATAAGGAAGAGAGGGGAGAGTTAGCTTGTTCACTTCTAGCTATGAACTAGTATGAATCAAGCAATTTCTTCACCAAACTACCCAAATTAAGGTGTGGTACTCTTGATGATGATTCCCTTGAGGCCTTGAGTGTCCAATCCCAAAAGATTGGAATTAACAAATGAAGAAGGGAAGAGGAGAGAGTGTGAGGTGATGGGTGAGAGAAAATGGTAAGAGATTTAAAAATGGAGGAGAGAGAGAGAGAGAGAGAGGTGGGTTCGGCACTGTTGGAGAAGATGGAAGGAAAAAAAAAAAATAGATATGGGGTTTTGAGTGAGAGCGGCGGTTTTTGGGATTGAGCTGAAGAGAGTGATGGGATATATGTATATATATGGGGAGAGTGGAGAGAATGAGTGGCTGCTGCTTTCGTAACTAAGATGAAATGATGGGATAAGGGCTGCCATGTGGCAGCATGCGAGTGGGCAAGGGGAAAGAGAGGGATGGCTGGCACACTAGCACGTGGTAGCCTTCAATTAACAAGCAAGCAATTAAGGTTTAATTGCAACGTGGGGTATTTGGCTGAGCATGATTAATTAATCCCTTGATTAATTAATCACTTAATTAATAATACAAGGGTTAATTAATCAAATAATTATTTAATACAACTTTTTCTTTGCTTCAATTTTCTTCTTCTTCTTTTGCTTTCTCCGAGCTTAAACCAATGATTTTCACATATTTGCTTGGGGCATTGACTCCTGATCATTGTTGACTTTTTGTCGATCACTCCAATTAGCTCTATTTTTGCTCAACTTCTTCCGAAATCCATAACTCCACTTATTTACTACAATATAAATAAAAATGGATTAATTACATAATAATTAGTTTGAGGATTAGCTTAATTCTAGTGTTTTAGATATAATTACATGCATATAAATGCATGTAATCACCGACCCAAACCTGACGGTTGGGATCAGTCCAATCCGGATTTTCGGGCTAAACTAAAATGGCCTAATAACTAACGACTACTAATTTGAGAGTTGTTGAAAGAGATAATATGAAATCGGGCTTTTGGGTCCGTTAAAACTCAAATGATCCGGGCCTTATTTTTTTAAGTATCTTTTTCCTCAAAGCCCGATCCCAACCGATCGATCCAGTCCGGGTTTTCAGGCTAAAATGTCCAAGCCTATGTGCGGCTTGTGGGTCTACTTTCACAGTTCTCATGCCCGGCCTTCTTTGTTTATTTATAGATAATTGCTTGATATACCCGTTTGTAGATTTCTAGATAAACAACCATTGACCCAAATTTAATACAATAAAGAGAATTTCATTGGCGCAAGCAATTGTATAATGTAGCATTTAAATTTATTTGGTGAAACGAATACTGAGTCCGCGCTGACCTATAATGTACCTTACGCGTCATTGATGCACACGGCATACGCGTCAACTAAACCTGACCGAGGGCATCATAGTACTATATATAAAAGTCTTCTCTGGCTCGTTTCTACACAAATTAAGGAGGAATCTAATCCGAGCTCGTCATCATTATGTCCTCATCAAAACAGAATTCTTACGAAAAGTTCACAGATGCTCCTCCGGCGACGGGTATTCCGGTGAGCTCCAGCAACCCCTACTTTAGTGGAGCTCATGATCACCACCATTATCAAGATAACTCCCACATGCCGGATGCTTCTCCATATCATCTGAATGTTAGAACCCCCGAGCCTTGGAAATCTGGCCTCCTTGACTGCTTCTCGGATCCTAAAAGCTGTAATAATTAACTCGCGCCTGCTCCCGTCCATCTCATTTCTTAATTTGCACGAGCAAATTAACTCAAAACTAATTTTCTATGTGGATACAGGTTGCATAACATTTTGGTTTCCATGCATCACCTTTGGCCAGATTGCTGAGATTGTGGATAAAGGCTCTATATGTAAGTACCAGTTCTTCGGATCCTTCTAAACTTTTTTCCCTTATTTTTTTGAGAAATTATTGAAATCTAACTATCTATGAATGTAGCTTGTGGGGCAAGTGGAGCACTGTACACCTTGATAGCTTTTGTGACTGGTTGTTCCTGCATCTATTCATGCTTCTACCGCTCCAAACTGAGGCAGCAATTCACTTTGGAAGAGAGTCCTTGTGGTGATTGTTTGGTTCACTGCTTCTGCGAACCCTGCGCCTTGTGCCAGGAGTACCGTGAGCTCCAAAGTCGCGGTTTTAATATGGCCATCGGTATCTCATTTTGCCAAATCTCTTTTTAATTAGATTCTAAATCATTACATTATAAATTTTAAGTTGAATTTTCTTAGGTGATAATGTTTGTTAGTTCACTCCTAATTACCTCTTTGTTATTAATGTATTCTCACACACCAAAAGGAAAAGGAAAAAATTGATCAAATGTCAAAATAAGTTGTTTAACCATCCCATTGCATCAAATAAGTGGGGCTATTATGAAAGTTTGAAGTGTGTGTACGTATATAACCAATTGCAAGAATTTATGAAAGTAGAAAATCTCTAGACAAAATAAGTCTTTACAAATGAGAAAGCAGAAAAGTAGATGAAATTGAATCATATAAAAGGTTTTTCGATCTTGCATATATCTAACCTAACGAATTGTTCTAATTGATCAGTTAATTGTTTTAGGATGGGATGGAAATATGGATGCAAGGAACCACGAAGTGGCAATGGCCCCGGTGCCCCCAATGGTGGAGGAAGGCATGAGTCGTGATAAATGAACATATCAAGAACATATCAAGGGTTGGGCAGGTTCGTACAAGAAGATTTATGCTATGATTATTATTATTTTGTTGTTATTAACGTTGAAATTGTGAATTTATTTAATGTATTTAATATTTAATGTATAAATTAATGAAAGAATAAATAATTAAGGATTTCATTTATAGTTGCATTTTCATGGGTTGTAAGTTGTGGCTTGCATGCCTTTTTTTTTTTTTTTTGAATAATGGTAATTCCATTGATAATAGCGCATGTCAAGAAGGCCATTACATACTCACCCGCTGACACATAACAATGGTCAGATCAAGGTTTCGTGGAGGAGCCACAGTAGTACATAAGATAGACCAACTATATTCGAACTAATCGCTCACTTTAAAAGCGAGCCTAAAAGCTATGGAAACATAGCGAATAGACAAGCCAAACTACACTCGTTAGGTTCCTAATACAAGAAATTTATTATAATTAGACAAAAGCTAAAAACATAGGTTTGGGCCAAGAGCCTAAACCCTAGCCCAAATTAGAAGCTATTGGACTAGGGCAGAAACCCCAGCCCAGAAACTCAAAGCCCACCAAAGCAAAATCTACCCAAGGCCCATTCAGCCAGATCCGGTCTAGTCCACCCACTTCCACATCCCCGTTGTACGAACCTGCCCAACCCTGCTCCGTCCGCCGCACGCTGCCGCAACCTGCACCTGCCTCAATCTGCGTCGCCCCAACCTGCGCCGCCACTAGCGCCCACCACCGACGACTCAAACTGCACAGACCACGCCGCCGCAACCCACGCCACCACAGAGAAAAACCAAACCCCGATCCAGGAATTCATCTCCCACCACCACCAAGTTCAGACTGATGACGCCACCATCAGGGTTCGATCGCCGGACTTGTTAGCACGACAATCCTCCGCTTACCATCCCAGCCAGAACCACCAAGCAGCCTCGAGCAAAACTCCCTCCGATGGAACAAGAGCAATAGCCTTGACTACCTGTCCAGTAGCAGATCCCATGACGACGGCGAGGCCAGAGGCCAGCCCATTCGTCCGAGCGCCGCCCGACGAGAAGGATTGCGCAGATGGGGCCCCCGCCGACCTTTAGGGTTCTCTCCTGGAGAGAGAATTTGTTTCTCAGAGATGGAGGATATTTGGTGTTCCTTCATGTGGCTTGCATGCCTTTATTTATGGTCAAAATAGTTATAACATTACATATACGCATTACTTTTTATTTTGAGATGAGAGATTTAAATTTAAGACGCTCTCCATTATCTTTCTACAAAATATTTAGTTAATGATTAGTCAAAGGCTAAGCCAGACCCGTTCCGCCAAACCTTTTAACCTTTGATCAAGACTTCAAGTCATATAAACTGACCTAGCCGCTCGCTCTGCTAGGGTTTTCGCAGAAATCTTCTTCGACCAAAATCTCCAAAACTTTTCTCTGGACTCTAATGCAGACTCCTACTGGTACTATGGCTGTTCGTCCTCCTGCTGATTCCTCCAGGGTGTCATTGGGTGAGGCGGGGCGGGTAGCGCTGCAAGATAACAACTGGTATATGGTTGGGCGACTGCTAGGGGCGAAGTCGCGGTTTCCTGGTTTCAAGGGTACCATTGCTTCGATCTGGCGTCTCAAATCCGGTCTTTCTGTTCATGATGCCGGAGATCGCTTCCTTTTCCAATTCACTCATGAAGCTGATCGTAATAGAGCGCTGCATGGCGGGCAGTGGTTCTACAGGAACACAATGCTGTTAGTAGGGGAGTATGATGGCGTTGGCTCAGTGGAGAAGGTTCCTCTGTGGAAGATGGAGACCTGGATTGCGGTCCAGGGTTTGCCATTGGCCCTTCGCAACAAGCATGCCTTAACCCTGATTGGATCTGCGGTTGGTCAAGTTATTCGGTTTGATCAATCGGCTCTTCGTAGGAAGGAGGAGGAGCAGAGGATCCGATTGGTGGTGGATACGCGTCGGAGGGTGCGTACTTGGATGCTCTTTGAATTCTCTCCCATGGTGCAGCCTGAGATTACTCTTATTTATGAGAAAGTTAAGGGTTTCTGTAGGGACTGCGGTTTATTCGAGCATAAGGTTTCAGGGTGTGATGGTTTCTTGCTGACAGAGAAGGAAGCGATTCAGAATGGGCCTCTAGCAGCGGCGATGGCCGGTTTGTCATTAGACATGGGTGTTCTCCCTCTGGAACCAATGCCAGCTCCTATGACGGAACCGATGCCTTCTGCTGAGATTAGGGGAATGGTTATGGAACTGGAGGTGCCACCGGATGGTGACCTGCATGGTTCCCAGTTGTTGGGAGTGGTTGAAGCCCATGCGGCACAAGGAAGTGACGTGCTGCATGGTTCCAAGATTGATGGAAGTACAATATGTGCATCTTTAGGTTTGATTGAGAACAATGGGGACAGCTGGCTTAAGAATTGGCAGAAGATCTTCCCAAGTGGTGCTAAGTCAGCCACCCTGCCAACCAACTGTTGGACTTCAGTGAAGAAATGCCTCCTGAAGCCGGGGGTTGATTTGGGTTCGACTAGTTTGGTTGCTGCTGGTACCAAGAGAAAAGCGAAATATGATTTGCTTAATGCGGGTAAGAAGATGTTGTCGCTTCCAACTCCTGCTCTCAGAGTGGATGAAAACATTGCTTTGGTCTTACAACATAAAAATGGGCAGCTTATAATCTCGCCCAAGAAACAGAAGAAGTTGGGTCGTCCTCGGGGTAGTAAAAATAAGCCGAATGCTGCTAGGAATTTGGATCCGGAGCTGCTTGCGAGGAAATCTCGCAAATGGAAGAGTCATACTGACTCTGGTGCTGAGCATGAGTCCGCAGGTAGCTTGTCCAAGGACGCGGTTATTGCTGCGGTTGAGGCATTGGATACAAAAGGTGATGGAGTTGAGGGTGAATTTTCATCCTCTTCTCCTAGTACTATTTAATTTCTTCTTCAGGTTGCAGGAGCTTTTACCTCTGTTGTTCTTTTAATCCTTCGGAGGTCTTAGTTTTTGTTTAGAATAAAAGTGCCTAACTTTAAAAGGTGGGTGTGCTTGGGGTATTTGGTTTCTTATTCTATCTTTAGAGTAGGATTTTAAAGTACTCTGTAAACGACGTTTTATGACGACCCTTAGGGGTACGTCGTTTTGTACTGCTTGCTAAATTATAATGAATGGATGACCTTGAATAGCTATTGGCTACCGCGTCGAAAACGCTCTCGTTCTCTCTCATAGCTAGGGTTCCCCTCGACAAAAATCTTCCTCATCCGGCGGCGCACCCGCGTCGGCGTGGGCCTCTGGTCTCGTCGGCGTTTGGCGCGTGCAGCCGGACGGGCACTTTCCTCCTCGGAATTCTTAGATTTCTGGCAACTTTGGCAGGTTCAATCTCAAGCGTGGTCTAGGAGAGATGGAAGGGAGGTGGATGTCAGGGTGGGTAGATCGATTTCGATCTGAACTTCTATGGTCGTGGGCGATCGTAGGTGCAGAGTGGCACTGGAGTGGGGTTGATCGACGGCGGGATTGGGGTTCTCCCATCAGTGGTGATTCCAAAAGGGATATGCTGCTCTTTTGGGTTCGATCACTGATTTGGGTGGAGGTCTATGAAGGTTGGTGGTGTGGTTGGATGGCACCGGATCGTTCGCGGCGAGGCTGGCGGAGGAATAAGCGATCTGCAGCTCTGACGGTCTTGGCTTGGAAGATTGGTGGTTGGGCCGAGCTTGGCGGGAGGGATCTTGGTAATTCGCCGGAGGTTCTCCTAGGCAATCCTATGGATTCCGATGGTATTTTTTTGTTTTTTAGTGCTATTTCAGTTTTTGGTTTAGGTTTTTGGCTTAGTCTAATAAGTCCCTACTCCTTTGAGCTAGGGTTTTGGAGTATTGCTATGGTAGGTGTGTCGTGTTATTCCCAGGAATTCAATTTACCTTTTTGTGGTCAAAGTAATGGGGAGAAGCTCCTGCACATGGTCTGGCTGTTTTGGGCCATGGTGTTGAAGGGAGTATCTTTCCTATTGAGGTTGGCTGTGAGGATGTACTTTGTCTATTGGGTTAGTATGGATGAAGTGCCGTTGATATGGCGTTATGTCCGGGGACTACATGTTTTACTCTCGGTGTTTTCTTGTTGTCAATGTGGTAGTGACTTGCTCTTACACGTGGTCAGGTTGGATTGGGACACGGTGTGGATGAAGGGGAAGTGGCTGGTTGTTATGTTGGCTACAGGGATTTATCGTGACTCTCGGAAATTGCCTTATGTTGTAGCCCGAGTTGAGGGGCGATTGGTTTGGTTAGGGGTTGGGCCCTTTCGGCTCATGGAGGTCATTTTTGATGACGGACCCGTAACTGGTTTAGGTTTTAGGGAGGAGAGTGGGGAGTTTATGTCCACCACCGGTCATTCCCGTATGATGTAATTTTGGTTATTATCAATAAAAGTTTCTTATTCTAAAAAAAAATAATAATGAATGGATGACCTTTTACTCAAAAAAAAAAAAAAAAAATACTTCAAGTCTTTCTTGTTCTTTTAAAAAATTAATTTATTTGTATATATCACACGAAAAAAAAAAAACCAAAATAAATAGTCTTCTAGATTCTCTTATGTTGAAATGGTTATTTTAGTATTATCACAATACTAATGCTCAATCGCCGGAAGCAACGGTTCAACTCACCTTCTATCGGAGTAGCACACACGCACATGGGACTCGTGGTCGCGTCAAGGAATGAGTAATGCAACGGCCCTCCATTCGAGACTTGATTATCTATTTATTCACTTTTAATTAATTAATAAGTCTTTTTCAAAGTCTTCTGCCTCATTTTCTCTACAAAGAGTTGAGGCCTGCTTGAGTTCTCCATCCTATCTAATCGATCTAATCTTCATCATCCTCACCATGTACTCATCAAAGCCGAGTTCTTACGAGAAGTTCTCGGAGACCACCGATGCTTCTCCTCCAACGGGTATTCCGGTGAGCTCCAGCAACCCCTATTATAGTCATCCTGCTCATCATCAACATCCTAATCAATATGACAAGAGCAACTCTGAGATGCCTGCTCCTCATCCTTATCAACACCACACTAAAGCCCCTGAACCGTGGAAATCCGGCCTCTGCGACTGCTTCTCCGATCCCAAAAACTGTAACTCACTCCATCTACACTTGCTCTTCTCCAATTAATCGACCCAATCTGCCCCAAAGTAATTAAATCGAAACTAACTAGTTGTATATGTATGTACAGGCTGCATAACCTTCTGTTGTCCATGCATCACTTTTGGTCAAATTGCTGAGATTGTGGACAAAGGTTCTACATGTAAGTTTCTACTATAATGTTTTCTTCTTATTTCTTTCCTTGTATATTTACATGTTGCAGTATTAATTTAGAGATTTGATCTGGAAATATTGGTGTTGCATATGATTATGTATATGCAGCTTGTGGTGCAAGTGGAGCACTGTACACACTGATTGCTTGTGTGACTACTTGTCCTTGCATCTATTCATGCTTCTACCGCTCGAAGATGAGGCGGCAGTACGCTTTGGAATCGAGCCCTTGTGGTGATTGTTTGGTTCATTTCTTCTGCGAGCAATGCGCCTTGTGCCAGGAGTACCGTGAGCTCAAGAGTCGCGGTTTTGACATGGCCATCGGTACATATATACTTGATTAATTTCTAGTTAATAATCTTCTTCAACAATTCCAGATTTAATTGCTTTCATTCTCATTGTGCACCCCAGAATTTAAGTCAGACGCATATAACATCTATTTTTACTAGGAATCCAGGATATACATGGTCAAGTGAGGAGTAATTTTTTTTGCTATGGTGAATTTAATTAGAAATTGAAAAGAAAAAAAACTTCAATATGAGGACGAACAAAGAAAATGTTGGTGATCATCTGAATAGAGGTTTGTGGAAAACACACATAGAAGAGATGATTTGGTCAGGAAAAGAAAACATAGAAAGATAGAAGTCCTTTTCATAGTTCAAACCAAGTGGGCGTTTAAAAACCTCTAGAAGAAAATAAAAACCTGTGGAAATGAAAAGGAAAAGTAGATGGGAATTGAATTATATATTGCAAATTGCTTTGACCGCTATATTGGATTAGTGCTGATTTTATATATATATAAAAGCAGCTAATGAAGTCTTTTAATCAAATCAATATATTTATTTATTGTATTTAGGATGGCATGGAAATATCGAAGAAAGGAACCGTGAAGTGGCAATGGCTCCAATGCCCCCAATGGTGGAGGAAGGCATGAGTCGCGATAAATGAATGGACCTATATATTGAGAGTGATTAATGTCTATTGTATGTTATCATGTGAAGAATAAGATTTATACTATGATTATCGAACTGTTATTTTGTTGTTGCAAGAGTTATATGAACTTGTGACAAGTTTGTATATGATGAGTTTGTATGATGTAACTTTTCCTTAATAAATACATGACAAAAAGAATGAATTTTATTTAGAAATATTCCATTCTAAATTAGGTCGAGACTATCTTTTCACATTTCATTGTAAATTGTGACTTATTTCTAGTTACTCTTTAGCTCAAATGGTTATAAACTTTAAATAAAAGGGTTTTTTACTTCAACAGTGTCTGAACTCTTCGAGGACTTTTGAAATGATACCTGAACTTTCAAAGTTATCAATGTGATACCTGAACTCATTTTTTTGTATCAACGTCGTACCTGCGGTCGATTTCCATCACAGAACCGTTAACTATGACCATGTGCCCAGCACGTGAGGCACAAAATAAGGGTAAAAATGACCTTTCCCACTTCCTTTAGTTCTTCATGGGGTTTTTTACTTCAACAGTGTCTGAACTCTTCGAGAACTTTTGAAATGATACCTGAACTTTCAAAGTTATCAATGTGATGCCTAGACTCATTTTTTCGTATCAATGTCGTACCTGCGGTCGATTTCCGTCACAGAACCGTTAACTATTTCCGTCACGTGAGGCACTTAATGAGGTTAAAAGACTAATTTATCCTCAAAAGTATTGTTTTTTATTTTTTTTGCTTTCTTTCTTTCTTTCTTTTTTTCTTTCTTGTTTTTCTTTTTCGACGTCTTCTTTCCTCTGATTTATCCCCTCCGATTGGAAGCCATGGCCGCAAATTAGATCTCACCTTCTCTCTCAACTACCCAACCCTTTCCAAGCACTACCTGACTACAACCACGTTCAACTCAGCTAGATCGATATGGCTACCTTGCAAAAATTCAAGCTCCTCGCCACTCAATGCCCCGTCGTCGCCTAAAGCCCCACGAGCAGCCCATCCGCCAGCCCCGTCATCCACCTCAACCACCGTAAAACCCTCAGATTGTTCCTCACCAACCCCGATCGCCCCGATTGCCTCGCCGGAGTACCTCGTGTGATGCTCCCACTAAGTACTGATATTACAGCCGCGAATAACCAAAGGCCGGTTCTTTTTTGGACAAATTGATTAGAAACTGGAATCAGTGAAATGATCATTGCCCCATTGTTCGATAAATCATATATAGATAGATATAGTTATACACAGACACGCAGTTGCGGAAAAATCAATTTTGGGTTTTCTCTCATCATCACCATCCTTCACCTTTTCGCCGTTGTTGAGAGAGAGAGAGAGAGAGAGTTGCAGAGAGAGACTCTCAGTCTCCTTCACTTTTGCATATTTTGATTCAATTACAAAGACACAGACTATTTTTGAAATTCATGAACTTATGCTACGATGTTACTTGCAGTGAGGAAGCCGAGTGCCACGACGGCGTGGCCCACCTCCGTCATATCTCCGGCAAGCTACACAAGAAGGTCTGGATTGCCGCTGGCCATATTCTCTCTCTCTCTCTCTGATCCCTCTGTCTGAAATCTCATGTAAATTCCAAGTCTCAGATTTAGAGGCCAAGAGTCGTGAAACCGTCTACACCGCTCTGGCCTGCAATAAATTCAGAGAAGTAAAGCCATTGAGCAAGTTGTGCTTGGAGAACTCCGACGAGATGGAGTCCCCGGTGGTGTCCGTCCATCAGAGAATTGGATTCAAGTTTTGCTTTGGGTTTTGCATTTTGCTAGGAAATGTCATCATCCCATCTGATTGCATTTTGCAGATGAAAAAGGAAAGAGAAATGAAGAAGAAGAACTAAAGGTACGACGAGACACGTGAAGAACTAAAGGAAGTGGGAAAGGTCATTTTTACCCTTATTTTGTGTCTCACATGCTGGGCACGTGGTCATAGTTAACGGTTCTGTGACGGAAATCGACCGCAGGTACGACGTTGATACGAAAAAATGAGTTCAGGTATCACATTGATAACTTTGAAAGTTCAGGTATCATTTCAAAAGTCCTCGAAGAGTTCAGACACTGTTGAAGTATATACTTTTGAGGGTAAATTAGTCTTTTAACCTCATTAAGTGCCTCACATGCTGGGCACGTGGTCATAGTTAACGGTTCTGTGACGGAAATTGACCGCAGGTACGACGTTGATACGAAAAAATGAGTTCAGGTATCACATTGATAACTTTGAAAGTTCAGGTATCATTTCAAAAGTCCTCGAAGAGTTCAGACACTGTTGAAGTAAAAAACCCTAAATAAAATGAGGGGTTCATCCAAGACATCATTTTCCTCCACTCATTATTCAGAATGATTATTCGATCTCCGGAGTCAATCTTTTGATTTTTTTTTAATCCTTTTTTGTCTTTTCTAATGTTTAGAGAACCCGAACTATAAATAGAAGCAGGTTACCTAGCTCCGCAAAAATAAGGGAGAACTAGGGTTTAGAAAAACAAAAGCAGCAGTGTGCCCTGTCCAGCAACGCCCTCTCACTGACGTGGGCTTCTAACCTCGTCGGCGCTTGACGAGTGGACGGGTTGGTGATTGGTTTGTGACAGGTGGTTGTCGGATTTTGAGGCTGCTGTGTAATGCTTTTCCTCTCTCTTAGATGGTTGCGATGGTTAATCGGGGCTTTGCTGCAGTGCCAAGGGGCTCAACGCCGGAGGATGACAAAGTAGTTGATTTGGGTTCTATAACTTACAGTCGACCAATATGTTGTCTGGTGTGTGGTGGTGGGCTGGAACAATAATGATGAAGCTGCGAGGTTGGGCCCGCTTTTGGGGAAGGATTTCGGCAGAGTTGGTGGCCAGAATTAACCTTGCAAGCTTCAGACCTTTTGTGGAGGTGCCCGGAAAGCCAGAGTCGACTCTGACTGATATGAAAACGGTTTGTAGTGGTTTTTAATTACGTTTCTTTTTATTAGGTTTTTAATTTTTGGGTTTTGGTTAGATCTAATAAGTCCCTCCTCAATTGAGCGAGGGTTTGGTTGTCTTGGATTCGTAGTTGTGCCATTGATATGGTGTCTTTCCTGAGGACGATTTGGTTCAATTCTAGTTTACTTTTGTTGTCAATTTGCCGACGAGCGATACACGTGATCTGATATTTTTTTGACGCGGTGTTGAAGAGGACAACATCTTCTTTGCTATTGACTACTGAGTATTATTGGGACTTTCAGGATATGTAGCCTTAAAAATGGGTGTTTTGTGGTTAGAATTTGGGCCCATTGACCTGATGGTATGTGTATTCGCATTTTTGGATAACTCTTTCGTATTTTTTAAGCTTTTCAATTATGACATTCATTTTACATAAAGGGGACGTAAAATATCCATATGAAAAATTCAATTCGCATAAACAAATTTATGACGTAGTTGTTTAGACTTTTAGTACCCTGATGGAAATTGTCAATCACAAGAAGCACCGGTGCATCCCGCATGTGGAGTCTGTGGTTTCCGCGTTATTGGAAAAGAAAGAAAACGGATTACGACACGCGGAGACTTGTAGTCAAGTCAAGCCATGCAGAGGCCCTACTTCAATATCAAATACTTTGAATTTTCCAAGTCCTCTCTACCTTATCTGTTTACCTCGATCGAGGCTAGCTTGAAGTTAATTGAGCTCTCATTTCTCCAATCTTATCTGCAACACCATGTACTCGTCAAAGCCGAAATCGTACGAGAAGTTCTCGGAGTCCAACACCGATGCTGCTTCTCCGCCGACGGGTATTCCGGTCAGCTCCAGCAACCCTTACTTCAGTCATGATGATCATGAAAACAGCTCCCAAATGCCGGTTGCTCCGCCATACCACCTCCGCCCTAGAGCCCCCGAGCCGTGGAAGACCGGCCTCTGCGACTGCCTCTCGGATCCCAAAAACTGTAACTTGCTAAATCCACTACCCCCCCCCTCCTGTTCCTGTTCTATTGATTTTAATCACTAGTTCGACCTAATTAGTTAATATGCACTTAACAGGCTGCACAACATTTTGGTGCCCTTGTATCACTTTCGGCCAGATTGCAGAGATTGTGGATAAGGGCTCTACTTGTAAGCAACAATTTATTTCTTCGTTCGATTATTGATTATTAGCTACTGATTGAGGTTTAATTTAATTACTAGTATCGATGGGGCATAACTTCTATGTGCAGCTTGTGGTGCAAGTGGAGCACTATACACTCTGATATTTTGTGTGACTGGTTGTCCTTGCTTCTATTCATGCTTCTACCGTTCCAAAATGAGGCAGCAATACACTCTTGATGAGAGCCCTTGTGGTGATTGCTTGGTTCATTGCTTCTGCGAGTACTGCGCCCTGTGCCAGGAGTACCGTGAGCTTCAAAATCGCGGTTTCGACATGGTTATCGGTACCTAATTCTAACACATCTCTTCTTCAATTCCAGAAAATTTTAGTTGCATTCTCATTCTCGAACCTCGAAATGATGACATCCCTTTTTCGGTACAAGTTTTTTGTTGGTTCTTTTATTCTGGTTTAGGATAGCTAGTACATTGATATAAATTGAACTTCAAAACGAGGGACTGAGGGAGAAAAAACACAGAAAATGTGATTAGTTTGAGGTTTGTGAAAAGTTTCTATATATTTTAAAGGGAGAAAGCTAGAGAATCAGAGAAGAAACTGTAGAAGAAATGAACCTTTCTAAATGAGAAAGAAAAGTTGATGGGATTGAATTATATTTTGTTGCATTGACTGTTAGATTGGATTAATGATGAAGACAAATAATTAAACTAAGGACAATGCTTAATCCACTAATTAATTGTATTTAGGATGGCATGGAAATATCGAGGAAAGGAACCGTGAAGTGGCAATGAATCCAGTGCCCCCGGTCATGGAGGAAGGCATGAGTCGAGATCAATGATTGAGGAGAACAAGGATTTAGGGTTTATATTATTAATCCCCCGAGCTAATAATGCTCATTGTTGTAAACAAGTGTGTATGAAATCTTTAATTATTGATTGTTGAAAAGATTATAGTTTGCAGTTGCCAGAGTCATGTGAGGAACCAGTTTGATGTTTTTTTTTTTTTTGAACAAGATTAGTTTGATGTACTTAATCTCCTTTATAATAAACAACAAACGAAAAGTGAAAAATCCTAATTCTCATACAAATTGATTGGATTTTCTTCATATTTGCACCATAAGAGGTTGATCATCTGTTTTTATGTGACTTATGCAATTTCTAAAAGATCAATAATATTGATATTACCGTTATGGATGGTTAGTGATCAACTCGTAAAATTAACTAAAACCGAAATAATAAACCTACTTTAGTTGTTGACTTTTATAGTTCCTAATCAATTTTAGTTTTTAAGAAAAATGAAAGATCGATGTTATTGATTCAATGAATAGTTAGTGACTTAATACTGATAACCAAATCGGTAAAACTGCGTCCCACTCCTAGACTGAGATTCATGTCAAGGTACAAAATTTCTAGCCGGTTTGGTTTTAGAACATAAAATATCAATATCACGCTTCATTTGGCCGTTAGCGTCAGAAAACCGAACCGGTAAAACTAAGAGAACTGTACAGAATCGATGATATCATTTCTGTTATCGGTGCCAAAAAACTGAACCGACCGATTCCAACCGATTCCAATTGTCAAGGTACAAAATTTTGGCATATTATCACTACCCACTTTTCAATGAAACGGGCCCATGGACCAGCTTTCAACGTTATTTTTCTTATGGGGGCCCATAGCCCACTCCTTTCTCTCCTTTTTTCCCGCAATTACCGTGTTTCTTTCTTCCTAGAAAAGCTTTAGCCGCATCATAACGGTTACCATGGCACTGAAACTCGCTTTGGATTTGCGCCATTGGGTTAACATTGTCGGTCTAGTAGCTTTCCACTCACCAAAGTAAGCTGTCTCCTCAGAGACCTCGTTGATACGCGACAATGCCCTCAAAAGACACAGAGAAAATATAAACATAAACCATAAACGATACACCCTCTCTCCCCAACACCAAAGTTACATCCCAATCGAGACCTCTGTTCCCTCTTTGAGTCATTTTCACAAACCCACTTGGTGCCTTGGTTGTGTGACACCCACTAGACCCAAGGGCTTTCTTTACTGTTTTGATTATGAGAGAGTGAATCAAGACGCGGGAAGAATGGATGCAGCAGAGCTGGAGCTGGAGAGGCGGAGCAAGTTCTTGAGTAGTTTGATTCAGAAGAAGAAGGCGGTGGAGCAGCAAGACCACCATGACATGCTCAATGTGAGAGTTAGGGCGTCTGATATGCCAGTCGCTTTGCAAAACCGAGCTTTTCGGTGCGCGAGGGATCATCTTGACTCCATGCCTGGGAAGCTCGACAGTAAACGGCTTGCTTTGGCACTTAAGAAGGTCATATCTTTTGGGTTTATCAGATCAGGGTTTTGCTTTGTTTTTCTGGGTTATGATCTTGTGGGTTTTGTAGTGTCTGGAGTTTGAGATTGAATGTGAGCATTTGCATTGTTGATTCAAGTGTTTTGACTTTTGAGTAATGGGTCTTGATCATAATCATCTGATAGTTATTAGGATACAAGTAGTAATGCCAAGTTTCAGTGTGTGATCAATGCACATTCTTATTGGGTATAGATTAGGATAAAGTTAATCATGTTGAATCTTTTATGTTTGTGGTCCAATCTATGTGGGTTTTGATATTAAAAATTCAAATGAGATTTGAGTTTAGTAAGGATGATGAGTGTTTCTTATAAAGTGAAGGGTAATATTTGGACAGTTGGACCAGGGCTATGAATTTCCATAATTGACTATCAACTAAGCAAGCACGGTGGTACTCATAGTTTTTTTTTTTTTTTTGAGAAGACGGTGATACTCATAGTTGTTGAAGGAAGTTACCAAATTCTCTGAATTTGATTGTGTGTGCCAGTTGTGTTTTGCATGAGCTGAAATTTATACATTTTCTTCTCTATGACTGGATTTAAGAATTGTAGCCTCAGTCAGTTTCGGTTTTTCAGATTCACACCTCAAGTATCATTTTGTAGAATCTCTTTGGATTTCATTTAGTTTAGGGGGTTGTTTCCAGACTATAGGACCTTTATATTTCTTTGTGTGTTAGTTTGAATACAGAGAGTTCACAATATTTTTGTTACTTGACAGGATTTTGATTCATCATATGGCCCAGCTTGGCATTGCATTGTTGGAACTAGCTTTGGTTCATATGTCACACATTCTACTGGGGGATTCTTGTATTTTTCGATCGACAAGGTTTACGTCCTTCTATTTAAAACAGCTGTTGAGCCTTTGGACCATTGATAGTTCCAACAATTTTGGTTCTTTGCTTGTTTGTGTGATGATGACATTGTAATTTGCCACTGCCAATTCTATATGTAAAATTACAGATGAAATAACTATTATTATCCTTGTTCCCTCCGGTAGTTGCTTCATGCTGCTTCATTCATGAACAAGTGAGTGATATTTTCTTCCGATAAGTGGCAAGAACTTGTGTTCCTTTTTGCTACAATACTTGTATTCTATTTGATGTATGAAAAATCGGTAATGTTTTGAATACATGTGGCCTTGGACCGCACAGCGATGTTTGCGTACAAAGAAAGAAAAGCTTGAGATATTTTCTTTCTGCCTACTTACAACTTGCACAATTTGGCCACATCAGTCCCCTCTCAGCCTAGAATAAGTATCGTTACTTTTTCTCAAAAATTGTCCCGTTTAGGTTATATCATCTTCACCTGTTACCATTGCTTAAACCAGAAACATGGAGATCCCACAGTTTCTGGAGTACCAAGAACATGAAGCTGTTGACAACTCTGCACAGAAGGAACCAATTCTGCCTTCTGATGCAATCAATGAAAAAGAAGCAGGGCCACCTCACGAAGCTTTGTTCCTTATCTTAACTTACCTTCCTCTGTCTGAGCTTCTTGCCATGAATCAGGTTTGCACTTCACTGAGAGATGCAGTAAACAAGGATGTGCTCTCATGGTTGAACATCATCGTTGATAAGGCTTTGAGCTTGAAATTGTCTGATGAGATCTTGATGAAAATTACGTCGAAGGCTAATGGTAGGTTGAGAACTTTGGCTCTCATGAACTGTGCAAAGATTACAGATAACGGACTTCAACAGGTTGTGGAGCAGAATCCTCTGATCAGCAAGGTATGAAAGTTGAATTTAGTTGGTGATGAACATAATTATTGTATTCGTTTATTAGATGGATAAGATATGATTGGTTGGAATTGCTCTATGGAAGAAAAATTGGAGCATTATTGTTCTTAAATTCTGTTTGCTTTTGATTCAGCTCTATCTACCAGCTTGCACTGGCTTAACACCCGAAGGGGTCATACGAGCTGTGAAGACATTATCTGACCATGGTCACTGCCTAAAGTCCATAATGATAAATGGCATCTACAACATAAGCAAACAGCACCTTGAAACACTTGAGTCTTATCTTCATGAAATGAATCTCGACGCAAAGAAAGAGCAGCCAGGATCATGGCCTCTCCTATTACTTGAGTACATGGACTCGCCAACATTCAGACATGACAAAGGTCACACCATAATTGACCTTGAAGTTTGCTCGAAATGCGACGAGGTGAGGATGGTTTTCGACTGTCCAAGGTGGGCGTGCAAGAGAATGATAGAAAGGTCAATGACTCAGTGTAGGGGATGCAAGTTTTGCATTCTGAGGTGCCAAGAGTGTGGTGGATGCGTCGACTCTCAAGAAATTGAAGAGGCTGTTTGTGCTCATATCTTGTGCTCAGATTGCTGGCTCCACCTTCCCAAATGTAACTTCTGCAACAAGCCATATTGCAAGCAACACGCTGATAACAAGTGCTGCACTTCAGGATCCACAGGTTTTGTCTGTGAGGTTTGTTATTCCAAGTACATTGTAAACTTGCCCAGTATTGTTGAATATGTTGATTTCTGAGTATATATGTAGTTGTAAGCACTTCTTCTATCTTAAGGGGACAATGTTTTCATCATCATAAGTAGCAAGCAACTCCAATCGAACATGCCCACGCAACCGTTCAGGCAACATGATTTCACTTCTCCGAAAAATTTTACTCTTCATATCATATACATAAATAGATAACTGGTTTGCCGTTGAAACTTGAAGCATGAGCACACCTGAATGGATCGTACACAAAGGGAGACATGAGAGTATAGGGTGGATAGTACACGATGGAGGATGTTCATGGTCTCTTGATCCCCTCAAATGAATGGGAATAGTGACAGTCTCCTTAACCCACACTTGACTTTGGTAGTCCCTCAAATCCATAGCTCTATCAAGTCATGCTGCCCTAACAGCTCGCCATCTTCAGACCAAATGTTAAACGACTCGGCAACTATTAGAGCTATACATCCATCCAATTCAAATATTTCAGCTCCCCAGGTACAAGGTTCCGGAAGATCTATGGCTCTTAGTCTCTCCTCTATGAGGTCAAAAACCACAATGATACAAATAGTGTGTCGGTATGAAACATTGAAACCAATGCAGGGATCCATTTACGCACCCACT
Organism: Rosa lucieae; assembly: GCA_024704745.1. Taxonomy (NCBI): domain Eukaryota; kingdom Viridiplantae; phylum Streptophyta; class Magnoliopsida; order Rosales; family Rosaceae; genus Rosa; species Rosa lucieae. The sequence goes on along the minus strand of CM045495.1, from coordinate 61,631,273 downwards.
TTTCTGAAAAATATCCCGCTTTAAAGAATCAAAAGGGAGATCATGGAGGTCTAACTGTATGGTCCTCCATGAATGTGTTCCCAGTGTGAAAATCTTGAAAGTAATGGTTCGAGCAGATTCACCTAAAGACATTTGAACTTGGACTTGGAGAACCCTGTACTCTTTAGTAAGGGGACAGAACCCGAAGAGGTGTACAACGTCGATCCAGGGGTAGCTTATGGGTGAAGGAATAATATTGGGTAGAGTAATGGACTCTCCGGTGCAGGGATTGAATATATACATGGCGTATTCATGGTCAGGTTCTTTGTGATGAATCAGGTCATTACCAGGGTGAAGTAGTACCAAGCCATTGCTAGAATGGGTAAGGTAGAGATGATGTTCATAGGGCAGTGTTAGACAGTGTGTGGTGGGTGATGGACTACTTCCATCTTGGATAATTTTGACGGAGAGTCAGTGATCCTGCCTTGTGGTTCTGTCCCAGAAATGGAGGAGGAGGTGAGTGTACCTGCTGGTGCTGTTGCATCACAAGGCTTGGTGGAATGCAAGAAAGGAAGGGCCGCGAGTGAGAGAGCACCATGACTTGCAAACGCACTTGAAGCGCATTAGGGACTTGGCCAGCAGCCTCGGGAGATTTTGATTTCATTTGGGAGCTCTGGAAGATCAGCTTCAACTTCCACGTCTTGGCTTTCCAAATGATTAGAATGAAATGTCTTAATGTGTACTAGCTTCTGTTATCCAGTACTGGTGGAATAACAGCTGAGGAAGATGGGTATCTCCAGCCGGCAGCCGGCAAAGTATTCCCTTGTTAAACAGCCAAAATCAATATCCTATAGCTGGCTTCACTCTAACATGTTTATTAAACAATCTTCTACATGGGTGGCACAGCAGGCTGATTTATCTGTTCCTCACAATCAATACTAAAGTAAAATCAAGACAGAAAGACAAAAAGGCAGATTTACATGATACATTAGACTTGTTGACAAGGTCCAATACATCTTTTGAATAAATGGATGGATCAACCTTTGATGGATACGGGATTTCCATCAAACAACATAGTTACAAAGATAATCTCCTAGCTGATCATGGGGATTTGTTTCTACAAATTCCAATGGACGAGTCTCACCTTTCAATTAAGGTGCAACTATCTGTTCATTTCAATCAAGCTTGCCTCCCCCTAGCTAATTCCTCCCTGGGAGGCTACAAAATTGGGTTTTGCTGCAAGTTTCCAACAGGTCTCAAACTTCAAATCTCAAAAAAAAAAAAAAAAGAAGTTCAGTTCTATCAAACAGTTTCAGGAAAAGAGGTTCTACAAGAAAACTGCACTTAGAACTAAGAAACCAATGATGGCAGAGCTTGCGAAGGAACCACTGCTGTGGAAAAATAGTGAACTGCACCCAGAAGAAGCAGTTGTGGAATTTGAAGATGGAGCAAGTGATGTACTATTATCGAATGTGCCATTTCTTCCAGCACTGCATTCACAAAATAGAAGAGGGAGAAAGGAGAAAAAGGTTCATTAGATTTAATTCATGGCAGTCTTGTGCAAGTAAAATTATGTTTTATAATAACATCAGCAAGTTTTAACTTGTACCTTCCAGGAACTATACAAGAACCATGACCTGCAATTTTGGCGAAGAAATAATTAGTAACAAAGCGAGAAGACCAACAAAAATTAAGAAGATAACACAGTATGAATGAACGTGTTCCTACTTGGGTCTGTGGTAGTAATAGTAGCTACCCCTTTGAAATCACAAGTCCCAGGAGACTTGGCCATCTTCTGAAAGTATGCATTGAAAGCATATGTTGCATGAGTCACCACATTGTCTGGTTCATAACAAGGTTTCCCTTGCAGCATAGGTGAGCAATCAACTTTTCCAGGTCCACAAGCCCAATCTAGGGCTGCCTGTAGCATCTTTTTGTCAGCACCCTCCTTCGCGACACAAAATGTTTGGTTCGTTGTGTCGTTTGCCAACACAGTTCCAGCACCTGTCAAGTGTAAGGTATAAACTGGCAACCCATTTGCATCAAAAAGTCCCCAGTTCTTTTCGGAGACTGATCCAGGTCTCAAATCCTCATTGTAGAGCTCATAAATGTAAGTACTAACAGCAATCCCAGGATGCTTAGGAGTCCCAGTGTTGTTAAGCACATGCTTGATTAGGTTACTATTGTAAGTGTTAGCATTGTCAAGTGTGGCATCTGGCTCTGCTGAGTCACCCTTGGAGGGCCAGCCTGACTCAGTCACTACAATGGGGAGATTTGTAATGTTTAGGTAGGACATTGCAAAATACGCGGCATCAACAATTGCATCAAAGACATTAGTATAATGCAGCAATGTATTAGCATCAACAGCTTCCTTGTTTGGAGGGAGAGGGCGGAAAAGTGCATAGTCCAAGGGGATCACACCGTTTGATTGCATATAATCATAGTATGGGTAGACATTGAGCATGAAATATGAATCTGTAGACTGCAAAAAATTGAGCACCGGAACCATGACCTTGTCCCATGAGCGATTGAAGAAGGCTTGGGAAGGAGGAAAGGAGTCAAGAATAATGGAGGAAGAGTGTGGAGTAGAGACTTTAATTTGGCGATCAAGGTTAGACGCAACAAGTGCTGAGTGAATGAACTTTAGGGCAGAGACTAGCACTGGAGCAGCATTTGGGAGGGCAGTTAGGACTTCAGATCCGACAGCTATAGCTGTTATGTTTGTGGCAGGAACATGTGCTATCACATTGCGAGTAATCCAGTTGGCCGCGGTGGCATTGGACTGACCTATCCCAAGGAGCTGATCATTGGGGACAGAAACAATTACTTGGATGCCTGTGTTTGCAAGAGCAAGGAGCATGGCTCTGTCTGCATCGTAGAGCCTGATATGTCGAATGTTTTGGGCTTTAAGAAGAGCAACCACCTCAGTTGGACTTGGCATGTCAGAGAGGTCTGTACCAAGGTTTACACCCACAAAAGCATCTGCAAAAACAGTAACAAAGACTGCAAGATTACTCAAGGAAAAATCCCCCAGAATGAGAATCCCGTCTTCAACATACACTTGATCATTATGTATACTTCATTCACTATGTTTTAATTTCATAAAACTTGAATATCTACTTTGTTGGTTTAGCTGGTTTCTAAAAGCATGCAAATGACATACTGTCAATTCTTCAGCCTATTCACAGTACTAATGAGGTATGATAATAAATCTTTTAACACTAGCAGTAATTCGTTACGGTTAAAGTTGATGGCCTTTGATCATATCACATAGTTATATATTCAGACATCACTTTGTCTTTCTTTTGCAGAAAGTCTGAAAGAACAGATGACAATTATTCATATAGCATATACTAGCTGGTCCTGGATTCCTCTATAATCTATATTCCTCTTTTCTCATACACAATCATAAAGATACAACCAAACAGCTGTCCCATTCAGTAAAAGTGGCAACCAAAAAGACTCCAACAAACTCAAGGATTGTAGAAATCTCAGCCATGCTAATATAGCCAGACATATTATGGGCCCGAGGGTTGATCCATCAAGCTGCAAATTCAAGGAAAAAGTGACAGTTTACCTCCCAAATTAAAACTAATCCAAAACTTACTAAACCATAATGCCTAAATAATTTAAAGCCATAGAACCATTCTCTTAGGTGGGTTCCATGTGACTCAGAACTAGAATATTTCATTTCCCATAATGTCATGCTCCATTGTCCTTAAGGCTGTTGCTTTCTGTCTCTATCATTTGATTCATTTCTAATAATTATTTTTTCCAAATGAAACCATAATGTTAATGGTATCGGCATTTAGTACCTAGAGGAAATATTATACCATCAACTAGAACAAGTACATTGCCTGCTTAACATTTGACATTGCTTTGCACATAGAGTTCCATAACCTGAACAGCTGGGAGAGGCAACATAATGGGCTTATGCACATGGATATAAAATGGACCAACTTGGACAAAGTTATCATCCTCTTACTGATCAATTTGACAATAATACCCTCTAAGGTAGAGATTTCCAGGGACCCCAAATCATTTAACACTATCATCTGCATCTTCCGAATAGGGTTAGTTTGGTCCCACTCTCTTTACAACATTTATTTGGGAATAGAATTTAGGGTTTCTGACTGCCCATTGAGCTGGGCCAGCTGGGACGCATTAGGGATTGAGTGATTAATTAACCAAAGCTGACAACAGATCGGAGACTTTCAACATGGCAGAGATTGACCTCTTCTAATCAATACACTCTACCAAAGAAATCAAGACACTCTCTACCCACATTTTCCCCTATAATTTGTGCAGCAAGATTGAAATTAAACATCAAATTAAAGAGCAAAACAGAGTAATGAATAGCTGATGTGTAATCAAATCAAACACAAACACCATTCTAACCTGAGAAATGGGGTACACAACAGTTGAGCAAATTGGGGACCCTATTGTACACAAACCATTCATAATAAACTCAAGGAGTTGCAGATTTATGTGGAAGAGCTAAATATGAAGCACAACCAGAAATGAAAGATGGGAACTTGAAGAAGAAAAGAGGGGTCTTTGATACATAATAAGCACATAACAGTACATAAGTACATACCAGGCACCAAAAAGGAAACAGATTAAGAGATTAAGACCCAGTAGACTATACTTAATGACCAAAGAAAGCTCAAGTCTTTACATAGAGCTACTCAAAGTCCAGAATGCAAAAACCACAAAGAAAAAAGCCATGAACAGCAGCAAGTCAAGCTTAAGCTTACCGTCAGCAGCAGAAACTGAAGACACAGCTAAAAGGAGAAGCAGGAGCAGAACAGCCATGGAGTCCTTCCTCACTTCCATAACCCACCAAACAACCAAACCCAGAAGAGCAAAGAACCTCAAAGAAAAACCCAGAACTGAAATCTGGAACAAAATCCAAGAGAACCAAAAGGTGAGAATTTTAAAAACAAATGACCAAGAGTGAATGGAAGGGAAAAGAGAAAAGGGAACTGCTTTTGAGGTTTGTGGTGGGAACTACTGATGGGTTTAGTTGTAAATAAAAGAGACAAGGGTTTATGGTGCAGATGATCAAGAGGGAGTGTGTCAGAGATCAAACGGTGGAGATTCAAATGCAGCTGAATAGTAACTAGTAGCATGGAGTAAAAGCCTGAACCTCACACAGAAAGTACAGTGGACACTTGTTGGGCCTCATCGGAGGGCTTAAAGCTTTGGCTTCAGAGTTCAGAGTTACACGCACCACGAGGAGACCACTTCTTTGGTGCTGACGGGGCCTGAGCAGCTGGATTCAACGGTCATATTTTGGACGTTTGTTTACTCTTTTCTTGTTGTCTTGTTGTTATTTAAGAAATGGTAACCCCATTGCTGCTCTTGGAAAAATTTTCAGCAGGTTTCTTCTGCATGTAACTTCTTCATCTTCGTTTTCTATATTTGCGGAGAAGGAAGACAACAAAGATACCTACGGTCTATATAGGCGAAACCAAGCAAGTCCAAACTAGCTGAAATTACAGGCACTAATGAACAAGTCTAATTTTTTTTTTTTTTTTTTTGCTAATGGCGGTCGTATAAGGGTAGCTAAACACGTCTAAACATGTGCTATGTCTTTCTAACCTCGTGAAAGTCAATTTTAGGACTTCTTTGCAAAAATAGAAAAATTGTTTAACATCATGATTTCCACTCAAAATTGTAGACTATAGCACATGATTTTTAGGTTAAAATAGCATGTTCTTATTTTCTCACTAAAATATTGTCACCCTTAAACTATGATTTTTAAGTAATTTTGAAACCGATGGAATTCAAAAATTTTGACCCGATTTTTTTTAACTATTTTTTAAAATTGAAAAACAAGAATTTTTTTAAAAATGAAATTGCTTTGAGATTTTTATAGTCTATCACTTGGAGAAACTTTTAAAAATTATATTTTACCAATAGTGAGATTATGAAACAAAGGCTGATAAAGTTTAGCAGGCCACGAGCGACCCTGTATGACACTTCTAATGTGTTAATCCATGTCAATGCCTTTTATTATAGAAATTTTGTCATGCCATAATCTCACCATTATAAAATATAATTTTTAGAAGTTGCTTCAAGTGACAGAAATTAAAAGTATCCAATAAATTCTTTTTTACTATTTTAAAGGTTTGTCAACTTTGGAAAGAAAAAAAAAGATCTGTTCGATATATTTGAGTTCTATCAGTTCTTGAATTGTTCAAATATCATGATTTAAAGGTAGAAAGAATTTAATGAGAAAATAATAACATGCGAGTGATGTGACTTTAATTTAAAAACCGTGTGTTATAATCTATGATATTGAATGAAAATCACGATTTTACACAAAATATATATATATATATATATATTAAAAAAAAAATTGAAAATCACAGTCTGCGAAGTTGGAAAAGCATACATCATATTTCGAGGCGTTTAGGTGCGCATGTCATATATGGGGTCGCCGGGTTTTGGCGGATTTTCTTTTCTCTAGCCGCATGACCTAACTAGATCAGCACGCACTGACGCACATAAGGAAGCAACGCCAGAAAGGTTAAGTTGGTCATTCGGAGCCCCGGAATTCAAAGTCAAGTACTCCGACTATAACTGTCGGCCCAATACAAAACCCGTCGTTTCTTCACCGGAGCTCCGGTTCGAAATGAAGTGAAAACTAATCGGAGCCAAGAAGAAGACGACGATGGATCAAAACCAGAGATCGTCGTCGGCCTCAGCTTCGCGAGCTTACCAGTTCCACCCTGCTCGCGCTGCAATCGTCAATCTCTTCGACCTCTACTTAGGAGGAGTACTACACCTCTCTCTCTCTCTCTCTCTCTCTCAACGTCAACTTCAATTTCGTAATTGAATTTCATTTGATTTCGATTTTTCGTTCTCTGTTTGCAGAAGAGCAGTAGTCGCCAGAAATCAGAGGATTCAAATCGCGAACCTCCGTAAGTGTATTGCTTTGGATTTTCTGGTTTGCTGAATTAGTTTGAATACTATGAGCTGAAATTAAATATAGTGTGAAGGTGTTTTTCTCTGAATTTGAGTTTGAGTTTGAGTTTGGCATGGAATAGTGATCATACAATATGATTTTGAGTTACTGCGAATTCTTTATTAGTTCCTTAATTGCATCATATGATTTGATTTGGAATGCGTTTGGGCTCAGGAACAAGTCACAGAAGCGTGTGCTTGCGCTCAATAGAGAACTTCCTCCTCGAAACGAGCAGTTCCTTCTCGATTTCGAGCAGCTCCAGAGCCAGTTTCCTGTAAGTTACGGAATTCGACACACCTATTGGGGTTATTGTTTTGTGGTTTTTGGAGACGAGAGAAAATTGGGTGGGGTGGGCAATGTACACTCTGTTTGTGATGCACTATGAGTTAGTAAGTCTGATTGTTTTGTGTGTGTGTGTTTCAGGACCAAGATCAACTGCGTGTTGTGACAGAGTCTGTGCTTATATCTCTAGTTGTGCAGTGCAGTAATCATGCACCACGGGCAGAGTTTCTTCTCTTTGCTTTAAGGAGTTTGTGCACAATAGGTCACATTAACTGGGATAGTTTTTTGCCGTCCCTTCTTTCTTCTGTCTCCACAGCAGAAATGTCAATGGGTCAAGGGAGTAGTCAAGCAATGACGGGTATTTCATCACAGTCCAATATGCTTCCAAGTTCAAATGCAATTCCCAATTCATCTAACTTTCAATCTTCAAATCCTGCGTCTCCATTACCTACTGTTCATGGAATTGGTTCCCCCAGCCAGACAGCTATTGAACCTATGACTCTGTCACCTGCTAAATCATCTGATATGCCCAGTAACGGACAGCAGGCTGCAGCAAGGGCCAATTCATCTATAAGAGATAATGCAATCAGCAGTCTACGTCAGTTGTGTTGCAAAATTATTTTGACTGGACTGGAATTTAATTTAAAACCAGTAACTCATGCGGACATATTTTCTTATATGCTGAATTGGCTGGTTAATTGGGATCAAAAACAACTGGGGGCTGATGAATCTGATGGCATAAAGTCTTGGAGACCTGGGAAGGCACTAATTGAATGGCTGCATAGCTGTTTGGATGTCATTTGGCTTTTGGTTGACGAGGATAAATGTCGAGTTCCCTTCTATGAATTACTGCGTAGTGGCTTGCAATTCATGGAGAACATACCTGATGATGAAGCTTTGTTTACTCTAATCTTGGAGATCCATAGGAGGCGAGATATGATGGCTATGCACATGAAAATGCTAGATCAACACTTACATTGCCCTACATTTGGGACTCATCGAATTTTCTCGCAGACTACTCCTAGCATTTCAGGTGAAGCAGTGGCAAGCTTGCGGTATTCACCAATCACATATCCAAGTGTACTTGGGGAACCATTGCATGGAGAGGTGATGAGTTTATCTTGGAACTACTTATTTTTGCGTTGAATATTATCATGTTAGTATAGTATCATTGGATGATAAGAAGAAGATGATAATGTACCAATACATCTGTAAATAGAGATATAATCTACCAAGCAGGCATGTGTTCATTCTTTATGGCAGTCAAAGACCTCAATAATTTGGATTAGATTGCTCTTTCTTTTGCTGGTGTAGGATCTTGCAATTTCTATTCCAAAAGGAAGTTTAGATTGGGAGAGAGCGTTGCGTTGCATAAGGCATGCTATTTGTACTACGCCATCACCTGACTGGTGGAAACGTGTGCTGCTTGTGGCTCCTTGTTATAGGGGTCCTTCTCAAGGACCTACCCCTGGTGCTGTTTTCACTTCTGAAATGATTTGTGAGGCAACAATTGATAGAATTGTTGAATTACTGAAGTTGACAAATTCAGGTAATGTTGTCTTTATTCTTTATTGTTGTAACTACTAGTAAAACTAGTTTATGTTCTATTCCTTTCTGGAATATAGTAGGAAAAAAAGAAGAAGCCTGTAGTACTCCATCAGAATTACTTTTTTTTCTTAAATGCTAGTTGTCTTGGTATTATTTTCCATCTCTTTTATTTTGTTGTGCCTTCTGTATAATGATTAACTGCAGCAGGGTATCTGAAATGTTTTGTTTTGGGAAGCTAATTATTGTCTTATATCATTTTCCTTGTAGATGTTAATTGCTGGCAAGACTGGCTTGTCTTTTCAGATATATTCTTTTTTCTTATAAAAAGCGGCTGCGTTGATTTCGTCTATTTTGTGGACAAGCTAGTTTCACGCCTTACAGAGAGTGATCCCCATATTCTTAAGACCAATCATGTCACTTGGCTTCTAGCTCAAATTATTCGGGTTGAGCTTGTGATAAATGCTCTAAATTCAGATGCTAGAAAGGTTGGTATTTGAAAAGTAAAATTTGTTCTTTTCTACTTATATTGCATTTGTGTCATGTTTCTAGCCACTTCCTCTCTTTACGTAAATCAATAGTTCTCAATCTCTGTTGTCCTATGTATTTGCATCTCCTGCACCAACTAAATGGCGATTATTCAACTTTGTCCCCCAAGAATGACATCTATCCTTTTGGTTTATGTTTTCTTGGAAATTATTTGAAGCAACTTGATCACATCATTCATATTTATAACCTATAGCTTCGTTGCATGTAGGTAGAGACAACTCGGAAGATCCTATCGCTTCATAAAGAAGATAGAAGCTCAGATCCAAATAGTCCTCAGAGTATCCTGCTTGACTTTATAAGCAGTTGCCAAAATTTACGTATTTGGTCATTGAATACAACAACTAGAGAATATCTGAATAATGAGCAGCTTCAGAAAGGAAAGCAAATAGATGAATGGTGGAGACATGCAAGCAAAGGTATGGTCCTTCCAAAAGTATCACCAAATTGAGTTTAAAATGGCGGAAACTTGTTATAATTTTGAAATCAAGAATTAGTGCATTGTGTCCCATGTACGGTGTTTTTGGGTCAATCAGTGGTACATACGTTCATATTTTGTTCGACTGCATATGACACGTGGCCATATAGGATAATTTTTCACTATGCTGCTGTATATAAGTTCCTGCCTCCCCCATATGATGCTTTTATGAGAAGAAAATTATGCTAACTCTGATACCTTCTGTTATATATTTATTAAAAAAAGAAGCAATTTATTATAAGTTTCTTGTGTCTGGTAAAGGAATTGTATGCACAATCATACCATCCGAGACTTGTGGGGAATGATAATCCCACATACTGATCAATATTGTTTGGAACAGTCCATGTTCTGATGTTTTGAAGTAGTATGGTGAATTCGATGGTGGAATAATAATTAATAAACACTAAAAGGTATACCATTGTGGCATGTTGTAAGTAAATTCCCAGGAGGCTTGATAAGGATGCCCAATTTTAGGTTGGAGTAACAGACAATAAAAAGTACCATTCAAGCATGTCATAAGTAGATTTCTAGCAAGCCTGATAAGATTATTCGTCTTGAATGCACATTTTAATTTCTCATGTTGATAATCATAAAAACCTATTAATATTAATCACTTCTTTGTGTCTGTACTGGATCGGAAAAATGATGCAAACATGGTATGCATGCTTTTGATTGCAGTTCATATGAGAAAGTTCTCCAAGGCATTTTCTTGGAGAACTAACTTAATCTATACATTTTTCTGATATGGTCATGAAGCACCGGCACATGACTGTAGCAATCATTCTGCTAAGTACTTTGAGTCAGAAGACTTTTTACGTATAGCTCTTGTGAACATGTATTTGGTTGGTTTATGTTTCAGGGGATCGTATGATGGATTATATGAATATGGATGATAGGTCAATTGGGATGTTTTGGGTTGTATCTTACACTATGGCGCAACCAGCTTGTGAAACTGTGATCAATTGGTTATCCTCTGCTGGACTTGCAGAATCGTTACCGGCAACAAACCTACAGTCCAATGAGAGGTTAATGGTTATGCGGGAAGTCAATCCATTGCCAATGTCATTGTTATCTGGCTTTGCAATAAACCTGTGTTTAAAACTGGCGTATCAAATGGAAGAATCTTTGTTTTGCGGGCAGGTACTCTTTTCTATTTTCTTGCTTGAATTGCCTTGTGGTTGAATATGCCTAAGTAGCTAAGGTAAATTTTCAGTAATTGAAAACTATATTTTGTTTATTGAAGGGATAAGTGTAGCCATGTGCTGTATCTGGGAAGCAAGATACTTAATGAAGGCTGAAATATAGTAGGTAGAAGACGTAAGGAACCTGAATGACAGTAGGAGTCTAGAGATGACATGAAAGTAGATAATTTTCACATAGAAGATCAATTCATTTTGTTTACTTACATGAATATCTTTTTTCGGCATGTGCTCAACTCACCCACTGTTTAGTCTTTTTGAAATGGTTTGACTTATATTGTACATTTCAAATGCAGGTTGTACCTAATATTGCAATGGCTGAAACATATTGCAGGTTACTGCTCATTGCACCTCATTCACTATTCCGTTCTCATTTCAACGTAATTTTCTTGACCTTTAATGTTTTTGTTGCTTCTGAAATTACCCTTGTTTTGCATGCTTTTTGAAAAATAAGAATGCATTTAGCATCCACCCAAGTGAACCTCAATTTTGCAGTATAACGGTATAACCCTTAAAAAATTTCTAGTAAGTTTGTTGATACCTTGGAAATAGCATTTTACTGAACAAAGCTGCAATCCTATTACCAAAAAATAAGAAATTGAAATCTTATGAAACACGTGAAGAAAAATCCGTGTTGACTTTTGGTGGCATAAGTAGGCTGTTACCATATGGTACCCTTTCAATTCTCTTGTGGACTATACAGGTAGTAGAAAGTCTTTATGATAGGTCCTTTAGCTATGGAATCTAGGCGTGGTTCTTCTTTATCATTCAACATTGACTTGTGTAATGATTTCGTTGTTTGGAGCTTCTGCATAATTGTTTGTAGTCTTCACTTGTAGTCTGGAAACTTCTGCTTTATATTGCACAAGCACATACTCCTCTTTCTCTGACTCATTTTAAACTCAGTTTTCATATCCTTTTCTAGAATAATAGTGTTGTAACCTTTTACTTTTCAGTAACTTGTGATATGATAATCATTTTTAATACCTCAGCATTTGGCACAAAGGAGTCCTTCAGTATTGAGCAAGCCCGGCGTTACTCTTTTGGTGCTTGAAATTTTGAACTATCGTTTGCTTCCACTTTACAGGTGATTGTTTACATCATTCATATTGTGACATTACACTAATCTCAAGTCAACTAGAATTCACACTGATATGGGATCACTCTCTTGGTTTTAGATGCTGTAAATGATAACTTTGTATATGATGACACTGCCAGTTAGAGTTTTTAAGTTGTCATATCTCCCATATAGGTACCAGGGAAAAAGCAAAGCCTTGATGTATGATGTAACAAAAATAATCTCTGCTCTGAAAGCAAAACGTGGAGATCATCGTGTATTTAGATTGGCCGAGAACTTGTGCATGAATCTTATTCTGTCACTGAGAGATTTCTTCTTAGTGAAAAGGGAAGGGAAGGTATAAACTACTTCCAATATGCAATCCTTTTTCCTGTTAAGTTTTTACTGCTAGATAAAACTGAACCTGATTATATGTGTTGTAACTTTGGCAGGGTCCAACTGAATTCACAGAAACTTTGAATCGAGTAACTGTGGTCACTCTTGCTATCATCATCAAGACAAGAGGAATTGCTGACGCTGATCATCTGCATTATCTTCAAACTATGTTAGAGCAGATATTAGTTTCTAGTAATCATACATGGTCAGAGAAAACACTACGCTATTTCCCTTCGCTTCTTCGTGATTTCTTGAATCTTCGGATAGATAACAGGGGCATTGCAATTCAAGCATGGCAGCAGGTTCATTGTTGCTCCACCTTATTTTGTTTTTATATGCTATTGTTATTTGTTTAAACAACAAAATGCTCTCTTTAACACTGACAATATCTATGTGCTGGAGCATGGATCTAAACTAAGATGCTGTAAATATGAAAGTTTGAAAAATTAGACTTGCAATTTGTAATCCTGGACAGCTAATCAATGTATGGCCCCTCCCTCTCTCCTCATTCTGAATCAGGAGGATCCTAACTTTGCAAGATCCACTCCTTTTTTGCAGGCAGAAACCACTGTGATTAACCAATGCAACCAGCTTCTGTCATCATCAGCTGATCCTACTTATGTTATGACCTATATAAGTCATAGTTTTCCTCAACACCGACAATATCTATGTGCTGGAGCATGGATCCTGATGCAAGGGCGCCCAGAGAACATAAATAGTGTAAACCTGGTATGATTTTCATGTATCATGAATGACACTTATCACTAGTACTTATGGAGTTCCATTGGAACCTCTTATTTGTATTGTTTCCTTGTTCTCCTTTAACCTCTTTACTTATATGCATTTCAGGCACGTGTCTTGCGAGAGTTTTCCCCTGAGGAAGTAACTGCTAATATTTACATGATGGTGGATGTGCTACTCCATAACATTCAGTTAGAACATCAGCGCGGGCATTCCTTGCAGGTTTATAAGTTGTTAATAGGTTTTTCTGTAAAAGTCCTATGTATTCTGGTACTACCTACGAAGTTGTCTTGACAGGGTTTAATTACGTTTTCATTTGACAGGACCTTCTAGTGAAAGCATGTGCAAACCTAACATTTTTTATTTGGACCCATGAGTTACTTCCTTTGGATATTATGCTTCTGGCACTTATTGATCGGGATGATGATCCCCTTGCTTTGCGTATTGTGGTACGGGCTTTCAACTTTATCTCTATATTGAATTGGTAATGAGATAATAATGCTACTACTGTATGTTAGTCTTTGACCTCATTCAAATCTCTGTTTTAGAGTATGGTTAGCTCATTTATGGCTTTGAACTTAATCTGGAACTGTTCTGTGTTATATTTTGGTCTTGGTATGGTAATAATGTAAGTCAATGTGTCGCAGATTAGTTTACTTGATAGGCAAGAACTTCAACAAAGAGTAAAACTATATTGTATGAATCGAGGCGCCCCTGAACACTGGCTTTACCCTGGAACCTTCAAACGAGTTGAATTGCAGACAGCCCTTGGAAATCATCTTTCTTGGAAGGATAGGTATCATCTATTCAATAATAACATCACAAAAGATGGTCGTTTTTGTTAATCGACTTTTGCTGACAAGCCTGAAATGTTATGCAGGTATCCCGCATTCTTCGATGACATTGCAGCGCGTTTGCTTCCAGTCATTCCACTAATAATTTATAGACTAATTGAAAATGATGCCGTAGATTCAGCGGACAGAGTTCTGGCCGTGTATACTCAATTTCTTGCTTACCACCCTTTTAGATTTACATTTGTTCGTGACATTCTTGCATATTTCTACGGCCATCTTCCCCCAAAGCTTATTGTTCGAATTCTGAATGTACTTGATATCAGCAAGGTAAAAACTTTGCTCTCCTTTTATTCTATTAGTAATCAGTACTGCTTTCTTCCAGTCAGTTTATTAACTCCAAACTTTTCAGATCCCATTGTCTGAGTCATTTCCGCAGCACATCAATTCATCAAATCCTGTCATCTGCCCACCTCCAGATTACTTTGCAACTCTCCTACTGGGAATTGTGAATAATGTTATACCTCCATTACATAACAACTCAAAATCTGGATCAGCTAGTGATGGTTTGAATAATTCAATGCGTGCTCCTCCTAACAAGACTCCAGCAACCTCTCAATCTGGGCAAACAAATGCTTCTGATGGCCAAAAAGCATTTTATCAAATTCAGGATCCAGGCACATATACTCAGCTGGTTCTTGAAACAGCAGTCATTGAATTACTGTCTCTTCCTGTATCTGCATCCCAGATTGTATCATCTCTGGTTCAAATTGTCGTCAATATACAACCGACGCTAATTCAATCCAGCAATGGCCTGCATGGAGCTACAAATGGTGTTGGGCAAGGCTCAGTGTTACCAACATCCCCTTCAGGTGGAAGCACAGATTCCTTGGGCACAAACAGATCAAGTCCTTCAGTTTCTGGAATAAATGTTTCTAGCTTTGTTTCTCGAAGTGGTTATACATGCCAACAATTGTCTTGCTTATTGATCCAAGCATGTGGCCATCTACTGGCTCAGCTCCCTCCTGATTTTCATAAACAACTCTATATAGAGGCATCACGTATAATAAAAGAAACATGGTGGCTCAGTGATGGCAAGAGATCACTGGGGGAACTAGACTCTGCTGTTGGTTATGCTTTGTTGGACCCAACATGGGCTGCTCAAGACAACACCTCAACAGCCATTGGTATGTTACAATATGCATTGTTGTTATTCAATGGTAACCTTGTTAAGCTTCAATCTCTTAATGTTTACAGTTAGCTCTAGTCTAATTATTATATTATAAACTTGTATGTCTGACTGCTAACTGGAAGAGAATCAAAAGGTAAAACACTGTGTTTCCCCAAGGAAATGCATGGAAGACAATCAAACGGTTTTACTTACTTTTTCCTGTACATATACTAATTATGTTTATGCCTTTTGTGTTTTACTTGGGGAAACATAAATTGTGTGTTTTAACTCGTGTTATCACTCCTGACATTAACCCTATTCTTGTTGTGATTTCAGGTAATATTGTTGCTCTGCTTCATTCATTTTTCAGTAACCTCCCACTGGAATGGCTAGAAGGGACCCATCTTATCGTCAAACATCTCAGGCCAGTGACATCAGTTGCAATGTTGAGAATAGCATTCCGTATAATGGCTCCGTTGCTCCCAAAGCTTGCCAATGCTCACAACCTCTTCAATAAGGTACATAAAACTTATTGGGATCTTGTTTTTGAATTTCATCTAGGGTTTTACTTGTTTCTACCCATCCAACCCCATCCCCTTTTCCTTTTCTCCCCTAATGCAATTAACGAACATGTGGATCTTATCTTCATATAATGAAGAGAGCTCAACTCTTTTGTGTTTAATCATTTTCTTAACTTCTTTCAGACCCTCTCATTGATTTTCAATATGATGGCGGATGTCTTTGGGAAGAATGCTCAGCCATCAACTCCTGTTGAGCCACTAGAAGTGACGGATCTTATAGACTTCTTGTAAGTGCTAGTTATATAAATCGGTCGCATGTGGTTTGATTTACCATTTTTTTAGTGCGTCACATGTAGTTAACTATATCCATAACTGTTGTGTTTCTCAGCCATCATATCGTCCACTATGAAGGACAAGGAGGGCCTGTGCAGGCTACCAGCAAGCCGAGACCAGAGGTTTTAGTTCTGTGTGGAAGAGCTGCCGAAAGTCTACGTCCAGAGATTCAGCATCTTCTTTCGCACTTAAAACCTGACACAAATTCTTCCATTTATGCTGCTACTCATCCTAAGTTGGCACAGAACACATCGTAAAAGGGGATTTAGAATTAGTAGTGGATACCGTTCTCTTAAATGTACGTATCCTTCTTTAGGGATTCTTTTCCTTTTTGCCTGTAAATATGAATGGTAATTTTTAGGAAACAGTTAGGGTTTTTTTAGTGTTTAAAGAAGAGGAAAAGGTACCGTTGTATGATTAGTTAGTTTTGGATTCCTGTTCTTAAGAATAATAGAAGGGCAAACTACTGTTTAGTCCCTAAAGTATGCATTCGTCCTCATTTCAGTTCCTGTCTTTCTAATTTAATCTCAAAAGTCTCCAAACTCACAATTTTAGTCCAAACTAGTCCTTTCCCTCTATTTTTTACGGCAGCTGGATGACGTGTCGGTTTTTCTCCTCTTTTTTTTTTTTTTTTTTTTTTTTTTTTTTTTTTTTTCTGTTTATCTCTCCTCCATCAAATGCCATGTCTGTGAGAAGCTCGCAGTTCAGTTGCACCACCAAGTTGAGAAAAAGAGAGTTGCGGTCGAACCCAAGGAGGTAACTTTATAATCTGGGTTTTGTTTCCAACGGCCTCCTCCCACATTCCTCCGCCAAGAAACTCCCCGACGATGAACCCATTTTCTCTTCGCCTTCGTCGCTTCCCGAATCGGTCGGTTCATTCACCTTAATCACAACCTCGTGTCGGGTGTCAGAATAGGAACATCCGCCCATCGTGGAGGGACTTCAAGGTGTATTTCAGCTCCATGATATGGTTCATCAGCGTCTTCGTGTTGCCCGTTGTGGTGCTTGAATTTAGGGGATTTTAAGGGAATAAGAATATGAGCTTTCTCTCTCTCTCCTTCTCCCATCTCGGCAGCTCCGCCTTGAGCCACCACATCATCTCCCTCACCTCCTCCACCTTTGGCCTCCTCACCCTCGACCTGCCACCGCCGCCCATCTCGATCAAACCTGACATCATCACCACCGTTGTTTATCGACCCACCAAACTAGGACGGGGAGGGTGGCTATAAAAAGTCAAGAAATCCAAGAGAGGAGATAATCGATTAGTACCTGAAATGGGCTCTGTTTTTTTTTTTTTTTTTGGTGTGGAGGACCGAATTGAGACTGTAGAGGACGATTTGGTGATGTGGGTGGCAGTGATGGACAGCGGAGATGAAGTTCGTACGATTGGAAAACGACATGATTGGGCAGGGATTGGGTCTGTCGCATGTGGAGACTACAGAGTTTGAGAGGAAAGTGGGAGAGATTGAGTTAACTAGATGAGTGCGAAGTGAAGAAGATTGAGGAGGTGAAGAAGGAGAGGTGAACAAGAGAGAGAGAGAGAGAGGAGAAAAACTGACACGTCATGCAGCTACTGAAAGAAATGGAGGGAATGGACTGAAATTGTGAGTTCAGAGACTTTTGAGATTAAATTAGAAAGGTATGGACTGAAACGAGGACGAAGGCATACTTCAGGGATTAAACAGAATTTTGCCCATAATAGAAAACTGCAATGCTTCCAAGGATCGAGAAAAGCTTCTACAAAGAAATTTGTTTGCAAAAGGTGCAAAATTTGTTTATGAAATAGCAAATTCTAAGGCAAAGGTTGTGCAACGTTCGCTTTACTTTAGAAAATACTTGAATAGTTCTTGCTGATGAATAAGATAAATGCAAGAGTGTTTTTTTTTTTTAGGGGAAGACGACAAACTTTATTAAGTGAAACTGAGGAGTACATGGAATGATGCAAATGCAACGAAAGAAAGCAATAAAACACAACAAGATGCACAAGCGCATCTAATTTTGAAAGTAACCAGGGTATGACTAAATGCCTTTCGGACATGATTAGAAGCCGAAAAGCTAAGAACTGCAGTGCATATATCAATTCAGCAGTGAAACTGTTGTAGTAACCGTAACTTGGGAGATATACCTCAAAAGAGTGAGGTGAGGCTCCCGAGAGGACCAAGGCGACCAAGGATGTCAAAAACTTAGACGTTGGTAATCGAACTCTCAAGAACAAGAACCATGAGACCGAGTCTCGAACCCAAAATTGAACTAGAACCCAGATTAAGCAAAAACAACCACCTGGGTTCCAAACACGAGCCGAAGAGTGCATAGGCCCAGGGAAAACCCACACACACCCTGAAAGACCCAACATACAGACCTAGGCCCATAGAGAAATACTATGGGCACCCAGACCACTCCGATCGGTTTCCCTAGCCCTTCGCCAACACCACCCGGCCACTGCTGCCAATACACCAGAGCATGAGGGGAAGGAACGGCCGCCACTAGAGGAAACATAGGCGCGCCGGAAGAAAATAGCGCTCCGAAGACCACTATCTCAAATTAACCATGCAACCAAGATCGGACCCCTATACCAACCAGAGTCCTTCTGCCCCTGCGATCGGATGTCATTCAGACCTCCACCGTCACCGACTGCCACTATCAGGCCTACCCGGTCCCTATCACACCCACTTCTCTATCCTCGTAAAAGAGACGAACCAGATCCATGATCCCAAAGTCGGATTTTCTCCCACAAACCCGCTTTGGAGAAGCACCTCCTCCGGCGAGAATCATTCAAGCAAATGATCTCCCGAGTAGACTGCCCACGAGCACCACCATATAGTTTAGAACGACAGTCCATCAAGAACCGGGTGCCACAACCCAAAAGTTGAACATAGGATACAGACGACCTCAAGGAGGACAAAACAGGCTTCACGAGGGGAAACATTGAGGGCCAAAGATCTCGACAAGCAAAACCCTAGAACTAGGGTTTGCCGCCGCCAGTAGAGAGAGAGAGAAGAGAAGAGCTTTCATGATTACTCTTTCATTGACTATTGTGGTAAAGATGTTCAGAAATTAAGCAAAAACTTTAATACCAAATCATAATATTAACTGCAAGAGTTGATAAATTTGTTTCATTTTTCGTCATCGACATTGTTGCAAAATTCATTTTTATCTTTAGTTGACGAAAATTCATCCGTAAAACTTGCAAATTCAATTTTATTTAGCTGACGAAAATCGCATCGGCAAAAGCTGTAAAATTTCATATTTATGTTTAGCCGACGAATATGCAAATTTTGTTTTTATGTTTGCCAACGATTTCCCAAGCTGTATCATATTATGCTTCTTTGCATCATGGAACAAATCGACTCCATGGCCCAATGGATAAGGCGCTGGTCTACGAAACCAGAGATTCTGGGTTCGATCCCCAGTGGAGTCGCTGATGTTTTATTTTTTTTATCACAGTCCTTTCCCTCGTTATCCTTCCCTCTTTAGAAAGCAGCTACTTATCCAGGAACAAATTTCTTCAAGAAAAAAAACCCAGGAAAAACAATGCACTGTATTTTGGAGCTTAGTAAGGTTACCGAGATAGCGTTGGGAAGAAGTAAGACTGAAATAAAACCCTAAAGCGAAGAAGATTCAGATGGAAGCAAAGCAATAAAAGTCGCATATACATTACACCAGGGTACTCAATATTGCAAACTTACATAGTCGGGAAATGGATCCGACCACCATTCAAAATAAGAGGGGAACATAGGGAGATTATCCCTATAATACTTTCTTTGGTACATAAAATCCCCTACCAACAGTTTGGAGATATAGGACAAGGGCCAAATCTACTTGATTTGGACTTCAAATCTAAAACAGTTAGGGCAACAATAATTCTGGGGTACAATGTGCTTTACATATTTCACTTGCTACATAAATTTGAGAGAATTGCTTCCTTATTAGCATCGTGCATCATTGTTGCTCTCCTTTGCTTGCACAGGAATTCATTCCATTAGATTCTGGGTTGCTGCCTTCTGCAGATTTCTTGCTCAAGTTGTATGGTGCTGAATTTATTACCCTGCACAGAGCCACAGATGAACAAGTACCTCAAATATTATTTGCTGTGTCAAATCCTTGTCAGTTGCATTCATTATTGAAGTTTGTCTACTTATCTAAATCGAGTTATAAAATGCAGACAGCTGTCTAGCTGTTCCTCAGAAAACATAGTAGTTTTTCAGCACGAATACGACCCAAGATTTTAACCCATACCCTCATGCAAAGGGAAAAAAAATGGTCCAATTGCTCCAAAACAGTGATAGTTCTTGTCTAATCTCCTAAATTCTACCTTCTAAGTGTTAGCTTCTTGGTTGTAGAAGAGTCATAGTATGCCAAACTCTAGAGCATACCACAGGCAACTCAAGCAAGTGACCAGCAAGAAAGAAACATCGAGTCAGCTTGTAAACCTAACAACCCTAGGTTCTATACACAAGGCCTTAAGATGGTAAATTGTAAATCTCAAAAATTTGTGGTTGGAACCAATGAATACTCACCTTTCCTTGCGTTTCCCTAAAAATCGAGCCAAGGATGCTTTGCGAGCTTGTGGAATAGCTGCATAAAAAAGAATAACTTCAATAAAGAATGATGTGACCACAACTCAACTTATAGTCATGCTACTCAAAGTCAGAACAAACATAAAGAATGAGGGATTTTGTTGATTAAATATTGTGAACACCAATCAAAATTCAAGTATGGTATAAAAGAAAGGTCCCTGTATTTGGGAGTTCAAAAATCAGAGATTTGTTGAGAAAACAATATTACAGACCACCTTCCAATAATAGAGTGGCATACCAGAATTAATCATAGATGTTGCAGCAACAGATTTAACTGCATTTGCTGTTTTTGGAGGCTCCACTTTACTAACAGGAGTCGTTGGAAGCCCTGTGGTTTTAGCTGCCATCAGTTCATCAGTGCTTGTGGACCCACTTACTGATTGGGTACCAGTATGTGAAGAAACAGATAAGGGACTAGGAAAAGCAGAAGGTGGTGTATTTATAGTCTGATTCACTGGAACACCATCTTCCGCGGCCAACTTTGCTCTTGGTGCTTCAGCTTTTGAGTGTGAACCATTAGAAGGGATGGAAGAACCATTCTGAGCTAAAATCATCATAGCCTGAGCCTGGAATGATTCCAAAACAAATATTGAGATCACCTTTGACCCAGTAGAAGGTTGACGACAAACAAAATGCATGTCTTCATGTGTGCATACTTGCATGCATATTTGTGTGCGAGGAGGGAAAGATGAAAAGAAAGGGGGAGATACACAGGAAGAGAAAGTACCTTCTCAGGGGAGATATCATGATAGACATTCACACTACCAGCATAGAAGATTGTCATCTGAGAAGGAGACCCAGATGCCTTGACGTTGTTCCTGCAAAAGATTTTCAATTAAATAATCTTGACTTATGTTTGTGAATTATCATCCAGGAATTCAGACATTGCATAAAAATTACCATGGTTCAGTGGTTCCAACAATGGACCCTGAACTTGGAGGAACTGAATATGGAGTAGTAACAGGAACTCCTCCAAATAATTGTTGCTTGGTGGTAGTAACAGCAAAATTCTGACCCATAGATGCAAAATGATTCTTCAAGTATGGATTGCCCATAGGAACAGAAATACCTTGATTGGAAACTGAAATCATCTTCATGTCATAAGGACGGTGTACAGAGTGCACATCATGTTGAATAGGATAAGCTGTCAGGGTAAAGTGAGTGCCACCTTGCCTATCGTGATTGAAGTACTTCTAGATAATAAAAACCAGAAATCAATGAGAGAAAGGGGCAACAACAGTGTCAATGATTAACGATCATATCGTTTTTATGAATATCACTTTCAAAAACCACAGTTTTTGACATAGCATCGTTCCTCGACTTGGAGAACACAAATCACCAATACTACCAAGTTTTGATATATTTCAGACCAAAATGTGTATTTCAAATGGCCCCTCGTTGCAATTCAGAAAGAAATTAAGTTAAACGAGGGAATATGATATACCTGTGCATCACATGAAGGTCGTTTCTGACAAGGATCAAATGCGTCTGAAGTTGAGACGGGCATAAATCCGGAAGACAAGAAGGACTCAGGTACCATCTTTTGAGTCTTACCTTCTTGAGCACCTTTGAAAGACATCAAATGATGAGGAATTGCAGGGACCTTGTTTGAGAAGGGCCAATTCGAACCAGCACCTCTGGTCAACCCTACCAATTGCAAGAAGGCGAGCCACATAACTCAACTAAAACCCAAATATAAGTAACAAGAACTTCTCAACTTCACAGTTAATGGCATAACTTTACAGAATTAGATCACAACACTCAAAGCATAAGGATATCTTTTTCTCTCCATTTGTGGGGTATTCCCAAGTTGCTTGATTGCCAAACACCCACCCTCTAATGGCCAAACAACTACTAACAACAATATGATATATGTACTGATTCACAATTTTCACATCTTTATAGCAAACAGCTGGGGCTTTAACCAAAAGAAAAAAGAACTTTCTGGATCAGAAATACTCTATGATCAACCTAGCAATAACCCAATTACTAATGAATCATTCATATCCCACCATTCATGCACATGAAAATTTCTCAACTCTTATAGCAAATGATTCACAGACCAAAAAAGACTAACAATTTCATCTCAGGAAATCAAAAGAATCAATAAAGAAGAAAAATTTCTTAGAGCTGAAAGAATTGAATTAGAAAAATCACACACCACCAGAGTCTCTGCAAGCATCGTCATTATTCTCCTCCTTGATCACAGCCACCGACTCTCTCGAGCTCAAACCCATGAAATCTCTCTCCATCATTATAAAAAAAAACCCACCTCAAAATCCAACAAAACCTGAGAGAGGAAATCAAGAACTCTTTGCTCCAGAGAGAGAGAGAGAGAGAGAGAGGAGATTTAACGGAGATCTTGACCGTTAATTTTTTTTTCAAAAATGGAAAATTGGAATAGATATATATATATATATAGCACGGGGCGTGATTACCGATCTGTCCGGTAAAGGGTCCGGTAATTATAGCACGTGCGCGAAGAAGCACTCAGCTAGCTAAGCTGTGAGCACTAGACGTGTGTTATGGGAGACACGTGATTCGTTCGCCGATTAATCGCCGTCTTTCTTAATTGGTCCGTAGAGTAATTAAGGTGTTTCATGTTTCATGCATGCATGCATGTGATCGATCAAATGAGATATTATATACACAATTTATTGTTTTTCTCATTTCATTCTTTTTTCAAAGAAAAACGAAAATATTATTTGATATCAATTATTATCGTGGAAAATAGTACAGACAGAATGAACGAATAATTCAATTCATTATATAAGCATTATGTAACATACTAATGTGAAAAGAAAACAAAACCTCATTGATTTGTTTGCATGCATAATTATTGGAGCGTTAATCTCCACTCTGACTATAAATGAGTGACGTTCATGTGAATGTTAAGTAGTCATCTAATATTCTCCACTACGACTATAAAAATAAATAACGTTCATGAGAATCAACTTTAATATTCCGAACATTTTTTAAACACTGCTCCATAATCACTTGAAAAATGCCAGAGCTATTTTATCATTTGATGATTAACTAGTAACCAGTCATGTAAATATATCACTGTTGAGCTTCTATTGCAATTTGGCAGGAGAAATTCTTAGGTGGGGGTTTCCCCACCACGTGGCTTTAGGGCCACCTAATCAGAATAATTTTTTTTTTCCTCTTTTTCGAAACAGCCCATGCTCCCTAAATGTACAATACCCAAAAGACCCCTCTTGCTGAGTAGTGATTGATCTGCAGCACCACTTTGCGTGCAGGTGCCCCACACAAGTCTTTCTTGAGAGATATCACAACCTAATTAGTTATCAACTTGTAGGGGTCATCATTTGGCCCTTCGGCCCTAAGCCCGCCCGGCCCATAGGGCCGAAGCCCTACCCGACCCTTGCATTAGGGCGGGTTGGCCTGACCCTTTCTGACGGGCCTTTCTCAAATAGGGTAGGGTAAGGGTCATGCAATTGAAACCTGGCCCGGCCCTTCGGCCCTACCCGTTTGAGCCCGTTAGGGCCAAGCCCGGCCCTGCCCGTTTAAGCCCTAATATCTTCTATTTTTTCTATTTGAAAAAATAAATTTCTCTTTTTTCTATAGCATACAACTTATCTCTTTTTTGGTAATTGATTTCCTAAGATTTATTTTCTTTAATTCTTGTTTCCTTTGTTAAATAAAAATTAATTTAGAGATTTAGAGAGATAGTTAATTAAATATAACCTCATTAACTAATATTTATAAATGTTATAACTTATAAGTTAATCTCAATATATATATATATATATATTAAATATGATCAACAAAAAACAATGAGTCTTATATTGGCTATATGACCATGAAGGTGATGAAGCCACATTTTAAGGAAAAAAAGAATAATGTATTTCTTTTTGTTAAACAAATTAAAGCCCTTTTAGGCACATTTCGGCCCTATTTGGAAGACCGGGTAGGGCCGGCCTTCCTGGCCCTAGTGACTCGGGCGTGTAAGGGTTAGCATATTTAAGTCTCGGTCCTACCCTACCCAGCCCTAAATTTTGTTGACTTTGATTAAGCCCGGCCCATGATGACCCCTATCAACTTGTAGTTGGTAGGGCAGGGATTAGGGTCCAATTCCAAAACCAGGTAGTTGTGTCCCTTTTAAGCAACAGATTAGAGTACATGGTATTGGTTGGTATCACTAATTAATCTCCAGAATATACTGTAGTTTCATATATAAAAATTAAAAGTTACACAATGTTTTCGATGAAATACTACAACAACGTTATAATAAACAATTATGTCCCTCTCAAAAACCGGATTAGATTAGGGCTCCTAGCTTAGCTAGGTTTCAAATTCAGGTGTGCGTGGCGTGTGAACGAGGATAGTAGTTGAAACTTCATGTTTCACACCAACAGTGAAATGACTATTAATTTTGGAATTAAGCATCATTGAATTTTGAAACCTCAAGTTAAAAGTAAGGAAATGGCAAACAGATTACTTGTGGAAGTGTGGAACACCAAATCACATGCAAAAACATCAATATGATTTCAATCTTGATAATAGCTCTCCACATTACCAATTCTTTCAAAGGAAATGGACAAATCAATAAGTACGTGGTTTTGCATTTACAATTTTATGGTATATTATTTCTTATATGAAGTTTATATAACTTTCTTTTACATCAAAAATGTGGAGCCAAAACACCATAAACTCCAATTTAAT
Organism: Rosa lucieae; assembly: GCA_024704745.1. Taxonomy (NCBI): domain Eukaryota; kingdom Viridiplantae; phylum Streptophyta; class Magnoliopsida; order Rosales; family Rosaceae; genus Rosa; species Rosa lucieae. The sequence goes on along the minus strand of CM045495.1, from coordinate 61,605,998 downwards.
TCTTATTCTTAACTAATTTCCAACTATATATATAGGTTCAATGAATGAGATTATAATTGGAGCTGGTTCTATATATCTAGTATATTTTGAATGAGCAAAACTACGTGCCAATGATACTTAATTACAGATTAAGTTAACGTATTGTTCTCGTATAGTTTATTCCTTCTCCCCTTTCCACTTTTTTCTTTTTCTTCTAATATAGTGCATAGTTGACCAAGGCCTTGATTCTATTGGCGTGCTATAGCAAAAACACATACAAAAACATTGTTTAAAATCCACCACAATTCAAATATACACTTAATTTGGCAGACTACTTGAATAAAAAATCTACACATGTCGAAGTTTACAATAGAAAATTTATCTTGAATTAAAACAAAACCAATATGAACACGAAAACCCTAGTATTTTATTCTCAAGTGACACAGACCTTTTGGTTTTAGATGAATGACAAATATTTAGAACAATCAAATATATTCTCTTCCAAAGCGATCATATCAATTCACATTTAACTAATGAATGCATGAGCCATCGCTAACTACAGATCAACGATAGATTATTAGATTTCAACTTGACCAAGGGTTTCTTTATTCTTCCAAATTTTTGGTCGAGTGTGTGTGTTGTTAGTGGCCTAGTGGGGTGTTTCCAAGCAAGTCCCAAACCCCAATTGATAGCAACTCTTATGGAGAAAAAAAATAATCAGATTTCCTAGATTCGATTACAAAAGTGAAAAGAATGAAAGGCCGGGTTGTTAAGGATTTACATGATATAGCGGGTAAGTGATTCAATACTATATTATCAATAGAATTGACGTATCTCGAGATAAAACTCGAGTTTATTTTGATTATCTTCCTTTATATTAACTATTAAGGTGTTCAACAAGTATTGAATCAAGCTGTGAAGAAGAAGAGAGGACGTCATTGGGATAAAAAAGTAAATCCTCCTCCAACTCTAAGAAGGTTCCTGCTGAGGAAGTATTTGATCGAGTATGCTCTACTCTAGAAAGTCTCCTTGCCCTAGCTCTAAGGGTAAGGAAAAGATTTAATTTCAGTTTTTTATCTTGGCCTATTTGCTATGTTTCTCTCTATAGTTAGAATTGGCTTACTTTAATAAGTGAGCATGAGTTTGTTAAATGAATGAATCTAGTCTATGTAGAATAGGCTTACTTTAATAAGTGAGTATGAGTTTGTTAAATAAATGAACCTAGTCTATGTATCAAGGTGATGTTTTTTCTGCATCACAATTTCTTATCTATCTGTAGATGGTAGTAGAATGATATGTAATGGTCATTCTGCCCTTACCTTTATTAATGATATATCCTTGAGATGCCTTAGTTAAAAAAAAAAAAAAAAAGGTGTTCAACAAGTCAGACATGTAAATAAAGGGTTTAAGAAATTCTTTTGTGAATTATGGGTATAGTTAATGATTTGTTCACCCTCACCGGAATCCAAATCAAACTCACCGGCCACCGCCATCAGCGATCTGGTCCGCCCCGAGTTCTCGTTCCTCCGCTCGCTCCTCAAGTTCCTTCGATCCATCACGGAGTCCGACTCCATCATCAACCTCTCTGTTCCAACCCCAATCGATTCTGGAGCTTCAAGGTCCGGCGATTTCGCACCTGCAATTTCACAGTTCCGGTCGATCCAAGAGCAATCATCGGTGTCTTCGTCCCCAGTCGAGTCGATCGCAATCGCTGGCGTCGTCTGTCCCTCCAATAAAGAAAAAAGATTATTGCCCCCCAATAATATGTCTATTAGGGGTAATTAATGATTATTTCCCCTATTAAGGGGCCGTGACCACTTACCCAATTTTAGTCTAAAAATTGCCCACTTGCTCCACTAAGAGTTTTTAACCTCATTTATCTAATTTAAACGTAAGTGACATTTTTACCCCCAATCTAATTAATAAACTATAAACTTCTCTCTCTCTCTCTCTCTCTCTCTCTCTCTCTCTCTCTCTCTCTACAGCTTGCAGCCCAGACGCAGAGCGACGCCTTCAACACCTTCTCCAAGATCGGCCCCGGCAAACACGTCCCAAGCGCAATCTTCGTCGACAATCTGCTCCTAGTCCCAATCGGCGTCATTCTTCGCAAAAACCTCCGCCATCCTAATCCTCTCCTCTTCCATCTCTTCAAGCTCCCAAATTTGCTTCTCTTTTCTTTCTTTAATCTCCCTCTCCAATTGCTCTATCTCAGGTGTTTGCATGTCAAAGAAAATTCTCAATCTCTTGCATTGCAGGAATATGGGTTTAACTAATAGAGAAATATCGTAGATGTAGATTTGGTAGGAATTGGGGTTGGGCGTGGGGTTTAGGGGTCAGGTTCTCTCTGATGTGGTCTTGCGTCACAGAAATTAGGGGTCAGGAATCGTAGATTGTGGACGACGCGGATTTGGTTTTGAAATTGGGGTTGGGTGTCGGGTTCTTTCTCATGTGGTCTTGCATGGCAGGAGGAATTAGTCATAGACTGTGCCCAAGATTGGTGCCCAGAGCAAATTTTGGGTGTCCACTTATTTTATTTTTTTTGGTAAACTATAAGGAAAGAAGCAAGAAGAATGAAGAATGAAAAAAAAAGGTTTTATTGAGTAGTTATACATATCTACTGCGGGCAATAATATGATTATTGGAAAGCAATAATATGAGTATTAGGGGGCAATAATATGCATATAAATTGATCAATTGTGTCTGTAGTGTATTCTTTTTTTATTTTGGGAGTTTATGCAATTCACTGGAGGGCAATAATATGATTATTGGGAGACAATAATATGAGTATTGGGGACAATAATATGATTACTGGGGGGCAATAATATAGTTACTGGGTAATATTATGGGGCAATAAATTAAGACGCCAGAATCCAGTCACAAGTCCGATAGTCAGATTTGGGATTCCGGTGACTGGTTGTTGGATTCCGGTCACTAGACGCCGGAGTCCGTTCACCGGTCGCCGGAGTCCAATCACCGGTCACGGGTTGCTGGAGTCCGGTCACCGGTCGCTGGAGACCGCGGTCGGCCACTGGTCACTGGAGCATAGTAAGGTGGAGGATGACTTCTCTCTCTAAGTGAGAAAGAATGAGAGGGCAAAAAAGTCCCAAAAATAAATAAAAAGAATTAATTGGGTATTAGAGAAATAATCTCTTAGAATGTTTTGGGTAAATGGGGTTAAAAAACTGTTAGTGGAGCAACTGGGCAATTTTTAAGCTGAAATTTGGTAAATGATCATTTCCCTTATTAATTATTATGGTGTTCAACAAGTCAGACATATTCAAAATAGTTAATTATTTACCACTTTAGTGTGATCTAGTATAGCACCTCAAGACTTTTTCCCCTTCTGCCCTGCCATAGGTTTTTCTTTAGAAACATTGAGAGTCGGTGGCATTTATCCTCTCCCACCATGGACGCTTTTGCATGGAGTTTATCTCTGATATGATGTTTTGTGCCCCTCTTTTCTCTTTATTGTATGTTTTTCCCTTTATGTTGATTGTCTCCTTTTTTCGTATCCTTCTCGGTCTGTTTCTCATGACCCATACCCCCTTTCTTTCAAATCTATTCTTCTTCCTCCTAAATCGGTTATCATCCTTGTCCCTCGCCATCTACGGCAACTCTTATCCTTTTCTTCTGCCATGGCTTGTAAATATGCTACTCGGAGCTCTATTTAGAACGGGGTTTACATGTTAGTGCACCCGATGATACTACAAGGGACTCAACACCTTTTTGGATGCCTGTCCCTTCGAGCCCTTTGTGGATCTCACCTCGCTCTCTCTTTAATTGGTTTTTTCTGGGTGATTTTTTGGCATAATATGTTCTCCAATTCGAAGATGGTTTGAGATTTGGGTTTCTTGCCTTTGAATCTAGATTGCAGTTGGTTGGGTGTTTGATCGGAACTATTATGGGCTTGCTTGGTTTAGGCCCTATTGTCTTTGTTTGTCAGAGCATTCTAAGATATCTTGATCTTCCTGGTCGACAAGCTTGGTGTTCTCTCCATGACAGTGATCCAGTCGATGTCACGTTGTCATCCTCCTGGCTGAGATACTACTTGGGAGGCTCTTATTTTGGCCCGCCTGGTTTGGACTATAGAGTTTGCTTGTTTCTCCTTGATTTGTTTTAGTTGGCCTTGTTGGTTGGGCTTTTAGTTTTAATCCTTCAATTGCAATCTTCCTTTTTTTTTTTTGTAAGGGAAACAGAATCAGGTTTCATTAAATATATCAACAACATCTCTCCGTCAAGCTAGACGGATTCGAAAATTCTTTATATTACAAATCAATGCACAAATTAGACTATATAACGCAGATAAGTATAAAAAAATAAAAATAATAAAAACCAAACTAAAGAAGAAAAAGTAAAATATCTAACCCTAAATCAGAGCCACTAACTTGACAAGCATTGACGCCTAAAGACCATCTTAGTGTACATCGCCACTGATTAACCAACAAACAACTACAACTGAGAGCAGAACAAGGTGAGAGAACTTATTCAAAGCAAGAAAAAATGCCTCAACTACCTCCTAATAGCCTATGACAGGCCCAATGCAAAAGAGTAAGAAAATGAAACTATAAGCCTAGTAGACCCAAAACAGCCACTGGCCCAGGCCTAGCCCAAACTCTAGTTTGAAACTAGGGTTTCTACCCGAGAAAACTGGGAAGCAGACCCAAACCAGTCCGGCGCACCTCCGCCAACACCTAGGCCAAGCCGTCACAGACCCAAACCACCTCAAAGACTCCTTTCCGGTCGAAGCCAAGCCCATCATCCTTCCCTCTCCCTCCAGATTGGCCTGCTACGAGCCATCGGAAAAGTAGTGATCCATCACCAATCTAATGGCCGACTACGATCCTCCACCATCACTGTAGTTTAGAGAGAGCTCCTAGACCACGACCTAGACTTAATCAACCACGATCAGATCACAGGCCCCAATACGCATAACATCGGCCTCCTCAGAAGTTACGAACATCGATGCAGTATGTGTAACCCTCCGATGTCACAAACTTTGACACGATCCGCTGAACCACTCCGAGAAACACACCCACAACACCCTCAGCCGAAACCCCCCGCAATCGGAGCCCTCGAACACCTTAGTCGAGATCACAACATCGTCACTTGAGAAGCCACAGCCTCTTTGAGCCCACGTTACCACCGTCCCGCCTTTATCTGGTCTGAGGAGCACAAACTCACCGCCGCCAACATGAAACCTAGGTTTCACCTCACCGGGTCACTTTGAAACCTTCGGAGTTATAATCTTCCTTTTAATCTAATACAATCCTTGTTTGTTGGCAAAAAAAAAAAACAACTTAGAGATATAAATGTAGGGTTTAAGAAATCCTTTTGGATCATGGGAATAATTAATGATTCTTCATGGTTTAGGGTTTAAGGTTTATATCAAAATTTCTTTTATGCGGTGATGTTTCAATGCATTTCCAAGTGACGGACTTTATAAATCTTGAATGAATATTGTTTTGCAATTTTTGTTTTTTGTTTTCCTTTGAAAATTGTTATAAGAAATTTGTTTGAAATTTTTGTATCACGTCGAGTGTAGCATATTCTAAAAAATGATGTTTTGCGGCCTTTTGCCAACAATGAGATTATAGAATGGAAAAAAATTATAAAGAGAGGGGTTTGACATGATTTGGCACTTTGGAGTTACCATGGAGGCATATGTGGCACGCCAAAACAAGTGAAATCTTGTCAACATATTTTGTCCATTTACCCCATTTCTAGGGATTTTTTTCCCACTAATCCAATTAAGTTTTTTTAATTCTCTATCACCCAATACACTCTAAGGGAGTCTTCCCTAATACCCCATTAAGATTTTTTTTTTGTTTAAAATTTTTTTTAATACCATTTTACCCCTCACCCATTTGTTACTTAGAGAGAGAGAGAGAGAATGGAAAAGAGAGAAACCATAGGAGACTTCGCCGGAGCCCGGTACCAGTCGCCGGTCGCCGGATTCCGGTCACCGGCCGCCGCCCACCGGAAAGGTGTATTGCCCCCCAATAGACGTTTATCATCCATGTATTGCCCCCCAATAGAAAACTATCAGCCATGTATTGCCCCTCAATAGACGCTATTGTCCCCCAATAGAACTTTTGGTTGTCACAATATGAACTAATCTCTCAAAATTTAGACAAATAAAACTTTAATTAAAAAAACGAAGAGATTACATCATTTCAATAGACATCTATTGGGGGGCAATAGTCGTCTATTGCCCCAATAGAACTTTTTATTTTTCCATTTTTCTTTCCCTTCTGCCCCAATTTTACCACAAAAAAAAAAAAAAAAAAAATTGATTTCGACACCCAGAGAAAAGCTCTGGGCACCAAATCGTCGTTGTTCTCCACCACCGGCGCACCAGATCAAGGTTGTCCTCTGCCATCGGCCTGTGTCGAGCGCCGGAGAGCCTGGGTCGAGCCCTGAATCTCACCGGAGATGACTGATTTGCGGCGGGCTGCAGTCGAATCGAGGCAAACTCTTTCGCCGGAGGTAACCTTCTGACCTGCGCTCTATCCCCAATCGGATCAGAGATTGTCAACGTCGTTGTAGTGGTGGCTGTGTCGGCGGAGGTCACCAGCCCGTGGACAGTGGCTCCGCTGCCGAGGATGAAGATGGTGACCGCTGTACTGTTCCCCAATCGGATCTGTGTGTGAGAGAGAGAGAGAGAGAAGTGAAGGAGGGTTGGTTTTGGTGACCGGCAATGGCGGCAACGAGGAGGAGGAGGTCGATCTGGGCCTTGAGAGTGAGGGAGGAGCGGGGAGAGAGAGACAGAGTGTGACTGAGTCGTGACTAGTGGTAGTCGTAGAGAGGAAAGAGAGGAATTAAATGGCATGGCTGTGGATTTTTAATTAGGCTGAGGGCAAAAATGTAAATTTAGTTTAAATTGTGTTAATGGGAATAAAAATCTGTTGGTGGGGTAAGTGGGTTAATTTTGATCAATTTTGGTGCTTTTGGTCAAGGACCCAATTTTTTTCTCTTTCTATTCTTCTATGCCATAATCTCACCATAGGTAAACATGATTTTTAGAAGTCATCCTAAGTGATGGACTTAAAAAATCTCGACCCAATTTTTTTTAATGAATTTTCTTATATTTCAATTTTAAAAAATCATAAAAAAAATATTAGTTTAAGTTTTTTAAGTTCCGTCAACTCGAGAGTTGCTTAAAAATCATGAATTATGAGTTGGAAGATTTTGGTGAGTAAATAAGAACATGTTATTTTGGCCACACAAAAAAACCATATGCTATAATCCAAATTTTTGAGTGAAAATTATGATTTGGACAATTTTTTTTTTTGGAAGAAAGTTTCTAAGTTAGTTTCCATGAACTTGGGATATCTTTCTAGTGTAATATGTATCTTTTTTTGCGCTTAAATATACTTGCATGCATTGACACTGTTAGTCCGTTAGTACAAAAAGAGTAGGCACAATGTATTATCTCTTTCTATTAATCTTCTCAATTATGTGAGGTTTTAAGTTTTTAACCATTCAATCCAATATAAATAGTAGACTATAATATCAAATCCTACAAATTTCGAAATATGATAGAAGTTTTCATGACATACATAATGCAATAATATATTGTTGGGCAATGGACCCCATCAGGTACAATTAACCAACCACGTGTTGAAGCTTTTCTTCAACTTGGATATGATTTGTTGGATTCCCAAAAAGATTTTCCATGTGAATGTTATGTGCTTGATTAGTTCATCCATCAAACAATGTTAATTGGTCATTGCAGTGAAGGAAACCTATAACCTTTAGTTAAAATGAAACAAATCAAGTACAAGTCTGCAATTAGTGGACATGGCTAATGGGCTTGACTTCTTGGTGCTTTTCTGGCTTTATTGTCGTCAATGACATCTTTTACATATTGTAAAGCAGGAAAAAACAGAGACCGAAAAGCTGAGATTAAAGGCAATTCATATTGAAGTATAAAGATAGCTGTAAAAGTGTCGAGCTGCTTGAAAATCTGTGGAAGACAGTGTATAATGAGCATTCTGATTTCTACTATAACCCAAATGAATATCTCAAACGTCACAAAAGAATTTTACAACAAAACATGACTTGGTTAAGATCAAGTTCATTGCACAACAAGCCTGGAGAAATGGGCAGCATCTGCATTACAGAAAAGCACACGCTCCATAGAATTTGTGATCTACTGGTATAAGGTGAAAGGATAGATCTATCTGAAGATTGTTTGGCTGAGAAGTTACGATCATGAATAAGAGAGCATATGAATCATGTCTCTATGGCTGCAAATGAATACGTTGAATCATCAATACAGAGCTTATGCGTGACCAACAGCTGAACCACTTCCAAGTGGTTCACTAATTTGAAGGAGTTCATTGCATAGCCCCGTGAAAACAATGGAATCCGTTTCAATAGGTTTAAACTTGACAAGAGCCGAGGGGACCAAGTCCTCATCAGCTAGTGTTGCTGGTCTCTCCCCTGCTGCAGGAGAGCGGGGGATCACCCGCCGCTTGATAGCTGCAGGATTCAGCAGCTCAAATTCCAAACAAGGCTCTTTCAATGCTAAGCTGACGTACTGTTTCATCAAAGAACCAGGAGAAAAATAACACATTTAAACCCACAATCTAAGTTAAATGCAGAAGTATATATAAGCCAAACATACACCAGCAAAGAGATTTTGAAGTATTTGAACATCAAAGGCTGCATATATTCTAGGCTGCAGGAAATAGATATTGCTACAAACAGCAGTTACTTAGAAATATACAGTTATGGGGTCAAGCAAACTCTACTCTTTCCCAAATGTTTCACTTGTCCAGGAAAAACACAAACTACTTCTAACATTTCTATTTATTCAGTTATTCACATGTACCAAGTCCTCCATACATTCATTTTCACACTATCACACACCTGAATGACAGTCAAAGAAACAAAGAGAAATAAATAATAGGAGAACAGTAAAGGAATGACCTCATAGAGAGCACTAGTTGGCTCTGCAGGAGAAAAAACACCTTGAAGCACCACTCCGTCAGGAAACTGGACCCGGATAACAGTTTTTGTGTACCTCTTTTTAGCAGCTTTCGCCTGCTTTTCCCTATATGACTTCGGTATCAGCATCTGCGAATCGTCAATCTTCTTCTTTCTCGCTTCAGCTTCTCTTTTCAGCTCCATAGCTGAGAGGCTATAGAAACTTTCTGGTAGCTCAATTTTTGCTGCTACACTTTCAGAGACAGAAAAGAAGACCCTGGTCTAAACAAACCAAAACTTAAAAGAATCAGAAGTCGTTAATGAATGAGAATGGATCATACAGAAGATATGATAAAGATTAATAAAATGAAAGCCCCAAATCCCAGTTCCCACATAATATTACGCACTTAATTATACAGCAAGAAAACTGATAAAACAAAACAAAGACAGTTAATTTTGAGGTAATTACATAGAAGTATCAAACACTCTCAGATCCCTGATCTGTAACAAGCAAAACTTATAACGAAGACCTTGAACATAATTTTTCTCAAATTTCAAACTGCATAAATGCAAACATGACAGTTAACATGCTTTTGTCAAGCAGATGTACAAATGTTCCATATCACCTCCATTAGTAAGGAAAAGAGTCTGCGATTGGACTCCTAACTGGGAAGGTAGTCAAACTCTTTTGGCAACGAATGTTTTGGGTAATGTTCAATAAAATATGGTTGTATCACAATTAACCAAAGAATCCTACATCTTCTGATATCATTATGAATATTTACTTTTATGACTCTATGGATCCCTATGTTATTGGAGTAAAGTTTATCCACATCTTTCAAATCATCTTCACTACCAAACCACATTTCAGTTGTACCAAAAATCCTATTATCAGAATACAAAATTTCCAACTTTCAGGGAGACCTTTCAACATGTAAATAAAGTGATTAAATACTAAATCTTCAGTAGAAGAAAAACAACGATAAACAACCAAGTATCGATGATACTTATCCACTAAATGCAATCAACAATTAATATACCTGTCTGTCAACCTTATTTGGTTCAATCTGTTCATCCAAGTCACCCGAACCAGCGGATGTCAACTTCTCTTTCTTCTGCGGTTCTTGCACCTTGGGCGGTTCCAGCAATTCTATCCCCTTCTTGATTACACCAATCTGTTCCGCGGAAGGAACCTCCATCACTGCCCACATCTCTCCCTCCTCTTCTTTCAATTCAAACCCCACAAACTCCAGCAACTCAATGCCTCCCACAACCTCACCAATGGCCTCCCTAATCTTCGGATTACTCATCCGAACCTTCCTGAACTTCACATTCTCCGGCTCCCTAACTATATTCCTCAACAGCCTCAGCACAACCTCAACAGACCCCGAACCGGGATTGCCTGAAGCAAAAGTACCAATGCAAGCCTCCAATCCACTCCGAGACGTCTCCACACTCTCCGCCGACCCCGAAACACCCTCCGCACTTTCATTGTCAGCTGAATTATTCACACAGCTATCAACATGTATGGACACCTCGTCTTCTGACCTGAAAGCTTTGCCGCAAATTGGGCAATCAAACACGTTCAAGGTAAACCCATTCTGAGATCTCTTCCCCGGAGTGATTAAGGCGTCGAACGGATCAAACCCCTCTTGCGGTTTGCGGTTGGGCTTTGGTTCCGTCGGCAATTCGGGTCTCTTCTGATCGAGGCTCTGGGTTCTCTGAGGCGAAGGCTTGGAAGTTGACGAAGAAGACTTTGAGGTGGAAATGGGGTTGGGCTTGGATTGGGGAGGCTGCGAGGCGCGGCCGAGGATCGGAGAATTGGCGGGACCGGCGGAGGAGGAGCCCAAGACTCGGCCTTGGCCCTTGAATTTGCCGGAGGAAGAAGACGAGAATGGGTTCTTGATGAAGCCCTTGACCTTGTCTTTCATGTCGTCCATTCTGATTCTGGTTTATCTATCTCTTTTCTGTTTCAGGTGAAGAAGAACAATTCACAGAGCAAAGGTGGTCAACATTGAAATTAGGGTTAGAGGGAATTGGGATTAAGAAGGTGTTGCTTGCTTCCATGTTGACTTTGCGGGTCGTTGGCTCATTTTCCCCGCCCAAACGGACTCGGCGGTTATAATAATAATTATTGTTTTTTTTTTTCTGCAATCTTTATCATAGATTTTGTATATATAGATTTTGTAATAACTGAGGAGAATTTTTTTTTTCTTTGAAATACTGAGGAGAAGTATTAGTGATTGGTTATTCTAAAAAAAAAAAAAAAGTATTGGTGATTGGTTATTCTAAAAAAAAAAAAAGTAGTAGTGATTGGTTGTGTGAGTAATCTTTATTTGGAGTTGGAATGATACTTTAGTTTAAATATCAGAATCCGATCATCGGTGACATGTTTAGCGATTTTGGATTTAATAATAATAAGCAGATAATTAATGTATGCATCATCAATTCAGATAATAAAAATTAATTTGAACAAACAGATTATTCATTTACACATCATTAATTCAGGTCTTATATTACCGATATTCATGTTTAGTGAGGTTAACATGAATAGGAGAAAATGAAATAGGAAAAAAATGATTGGTAGCCTCATATGTCATTAGAACCTCCGTAAACATTCCACCTGTCATAAAAACTGAAATTCAGACAACATTCTACCCACAAAATAAAAACCTCCGCCATCCAGAAAGAAAGAACAGATCAGACCATGTCAGCTAGGCTAACAAAAACCAAAAAGGGCGATCAAAACCAAAGAACCAAGCGGCTTCAGCTCTTACCCATGAAGCAAGTTCACAGGAAAACAGTCATTCATAACTAGACCCAATTCCATTCATCAGAGGCAGAAGGATATATCCGCTAACTATAATTTTACCATCGTATCAAATAAGCTTCAACTTTTAAAAAGCTAACCGGCTACCACTACACACTGTAGACATTGATGCTCTAAGCAAAAAGCCCTTGTATCCTAAGCAGGCTTTCCATATTTCCTAAATCACACGTAACTAAGCTGTATGAAATACTTCAAAACATGCTCTGCCTCATTGCACAGCAGGACAACAAGACCCTTTTAGAGCCCTCTTTCGAGATACCCATTACTCGACACAATAACCGAAAGAAATGTAAACGATTTCCAAGTTCTCCTTCTATCCCTAAATGGTACCTTCGATTTGATCAGTACAAGGCCATATGAATGGTACCACAAGTGCCGCGGCCAAGAATGTCAGCATAAAAAGGTTCAGTTAAGAGATTAATTTCAATCAACATAACAGTCAGAGTCCAAATCACCTAGGCTAATGTCACATAAAGCGCAAATGTGCATAAATGAACAGCCTAAACGGCATAACACAATTTCAAGATGAGAACTCCCTAGTTCAATCAATCTAAAAGGAATAACTAATTGACACTTCCATTATAGATAAGCACATAGCAACTAACAGACTAAGAGCAATATATCAAATAATAACAAGGATGAAAATTCGATGTTCGACACCACACATTCATAGTCACAGAATGACAATTAGTCCTTGATTTTCAGAATTTAAGAACGAAACCCTAATTCCACAACACTACAGTATAGCATAACTAGGATTCCGAAATCTGATAAAAATGAACTAGAATAAACGCAACTATCTCCGCAACACAAACACAAATTATCTCTTAAACGATTCACATTTTAACGATCGACATTTCAAGATCGGAAAACCACACAAACCGATTCGACTCAGTCCTTATTCTTCTTCAATCGCTCCACGCTCTGGTTCAGCTGCTCGATCCGGACGACGAGGTGAGTGACGGTGTAGAGCAGCCAGTAGAAGATGAGCGCCGCGGCGATGAGAAGCGCGTTCCGCTGGCTCTTCATGATGGACTTCTGGTGGCGGAGGTGCTCGGACGGCGTGCAGGAGTCGCCGTCGCAGTTCGGCCGATTCTCGTACTTCCAGTAGATGTCCATGAGGAGGAAGAGGCAGAAGGGCACCACCGAGAGGAACGGCTTGAGGAGGTTGCGCGTGACGGCCACGAGGCCCTTGCGGAGGCCGTCGAGGCCGGGGAGCGTGAGGAGGAGGACCATCACGGCCTCTGCGCCCGCGGCGTAGCCTAGCACCACCCACTCTAGAGCCATCGGATCTCAGATTCCGGCGAGGTTTTGAAAGGATCGTTTGCTTCGTGGAGAAGGAGATTTCGATTCTCTCTCAGACTGGTAAGTGTGAAATGTGAAGCGATTGAATTGGGCTTTATGGTGTCGAAACGGTGCGTTTTGGGGAATTGGGGAGAGTGCGACGCGTGGCGGGAGGTTGCTTAGACTGGTGGACATTCGTGATACAGGTGGACGCGTTTGAGGGACTCGGGTTTTGCGGTCATTTTGGGCTAGGCCCAAGTTTTTGCGATGTGTTTTTGATTCGTAACCCAAGCTGCTAAGCCCAATACAAGGGTAACAGATGCCCGATTTGGTGGAGTCTGTGTGCCTTGTTTGGCCTTCGGTTTTCTGTAAGCGCTTTTGCTACTAGCGAAGTTGTCAAATACTCGTGAATTTTAGTAAACAAGAATTTCAAATGTTTTGCTTCTGTGAAAAGCACCGTGAGTTGCTTCTATGGCCTAAAACCACCAAAAAGACGTTTAGAACCTCTTGGAAGCTCTAGAAACAACGCCAAATCAAAAGCGGGATTCTTCCGTCGAGTGATTGGACCAACAGAATTGTCCGATTGTCTAATAGAGCATCGCTTGTGTAAAGTTAACAGAAAGGAATGACATTTGGGATTTTTGCATGTAAAATTTGAGAGTTGTGGATATGTTATGATATGTTTCTCAAATGTAATTGGTGGTCGGACGTGTCACGTGACAAGACTGCCCCACTAATAACTTTCTCCAAAACTAGCAGTAATATGTAGTACAGTTGTGTAGTCTTTGTGAGCTTCCAGTTCGTTAACAGTTGCCTTCTTCCATTAATCTTTCTTGTTTACATTAGTGCATGATAGTGTAGTTGTACTGTTGCTTTCATACGTAGAGTTTAGGAAGCTGTTTCTTCAGCTAGATAGATTAGAATCATCCTAACTATGAATTTATCACTATCTATAGCAATTATATCATTTTGGACCAACCTATGTGAGTGTCAATTTGTCATATTATCTATCTCTCTTTTTCCGTGTATAATACGACTCTGACTGAAAGAGATTTCTTATTATTCTCAGGAAGTTCCGTACCAGTCCCCTTGCTAATTCTCAGTGCTGATAGACCCTTTTCCTTTAGTACCTCTTGAAGTAAAGACTCACAGCATGGAAGAAACTGTATACAGCTTTAGACTAAACACCATAGAAATGGGTTCTGGCAGCTTCTTTATCACTTTCATTATCTGAATTTGCACAAACCCCACAACAAAAAGAAAAAGAGAAAATGAAAGGAAAGAAAGAACTTGTAAAGGCCTTAGAATATGGTCCATATATACTTGTATTGACCCTTAAAGCTAAACCATTCTACTCTGGTACCTTAATCATGCCCTGCTCAATTAGTTTATAATTATAAGGTTTTACTGTCACTAATCAACTAATAATCTGCCGCTTAATTTACAAATTATTCTAATCAGTCCCCTTCATTTGTCATTCCTTTTGTCATCTTTGTATAACTTTCAGCATATTAATCAATTACACCATTTGTGACTTTTCTATAAGATTCTTTCTTTTCATTCATGGCCCCAAATTATGCAGACTGCAGATAAACAGGGGGAGGAGTTGGATGTTTCTGTGGAAATAGTTGAGATAGAATCAGGGGAAGCTTCATAAAATTCTTCTGCCAAGTAGATTAGGACATGTGTGAAATCTCCTAGGTTTAAAGCAAAGGCAAAAGCAATGGACAATAGAGTAGAGAGAAAGTTCTACACATTAACCTATTATACAGTGATTATAGTACTCTAGGTAATATCTATGCCAACTGTGATTGTGGAAATTTAAGTCCTTCTCTTGAAAGCATATTATATCACGGAACTTTGCTTCAATCATTGTTAGGTTCATCAGTGAACATCTCTGATATCCCATAGTATATATTTTCTTGACCAATTCCTTCTTCTTGGAGATTAAGGCAGCAACCAGAGACAAATATGACGAACTTGCATACTATTGAAAGCTAGACTACATCATACTGCATGATTGGCCACCATTGACTGATGAGATCATCTGCACGCTGTCGAACACTCTGTTTTATCAAATCTTTTAACAAACATCTTGTCTTCACACTTTTACAGTAAATTCTCAAAACGCCTAAAGTTGTCTTAAAAGAAATTTCACATTCAATCTAGATAGCCCGATTGGATCAGATGGTTGTTTTTCTATCCATCGACCTGCCCGGTATAAACTCCTCTGATATTTTTGCAATTAAGAAACCAATGACAATTGAACCTATATACAAATCATACTAACAATGAGTCAATGACTATAGATTGCAATTTACAGAACAAATGGGCTTTGAATTGGCATTAAACTGAATTCTACATGTCAAGCCAACTTTTGGTTCAAATTTAAAGCTTCCCACTCTACACAAAGTTGCCAAAAGTCTCAGAACACACCCATCAAAGACAACAAAGAAAAAGCATTACAAAGTGCCCTTTTCCCAGAAGGCTAATTATGCTCTTTATACACATGAACTAGTAAACAAGCTAATTAAGCTAACAAAATGCTAAGCACTTATTTGAAATGGGGCTCTAGCAGGAATCTTTGTGTGTGTTTTTTTTTTTCCTTATTGAAAGCTTCATTACACTTGCTTCAAAGTAGCTAGCTTTATGTGTAGCTTTTCTATCCATACACATCTTTTTCTATTAACCCTCACTGTTATGCTCTTTACAGAAAACATAAAGGAGACTTCAGAAGAGCTATGGAGGGAGAAAAGTAAAAATTGAATTAAAAAAAAAAAGCTGGCACACTAAAGCCAAGTATGTCACCAGGAAGGGACTTGTGAGAGTTGCAGTACTACTGTCAGAAATATCCACAAGCCTCAACTTATTTGCCACCTGCATAATATCAAGAACTTTGATCAATTAGGATTTGTCTAATGCGCTCTGTGCTGTATCCAATACAACCTACCATTATTTCACAGTAGCTTTTACCACATTTCCGATTGCAATTTCCAAACAAAAGCTAGGGAAAGCTGTACAGATCACAGCTCTATACATAGGTTTGAATGAATTCTGGGAGCCAAATGGAGAAAGAGAGCTGTACCTTTTTCATCTCCACACTCATCTCCACACAAATATTTTCTGAAGTAAGAAAGAAATACGACGAGCAGTGCAACTGCTGCTATGATTCCAATCAGTATTGCAAGCGTCCTATCAAGATCATCGTCGTCGTCGTCGTCGTCATTGTGATCTAAAAGCAGAACAAGAATATTTCACTTTAGCTTTATGCACAACAAAAAGAATTATTAAAGTAAGATCAAATCATAAACTACTCAATTATTGCCATGTAATACTACTTAATTTGATCCAAATCTTTAAAGTACTTGGGTGATGAACAATATTTAATCGCCAATCTGTGTGTATGATCAACCACTTTCATATAAATTTGTGATTGCATTGTTCTACAATCCCTAATTTCATTGTAGCAAGTAATGAGGCTTTGTTTAGCAATTACTAATCAGTACTACATTAAGGTTCAGTTTGTGGTGGATTCTCTTCTCAATTTGTGAAGAGACACAAATTCAAACCGGGTCTAATTTGTCACACTGAGTCATTGATCCCGTACATATTCAAATTAAAACCAAGAGCTTTCTAAAAGAGCTTTTTCCTTGTTTGCTACACGCAAGAAAGTTCATTACTACTTTAACAAACATATCTTGAATACTAATTAGTTTAAAGTAGAATGCTCAAGTGAATCATACCAAACACAATTTTGGGATTGACCTTCCACTTTTTTAATTAACTTGTACTTTTCATGGTTATCAAATAATTGAATAGTCATGCTTGAGTAAAAAGATGTTCATATCCATACGTGTTAGCTTCTCATTTCTACACGGTAATGTTATTAGAGCAAAACGGAAGATAATGCATAAACTGTGAGTAGTAAATAGACATAAGAGTTAAATGAACTGTGCACATGAACCGCAAACCCATTAAAGAGTAATTATGATAACCACTCTCAAAGTACTTAGAATATTTACTTAGCATAAATATGAACCACAAATCTATCAAAGAGTAATTATGATAACCACTCTCAAAGTACTTAGAATATTCCTAATCAATCAAAACACTCCATTAGTACATCATGATCAAACCTACTCACTAGTTTAGGACTTTTAAGTACAGAAACACACGTAGCACAAAGAAAATCGAAATTAAATTACCAAAAGAACCATGCAAAGGCATACTTTTCATCATCCGTACGTAGCTACATGGGGGGTTAGTAGTCATTTCATTTTAACCAAAGGGAAAACAGCCAAATACCAGAAGCTATGAACCACCACCATGTGGGGTGGCGAAACTGCTTACCAAGGCCTTGCGAGTGATATCCACCTTCCGAGTAGCGCGCGTAGCACTTGGCCAAGAACAAGTCCCCCCAAGTGCTGGTCCCACACCCGGCCCTCAGCTGCCCTACGGCGTCGGACAGACAATCCTGGCACTCGCTCGGACTCAAGTCCCCGACGCACTGGGCCACACCCTGGACATTTCCGGCACCACTCACCCTGAACGGCCGGTAGGCCCCATCACTGGTCCCGAGATAAGCCAGCACAGCATCCCGCCTGGTCAACCCCTCCGAGTCATACCCAATCGACGGCCCACACTTCTTCATCACCACCGTCTTGTCCTCCACCCCTAAGAACGTGGCGTTGTCGTACTTGACGAAGCACCCGTCCAGCTGCAACGCGCCGCCGCAAGCGTCCAGGCAGAGCGTGCCGAGCTGGCTGACGGCGCGTGCCACGCACTGCGCACAGTCATTGCCGCTCAGGTCGCCGCGGCACTGAAACACGCCATAAAGCGTGTCCGCGGTGCCGGACGACCCGGGGACCGTGAAGTTGTTGTAAGTAGTGAACATGGCCGAGTTGACCACGGAGGCCAATATGGAGTTGAACTTCATCTCGTAGGGCGAGCCCGGGGGGAACTTGAGCTGGGAGCAACCGCCGTAGATGAACGTGTCGGTTGCGGAGGACGACGGGGATGTGAAGAAGGAGAGGTTGACCAGAAAGAAGACGAAGAAAGGTGCAGTGATATTTCTGGTTAGAGACATGTTTGGGCTGTGTGAGAGATCGAGTCGGAAAATATGAAAGAGAGGGTGGTTATGAAAATATATGAAAGAGAGAAAGAGAGTAGTACGAACCAGGAATATTGCTTCGAGGGGAATTTACGTAAAGACTGAGAAAACTTTGATGTATATGGAATTATGGTTGATGGTTTTGAAGGCAAAAAGGGTTGGGTGGGGCGAGTGGTGACACAGTGAGCAGGTTTAAGGCCATGTACAAAATTTCGAGTATCGAGTAAATATCGATAGTTTGAAAAATAGAAATTTTGACGGAAATATTGAGAATATATCGATATCAGTAAAAAATAAAAAATAATGATAGAATTTTGAAGAAAAACGTGGAAATTTTAAATGAAACTTTTGAAGATATTTATTTGATTAATTATTTACTATATTTCAAAAAAAAACCTTGAACAAACATTATTACATAGAGGACATATGAGATTTTAAATTTTCACTCTCTTGATCATCTCTCAATATAGAGTCTGAATGTATTTTGAAAATAATCATTAAATGATATCTTGCCCTCATAGTTTTGCATATATATATATATGTGTGTGTGTGTGTGTGTGAACAATATGGTTTAGGGGAAATTAGAGGTGGGTTTTTGTGCTAATAGTTATTACAAACATTGCTCAATTTTGGCTATAACTATATTTATATGTAGGTGTAAAATTTTGAAAATTATAAAAAATCTAGAAATATTGGTGATTTTTGAAAGGTTTTTATAATTTTTGAATGGTTGGAAATCTAGAAATATTGGTGAATTTTGAAAATTACAAGTTGGTTATTGGTTTAGCAAAGTTTCAAATTCGTCAAAAAAAAAAAAAAAAAACAAGCACATATTCATATAAGTTACATGCATTAACCAAATGGAAGGGCAGCGGAGTTGGTTGAGCTGATTGCGTGTTTGACGATCAATCAAGGTTTGAACCTTGTTTACCACTTTGTTGGTTGCTTTTTTAGCATAAATGAGTGAAATTTATCAAGAATATTTCTGAAATATTCTCCAGAATTTTGAATATATCGGGTTTCCCGAAATATCGAGCGATATTTCAGGAAGTTTCTATTGTTTTGCGCGATATTTTGTGTGTAAGTATGGAAAGTTAACAGACTCCAAAAAAAGAACGATATTTCAGTCATTGGTTTAAGGTAGTTCAAGTATTAAGGGGGTTCGTGTAGTATTATTAGGAACAATTCTTAGGTTCACCCCCAGGGTGAATGAGTATATTCACCCCCGTTATCGATTAATATATTTTTGCTTAATAAATTTATAATCCAACGGTCTATATCTTAAATTATCCTTTAACGATCATCTCAGTAAAAAATCAATCGAATCAGAAATAATTTAATTATCTAATTGAATCAAACAAATGGATGGTTCTGACAACACTTACTACTACTATGATGAACCGTCCATGTATTTCATAGAATTGAATAACTAAAATGTCTTCAATTTGATTGATTTTTTACAGAGGTAATCTTTATATTACGTTATACAACATGAATGGTTGGATTAGAAAATTATAAAGTTATTATACGTTAATCGCAAGAGAGGGTGAATGAGCTCATTCACCTTAGGGGTGAACCTAAGAATTGTTTTATTATTAGTGAGTTTAAAAGTCAATTATTGGTAGAGGGATTTGGTTAGAGTTGACCACATCAGCATCAAATGGAAGTCTGGAATGGGGATGACTTTAGTTACCAACTATACTGCTGCCAGCCTGCCACTTCTGTTACTCTACCCACTTCTGTTACTCATATTTTGTATTTTGATTCATTGACTTGGGTTGTTTTACAGGTGCTACTATATAGTCTTGTTGTTTTTCTTTGATCCATACTTCGATCGAAGAAACGAGGTTGAAGACCACCGAAAATCGTCAGATCCCCTTCTTGATTTCCCTCTCCAACGAGCTCAGCTCCGACAAGGCCCAGTCGACGCCGACATTCTGCTCCCCACTCAATTCGCCTCCTCTGACTCCTCGCAGAGGTGTACGGCGCTTGACCCCAAGCTCAATTACCGCCCAGTGATCGATATTCTCAGCCATCCCGGTGACGGCGCCTCCGGTCGGCTCAGTAAAGTCGCGCAGAGCATCTGGATTTGGAGGCTCTCGTCGTCGCCGTCGCTATCACCGGTGAGAACGCCGTCGATGGAGCGAGCAGCGACTGCGACTGCTCTCTGGCCGGAGATGGACTTGCGTGCAGTGGATGCGTCGGAGTAGGATGAGGGGGTAGGCGAGTAGGGGAAGCGGTCAGGCTTGCTCCGAGCATCGGAGCTAGAGTTGCTGTGGCGTCCGTACGACGGAGTTCGTCTCATTTGATTTGGGGGGGGGGGGGGGGGGGGGAGGGAGAGAGAGAGAGAGAGAGAGAGAGAGTGGCCGTGGATGTAATTAATTAATTGATTTAAGGGCAAAATGGTCATTTGGTGTTAAATTGGGTAGGTGGGAATAAAAATCTGTTGGTGGGGTAAATGAGATAATTTTTGCTCATTTTGGGGCTATGGGTCAAGGACCCTTTTGAAAATTACAAGTTGGTTATTGGTTTAGCAAAGTTTCAAATTCGTCAAAAACAAAAAAAAAAACAAAAAAAACAAGCACATATTCATATAAGTTACATGCATTAACCAAATGGAAGGGCAACGGAGTTGGTTGAGCTGATTGCATGTTTGACGATCAATCAAGGTTTGAACCTTGTTTACCACTTTGTTGGTTGCTTTTTTAGCATAAATGAGTGAAATTTATCAAGAATATTTCCGAAATATTCTCCAGAATTTTGAATATATCAGGTTTCCCGAAATATCGAGCGATATTTCAGGAAGTTTCTATTGTTTCGCGCGATATTTTGTGTGTAAGTATGGAAAGTTAACAGACTCCAAAAAAAAAACGATATTTCAGTCATTGGTTTAAGGTAGTTCAAGTATTAAGGGGGTTCGTTACTTCGTGTAGTATTATTAGTGAGTTTAAAAGTCAATTATTGGTAGAGGGATTTGGTTAGAGTTGACCACATCAGCATCAAATGGAAGTCTGGAATGGGGATGACTTTAGATACCAACTATACTGCTGCCAGCCTGCCACTTCTGTTACTCTACCTACTTCTGTTACTCATATTTTGTATTTTGATTCATGTGACTTGGGTTGTTTTACAGGTGCTACTATATAGTCTTGTTGTTTTTCTTTGTTCCATACTTCGATCGAAGAAACGGGAAACAAAAAAAACAAAAAAAGAGAAAAGAAAAGAAATTAAGTATGCTGCAACTGGCTTCTATTTGGTCTTCCATCTCATCCTATGGTTGGACTAAAACTACTCAATTGATTGGCTAATGAAGTAATGATTTCATAGAAAATGAGATGATGTACGAGTCTCCGTGGGAAACTGAGTATTATTTGTGAATTATGAGTGGGTTGTATAAAAGTAATCTAAAATTTGGGGTTTGGAGATTGAAATTTCTTCGTACATGCATATGGTTAGTTAAGATGGTCCATCAACTCAACGAGCTAGCAGGGTTTATTTACCAAACGATACCATGAGGCCCTTAGGTGACTTCCTTTATTAGAGGTCAGTTGGTATTTGGTAAAACTATCAATCAGAGGGAACATGCATACAACAGATCATGAGTTTCACCTAAATGAACAATCGACAATTATTGAACAGTATGTAAGGATCAATGTTCGGGTTGCAAGTGAGTTTAGCCACATGGCGTGTTAAATATTACTCATATTTGGTTTATTTTTTATCCAAATTAATTGGTCGAGTACTCGAGTTTAAAGATGGGAACTTGTAAAACCTTTCTAAAACTTGAGTTTGGCTTAACTTGTTTGTTAAGTTCAAACTTGTGAACCGATCGAGCTCAAGCTTAATTTGAGCTGCTCGTGATTATATATATATGAACACTTGGTCAGTGCATTAGTAATTGATGGTGAAAAACCGTGAGAAGAATTAGATTAGCTAGCGTCATGAAGGATCCAATAGTTTAGTCACTAGGCTGCAAATTGAGAAAAAGATGAGGAGGAAAAGAACTAAGCATTAAACAAAACTGGCCTAATTAACTAGTATACTAATTTATGCGATATGGTCTATCTAGATCAATATCTAACATGTCGCTATTATATTACACAGCCTACGCAAGTTCATTTAAAAAACAGTTAAATGATCATTGCATCTTGAACACAAATTATTGATACTTCAACGTCTCTAATGAATATGACGGTCTCTAATTAGGTCCGCACAACCTGTATTCAAATTTCTTCATTTAAAAGTACTGTAAAAACAAAATATGCTCGATCAACCTCATTAAGCGTCAAACCATGAACATTTTCTTATTGAAAATTAATGAGAAAGTATGATCATCCTGCTAGCTCGATCTATCTATGTGCAAACAATAAATGTTTAGGTTTTTTTTTTTTTACTTGATTTTTTTTTGAAAGATGATCAAAAGATTTCACTCCTACCCCCAAATGTTTAGGTATTGTTACAATTTAAAATGTGTGACATGACATTACACGTTCTAATATGGCGCACTATATTTGTATGATTGTATGAGGAGCCACTTTCCTTATACTAATAACGTGCCAATATTTCTGCATCTTATATTACATCGAGACAATAACACTCCATTTCCAAATAATTGACTGACTAAATGTGAATGGCACATAGTCCTGAGAACAAGTTTAAAATACTAGCTGTCGTTAATAGTGGGGAGACCTATTACCATCAAATGATATGGAAATTTTGGGAAGGAAAGATGCAAGAGGGAAGGAAGGTCCCCTTCAATGGGTATGAAGTTTCTTAGATAATAAAGTCATCGGGTTTTTGTCATAAAAGGCTTTTGATTCTAAGGACCAAGGTCAATGGCTTTTCTGCCTTAAGATAAGGTTTCCCACCACCACTGCTTAGCTTCATCAACTTATTCGTTTTATTCTGGTCTCCTATAATTCAAAGGATTTTTTCTATAATTTCTGTCTGGAATTAATTTTGGATTAACCTAGAATTAGAGTTGGCATGGCCACGGAAACTAACATCATGTGTTATGGTTAAAGTCGCATTATGAAAAGAGTTCCCCTTACAGTCCTACTTTCAATTATTTCAAAAGTATAAGTAGAGAGATTAATTCTTCAATGTACATGAAGTGATGAAACATAGACGTCTATTGCGAATTTCGTATATATAAAAGAGAGCTTCTATTCATACCTCCCTATTTTTTCAAGTAATAGTTGACTTTATTAACTCATATCAAATTACCAACAAAGACACAAAAAATGGGAGAAAAAATAATAATTATAAGTCTTCAACTTGGAGAAAACTTTCTCCTCCGACATAATCCCTAAAATCATTAGCAACAGTTATTCTATATCTCTCAAACGTTAATCGTGGTGGTGAGATTCTACTCCCCGAGTCAAAAGTGAGACAAAATCTATCAAGCTTAATACCTAGTTAGAAATTTATACTTAGTTTTAGCTTCTTTTTCTGTTAGTTTTTTACTTAGAAATTTATACCAAGTTATCTAGTAGAAATTTGAGTATTTATGTTTGAACTTCGAACAATCATAACATGATTATGCACATTTATATGTTCTACAGTACCTAGCTAGCTTTGATAGAAGTCGTCAACGTCACATGCACAAGTACATGGAAGAAAGACTGAAAAATACATATGGATCGACAGAAACAAAATAGGAGCGACATTGCGACAAAATTACGTGAGAGAGAGAGAGAGACCACCACTTGATTTTTTATTTATTTATTTATTTTTTAAATAGGATTGTGAATTGTTCAAAAATTGAAGGAGGTCAATTTACCAATTTCGGAGGTATTAATAGAATCTTAAAAAAAAAAAAAAAAACTTTTATTGATTTTATTGGCAATGAGCATTTTGGGAAAATTAGGGAGGTGTAGATAGCATATTGGTTATTTGTAAAAGTAAGTTGGAGGTCTATTAAGTGAGGAGATCCAAATACCAATTTTGGAGGTATGAATAGAAACTCCCTATATAAAAAGGAGGACCAACACTTTCGCAGCCCATTTCCATGCTTGTCACTATTCACTATGTGGTTCTTATTTTATGTTCAGAAATAAATGTTTTCTTTTTGTTTTTGGACGCCAGAGATATAAATGTTATAGTTTCCTTAATGTAGTGCGAAAAAAAAAAAAATAAGGGTCATTGACCCAAAGCACCAAAATAAGCAAAAATCATCCCATTTACCCCAGCAAGAGATTTTTATTCCCACTTACCTGATTTAAAATAAAATGACGATACTACCCTCGACCTAATTAAAAAACCACCATGTGCCACTCATCATTCTCCCCCCTCTCTCTCTCTCCTCTCCTTCTCTCTCTGCAGACTGAGACCTCTTTCTCTCTCTGCAGACCCGCGACATCTCTCTCTCTCTCTGCCATGGCAGCTCAGAAAGTGGAGCTCGAATCTGATTGTACCAGATCAAGCTACTGTCTCTCTCTCTCTGCCATGGCTGGTACCAGATCGACTGGCCAATCCACGACGTTCACAGACGGTCGAGCTCAGCCAACCGGCGGCGGAGGAGTGGCTAGTGACGAAGGAGATCGTCGGCAACGGAAGCTCTGGCGAATCCCGCTGCCGCTTAATCAAATCCGAAATCCCGCTGCTGGTAGAGACTTCAACGAGGACTAGAAAGGTGAGAGAGGTCGGTGGCGAGCTCCTGCGGTGATTCAATCCGGTGATTTTTGGTCGGCTATTGACTTGGGTGCCCAGAACATTTTTTTTTTTTTTTTAAGTAATGGGACAAAAGGAAAGAAAAAAAAATGAATGTCTATTAGGGGGCAATAAACGTTTTGAATTGATATAATCTCTTCGTTTTTTTCTTTAATCAAAGTTTATTTGTCTAATTTCAGGAAGATTAGTTCTCATTCCGGCTACTGAAAATTCTACTTGGAGGGCAATAGACGTCTATTGAGGGGCAATAGAGGTTTATTGCCCCTCTATTGAGGGACAATAGATGTCTATTAGGAGGCAATAGACTACTGGGGCAATAAATCTTTCCGGCAACTTATGAAATCTCCGACGACCTCTTTGGGGACCTCCGGCGAGGTTTTCAGAAAAGTTCTGTAGGCGGCGGCCAATGATCAGATTCTGGCGAAAGTTGGCCGGATTAGTTTGTTAGGTGGCGGCGGGTGACCGGATTTTGGCGAAAGTTGGCCGGAATCCGGCCAACAGATGATGTGACTCCGGTGAAGTCTCTATCTCTCTAAGTATTACATGGGTGAAGGTAAAATGGTATTAAAAACAAAAACAAAAAAACAAAAAAAAAACTTTATGGAGTATTAGGGAAGACTCCCTTAAATCCGGCCAACAGATGATGCGACTCCGGCGAAGTCTCTATCTCTCTAAGTAATACATGGGTGAAGGTAAAATGGTATTAAAAACAAAAAAAAAACTTTATGGAGTATTAGGGAAGATTCTCTTAAAGTGTTTTGGGTAAGAGGAAATTAAAAAAATTTAATGGGGTAAGTAGGAAAAAAATTTCTAGAAATTGAGTAAATTGACAAAAATCCAAAAAAAAATATACTACTTTTCACTGAAATCTCCTAAAATATGGGGATTGCTACTTTGGGCTTGTAAGGCATTTGAACAAGAGCTAGACTCAACTCTCTTGGGGCATTAAGCCTTTCTCCAAGGCCGCCCAATCCAGTTTTGCTATAAGGTAAAACTTTATTTACAGCCCAATAAGTCCCTTCAGACCTGAGACAACCATGAGAAATATGGCCATTTAGGGCCCAACAAAATAATCTCTTTCTAGAGTTGTTTTGGGGTTTGGAGAAGAAAGCTACTAGTCAATGATCACCATGAAAGCTGTGAGATAACAAGAGAAGAAAGACTGAAAGAGGCAGAGTTCATTGGATATCTCTAGGACCAGTCAAGAGGTCCACAGTAAGGTGAACCGAACTCTGTAGACTCAAACACATCTGTTTTCTGTAGCTCCTCGATGATGAGCTTGTATAAATAGGAGCCGGCCTCTAGTCATTTGCACAGATTGTAAAACCTATTCCTTTCATCTCCCATCTCCCCAGTTGTGTACGTTTGAGCCAAACTCTTAAGGCCTTTTCTCAAATGGCGGACTTGAGTCAAGCCAAACTCTTAAACCATACATCACAAAGGTTCATGAGCTCCTCCCAATGGACTCTGGTCTCACTCTTACCGTAAAGGTAGTTAGTCGTACTAAGATGGTATTGCACAATGGACGCCAAATTGCTGAATGCTTGGTTGGCGATCAAACTAGAATGATACTCTTCAGATCTAGAAACGATCGAGCGATCTGGTTTTAGCTTGACGATAGAATTGCAACTGTGATCTATCAGGTTTTACTGTTTTGCGCGCATCGGAAGACTTCTGCCTTGTATGTAATGTAATTACATAGCTTTAATTCCCTGTTATGTATTGTGCTGTGGACTTGATGAAAGAGGGTTCGACTCTAACCCTGCGAAATGCCGAAATTTACATGTTCAAAGGAACAATGAGGCTTGCTGTGGGCGAAAGTGGCAGTGTTGAAGTGGCCGAGCCTGCCAGTTTTACCGTGGGGGAAGATAACCTCTCACTCCTTGATTTTAAACGTCCACTCCTTGGATTGATTAAATTTTTGGGAATTATGAGATTTCTTAGGGAAATGAAAGGTCTCTAAACATTCTGCTGTGGTACTTCACTTCAAATTTCTTATGCTGTTAAGTGTTGAACTCCTTGCATTGTTTACATTTTTACAACTTAACTTCTATCCCAAACCCTAGTGGTGCTTTTTCTGGGTACATAAGCAGAGGTACAAGTATAAATGTCAGTTGGTGGCTCAAAGCCATGTATTTGGCATACTTGTTTGGATTTCCTAGCAGGTTTCGAAGTTCTTATATATGTCATGGTGCTTGTAATGCTCAAGTCACCTATTCCTCATTCTTTTGTTCTTTTTGTTTTTGGAAGCAGTTGAGAGTCCCAGCACATGTTTAACATTAAACTCATAATGCTATACCTTCAAGCATTAGGTGGATCACGCACTAAATCTCTGTCGTTAGCTGAACACGAACTTGTTATGGTCCTATGGAGTATCAGAATATGGAAGCTTAATCAAACTGTTTAATCATGCCTACACTTCACAGTAGAATTACAACATCAGACAGTACGTATCATGGATATCATCCCATATAACAATTCCTTCCATCAAAGAACATTTTATAAAAAATTTCAAAAAAAAAAAAAATAAACATTTTATAAAGATGTTGGGACTTCCGAATGTAGAGTATCCTACTTCACCGCAATTCACATTTTCCGGGTTCAACAAGAAATCGACATTTCACTGTCAAGGAGAGTTCTAACTGTGAGACCCTTGCAGCGTCAACATCACCATTCCACTGCTATTAGTGCTATCACTTCAGTTACTGAACTCCCACCAAAAGTACCAAACTGTACTCAACACTTCTATTTCAAACTTGGAATCTATCCGTACAAAGATCTGAGGCCATAATATACAGGGCCTATACATGCTTGATGTAAGACAATCGAAGAACAAGAACCAATGTACATCATAAAACAAGATTACAAACCATAAGATACGGGCTTACATTGTTCGTCTACACACACACAACCAATATACTTTCAGCTAATTACATCATCCACTCAGCAGAACCAAATGGCTGACCAGAGCGTTATGCCATTTTTCTTTTCAGACAATACTGCATAAACAAAGAATTCATTGTAACTTGTTTCGGTTTAATTTCAATATACTTGTAGCTGAAAGACTAGTCCAGAAACATGATGAACTACATATGTTTCAAAGGCCATATAGGCGTAGTAATTAAAAACTTTTGCACAAAGTACAAATATATAATTCTACCCACTATAGTTGAAAATAGTTCATAATTAATGAGATTACTCTTTCTTCTTGGCTGCTGCAGCTGATCTTTCCTTCTCCATACGGTCGAACAAGCTCCCATCATAAACAGCTCTAATGGTTTCTTTGTGCAGTAAACCATGCTTGTCCTTGCAAAGCAAATACAGGATCTTCCATTCAGTCCAGGCAGCCAACCTACAATCAACATTAGTTCCATCAGTTTATTATATTCTGTTTAGAGGAGTCATATTGAGCATAGAGGTATCAAAACCTTGAGAGTTGGGTCAAATGAGAAATGTTAACATACCATCCTCTGCGATCATTTGGTTCCCTATTTGCTTTGAGCAGCCCATTCAGTTCGGCAGATGTCAAAGCATTGGGATTAGTATGTGCATGCTTGATGAAAATCTCTTCAAACTTACAGGGAACAAACCTACAAAATTATTATTAGAAATGAAAGCAGATTAATAGATAGATAAGTTGAAACACATGTGCTACCTGTTATAGTCAAAACACAGAATATAGAGGGAGAAAACAAGAGGACCCTAACAAAGGTCTATACAATTTTCATGAGTTGTAATTGAAACACATGTGCTACCTGTTATAATCAAAACAGAGAATATAGAAAGAGAAAACAAGAGGACTCTAACAAAGAGTTTATAATCCTCTGACCAATTAGCTATAAACTAAACCGGAATATAAGGCATGTGGCAAATAGAACAAAGTTTCAAAAGCAATTATAAACAAATCTGTGAAGGATACATTCTTTAGTAGGTTTGAGTTGTCATATTCCTCTGCAAGCAATATGAACTAAAAATAATGTACTAAGTTTACGAATAATAATACGTGTCATGGTATAGACTGCAGACTATTCAAGTATTCAATATATATAGCAAGATTTTAATATACCTTCCTTCATTGTCGTAGACGCCTGAGTCACTGCCGTGTTTGGCTTTGTGAATATTTCTAACTTCAATCGGAAACAGCAGAGAAAACGACTTTCCCTGAACCACATTCAACCAAAAAGACTCATCAGTCAATGTGATAGTATAATTCTGAATAAATGTTTATCAAATAAGCTGTTGAATGGTTTACTAGTTTAGTTGATTGATTAGCTTGTAAGCAGATTCATAAATCATAATGTAAAAGTTAAAAAGAAATTAACGTAAAAGCAAATTTTGGTACTT
Source organism: Rosa lucieae (assembly GCA_024704745.1). Classification (NCBI taxonomy): domain Eukaryota; kingdom Viridiplantae; phylum Streptophyta; class Magnoliopsida; order Rosales; family Rosaceae; genus Rosa; species Rosa lucieae. The sequence goes on along the minus strand of CM045495.1, from coordinate 61,576,848 downwards.
GGTAATGCTAATCAGATCAGCATTACATCTGCAAGGCTGTTTCTTGGTGCTACTAGATTTTTGTTAAAGGCATCTACAATATGTGGATGTGAGCGTTGGCATGTGTCTTAGTCTCTTAGAGAATCAATCAATCCTGTAGATTTATCCTTAGATAAATTCTATTTTTACGACTCTTTAGTTTCGGATATTTATTCTGGGAATGAACTAGTTGGTATTATTCCACTCAAAGACCAATTGCTCGTCCCTTTTTTATTTAAAGAAAAAGAAACTCTAAAAGAGTTCGAGTCATGTCGGATGAGTTATAGCTAATTGGTTTTCCGGAATAACTAACATCGTGGAGGTCGAATTCAGTTCTCACCGGCATCATGGAATATATATCATGAGTATGTTTTGTTCATCTTAAACAGTAAAACAGTAAAAGTTGGAGTGATAAAGTTACCGGGCGAGTCTGCCGACTGAGACCGAAGTTGATGAAGATAGCACTGAACGAGGACAAGAGGAGGCCACACCCAATTGCACGAAAACCTGTAAACAAATAAACACAGATCTTATTCTTATTGTAAGGATTGGATCACTGAACATCTCAGAAACATATCGCAAATTACGAAACAAAGCGAAAACCTTGAAAGGTCTCCCAAGGATAAACAATGCCATCGTGATTCCTGTCGAAGAATGCTACATGCCTCTGCAGAGCATCGTGTTCATTCGGAACAAATTTCCCACTAACTTCTGCGTATAGTCACAACTTTACAACTGGTTTAGTTTAAGCAGTTCAGAACAGATCAAAACCTGAAAGCGAAAATTAGAGAGATATGATAGTGATTAAGGTAATTAACAACCTTGAATATTCTTGGTTTCTGATACAGAAGAGGAACCCATAGCTGAACAGAGGGGTTTTGAATCGATCAAAGAAGGGTGAAAGGTGTTTGTTTCTGTGTTGAGATGAACGAAAGGAATGAATGAGAAGTTACAATGACTTTGTTTCCTCAAATGACAGATTTGACGTATTTATAGGCGGCTGCAATAGTGGATTTCAATTTAAAGAATAATAGTGGCATGTACATATCTACAAAATTATTATAGATAAAAGCTAGCTCGCTGGGTCAGGAAATATAACTGAATTTTGCATCATAGATTGGAAGATGGCACATAGCAAAGCAATGACGCTCAAATTTAACAAAAAGAAAAGAAAAACTTTTTAATAGGTTACAATGTGCAACTCTGCCTTGCACTCCTCTTCAATACAAGGCATCTTCCCAACGGCACTTCAACCTAATCTTTTATTAGTTTTAGTATTATGATCTAACATTCACGGCCGCCCTCTAGGTTTTGGGTACGAGACAAGATAAATTTGTCGCTAGGCGGACATGTTTAATGATAGGTTTGACTTGTTAATTATGTGATTGTAATGTAGCAGTAAATAATATTTTTTGATGACAACGGGAGTATCACTGATTTAGGCGGACATGTTTAATGATAGATTTGACTTGTTAATTACGTGATTGTAATGTAGCAGTAAATAATATTTTTGATGACAACGGGAGTATCACTGATTTAGGCGGACATGTTTAATGATAGGTTTGACTTGTTAATTACGTGATTGTAATGTAGCAGTAAATAATATTTTTGATGAAAACGGAAGTATCACTGATTAATCGTGATGTAAATATTTTAGTCGGTGAATCTAAAATTTCATGATGATCACCCCTCCCCACAACCAAAGATTTTATTTTTTAATAAAAGTAATGAAAACTCCCAATATATATCTTTTCAAACCGGCGGACGTATTATGTCTTATGTTCCACCCATCATTTACATTATTGCATAAGAGTGAAATGATACATTCAAACGTTCGGTAATCAAGCGGAGTATTTAGGTTTGAACTTGTAATGCGGAGTACGTAATTAGCAGGTCTAATTTATGAAAAAAACGCATACAAATGAGGATGACGATACTTGTGGAAGGGACGCAATCATTTTGCCGAGCATAACAGAAAATAGAGTCGTTTGCTTCTTTCCGCTTTTTCTTTTGCTTTGCTTCACAACAACAAAAGCACTGGGAGCTACTGGACACGCATCCCCTTCTTTCCTTTTTTTTTTTTCCTGTTCTTTTCGAATCGACCGGTAATAGTCGTAATACAGCACTTTCCCAAGTGTGAACACTCATTCCCTACACACGCCCACTCTGCTATTTCAATGGGGTCGCAATGCTGTGAAATCTGAATTATTAGTTTTGTTTTATGTTTGAATTGCCTGTATACTCACTATGCTCGTTTGGCCCACTACTATGAAATTTAAATTATTAGTGTGTGGAGTTTATTTTTATTTTTAAATTTAGAGTCGTTTTTCACGTTAGAATTAGTCAGAATTTAATTTGATGTACTTATAATCGATGTTACGTATGAATAAAAGATATCATACTTTATAAAACTTTAGTCATTGTCTAATGATAGTAAATAGTTGGACACATGATTCGTTATCGTTGGTCTCGATTAGTGGTCATCTGCTAATGTAATGTGAATACACCAACTACAAAAGAGACGAACGAAATTCATTCACAACATGAGTAGGATTCCCAATCAAACGGAGGAAGGGACGCTTCTACGCTTCTCAACAAAATAAGAAACTTCATCCCGATTGTATTTCACGTGAAGAAAAGGACAATACAACGATTAGATTTGCTGTAAGTTTCAATCCCATTACACATTACCTTGCTATATATTTCTTCTACCCAGTCCATTTAGTCGTCCCCTTTTCCGTTCCATAATCTAAACCCTTACGAAGTTACGAAAGTCTCCACCGTAGGCGAGACATATGACTTGGCTTGACCATCATATTCAGCAAGATCAACTTGTGCATAATTATTTGCAGTACTTTTTACTGTTTCACATTTATGGTACTTTGATATAGGATAAAGATCTCAACAACTTTAACATTATCCAAAATTAAGGAATTTAACATCTAGACTCGTTTCATCGGAGGCGTGGCATTGGTTTTCTTTGACGTGGAGGTACGACATACATTTTAAGATAGCCGATCCATGCAACAGTAGTACCTAGATGACTACTTTGGTCATGTGGCACGTACAACATATATGACTTCATAGTCTTCGACTCGAAAGTCAACAATGGATCATATAATACAATGGAATATGGATGCTTCCCTGATTTGCGCAAATATATACTCGGTGATTATATTCCTTAACGCAAATAAAAAATTAATCTTTTTTAAGTTCTCATATACACTCCATGTGCACGTTATCATTGCAAGTTACTCCTACTCCCTCGTCAACGTTAAGAAAACTACAAATGAGATTTGAGGAGAAGATCTTCGATGAGATAATCGGAAAAACTATGACTGGTGATCGAACATGCGAGGAGTGAGAGCTCCAATAGTTCTAGAGCTTTTGTGATTGTCAATGCCCAATGAGTACGAATGTGAACTAGTCAAATGAATAAATCAAGTCGGATCATGAATAATTGACTGATCCATGGGGGCCGAGTTGGACTTGATTTTTCTCTCCTTACGAGTTGGGCTGCCCCATTACAGGGACCATAGCAATTAATTAACATATCAGATTATCAGTGTTCAACTTGACACGAATCATAAATGATGAGAATGGTCTAGTACATGAATAATTAGCTCAATAATGTTCGGCTGCGGGAAATGTATATGCTATCGAATGAATACTGAACTATGATCATCAACGACACCAACATCTTTATTAGACTAAAATTCAAACTGATGGGATTCAGATATTAAGTAAGAAATTGAAGAATTGATATTTCATGGTCCATTGATTCATATAATTACACATCGTCTACCACAAAACCAACTCGGATTTTGGAGTGATTTCATATCAAGAGTATTCTCGTTAGAGAATCAGGAAACAGCCAGCCAAAGTAGAATTAGGTCTAGGCATAACATCCTGAGAAACTGACGGACTCATCACCTAGCTCTGCAAATGTAATAATGACGAAAGAAATGCAGTCACATAGTCAAACACAAGTTGGATAAACAAAAGAGGTTCAACAACGCAATAGACTTTGCAGGCTCAAAGAGTAATTACTAATTAGAGAGCGACAACTCGCTTCAACAAGGGGCGGTGCTTGATTACATTTATGTGATTAGCACATACGTATGATCCTTGTCTATGATCATGCAATGTATACATTATCTTATCTACACCATCATTTGTTGGTTGAAGTCTCACCTTAGAGAATGACACATTTCAGCACAAGCCCTTTCTGATCTACCCTTCCCTCTTCATGGCCTGAAAATTCATATTTGAATATTAAATCTTGACTTCTAAATGACACGAACCAAGAAAATCAAAAGTAAGCAGAAAGGTATGGTGCATCAAGAAACAGGAGAAGTTATGAACCTTCAGGTGGCTGAGCTAGCTTTCGGTTTTGTGGTGACATCATATCTTTCTTCAATTGTGTCAAAATGTCCTCCATTGTATGTTCCCTTTGCCAATTTGCAAGCATGGGGAAGAGACTGGGCTCAACCTGATAATTTGTCCATCCATCAGTTTTTTTTTTTTTTTTCAATTTATATAAAGGATTACATGTCTTCGATAGGAATAAACCTACCACTCCAGTTTCATGATTGACACAGGTCATGTTTATCCGTGTTTGGAACCTCACAGCTGGTGGATTATCTGGATAATCTTTACCACAAAACAGTTTCAACTGGTAAATACGCCCTTCATGCACAGTCTAGCAAGAAGTAAGAGCAGGAGATTAAGTTTCCATGATTAAGGAATATGAAGTTGTTTGGGATGCACTAGTAATATTTAGTAGAACAGTATCATGCCCAAAATAGCAAGCAAAACATGATAAATTTGAGATAGTATCATTTCATCAAGTCAGTACTAGTGTAACTGTTTTGGACACTTGCCAGGCATATTTGGTGTATGCCCACTGTGTCCATTATTTTGATAACAAAACTATTATCCTAGATCAAGTGTTGACAGCTGATCAGCATCACGTAATATATGACATGAATGCAAATGATTAACTAAGGCCATATCATATTTTTGATGATGAAATATTGTAGAATGTGGGATTTCAAACAGGATGAAATAACATGTATATTCAACCAAAAGAGAATTGAAAAAAAAAAGGGCATAGAACATACATTTGGGGGACCAATAATTGTCCCTGTCCATGACTGCATAAATATATCATCAGCGTCATCCATCCCATAGCTAACAGTTCCATCCCCAATTCCCTTTTCACCTCTCTCAAGCTCTTCCAGTAATCTGAAATTCCTTGGAACTGCAAACGACAACAAGTCAAGAGAATTACAACATGCATAATTGTATTCAAATGAATGTTATAATGGAAACAGACAAAAAATTTCAGTTAATCAAATGAGGCCAATTAAGCTCATCAGTTAAAAGTCCATTATAGTAACTATGCTAATTGCACATTTGATAGGTAATATACTAATTTCCTGATTCACGACCGGTATTTGAACACAATCTTAGAGGGAAATGCTAACACTACAGATGAGACACGATTATTTAATTAGATTTTACACTATGCGAGGTACATGCATTTATCATTCGCAGTGTTAATAGGACTATTTGGCGTCGTTGAATTGAACTGTGGACTATGTGTCCAGATGGAAGATAATGACGACATTAGTGTATCTGACTTGTGCTAATGAAGTTACTAAACTTAGATAAAGACATGAATGGGAGAATCAAGGCAAAATAACTGTATCAATACGTTACAAATCTGACAACAACACCATTTTACTTTCAGAAAATAGATGCAACCTCTTGCATTTTTACTGTAAGGAGAAAACTATAATGTAGGGTTTGGGGAAACAAAGAGTTTCGAAGAAATGGCTGACTAGCATCAACTACAGCACAACCTGACAGCTTCTTAAGCTCTAAATTGTCAAAAGCGCTGCATTATTTCAACAATAATCTGAGTGCAGGTTTTCAAAGATATCCAATTTGCGCTACCACAATCAATTCAGATGAATAAGAAATGATTTAGCATCAAGTTTCCTGAAACTTCATGAGGCATTGTACATCAAAAGCATTAGTTTTGGGCATCAAAACAGTGGGCCCAGACACCTATACGCTTCATTTATAGAAATGCACGAATGCTGTGAAGAAGATGCTAACAATAGTGCATACGTTATGTTTGCACTGCTCAAATACCAAATCCACATTTCTTGTTAAGCTAAGATTAGAATCATTCGAACCTTTAATCTAACATGGTTCAATGACTTCACTCGCTTCGCATCGCGACACTTCAGCAACAAGTCACAGCAGAAAAATGCAATCAAACTCTTAGCAGACCAAACCCTAAGCAACTAGGCTAGAAATGCCATGATCAAATCAGCCAAACGACCAATAAACAGGTCGAATTTGCAGACGCCCTATCCCTCTCCATGCTCTACCTTCTAAATTCAACCCACTCACTACGCCATAAAACCAAATTGAACTTTCACTCATCTCACTACCTCAACAAACAGTACAAAAACTCATATCAACTCTCCGAAACTTAAATCGATAAATTCAGATGGCCCAAAACCTATGATTCCGGCAGCTAATTTGATATGATTGATGAAATCGGCGATGAGTTTGCCGATGCAATGAGAGAGTGAGAATGAATCAAAGATTTAGGATAAGCTCTCACCTACAACCGTTGATGGCTCGGAGCCCATGTTGATCCAGACCCGGCCCAGCTATATAAGCTGGAGAGGAGGAGGAGGAAGAGAGTGATGACGAAGAAGACGACTACGTAGTCCAACTACTACGGTTCACGGAGGCACACATGGAGGATAAAAAGGAAGAAGAGGAAGTACAAGTGTTCCTGGTTGAGGGTCCATTGTTATTCCTCTACGCCTGCGAATCAGAGACGTTCATCAATCACTCGGCTTACAAGTGTGTTTTTTACCATTTCTTTTTCGCCACCGTAATATATGACAGGATTAAACTAAAGGACTGTAAATTAATGTAGGGTAAAAATTCTAAATGATACTTTAACTTTGTAATACATATAAATTTTTTTACCCTCTAAATGCCCTGAGTATTGCGCTGTCACTAAATGTAGTACTTCCATTAGATTTTCCGTTAAAGTCGCGTATGTGACATTACTGGCATGTATTTGAATTTTGGGTAAAAACTCCACGTAATACCTGAGGTACCCAAATGTTACCTCAAGTATTGCGTCATTATTATTTCATGTTGTTCTCATTAATCAAGCCTTAAAAAAAGTATCACAATTTGTTCATGTCTAAGATTCAGCGATAGCCGAACCTTGATCAACACGGGTTAGAGAGGCAAACCGCTACTTGTGATTTTCTTGTTGCTTCCGCTATCTGTCAAATAAAATACAAAGGGCGTCAAAGGGAGACCGTAGTTGGCGGTCTTCTCTTCTCCGATGCCTAAGTCAGTCAATGTATTTGTGTTGACAGAGTAACGTTATGTAAGTAGTAAAATGCGTAATTAATGAGGAGAGAGAGTGAATCTTTTATAGGTGGGGAAGAAACTGATCTTTTCCTTGTTTTCGATGTAGGACTGATATGCTTCAGTTCCCAGGTTCTTATGCTTCAGCGAGGTGATCTTGGCGCGGCGCGTCAGCGGTGATCTCGGGATGGGCCGAAGCTCACGTGATAGCTGTTTGGCTGTGTTTCCGTAAGTCACACCCTCGATAACCGTTGGTGTCGCTGGCGGTAGTATGAGTGTGGCTCATTGTAGCTAATTATGCTTAGGCAAATGCTCATGTAAGTACAAGTCCCCCAAGTCCCCAGGCAAGAAGGACAATCTTGGTTGGGGAGTTGTCTAGCAGTTTGAAGCGTTACTTCTGCTAGTCTTACAAAAGCGTAATTAGCGTCAGTGCGTTGTCAACCATGGATTTGTTCTGACCAAACGCTTTATAACCTTTCAAGCAGGCCCCTACTAGGCCTCCCAGGGAGTCCCCCATCCTCGGCTAAGATAAACCTCCGTTTGGTAGGTATATTATTTGTTGAGGAGAGCTGCGTTGAGCAGTGGGTGTTGGGTAGAGAGCCCAATCTTTGATACCCGAGTGGCGGGGGTCAACGTGCCTGATCAGGGCCGTCGAAGACTGTGTTGACGTGTACCCTTACTTGTTCCGGAGGAACAGAGCTTGATTGCAACGCTGCGTGGCGGTCGTTGTCATTATGAGGCATTGCCTCGGGAGCCGCTTTTGGCGGAAGTCTCCTCGCTGAGAGGTAGTAGTAAGATTAAGGTTAGAAGCTCCGTTAGCGGTGTTGCGCTTAGCGGAGACTGTCTCGCTTGAAAGATAAAGGTGAGAAGTTCTGCTAGCGGTGTTGCACTTAGCGGAAACTTTCTCACTTGCAAGATGAAGGTGAGAAGAAGTTTCGTTAGAGGTGTTGCGCTTAGTGGAGACTTTCTCACTTGCAAGAATAAGGTGAGAGGAAGTCATGCTAGTGGTGTTGCGCGTAGCGGAGACTTTCTCACTTGTAAGATGAAGTTGAGAAGTTCCGCTAGCGGTGTTATGCTTAGCGGAGACTTTCTCACTTGTAAGATTAAGGTGAGAAGTTCCACTAGCGGTGTTGTGCTTAGCAGAGACTTTCTCACTTGTTGATTGATATGGCTGCTTCTGACGGTTGAATTGGATAGACGTTTCGTCTGACAGCGCCCGACGCGTATCGGCTACCTATTGGGTTGGCGTGTGGGTGTACATCTTCTTAGCATGCCCGTCGCTTCGCCATTAATGCGAGTAAATATCATTTTTATAATCGAGGCGACGCCTCGGATAATCCGGATATTGGGGCATGTGTACGGTTTTCGTGTGATGTCGTTTTTCAGCAGACGGCCTGGATTTGCATGATGTTAACATAAAAGAGGGGGGAACTTAGAGAGATTTGACACTTTGTGCAAACTTCAAACTTCAGTCGTCGTCTTCAAGCTTTGCTCTGTGAGAGTCTAGAGCAGTGAGTGTTGTAAGTGAGCAGTGAGGGCGTTGATCTTTCGAGAGAGAAAACTATCCCAGAGGCATAAGCAGGCATTTGCAAGCGCATATACCTCACATATTGTAGGTTGGTGAACTGGCCTTCACTTTTCATTGTTTTTTGTTTGGACTTCTGGATATTTTTGCCTCTGAATGTGTTCTTGTCCTTCTTGTGATAACGTGTTTGAGGGTCTAGAAAGGCTTGTGGGTAGGTTTTAGTGTTTTTTAGCAGAGGGTTTATGGTTGTGATTTTGCTAGATGGTCAAATCTGGGTTTGGAGGGGTATATGTTGTTTTTGTTTTTGTGTTTTCTGGGTTTTCTCTTGAATGTAGTTTAGATCCATTTGGAACTAACTGATTTGGGTTTTAGGGTGTTTGTGATGGCTAACGTCATAGAGATATCGAGCAGTGAGGATTCCGAGTCTGACGCGCCGTTCAAAGGTTTTGATAGGGTTTTTATTGACTCGTTGTATCCTTCTGCCCCTGCAAGAACCTCACTGTCAGATCCGCTAGACATCGAACCGCTGCGTACGATATACCCGACAATGGCTAGAGATGCACAAAGCGGTGGGGAACGAATGGAAACACCTGTGTCGGTCAGGGAAGACACCGCCGCCAGCCAATGGCGAGTGGAGAGGTTGGCCAGCCATGGTGCAGCCAGCGGTTCGCATGAGGAAGGTGGTAACCTTGTTGATGAAAATGTCGTTGTTTCGACATGGAGGTTGTCGGACGGGAAGCCGGTAGAAGAAACGGTCAGGCCGATGTCACAAGTGACCATCAATAGGATAAAGTGAGTGTTTAAGTTTCTCGGGGGTGGCGAAGCTAAGGCGCCGCTGAGGAACGAGCCAGCATCGTCTGTACACGAGGCGGTGTTTCGCCAGGGGGTTCGGTTTTCGCTGTTGCCGAACCTGTAGTTATTACTATGTGAATTCGGCCTCGCCTTTGGACAAATCTGTCCAAACATGTGGAAGCTTCTGATGGGGATGAACGCGCTGTGGAGGATGTCCGGCTGTAAAGGTCCGACTGTGGCTGAGGTTCTACACTTCTACGAGTTAGTGTATGTGAGGAGGAAAGGGTGTAGCGGTCAAGTGAACCTGAGCAGGAGTACTGGGGCGCCTCGGTTGGTCGAGAATCCTCCGGACTCCATGTCCTTCTAGCGGGCAACCTACTGCATCGCGACCAAAGGTTGGGAGTACGACGCGGGCCTGAATAAAGAGGGACCAACTCATATGATTAAGTCGAAGTTTCAACCTATCCGAGGTTGCCGCTGAATATTTCTCGTCTTTTCTTCTTCTTTTTTTGCTGCTTGAACTTCGCTAAATCCAGAACTAACCCTTCCCCTTTTCCTTGGTATGTGTAGCGGGGTTGCGTTTTGTGTTAACGCCTGAGGAAGAGTGCTGTGTGCCCAAAATCAAGGGCTGTTAGTATAATCGCAACCTTCTCAATCTGCAGCTATTAACTGGGTGGGAGTTGCTAGCGTCGCTAAACTTAACTCGAGTTCCAGGTAGTTACTGCTCAGCATACCTTGTTGTTTTTTGTACTTTACTTATTTTTCTGCGTGTCGCCATGGCCATGTTGGTTTAACGCGATGTTGGCTGTGTAGATCCTTTTCTTGGCAATAAATTAAGTCGAGCGGCCTTCAACAAAGGGATGGACAACACCGGTAATGACAACTATTTAGAGGACATGTTCACGGCAGCCCTAAAAGCGAAGAAGACCACTGTCGACCCCAAAATGAAGGAAGTCCGCCCTTTCGAGCAAGAGGTTGTCTTGGAGATGCCCCATCACTCTCATCTCCCTGTCAACGGGGAAATTGCTAAGCGGCCAACAGCCACTTGATCGGAGAGCCCTGTGGCCGAGGGTGGGCGACAAGAGAAAGCCGCAGAGAAAGTCCTGGTTGCCCCACCCGTGGTCCAAAAGGAGAGGGCCGCGCCGCTGAAGGATCCTGGTGGTGGTGAGGCCATAACCATAGCCGGCCTGGAGCATGTTACGTCGGCGAGGCCAATTGCCGCCCCTGGTGCTGCCCCCCAGAGGAAAAGGCAGCAAAATGACTGTGAGGAGGAGGATGACGCTGTGGATAACATGTCGCTTTCCCTGCGCCAGCAACAGAAGATAGCGCGGAAGGGTAGCAAGGTTGTCGTTGCTGATGCCAGAGGGGAGGTACAATCTGGCGATCTGGATTCCTTTGCCTTTTATGCCGAATTCCTCACTAACAGCGAGCGGGAGCTGCTCTTCAACATCTGCTAGGGGTTAGGGTTTGGGGGAATGGATGGCACCGTGTAGGACACCCCCTGCAGCAATCGCCTTTCAGTTCGGCCTTCGGCCATCTTGTCGTTGGCCTGAATGAATTTTTCATGGCTGTCTCCAAGCCTTCCACTGCGGAGGCGCAGTTAGGCGCCGAGGTTGAGAGCCTGCGGGAAGAGTTGGCGGATGTGAAGAAGCAGCTCAAGGAGTGTGAGCAACAACTCTCCAAGGCGGAGGTTGCTTTGGTGGATGCGCGGGGCAAGCTGGAGGTTGCCGTCGATCAGGACGTACAGCACAACGCCGAGGTGGCGAAGCTGCAAGAAGAGGTTGCCCACGTCGGCGAACAGTTAGCGGATAAAATGAAGAGGCTAGATAACAAGGTTCGAAAAATCGCTAGGCCCTAGTCGGGCGGTGGGTTAGGGAGGAGCGCCCAGGCGCCTAGGCGGCTTTGTATTTTTTAATTTTTATAGCTTTTATTTATGTAATTAAAAATATATAAACTTATAAACTAAATATTTATCCTCCTCCAAAAAAAAAAACTAAATATTTATTTAATTAAATAGAGGTAGCAGAGAGCTATTTAAGGAAGTGTTCATGTGTTGTGTTTGGGAGAGGTATCTCCATGTTGGCATGTTTAACTGAAGCTTGGTTTTAATGATCATGAGTTCATGACCGTTGGTGTTAATCTTCAAAAAGCCACTCTTTACATGAAAAAAAAAAAAAACATGACGTTGTATTCAATTATCCAACAGACAAAACTAGCTGCAATTATGCTTCTTGTCTTCTTGTTCTGCTACACACGTGCCCATCCTTCTTCTCTCTCCAAGCCATGAATTATACTCTCCACAATTAACCACCCCATTCATTTTCACGGGTCTCTCTCTCTCTCTCTCCTTTCTGAAACCAGTAGCCGCCATCTCCACCGTCTCTCTTCATCTGTTTTTTCATTATTTAATCAATAACCAAGCTGAAGAACCAGAAACCATAACGAAGACCAGTAGGCCTCCATGAAACAAGCTCCATGATCAGAGTCGACTCTTCCATTCTCTCTCTGCAAATCGTCAACCTCCATGAAACAACCTTTATATCCGCCTCCATGAGCTGTCAACCTCCATAAAACAACCTTTATATCCGCCTCCATGAGCTGTCAACCTCCATAAAACAACCTGCATATCCGCCTAGCGCCCAACTACCCCCGCCCAGGCGCCCAGCGGCCTAGGCGGCCGCCAAACCCACATCAGCCCAACAGAGCCGATTTGGCATTAGTCAACTCGGAGAGCTGCCGCCCAGCGCCTAGGCGGCCTGGGCGGCCGAGTTTTAGAACACTGCTAGATAATGTACAGCTGGAGGCCACCAATAGTACGGAAGAGGTCAAGCTCCTTCAACGGCGAATCGAGGGCTGGGAGGAGGAGAATGAGAATTTGGCTGCCGCGGCTGTTAAGGCTTTCAAGCAGTCCAAGGAATATAAGGAGGAGCTAACGAAGGCTGGCATAGCTGGTGCTACCGCCAACTTCAACAAGTTGAACGCCAAAGGTGTGATTGATTAGGAGAAGGCGGCCCAAATGGAAGCAGAGCAGCATCAGTCGCAGACAGACGAAGGTGGTCCCGATTCCTCGCAGCCCAAAGGCGTGCAGTCCGGTAGCGGTGAGTCCATCCAGCGGACAAGCGAAGGAGCCCAACAGTCGTCGGTGCCTACAATCTCCGATGCCTCCCACGCCCGTTTCATGGCGGCAAACACCCGTGATGACGGGATGATGATCACTCCGAGCCCCACCGCCCCTGGTTCTGATCAGATGAGCCGCTCGGTGGTATAATAGACGCAGGTGGACGGTGACCACGTTGCAGCCCCCCCCAAGGAAAGTCTCAGGAGACTTAGGTTTTTTTTAAAAAAAAAATTTTTATCGCCGCTGAGGCAATTTGTGCTTTGTAATAGAACAATATTTTGGTTGGGGAGTCCCAACCTGAGCTTTCAATGAAGTAACGTTATTTCTTTCTTTGAATTTTTTCTAAGTGTGGGATTGCCGCTAACAAAATACTTGTGTTGTTTGAGTATTAGTATATCGCTAGAGCTGGACTTATGCTTTTGTTTATCACTGAAACATTAAGGGAATTAAAATTCTTCTAAGTGCACAATGTAGCGGACGTGGTCAGCTGAACATTGTTGGCGTTGCCAGTTAACTTTTTGTGCTAAGGAGAACAATGGTTTGAATAATTCCTCGTTTCATTGATAGCTGAGTGATCAGCGATTACAAAAGAGGGAGAGTACCCGCTGGGTAGCTTCCCTTAGCTAAATATTGTAAAAAAATTTAGCTAAGTCAAGATGCTCTCGGGTCAGCGGTATAAGTACTTGTAGTAATACCAGAGGTGTTCGGTATTCCAAGGGTGGGTCGTTGTGATGCCATCCTTTCCTTAAGTAGAAAGTGTCGGGGCTGACGACTTCTACAATTTGGTATGGTCCTTCCCAAGTGGAACGGAGTGCGGTTGGTGGTGGAATGACTTCTTTCATTACCCAGTCCCCACGTTGGAGGTTCCGGGCCTTGACTCTAGCGTTGTAGAAACGCGATACCCTTTGCTTGTTTTGCAAGTTGTGTAAGTGGGCCTTGTGGCGTTTTTCCTCTAGAAGATTCTTGTCTAAACTGATGCCTTCGCCGTTGGTCTCAGAGCAGTAGCCCTCGACCCTAGCGGTAGGTTGGGTGACCTCGATGGGCAGGACGGCCTCAGTTCCGAACATCATGCAGAACGGTGTTTGACCGTTGGCGGATGTTGGGGTTGTCCTAATGGCCCACAGGACTTCTGGGAGTTTTTCCGCCCATAAGCCCTTGGCGTCATCGAGTTTCTTTTTTAGAAGTTTCTTGATTATCTTGTTTGCCGCTTCAACCTGTCCGTTGGTTTTAGGGTGCGCCACAGATGCAAAGCTCATCTTGGTGCCCAGATTAGCGGTAAAAGATATGATCTCCTCGTTGTTGAAATATGCTCCGTTGTATGTGATGATGGTATGGGGGACGCCGTACCGGCAATAGATATTCTTCCAGAGGAAGTAGGTTACCTTAGAGGTAGTGATTGCCGTCAGCGGTTCTGCTTCTATCCATTTGCTGTTGTAATCGATGGCAACGATGATGTATTTGAACTGGCCCTTAGCGTTTGGTAACTTGCCAACAAGGTTGAGGCCCCAAGTGGAGTGAATCCATGGACCTATGATTATCGAGAGGGGATCTACCGAGGCATGAGGGAGGTCAGCGTATTGTTGACATTTGTGGCAGGACTTGGAGACTTCTCTGGCGTTGTCGCCGAGCGTGGGCCAAAAGTACCCTTGTCGCATTGTGCGATTTACTAGAGATCTGGCACCCTAGTGATTTCCACATTCCCCGGCGTGAATCATTGCTAGAACAACCTTTCCCTCATCTGGGATCAGGTATCGAAGGCTGGGATGGGTGAACCCTTGACAGTAAAGCTTGCCATTCTATATGTTATAGCGGGTTGCTCTCTGTTTGAGTTGTCGTGCTTCGACCTTGCCGGTTTACAGCTAGCGTTCCATTGCACTTGTACTTGATTATTTCATCCATCCAGCTGGATCTACCTCAATGTTGAATATTTCCGCTAGAGTTTTGGTTGGCCTGTCAAGGCATTCCACCCTTGTGTCGGCTGGACTTTGGTGTGGTTGAGCTGTTGCCAACCTTGCCAGAGAGTCTGCTTTAGCGTTCTTTTCTCTGGGGATTTGTGTGATGGTGTGGAACTTGAATTTCCTGAGCAGAGTCTTGACGTAGCCCAAATACGCCACTAACTATTTGTCCTTAGCCTGGAAACTGTCGTTGACCTGGTTGACGACTAGTTGGGAATCGCTGAATATGTTGACACTGTAAGCGCCTGAGTCGATGGCGAGGAACAAACCTGCAATGAGTGCTTCATATTTCGCCATGTTGTTTGAGGCTGTGAAGTTGAATTTCAATGTGTACTCCACGTTTAGTCCCCTGGCCCTGTCAAGATAACTCCTGCACCACAGGCCTTGGAGCAGGCCGAGCTGTCCACATGGAGGTTCCATTCTGACTGCTGAGTGGATGTTGGCTGCTCAGCGGTTAACATGGCCGTGTCGCCTTCTTCTGGCCTTACGATGGGTTCATCTTGACGTTCAGTGAGCTCAGCAATGAAGTCGGCTACCGCTTGGCCTTTCATAGTGTTTGACTACTTGTATTCGATATCGAACTCGCTAAGCTCAATGGCCCATTTGCTGAGGCGGCCGGAGTGCTCAGGGTTCTACATTACCTGCTTGAGTGGTTGATTTGTCAGGACATGGATTGTATTGGCTTAAAAGTATTGGCAGAGACGTCTTGCGGCGAGGATGAGTGCGAGAACGAGCTGCTCCAGGGGGTGTATTTGGTCTCAGCGCTATTCATATCTCTGCCGGCGTAGAACACCGGGAGCTAGTCTTGTCCCTCTCTTCGTACTATGGCACAGCTTACCGCTGATGGGGATACCGCTAGATCAAGGTTCGAAAAAACGCTAGGCGCTAGTCGGGCGGTGGATAGGGGACTAGCGCCCAGACGCCTAGGCGGGTGCCTAGGCGGTTTTGTATTATTTTTATTTATATTTATTTTTATAATATATATACATAAAGAAAAATAAAATAAGAAGAGGAAAAATATATATTTAGTTAAATTATTAAATTTTGTTTAACATAAAAATTTATTTAATTGAATATTTGTTTAATTAAATAAGGAAAACACATCAGTATTTAAAAGATTATACTTTGGCTGCTTTTAATTATACTTTGGCTGCACGTACACACGTCAAGTGGTTTGCCCATCCAGCCATCCTATATTCCTATCCCTCTTCTCTCTCTCGACAAATAACAACCACTCGTTTTTTCTTCTATTATGTTATTCTCTCCCTGCTCGTGTTCTGTGTTCTGCTGCTCTGCACTTCTGTGTTCTTCTCCTCTCTTCATCTGTTCCGCGAAACCAACAGCGACCACCTCCACATTCACTTTCAAGTCTCTCTTCATCAATTTTCCTTCTTTTCTTCATGTCCACACAAAAGATAATAAAAGACACAATTACCATAAAAAATTCGTCCAACCCAGTAAAACCCAGAATCTCAATTCAAAAATGAAGTGCCCTTTCCATGAAAATCAGGCAAACCAATACAACCTAATAATCATATTCACGTTCAACCCAACATTCACTAGCCAAATTCATAGAATATCAACTATTTGAAGACTCAAGAATGAAGAGAGATTGGGAGTCGAGTGGAGAGAGAGGAGCGGGCGATTGAAGGAGAGAAAGAGAGGCTTGGTTGTCGATTAAAGGAGAGAGAGACTCGCCCAGATTCACCGCCCAGCAAATTCCGCCCAGGCGCACAGACGCCCAAGCGCCGCCAAGTCCGCCTAGGCGCCCGCCCAAAATCAAACCACCCAAGAGCACCGATTAGCCATTACTCGAGTCGGAGACTCACCGCCCAGCGCCTAGGCTGCCTGGGCGGCCGAGTTTTAGAACACTGCGCTAGATATATGTAGAGTATCTCACGCTGTATAGGAATGGAGAGAACTGGGACTACTGCTAGGTACTCATTCAGGCTCTGGAACTCTGCCTCACAGTTCGGGGTCCAATTGATTTCCTTCTTGTGGGTCCTCTTCATGGCTTTGAAGAATGGGAGACATCTGTCGGTAAGCTTGGAGATGAAATGAGAAAGGGCAATTAGCTTGCCCTAGAGGCTCTGAACATGTACCTTCCATACGGGGGATTTCATGTTGAGGATGGCTTGAACCTTGTCAGGGTTAGTCTTTATGCCTCGTTCACTGACGATGTAGCCCAAAAACTTGCTAGCGGTGACGCCGAAAAAATATTTCTTGCGGTTGAGGCGCATGCCGTAAGCCAAGAGAATAGCAAATATGATACGGAGGTTTGCCACTTGCTCGCTAGCCTTAATGCTCTTAATTAGCATGTCGTCCACGTAGACCTCTATTATTTTGCCAAAGTGCTCCGCGAACATGGCGTTCATCAACCGTTGGTATGTTGCTTCGGTGTTCTTCAATCCGAAAGACATGACATTGTAGCAATATAGGCCCTTGTCGGTTGTGAAAGTGGTGCACTCCTGGTCATCGGGGTACATCTTGATTTGGTTGTATCCGGAGAAAGCGTCCATCATGCTGAGCAGCTCGTGTCCTGCTGTTGCATCGACCAGCTGGTCAATGCGAGGTAGCAGGAAACTATCCTTGGGGCATGCCTTGTTAAGACCTTTGAAGTCCACACACATTCGCCACTATGTTTCTTCACCATGACCAAGTTGGAAATCTATTGGGGATAGTTGACTTGTCAGATGAATTCAATGCCCTGGAGCTTTGAGACCTCTTCCCCTATTGCACTATATCTTTCCTCGTTGAAGGCCATTCGCTTCTGTTTTATTGGATAAAATGATGGCTTAATACTTAACTTGTGTGTGATGATTTCAGGGGAGATGCCTAGCATGTCGGCGTAGGACCATGCAAAGACGGCGGCGTTATCTCGCAGAAATTGTGTAAGTTCCGCTGCTATCTCTGGGGTGAGCTGAGCGCCGATGTGGACCGTCCTCTCAGGGTGTTCATTAGAGATGCTGATGACTTGTAAGGATGTCTCCGGGTTGACAGGTTCCATTTTTACATACTTCTCCTCGCCGTCCCTAGGGTCTTCAATTGCATCCTTCAGCGATACATGATTTCCCACCGTTAGGATCTCATGGCGACGTGCTGACCGTGCCACAGTCGTTGAATAACATTCTCGTACTTGTTGTTGGCTTCCTTTCACACAACCCGTGCTGTTGGGTATAGGGAATTTCATGAGAAGCATATACCCGGCAATGATGTACTTCAGCTTGTTGAGTGCCGATTGACCGATGATGGCATTGTATGAACTGAAGCAATCGACAACAATAAATTTTGTATGTATCTCCGCTGTACATGGGCTAGCACCGATGGATAGGCGCATATAGTCAGAACCCAATGGTTGTGTGACGTCACCGGAGAAGCTGAGCAGCGGCTTGTGATCCTGGAGGAGCTTTCTGGTTGGAGTTGGTTGTAGCAGCCATTGAAGATGACATTGACAGCGGAGCCACTGTGAACAAGGACTCTTCCCACTAACCATTTATCGAGGATGGCGTCGATCAAGAATAGATCGTCGTAGGGGAGATGTACTCCTTGTTCTTCTTCTTCAGAGAAGGTTATGGGTTCCCACCCAGATCTTGGTAGCTTGGCAGATCTTTCATAGTGGATGTTGCAAATTTCTTTGGGGTGGTTGGCAAGCGCATATCGCTTCCTAGCCCTATGAGACATGTTACTGATGTGGCGCATGGCTCGATATTGGCAACCACTGGCGGTGGCTGCCGCACCTTGATTTGTTCCAGCTTGCCATATCGATACAAAGTCTCGATCGCCTTTTTAAGAGCATTGCAATTGTTAGTGTTGTGACCACTGTCCTCGTGGTATTTGCACCACTTGCCGGTGTTCCTCGGTTTGCCCACTCTTGGGTAATTTCTTGGTGGTGGTGGTGGGATTTGGTCCTTGCAGTGATCGTATATCTCTTCATATGAGGCTGTGAGGACCGTGAACACTGCATACGGTTGGGAGGACTCCGCCTGCGTGTTATGGTTATCCTCGTAGGATGAGCGATTGCTCTTGTTGTGGTAATGTTGATCCTTTTGCCGCTTGCTTTGGTAGTTGTTGTGCTGCCACTCTTTCTTTTTGTCAGTCGGCGGTGTAGCAGAGGTTTTGGTAGCGGTTTCCTGCTGGCTGGAGGAAGGATGAGTGGACTTTGCTGGTGTTAGCGGAGGTGGTGGGGTTTCTCCGTATGTGATGAATTATGCCTGCGTGTGGAGGACGGACTCGCTCATGACATGGTCATACGAGGCGTTTGGATGATTGTAGTTGAGATGATAAAGAAATAGTCCATTTAGGAGTCCCTGCTTAAAGGCTGCTAATGCCATTGTTTTATCAAGATGCCGCTGCTCTCCACCTAGTGACAAATGCCTTCAATATTTCTTCTATGCCCTGCTTGACGCTGAACAATTGGATTGTGTTATGATGTCCGGAGGCCAACAGGATGAACCACGACAGGAAAGCGTTTGATAGTGCATGGAATGAGTCGATGGTTCCCGGTGAGCATTCGAAGAACCAGCTCATTGCCTCACAAGCCAACGTCTCACTGAATAAGTGACAAAGGGTGTAGTGCCCCAGAAATTCGTTATTATTTTCCAAAATCTAAACTGTAGGTGTTAGACGGTTTCATGGCTCGTGGACAAAGCGGAAGTATTTCGGACGAATTTTTATTCGAAGAATATGGTTTTAGGGGGGTTGCAAAGGTTGAGTTTTTATACGTTGGGTTTCTTGGAAAACTTCCTTCACAAAAGTCGTAGAACGGGTTGATACGAGTTCATGGACATGTGGAACGTGAAAATCGGAATTCGTATGAAGAAGTTATGGCCATTGGAAAAGTTTCCATTTTGGTATATATGGGAAATTTCCGGAAAAATTCAGAAAAAGCCAAGTTTCCATTTTCGAAGGATTTTCTCTCTCTTCTCTCCCGAGCTTGCGCTCAGCTCTTACCTTTGCCGGTCGATTTCTTCGCCGTCCGGCCACCACAGACGCCAAATTAAGTATGTGGAAGGATTGAAGAGAGATTCGAGCTGTGGAAGGAGCTACCTCGACTGGAAGAAGCCGTGACGAGGACGAAATAGCCTTCGTCAGAACTGGAGATTCCGGCCACCTTTACCGGTGATTCTTGAGGGCTTTTGGAGCCCAGAGGACGTAGATGCTTCTCTCCAAGGTGGCTTGCAACGATTCAACTTGTGGAGAGCAAATTTTGGAATTTGGGATTCTAGGGTTCATCGGAATTCAAAGTTTTCGAGGTAAATTATGGACAAATGGCTTTGATTCAGAATTTGTGCTAGTTATGAATGTTGTAATTGGAGTTGAGATGAAGAACTTTTGTGTTGGAAGTTTGGCCAAATTCTGACTTGGGGCCGGCGGCGCCGCCGCCACTGTGGTGGTGTTTTCCGATGATTTCCGGCCCCCTCAAGGATAGTTTCTGTCCCTAATTTTGATATACTCTTCGATACGAGCATTTCGATATACAACACTTAATTTTTGTAGATCGTATGAGTATGTTACGGTTTTTGTGATTTCAAACCGTTCGGATTTCGATCCTTGTGGATCCGACTATTCGATCGACTTGTGATTTTGTCACATCGATCGTAGAAGTATCCCGGAGACTTTGGGTGGCCTCAGATGAGGGTTCGCCTCGATTGGCATTACTTTCAGGGTTGTTGTTCGATTAGGAGTTTCGAACTTTAATCACTTTGTGATTCGTGCACTGAATCGAGATCCTATGTGTTTAGGTGCTTGTCGGACTTGTGTTGAACGGATCGCGGCGATTTGTACTTGTTCTGGTTAGAGTGGGAAGACACAACAGGATTGAAAGGTGAGTAAATCTCACGATATTTGTTATGAGCTTGATCGATATTCATTATGAGCAAGATTACCCTATTGTCTTAGAGTTATTAGGTTAACTATGACTATAGTTGGTATTAGTGGCATTCTTGAGTGAATGACTACGTATATATATATATATATATATATATATATATTTACGTGAAATATATATGTATTGGTGCAATTGTTGTGATATGGGCAGCATAGGACGTACTGAGTTCAGTATCATTGGAAATAGTGAAATTAAGTATTGAATCTTGATAATAGAATTTCATTTGTTGAGATATCATGGGTCTAGCATGATCATCTTAAGTGGTGATTTAAGATATGGTAGCTTGTGTAGGATTATTTGTGTAATGAATCGTTGAAATCAGTGTGATGAATCTTTGTGATGATTGCCATGCAAAGCTTGTGTAGGAATATCTGTGTAATGAATCGTTGAAATCAGTGTGATGAATCTTTGTGATGATTTCCATGCAAAGCTTGTGTAGGAATATCTGTGTAATGAATTGTTGAAATCAGTGTGATTAATCTTTGTGATGATTTCCATGTAAATCTTGTGTAATGAATCGCTGACATCAGTATGATGAATCTTTGTGATAATTTCTATCTGTGTGATAACCGGCGAAATCTGTGTAATGACCCGCTGGATAATGGCTATATGTCTGATGACCGGCGAAATCTGTGTGGTGATCAGCTGGACAATTGCTATCTATGTGATGACCCTCGAAATCTGTGTGATGATCAGTAGGATGATGGCTATCTTTGTGATGACCGGTGAAATTTGTGCGATGATCAGTGTGATGACTGCTCGATAGCGGAGTTGAATTATTATTAAGTTAACAATGATCGAGAAGACTGTTGTGATGGTCGGGGTTACCTACAGATGTCAGAGTGTGGGGTTACGATGACTACTATGACTTGAATTGCTTGACTTAATATGACGTCCTGAACTAAACTGTATGCAGGGGTTACCATGAATTGTTTTGCTTGTTTTGAAATGTGATTGCCTTGTTTCTTCTTGATTGTATTGATTGATGGTTTGATTTATTTTAAGAGCCATAGTGGTGATGAATTGTACTCTATGGTGAGGATAGGAAGGTGATTCATTGACTTTCACTTTTGATGTCATGTTGATGACAAAGGCTTCCAGTGGGGAGGGAATGATTGTGATTTTGGAATTCGTCGTAGACTCGTAGTGCGTTAGAAGGGTATCAAACATTGCTTAAGGAAATCTTGTTTGACTGAAATTTGTGTAATTGGATGCTAGGTTAAGTATCTGAGCATAAGGCTTTAGTCACGAGTTGACTTATGTAGACACGATATGGAAGGATATGAACTGGGTGGTTGTAGGTGTGAGTTATGTGCATATCGTATTTAGGTTGAGGTGACTTAAGAATGTATTACTGCTTTGTGATTTTGAGTTTACTCATACGAACTTTCATAAGCTTACCGGGTTTGTTGCGTGGCAACCTAGTGCACTATTCTATGGTGTAGGGGTTAATCCTGCAAGTCAGGGTAATCGTGGCTGAAGCTGAGGTTGCGTGCTGGCAGCATTAAGGTAGGAAGCCAATTTTGTGACTTTACGTTGTTAAGACTTCCGCTTGTAGTAAGCTCTGAGGAGCATTTACTTATTATTTCATTGTTGCGGCAATTTAATTTGTAAACTTGTGTAATATGTGACTCTGCGTAGCGAGTCTGTATTAATTAGTGGTTTCAGGGCATCAGTATGTACTTGGTTTAAAAAGAAAAAGATTTCCAGGTATTTTATGTTGATAGCTGAACCATCGCGCATGTATAATTATGGGATTATATATCGATTTTTATTTGTGTTAAAAATCAGGGGCGTGACAGGGGGTGGCGCCATCGAACCCCTTGTTGTTAGTGACTTTCTTGAAGGGGTTCGTCAGGCCGTTGTACTGTGGTATCTTTGGCGTTTTTGCTTGTGCTGGCCTGATGGCCTGCAGGATCCTGGCGATGAATGGTCCTAGCCTTGACGCGAAGAGCGGATTTTGAAAAGGCGCTGGGGCGCCCATCTCGGCCTGGATCAGTCTCTACTCCAGTTGCTGCATCCTTTCCAAGATTAGGGGGGTTGCTTTGCCAGCGAGTCCTGGCTGAAGGTTCCGCTGTGCTAACTCCCTCCTGGGGGCAAGCTGATTGCCCTCGGTTCTTGCCCTGGTTGCAGAGCCGTTGGTGCGCTGTTGTGATTCCGCTTCTTGTTCCATCATCAATCGTGGTGGGGGTGGAGGACCCATTCCCAATAGCTCGGATGGGTTCAGTGGTACTTGCATTTGTATGACTGGGGCGAGTATCAATCTTCCGCAGCTAGGTCGACTACGTCTGGTGCTTTGTGATTGCTCACTCTACGCTGGGTTAGCGTTTGCCTCCAGCGCCCTTTTTAGCTCGTCGAATTTTGACATCAACGTTGCCACTTGCTTCTAGGCCTCGGCCTTTTCCTTCCGCTCTAGTTCGCACTCCCTGTTTGCTTTGTGGAGGTTTGCCAATGCCAGCTCATACATAGCGGTGAGGTCCTAGCCTGGCGGGCGGCGACTGCTGCCAGGATGAGGGTCCGCTGTTGCTTCGGTTTGTTGGATCTGGGGGGTGTCCTGGGGTTCCATGTTGGGATTGATCGGAGTGTTGAATAAGGCGCGGTTAACGTTAATCGCGGGGTTGGTGGGTTGGGGATTGACGGACTGGTCAGCTTGCCCCTCGGCGATTCCCCCGCTACCGTTAGTCATGGTGATTGTTATGGTGGGATGACCTTTTGCTCAAGGATTCCTACAGACGGCGCTAATGTTGATGTCTAAGATTCAGCGGTAGCCGAACCTTGATCAACGCAGGTTCGAGAGGGGAACCGCTACTTGTGATTTTCTTGTTGCTTTCGTTATCTGTCAAATAAAATACAAAGGGCGTCAGAGGGAGACCGCGGTTGGCAGTCTTCTCTTCTCCGATGCCTAAGTGAGTCAATGTATTTGTGTTGATAGAGTAACGTTAGGTAAGTAGTAAAATGCATAATTAATGAGGAAAGAGGAGTGGACCTTTTATAGGTGGGGAAGAGACTGATCTTTTCCTTGTTTTCGATGTGAGACTGATATGCTTTAGTTCCCAGGTTCTGATGCTTCAACGAGGTGATCTTGGTGCGCCGCATGGCGACGCGTTAGCGGTGATCTCGGGATGGGCTGGAGCTCAGGTGATAGCATGCTTGGCTGTGTTTCCGTAGGTCACACCCTCGATACCCATTGATGTCGCTGGCGGCAGTATGAGCGTGGCTTATTGTAGCTAATTATGCTTAGACAAATGCTCATGTAACTACACAATCTTTTTTATAAAAAAAAAAACAAAGAAAGAAAGAAGCTTGATCATTGTAAACAAATTTGATGGCATTAAGAAAAGGATAAATTTCAGTTTAGTACCTTGTGGTTTGGAGGTAACATCATGTCAATCCCTGCTCTTTCAATTTGATCAGTAACACCCCTGTGCTTTCAATTTCAATCAGCCGTGCCTAAATTTTACTGTTCCATCCAATTCGAACGTTAACTTTAACTGGATTGACAAAGTAAAATTTGGACGGAACAGTAAAATTTGGGCACGGCTGATTGAAATTGAAAGCACAGGGGTGTTGCTAATCAAATTGAAAGAGCAGGGACTGACATGATGTTACCCCCAAACCACAGGGTACTAAACTGAAATTAATCCTTAAGAAAAACAAATTTACCCATTTTCAATAAAAGAAAAAATTAGAGTCATTAGTAAATGTTGTAGTTGCATTTATCAAAAGACTTTTATTTTTTTTATTTTTGTTTGATCAAGGAAATAGACTTCAAGCAAACATATGCATCGCCAAGTCTAATTGAAGCTACAAAAAAGGCCATAAGGTCCATTTCAAAAAAAAAAAACAACCCATAAGGTACCAAATTCCCAAACAAAGTAGCCAAAGGAATACATACAGAAGCCATTTCTTCAACAAAAGAACCAAAAAAAATAATAAAAATAGGGAGTACAGAAAGGGCCTGTCATGAAAATTCAAAGATCTAGTGCGAAAATTTGACCAAAGCCTTGTGTTTTTTTATTTTAATTTATAAAATAAATTAAAATAAATGATTAGGCGATATTAGCCCCTCGTTAGTGGTCATTGCGCAAGGCGCCTACCCTCCCCATAATAGAGAGATGACCACTACACCCGGTCCCTCTATTTTATTTTATTAGAATAATAAAAAACAAAATACAAGATGGAAGAGGGAGACATAAACCAAAACCTCTCCCAATACCAAGAAACATTACAACTGGACTGAAAATTCCAACATTAAAGATAGCAAATCGTCCTATCTGTAAAAAAGAGAAAAAACTGAGGACTAAGAAGGACCCCCCAAAAGAACAACCCAAGAAAAGCAACCAACATCTACTATGCAAACCTGAAATTAGGAAGGCCTGCCAAATCTCGGGAATATGCTGCAAGTGCACAAGGAGGACAAGAGTCCCACCAATGAACACCAACCTGATTTGCCCCAAAATTAGCTAAAGAATCTGCTACATGATTGCCTTCGCGATAGATATGAGAAACTTTCACCAACATAGATGAAAGCATAACCCGACAGTTGAACCAATTGGTAGAGTATCGCCATGGTACATCACTCTGAAGAGAAGACAAAAAATTAAATGAATTACCAAAGCCGAGTCACTTTCAATCCATAGGGAATGCCAACCTTTCTGTGATGCAATATGAATAGCATGAATCACTGCCTAAAGCTCAGCCTCCAAAGCATAGGCCACCCCAAGAGCCCCCGCAAAACAACCAAGCACACACCCCAAATGATCACGAAAAATGCCACCGAAACCTGCTGGACCGGGAGTGCCTCTAGCTGCGCCATCAATATTAACCTTAACTTGTAAAATAGAAGGAGCATGCCACATAACCTCTATAATTTTTGGAGCTTTAGGGGGTCTTCCAAGAATACCTATCCGACGCAGAATGCAAAGCTCAGCAACTGAATTCTTCATGGTTCCCTTACTTAGGGAGTCAATCTCAAATAGTTGAAGCCAAATGGAATGGTGTAATGTCCTCACCGACAGCATGGAATCCTAAAAACGAATAGCGTTTCTCGCATGCCAAATAGCATAAAAACCAGCTCCAATCATACCCCACCATATAATACTCAATTGGGAACCAAAACCATGGCGAATTGGATAAGAAAAAAAAAATAAATATCAACGAAAGGAGTAGTCACCTAAAACAAGTCCAATACATTCCCCCAAATAGAAGCAGCAAATGAGCAATCAAAAAAGAGATGATGCGAGGTTTCATTACCAAGACGACAAAGAGAACAGATCGATGATAGATGGAAACCCCGAGGTTGTAAGATATCATTAGTAAGCAAACGTCCATGCAAAAATTTCCATAAGATGAAAGAGTTTCTAGGGTGAAAACAAAGCCTTGTGTTCAATGCATAATGAATTAACAAAAAAAAAAAGAATGGGTATAATAAAATACATGTTATGACAAGATCATTCAATAATATAAAAATTATTGTCAAACAGTTAATCAAGATAATTAAGAAAGTCAAACACGAGACTAGCTATAACTCCTAATACATTCATGACGACAACTGATATACACACGAGACTATAACTCCTAATACATTCATGACTATAACTCCTATACACGAACTTCATATGTATCACTCTCCCCACAAGCACTTGTTTGCTGCACCAACTGATTTTCAGAGGCCTTGTGTGACGGCACTACCTGCACGCCCGCCCCTGAGTATAGACACAACCTATACTGAAACAACCCAAAAGTTCAAGAAAAAAAAAAAACCCATCTTCCGTCGACGCTCACCGTCATCAGACCAGAGGAGATAAAACCCAGACTAAAATGTGAGACATACCCAATATAGTACACAAAATTCAATCTGGCGGTTCACTGTGAAATGTGAATGTAAAGAACATTGTCTTAATGGCCGGATTCGATTAAGGTCAATTCTGATGTCTATAACCTTTCCTTGTTTCAATGAATGGTTACTTTCCTGATCAGAACATTGGGGATCTTAGAGGGACTCCTTTTCTCCTTAACTTTGGCCTTTTGGAAAATGGTACTTCTAGATTTTTTTTTCCTCCCTTTTTCTCATTATTATCTTCAAAACTGTGACCACCACGTATAGTTTTTCTCTGGCATTCGTTTCCAAGTATTGCTGAAACCTGTCAAACAATTAATTGACGAAAAATTAATAAATTAAAATATAAAGGAGAAGGGAAATTCAGAATCCGAGATATAGATCAACCTTGCAGGCAACACTGCAATAAAGGGAATTGTCTTGCAAATTCTTGTGGCAGGTGGTACACATATACTCCCTCGATTTATTATAATGTTGTCGCTGTTGCTTTTGCTGTTGTGGTTGATGCCTTTGCTTCAAGAATACCACTTTGGCTTTGTTTGTATGATATGTCTGTAAACAACAAAGTCTACCTTTACATTACTCAGGGTAACGGAATCTTCATGTTTTGATGAAGGAAAAAAAAAATGCAACACATGTAATAGGAATAGAATGATCAAATAACAGTTCCATAACGTCTACATGTGATATCTAAGTAAACTAACGTGTCATTTTCGGAAGAATTAGTTGCATTTTTATGCATTAGGATGAAGATAAAGGCAAACTAATAGCTTAACATGCATTATTCTGTTTAACAGTGAGATTCTGCAGGTTTTGCCAGCAAAAACCTATATGTCTGTATTAGTGTGTAGCAGTTAAAACACAACAACTAGTAGGCTGTCAAACCTGTATGCCAGAACAGTTGAAGAGCTTGCATAAGTCTCGACGATTAATCACATCACTGTAAATATATCTCCGAATCTGTAGATATGTAAACCAAAAATCAGGTTCTTCATATCTGGATTCAATCACTTCAGGCTAGAAGGGTTCAAGTACAGACACTGCATACCTTAATGTGCATGTGAAACATATGCTGGGCAAGACAGTTCAGACATATAGGTTGAAGACAATCAATGCAGAAATGATCTATATCGTTCTTTTTTGCATCCGAGTGTGCAATGCAAGTCTCGAAGAATACTGTGCTGTACATAATTTTCAACCATTGTGGTACCACCATGTCATTCTTCTGCAAAAAAATATACAAATGATCATACTAAAAGAAGCAGACGGTAACTAAAACACATGGAAATGGGTAACTAAAACACATGGAAATGATAGATATAAACTCGGAAATCTTTGTACTTCAGTTTTGGATGCCTGAAGACGTTCGACTCCATGGTGTCTCTCATTCTCAGTGTTTCTCTTATTAGAGGCTTTCATGTTGAAGTTGACGAATATGTCAAAGTGTGGGGTAAGTTTCCCTAAACTCCCACAACTTTATAGCCACTTCATTGTCCAAAAATGAGAGACAGAATTTAATTGGTACAAACTACTTAGGAAAGGCTAGCTAGCTGTAGGCATTTTCCAGTTAACTTGACTGGTGTGATGAAGTTAATGGCATTACACAAACAAAAGATAGTATCTGTATGAAGTTTATTCATCCGTACGTCTCCCTGTGTCATAGCAATATTTACAACAAATACCTGCTGCAGTTAATCCTTTGGACCAAAATGAGCACTTAAAACATTTATATGAGATAACAATCTTCATTTATTTCCAGACTGAATATTTTAGCTTTTTCTGCTTCTTGTTGGGTAATAAATTCTGCACCCACCCCACCCAATATCCAACCCTGCAAACTTTCATTTCGATCAAGAGAATCTTCGAGAGAGAAACTTGCGTGCGGCAGCCGCACGGACAGGTGGTGAGGCGGACCAATCAATGTCCAGCAGGGGGGTGTTTTAGGTATTGCACTTTAGGGAGCAGGGGCAGTTTCAGAAAAGAGGGGAAAATTCATCTCTTCTGATTGGGTGGCCCTAAAGCCACGTGGTGGGGAAACCCCCCACCTAAGAATTTCTCTTCGATCAAACCTTTCCTGCAATTGCATCAGACCTTTCCTGCAATTTCATCAAACCTTTCCTGCAATTGCATCAAACTCATGTATAGATACTAAAGAGCTAGCCTTTCAGGCAATACAATCAGATTTATCACAACTAACAACCACTGGTCCAGCAACATCTGCATATCTACTATTCACTTACTGATATGACATGACGAGATACAAATTACATGTAGAATAGTTATTGGTCTATTAACAAAATGAGTAATCCATATAAAATGAAGGGCAAAAAAGTTACAGGAATTACTGCACAAAAATATATGAGTTTAATTTATTCTTCCACAAGAATGGAAAAAAAGAAAAAGAAAAGGGGCTTCTGTATATGTATGATACATGTCTTTATACCAAGGATACTGCAGCCGAGACCCCCTGCTCATTCATGAGAACACAGATGAGATACGCGAGATGAAACCCATGAAAGATGATCTTCTGGTTACATCAAGCAGGATTACCCCGATCGAGTACACATCTACTCCTAGGTAAAAGGACTTGGTGATGAATAAGAATCACCATCAACCGAGTACAAAGTGGATTTATCGAGAGCTACGGGACCCTCACAGAAGCCATAAAGGAAATACATCCGTACATATATATCTGACAATGTTTCATTATGTAACAGCATCAACCTCACCAAACTCCATTCAACAGTGAGAGAGGCTTGCGTAGGCCTGTAAATGGACCGGGTTCGGATCGGATCGACCTAAATCCAAATCCGTTTACTAAAAAAAAAATTCGATCCAAACCCGCTCCGTTAACCCGGCAGATCATTGATACCTCGATCCAAATCCGTATCCATCGGATTAACGGATACCCGATCCGCTAATCCGATCCGTTTATAATTTCAAATATTTTTAAATTTTAAATAGTAATATTAAATTTATATCATAATATCTCATAAGATATTAATAAAATATTAAAATAACATGATCTACATGAAGTCATGAAGAGTATCACCAAAAATAAAATTACATTATCAAATATAAAATTACGAAGACTGCCTCTT
This sequence comes from Rosa lucieae, assembly GCA_024704745.1. Lineage (NCBI taxonomy): Eukaryota > Viridiplantae > Streptophyta > Magnoliopsida > Rosales > Rosaceae > Rosa > Rosa lucieae. The sequence goes on along the minus strand of CM045495.1, from coordinate 61,547,197 downwards.
AGATTTTTGCAAAAAAGTAATATTAGAAATCTTTAATATTTTATATTTTATATTTTTAAAAAATAATAATATATTAATAAAAAATAATATTTTTTTATTACTAAAACGGGTCGGATCATTAACGGATCGGTTCGACCTAAATCCAAATCCGATCCGTTTATTAAACGGGTTAACGGATTCGGATCATTAACGGATCAACGGATCAAAATGTTCGATCCAAACCCGTTTAATAGCTATGGATCTGGAGCGGGTCCGGATCAAAATCCGGTCCATTTACAGGTCTAGGCTTGCGTGGGGCAGCAGCACCACGTGGATATAGGGCTAACCAATCAACTACGGTCTTTTGAGTATTGCACTTTTAAAAAGTATGGACAGTTTCGGAATAAGAAAAAAAAATTCTGATGTCTGATTGGCTTGCCCTATATCCACATGGTGGGGAAGCCCCTACCTAAGAATGTTTCTTCAAAAGTTGGAAGTTTGGATCACTTGCCAGTCAACAGTCTCTGATCATCAATAAACTAGCAGCTAATTACAACGGCTCAGAATTTCCTGGCATACGCCCTACCTCAGAAGCATAGGCCCTCCTAGAGTGTGGGAAACTGACATGTTTCAAGTCTCATTAAGCAATTCTATCAACCTCTACAGTTTTCTTTTTTTTGGTTAAGAACATCAATGTCTACGATTCTTCAAGACAAACACGCCATTAGAAAAACTTTCCTTAATAATCAGTCAAACTCCTCGTGGCCGTATTAACTCCAGTTACAAGGCTCATCAAACATAAAAACCTAAAAATATTTTGTTGAACTAAAAAACAGTCACAAATTAACACAAAAATGGCGGCAAATAGTACCTTGATCGGCGAACAGGGTTATACCGTAGAGAGATGATAGGCCAGGGCGTAGCGTATTTCTCCAACGTCGACGTGTACAAGTCCAAAGCCGCCAGCTGGCGCGACACGCTTCAGGTGAGGTGAGGTCCTGTGCCGGCGGCCACCGACGACCTTCCGGAGATTTGTAGGGATGGGATTGCGCGCGGAGAAGCTGAATTAAGGAGATGAAGTGTCTGGAAGGAAGGGTGATGGCGGGCCACTACTACACGCCCTGCCCGCAGCCCCATCTAACGGTTGGACTTATTTCACACAGTGACCCTGGAGTATTGACCGTGCTGCTTCAAGATCATATATATTGGTGGGTTGCAGGTTAAGCACGATGGGGCTTGGGTGGATGTGAAACCTGTCCCCGGTGCTCTTGTGATTAACGTTGGTGATGTACTCCAGGTAAGATTACATACCATCACTACTTACTATTCGAATTTTACTCGCGAATTTACTAAGAGAGCTTGTAATATAAATTCAGATTATTTCAAACGAGGAATACAAAAGAGTGGATCACCGGGTGTTGGCGAATCCACACCACGAGGCGCGTCTCTCAATAGCCGTGCTTTTGAATCCGAGCCATAGAGAGGGCGTGTTTGGTCCATTGCCGGAGCTGGTCTCGCCGGAGAAGCCAGCTCTCTACAAAGAGTTCGAGTTCTCGGAATTCCTGATGAGGTTCTTCCAGAAAGAATTGAATGACAAATCTTTGGTGAATTACTTTAAGCTGCACTGAAGTAAAAGAGCTGGTCCAGACCTTGTGAAAGATACTATTCCAAATTTCGATTCTCATGCACTTGATTCGAGTTAACAAGAGGGTCACTGTATTTAAATGTCGTATCTAATCAATCAAGTTTATGCTACTAATCACTATCAGAAACTATAAGATTACAACTTGGGAAGTGTTTTGTTTGCATATTAATAACAGTAAAGCATGAGGATGGCAAAATGCAAATAATTATATTCGGAATTTTTTTCATATGGCATATTCAAACCTGGATGGAAGCCTCGTGTTAATTTCTAGCTTTCTATCCCCAAACGACTCAGCCATCTCTTCATCATCTGTAGAATCAAAAAAGAATACTCTTCTTTCAGTACTGGTAGACCTAAGTTCTGTTAGGATTTGGTTGTTTCAGTCAAAATAAACTCCTGTTTATTAGGAGGATTCTGTTTAATGCTGTTAATTAGGGTTTGTTAGCGTTTACCTATTCCTTAGTTAATGTACCACGATCTCAGAGATGTTGAGAAGTGGGTTGCTGTTTTGCTTTCATCGTTGTAAAGGCTATATATGCCATCTCTTCCAATAATGAGATATATGTTATTCTCCAAGTCTTGTTGTTATAGACTTTGAGTTTCCATAGCCAACAAATATGGTATCAGAGCCCCGTAGAGGGGCCTGATCAAGAGACAAAAGAAACCGCAGTTTCTTGTAGGGCAAGGTGAGTGATTTAGAGAGAAGAGCTCGCATGGCAGAGGCCAACTTTGTGCAGCCAACGATACCACGGTTCGATGGTCATTATGACCACTGGGCCATGCTCATGGAGAACTTCCTTCGTTGGAAGGAGTATTGGCATATGGTGGAGATTAGTATTCCAGCAGCTGTAGCAGAAGGAGGTGAGGCGACAGAGGCTCAACGAAAGTTAAGAGAAGATGCAAAACTAAAGGACTTGAAGGTCAAAAACTACTTGTTCCAGGCCATCAACAGAACCATCATGGAGACCATCTTGAATAAGGAGACAGCAAAAGGAATTTGGGACTCGATGAGACAGAAATATCAAGTCTCAACGAAGGTTAAGAGAGCTCAATTGCAAGCGCTTAGAAGGGAGTTTGAAGTTCTTGGCATGAAAGAGGGTGAGAAAGTGAATGATTACTTTGCTCGTACACTTACAGTGGCAAACAAGATGAAGGCACATGGGGAGAGAATGGAAGAATTGGTGATTGTGGAAAAGATCTTGAGATCCATGACTCGTAAATATGATTATGTGGTGTGCTCGATTGAGGAGTCCAACGATCTTACAACTATGACGATCGATGAGCTTCAAAGTAGCCTCTTGGTACATGAGCAACGTATGCATGCACATGATGGTAGTGATGAGCAAGTTTTGAAGATAACACATGAAGACACCTTTAGTACAAGAGGTAGAGGCCGTGGAATGTTCAGAGGAAGGGGAAGAGGTCGAGGAAGGAAAGGAATCAATAAAGTTCTAATGGAATGTTATAAATGTCATAAACTAGGTCACTTTCAATATGAGTGCCCTAGTTGGGGAAAAACAGCAAACTATGTTGAACTTGAAGAGGAGGAGGAGCTCTTGCTGATGGCCTATGTGGAGGTGAATAATTTGAAGCGAGAAGATGTGTGGTTCCTGGACAGTGGATGCAGTAACCATATGTGTGGCAACAGAAAATGGTTCTCCAACCTCGATGAAACCTTCAAGAACTCTGTGAAGCTTGGCAACAACACTAGAATGGCAGTAACAGGGAAATGAAACATCAAGCTAGAAGTTCATGGCATGACTCAGGTAATAAGTGATGTGTATTATATTCCTGAGTTGAAAAACAACTTGTTGAGTATAAGACAATTGCAAGAAAAAGGCTTCGCAATTCTTATACAACATGGAGAGTGTCGAGTTTATCATGAAAGAAAGGGGTTGATCATGCAAACTCCCATGTCTGCGAATCGAATGTTTGTCATCCTTGCCACAATTGTGCTCTCGGATTCCCCGACTTGCCTACAAACAAGCACAGAAGACTTAGCACACTTATGGCATCGTAGATATGGCCATTTGAGCTACAAGGGACTCAAGACCTTGCACTACAAGAAAATGGTCAAAGGGCTTCCACAAGTCGTGGCTCCTACAAGGGTGTGCTCTGATTGCTTGGTGGGAAACAAAGAAGAGACTCATTTCCAAAGAAAAGCATGTGGAGAGTGTCACAACGATTGCAATTAATCCATGCAGATCTCTGTGGGCCGATTACGCCACAATCAAATAGCAACAAGAGGTATGTTCTAAGCTTCATTGATGATTACACTAGAAAGATGTGGGTATATTTCTTGGAGGAGAAGTCGGAAACCTTTACTATGTTCAAACAATACAAGAACTTAGTAGAGAAAGAGTCAGGTTTGCCTATTCTTTGTTTGAGGACTGACAGGGGAGGAGAATTCACATCCATTGAGTTTAATGAGTTTTGCAAGTCTAGTGGGATCAAGAGACAGATCACCGCAGCCTATTCTCCCCAACAAAATGGGGTAGCTAAACGAAGGAATAGGACGATCATGAATCTTGGTCGAAGTGTACTATCTGAGAAGAGAGTTCCTAAAAGTTATTGGCCAGAAGCTGTAAAGTGGATCACTCATGTACTCAACCAAAGTCCAACCCTAGTTGTGCAAGATGTAACTCCAGAAGAAGCTTGGAGTGGGGTTAAACCAAACGTTGACTACTTCAGAGTCTTTGGCTGTATTGCACATGCACATATTCCTGATGCCAAGAGGAACAAACTTGATGATAAGAGCTATAAGTGTGTGTTTTTAGGTGTAAGTGAAGAAACTAAGGGTTATCGATTATACAATCCCACTTCAAAAAGGATTATTGTAAGTATAGATGTGATTTTCGAAGAGGATGCAAGTTGGGATTAGGGGAGGAGTATTGAGGAAGAAAAACAAGACGTGTTGGTATGGGGTGACAATGAAGAGAATGAGTAGGCTCAAAGTGAAGAAGATACTGATGGTGTTGTGGCTCAAGATGATGATGTTGTTCTAAATCAGTCCAGTGGCTCGAGTTCAAGCAGTAATGATGGTTCCAACTCTTCTCAAGGCAGTCCACAAAGTCCACAAATTGCAAATGAAGAAAGAAATAGGAGACAGCCTATATGGATGCAGGACTATGTCAGTGGTGAAGGCCTATCCGAGGAAGAACAAGAGCTTCATAACCTAGCTATGTTCACCCCAAGTGATGATCCGAGTAGTTTTGAGGAAGCAGTTGTGCATTCAAGGTAGAGAAAAGCGATGAGAGCCGAGATTGAAGCAATAGAAAGAAACGATACTTGGCAGCTGACAAGTCTACCTAAGAGTGTGAAGAAGATTGGAGTCAAGTGGGTCTTCAAAACAAAGTACAATGAGCATGGCGAGATTGACAAATGCAAGGCCCGCTTAGTTGCAAAGGGGTATGCACAACAGTTTGGCATTGACTATACTGAGGTCTACGCACCAGTGGCAAGGTGGGACACTATTAGATTGATTGTGGCATTGGCAGTAGGGCTGGGCACCTGAAACCGATATCCCGATCCCGTCCCGAAAATTGGCGGGACGGTACGGGATGAATTTTGGAAAATGTAGGTCCCGACCCGAACCCGTCCCGTTATGAGAAATCGGGCCCGGTACCGGTTCTAACCATAACGGTCCCTTTTAATCCCGTCCCGTCCCGTCCCGTTTGATGACGTGGCTGTATCTGATTAGTCCTACGAATGGTTTCATGTAGGACTGAATGCACACGATCTCGATATTAACTATGAACTATCGATCATATCGACCATTCATCCATTCGACCTAATCCCTAATTCCCTATTCTCTTCTCCGAATCCATTCGACCCAATCCCTAATTCCCCAATTCATCCATTTTCTCTTCTTCCATTCTTCACTTCTTCTCTTCTCCGAATCCATCCCCAATTCATCCATTTTCTCTTTTTTCATTCTTCACTTCTTCTCTTCTCCGAAATCCCCAATCTCATCTCTTACCCCATTCTTACACTTTCTCCTAAACTGACCAATTTCAACCAATTCTTCGATTCCAATTTCCATGGCTAGGGGGAAGAAACCAGTTGCTCGGCCTCATCCAACTGCTTCAGGGCTTGAAGGTTCTTTAACTGCAACCTCACCTTCTGCTCCTCTTCAAATTGAAGCTCCAGCCACTTCAAGCCAGCAAGCTCCTGTAAATGATGAAGCTCCTGCAACTCAAGCAGGTTCTGCAACTCCAAGTGATTCTGCTAATCCGGTTAGTTCTGCTAAACATAGTTTTGTTTGGGAACATTTTAAGGAGTATGACAAGATTGAGAAGGGTAAAGATGCTGAAGGGAATGAGATAGACATTGTTAAAAAAAGAGCTCACTGTATTTACTGTCCTAGAGGGAAAATTGGAGACTTTGCAGTGGATAGTTCTAAGAATGGGACTTCGGGGATGATTAGGCATATTAATCAATTTTGTAGGTACTATCCACCTAATATTAGCAAGACTCAGAGGGTTCTTGTAGGTGATAAGTCTCAGGGAAACAAGCTAACTGCAGTAGCTTATGATCAAGATGACTATCTAGAAGCTTGTGTAGAAATGATTGTCATAGATGAGTTGCCCTTTACCTTTGTTGAGAAGAAAGGTTTTAATCGGTTTTGTACTAGAGTGTGCCCTCTGTTTAAAGTACCCTCTCGTAGGAAACTAGTTACAAACTTTCTAAGAATGTATGATGCACAGAAAAAAGAATTAATCAAGATTTTGAAGGCTTACAGGGTGTGTCTTACAACGGACACTTGGACTAGTGTGCAAAACATTAACTATATGGTGCTTACTGCCCATTTCGTTGATGTTGATTGGAAAATGCACAAGAGGGTTATAAACTTTTGTGTTATCCAAAATCATCAAGGGGCAACCATAGGCAGGCTTATAGAGTCATGTTTACTGCAGTGGGAGATTGAGAGAGTTTTAACCATCACTGTCGATAATGCATCTGCCAATAAGTCAGCTTTAGAGTGGCTTATATCAAAGATGAACAAATCTGAAGGTTACAAACCAGTTTTAGGTGGTAAATACATGCATGTGAGATGCACAGCCCACATAACCAATCTGATTGTGGGACATGGCTTGAAGAGGCTGCAAAAGAGTGTTTTAGCCATTAGGAATGTTGTCAAGTATGTTAGGTCTTCACCTAATCGACTAGATAGTTTTCGAAAAGCTGTGGAAAGGGTAAAGCTTCCTCTTAAAGGGATGGTTTGTCTTGATGTCCCAACAAGATGGAATTCAACTTATCTAATGTTGGAGGCAGCCTTAAAATTCAAGAAAGCTTTTGTTAGGATGGAGGAAGATGAGGATCAGCTGTATCTAGGTTATTTTAAGGAACCAGAAGAGGAGTATGATGAGGAGGGCAATCTGATTCCTAGTACTAACAAGAGAAACAGAGTTGGACCACCTGCAAAATCAGATTGGGAAAAGGCTGAGATTTTTGTTGATCTACTTAGAGTTTTTTACGACGTGACGCTGCGAGTTAGTGCAAGCTTGCATCCAACTGTGCATACGACATTTCATGATGTCGTAACAATGGAGAAAAACATCAACAGCCTATTCCTTGAACCTGAGATAGCAACTGGTTCCGATACAGAAAATGTTTTAACCGATATGGCTGCAAATATGAAATCTAGGTTTTTGAAATACTATGGCAGCTTTCAAGACCTCAACCACTTGGTTATTATCAGACTTGTACTCGATGCAAGGTTCAAGCTTAGGAATTACACACATTCCTTGAAGGAAGAGGGTTTGGATGACTTTGATGTGCAACACAGAACTGATGAGATTAAATCTCTATTGATGGCACTATACGATGAGGTACAACTCGAACTTTGATGATTTTACACTTTGTTTCGAGGCTGTTTATGTTTTTACTTTTCATCTTTTTGTGTCTTAGTTTGTTCTAAGTATTAATGCATAATTTTTTGTCTTATTGCTTCTTAGTATGCACCAATAGTAGATGGTGGCAGACATATGCGCAGGCATCCAAGCCCCTACAAGTTCAAGCAGCACAATCACTAGTAGCCGAAGTAATCCTAGGAAAGGTGTGAGGGGTCAGATGCTAAACAATTGGAAAAAGGTGGTCCAAGAGAGTGATGAGGCTGTCATGGTACATGAAGTGGATCAGTATTTGAATGCTCCCCTTGAATTTGTTGATGATGAGGAAGAGGATTTCGACATATTGTGTTGGTGGAAGATAAATGGTCATAAGTTCCCTGTTATGGCAGCAATAGCAAGAGATGTACTTGCCATTCAAACATCTACAGTAGCATCAAAGTCTTCTTTTAGCACCGGAGGCAGAGTGATTGATACATTTAGGAGTTCATTGACTCCTAAATCAGTGAAGGGTTTAATATGCATGCAGAATTGGTTGTTGGGAGATGATATTGCTCAAGTGGTAGATGAGGAGCCTTCCATTGAAAACACCGAGTTCTATGAACAAGCTGAATTAGGTACTTGATCAGTTTGCATTTTAATTTTTTTTTTCTGTGTTCTTGCAAGTGCTGAACAACTTCGAGTGCTTACTTTTATTTTTCTGGTATTTGGTTAGATTATGAGAGCAGTGCATCAAGCAGGAACACACGTCCAAGTGGTCCAACAATCCCAAGGGCAAAATCGAAGGGAAAGGCTGCAGTCCCTATTTCTATTGACTAGTTCAGTTTGCACCTTGTGAGTTTGATAATGGTTGTGTTGTCACTGTTGTGTACTTGTGTTGTTGTGTTTTAGACTTTGAGTTCTGCAGTTCTGCATTGTTATCTGCACTTCTGCAGTTCTGCAGAATTTTGTTTTGATTTGCACTTCTGCATTGTTATCTGCACTTCTGCAAAACTTTGAGTTGATTCGTTTCTGATTTGCTTGGTCTTTCATTGTGTTGAAGTGTTGATTAGTTGATAATTTGATAATTTGATATTACTCATATTAGATTGTGAAATAGTGCAAATTTGCAGGTTCTATTGTTTTACTGTTTTAGTGCATAACTGCATTTTTTGTAGCAATCATTCTCCTCCTGTGCAGCACCAAGACAATATCCTTAGTACAGTTTGATTTGTTTTCAAATTTGGGTACTAGTGGAGCTAGTTTGTTAGGTTCTTGCACTTGCAGGGCTGCATACTGAGATCAATGAAATGAATGGGATCTACAATTAAATTAGTTGCAGTTTTTTGACTTGATATTTTGTCATGTGCAGATATTGACATGTTGTGATTGTTGTCAACTTGTCATTCTTCTTTTCTTCTTTTCATGGAAAATGGCCAAATGTGCTTCATTTTGATTTGTTTTAAGACAATTGAATGTGTCAACATTGTAGATTTGTAGGCTGTAGTGCTAGGACTGCTAGAAATATGTATTTGCATTCTGGGATGAGTGAAATCTGGAAAACCAGATATCCTTAAGTGAATCAAGTGATAGGAAAAAACAAGGGAGTCTGGGATCCCGAAATGGGCCCGGGCCCGATCTGATCCCGTTCGGTTTCGGTACCGTCGGTACCATATTCAAAAAAACCAAGGCCCGTCCCGTCCCGTCCATAAAAATATTTTCGGTACCGGGCTCGGTATCAGCCTATAACCGGCCCGTCCCGGCTCGTGCCCAGCCCTAATTGGCAAGCACAAAAGAATTGGACTATCTTTCAACTAGACGTGAAAAGTGCATTCCTGCATGGGGAACTAAATGAAGATGTCTACATTGAGCAGCCTCAAGGATTCGAACAGAAAGGAGAAGAAGAGAAAGTGTACAAGCTCAAGAAAGCATTATATGGACTCAAGCAAGCACCGAGAGCATGGTATAGCAGGATTGAAGGGTATTTTGTCAAGGAAGGCTTTGAGAGGTGTAGTTATGAGCATACACTTTTTGTGAAGATTGAAGGAGGAGGTAAAATTTTGATCGTAAGTCTTTATGTTAACGATTTAATTTTCACAGGAAATGATATGAGCATGATTGCAAAGTTCAAAAGTTCTATGATGCATGAGTTCGAAATGACTGATTTGGGGGAAATGAAATATTTTTTGGGAGTTGAAATTCGACAAAGTGCAGAAGGTATTCATTTGTGTCAAAGCAAGTATGCTAGAGCAGTTCTTGAAAGATTTGGAATGGGAAAGAGTAATCCAGTGAGAAATCCAATTGTTCCTGGTTCTAAGTTGTTAATGGAGGCTGGTGGAGCTGTAGTTGATGGCACATTGTTCAAGCAGCTCGTTGGTAGTCTCATGTACTTGACTGCTACAAGACCTGATCTAATGTACGTGGTATGCCTTATTTGCAGATTTATGGCACATCCGAGAGAAGCACACTTGTCTGCAGCTAAGAGAGTGCTACGCTATCTCAAGGGTACAACTGAGTTGGGAGTGTTTTATAGAAGGGGAGTTGATGATGAGTTTGTGGGGTACACTGATAGTGACTACGCCGGTGATATATATGGATGGCAAACGAAGTACATCTGGCTTTGTGTTCATGTTAAGTGGTGGTGCAGTGTCATGGTCTTCACGAAAGCAGCCTGTGGTAACACTATCCACTACGGAGGTCGAGTATGTGGCGGCTGCTGGCTGTGCTTGTCAAAGTGTATGGATGCGACGAGTGCTTAACAAGCTTGACTGCTCTCAATGTAAGTGTGTAACTATGTTTTGTGATAATAGCTCTACAATTAAGCTATCCAAGAATCCCGTTTTTCATGGAAGAAGTAAACACATCGATGTAAGATTTCACTTCTTGCGTGATCTTGCAAAAAATGGAGTTGTGGAGCTTAAGTTTTGTGGCAGTAATGAGCAAATTGCAGACATATTAACTAAACCCTTGAAGATGGAAAGATTTGAGAAGCTTCGTGGATTGCTTGGAGTCAAAGCTAAAGGTGAAGTAAACTGAGTTGCTTTCAGCAGCTTCAGTTTAGGGGAGGGATTGTTAGGATTTGGTTGTTTCAGTCAAAATAAACTCCTGTTTATTAGGAGGATTCTATTTAATGCTGTTAGGGTTTGTTAGAGTTTACCTATTCCTTAGTTAATGTACCACGATCTCAGGGATGTTGAGAAGTGGGTTGCTGTTTTGCTTTCATCGTTGTAAAGGCTATATATGACATCTCTTCCAATAATGAGATATATGTTATTATCCAAGTCTTGTTGTTATAGACTTTGAGTTTCCATAGCCAACAAGTTCATCATCACTTGCCATATCCGTTGCGCCTCCTTTGCTCTTCTCTAGCATCTTCAACTTCCATCTGTCCCCCTTTTGTGGATTCTGAGACAGTTCGGTCTTACCTCGTACAATTGGGAAGTCTGTAAACCTGGAAGTCTTATCCAATGAGTTTGAGTGACTAGGATCATCATTCTCTTCAACCACAAATCTCCACCTGCGTGCACCTCTGTTTTGACCATTTCTACCTTGTCCTGAGTAGGATCGATCATTAACGTCAGTGTCACCAAAACTCACTCTATTACTTTTCACTACCAGTGCCCCTTCTTCAATGGAAGATGATCTTGATCAGCCTCCCTTAGTTTTTCCAGTCTCTCTTGGAATAGACCATCACAACATAATTAGCACTTAACATTTCTGGCAAAATTTAGGAAGTTGCATCTGTCAAGCAAAATATTAGTAAAAAAAGAATTAATTAACCTATACCAACATCCAATCAACCCAAGTAACCAACTACGTACAGATCAGCTGTGCAACTTACTTGTGGCAGATCCAGTCACGTACCTTGCTTCATTGGAACGTTTGTGTTGTATTTTTCTTGTGGTACGTACTGCATGTTTTGGTGAGAGTTCAACCCTTTTCAGAGTCATGTTTGTTGGGAGATCGGTATCAAGCTTTTCAGTGCGGTACTCCACCATCTCTTTCAATAGCCTTCTCATTGATTCTTTAACCTTTTTATTTAGAGATGGCTTGTTCCCCACTATATCACTAAAGGGATCAAGCCCATGTGTTAACAAGAATGCATGACATCCGCAGTATGTCCACCCAGGGACGTAGTCAGGAATTGAAAATGGGTTAAGCTAATTTTAGCCAGAGGATGTCAAGTTCGATCGGATGGGCTAGAACAATAAGCTATTTTGTTTCCTGCTAAAAGCATATAAATTTAAAAAAAATACTGAGTTTATTTTTAATACCTATGTGATATACATTTTATCGATTAACAATAATTATACTAACTGTAAATGTAGAGAAATAAAGCTCATTTATTATACTCAATCATATCATGGAAAAGAATAGATAAAGCTAGAAGTATTTTGGTGTATAATTAGTAAAAAAGAATAGACCCAGAAAAGAAAAAGAAAATGAAAATTAGTAAAAGAAGAAAGAAAGAAAGAAAAAAAAAACCTACTCCATTAGTGATCGAACCAATGACCTCATTTGTGTTAACGCAATGACTTAACCAACTGGTCTCTGAGAAAATAATGAGAGCCCAAGTAGCCCAAGTTTTCCCATGGCACATTTCATAGTGATAGTATATAAACTCATGGGAAAAGTTTGGGTTGGGGTGTAGCCCAAGTAGCCTTGAACATGGCTACGTCCCTGCGTCCACCTTCACATATGCTCTCTCACAGTCGCCTCTCAAACTACAGGAGCTGCGCACCTAAAATTTGTGTTCACATAAGATATGCTGATAAATCCTACTTGTATCTCAAGCTTTCTTTCCCATCACTTACAAGCTAGTTAGTTGAACAATGAATACTATCTTTATTCAAACTATATATAGGTTCCCTCAACCATGAAGAAGATACTCAGAAACAAAAGCACTTATATCTCCTCCATCAATGCCGACATGTGCCCTTCGCCACTTTCCTGAGTTGACAACTTTCCTGTCTATGCTGGGGCATCCATACCCTGCAATAATCTGGACATTATTCCTTGACAGTAACCTGGTCACAATGAAAAACCAATGGACTAGGGTTTCATACAATCTCATAATAACTAGAGATGATAGAACGAAACACACTATGCCCCGATTTGCACCTCCTCAAATCGGTCACGTTACAGTGCCGCGAACCATTAGGAGCATAAGCTAAAAACAGTTCATCCACACTCCCAAAGATATGCAAGGCATTTGAATAAGACTTGACAAAAAATTACTTTGAGATGGAAAGTAAAATCGACCTAGATCTGCATATCTAGTAGTACTTACATGGTGAGATTCAAATTACAGTTAGAATAGGTATTGGTCTATAGTAAAAATTAGTGATCCATATAAAATGAAGGGCAAAAGTTAAGGGAATTACTGCAGAAAATTATACGAATTAATTTCTTCCGATGAAAGAAAAAAAAAATGTATACTGGTCTGCGATAGGTGATGAAAATAAAAGGAGCATCGACCTCACGAAACTCCACCCTACAACCTACCAGCCGGCAAAGCTCCTAAAAATAAGCAACTGAGAGTGTCAAGGTTTGGATCACTTGGCCCGTAAGGTTCTAGAGTTTACGAACAGAACTCTCCTAACTCCTAAAGTGATTATAATGATCGATTCACAGTTATCAACTTACCATCAACAGTATCTGATCATCAATAAACGAGGACTAGTGTGGCCCAGAGAAACCGTTAGCTCATTACAGTTTCCTGGCATGGTCCATGGTTGCTAGAGTTTGAGCGACCCACATGTTTCGAGTCTCATTCAGCAATCCTATCCCACCTCTACAGTACTTCTCGAGTCAGTTTGTGAGTTCAAGACAAACACGCCATTAGAAAAACCATTTTTTAATAATCACCAACTCCTCGTGGCTCATAAATCATAAAAATCTGGAAAAAAAAATTCATAAAAATCTAAAAAGATAACAGAGAAGTGATAAACAGTCACAAAAGAAATGGCGGCAAATGGTACCTTGATCGGCGAACAGGGTTATGACCGAGCTGAAGAAGTGAAGCAATTCGACGACTCCAAGCTCGGAGTCAAAGGCCTCATCGACTCGGGTCTCTCCTCCATCCCCCGAATCTTTATCCACCCGCCCGAAACATTACAGCAATTCCAGCCCACAACCCGACCCAACGCCCAACCAATCCCCACCATCGACCTCTCCGACCTCCACTCCGATCGTCGCTCCTCCATCGTTGACCAGGTCAGTGGCGCGTGCCGCGACTTCGGTTTCTTCCAGATCACCAACCACGGAATACCGTCGGTGGTTCTCGACCGTACGATCGCCGCCGTCAAGGCCTTCCACGAGCAGCCGACGGAGGTCAAGGCGCGGTTCTACCGTAGAGAGATGGACCTGGGGGTTTCGTATTTCTCCAACATCGACCTGTACACGTCCAAAGCCGCCAGCTGGCGCGACACGCTTCAGATGAGGCTCAGCCCCGTGCCGCCCGCCGCCGACGACGTTCCGGAGGTTTGTAGGGACGAAATTGCGGCATGGAACCAGCAGATCCAACGGCTGGGAGAGGAACTGCTGGGGCTGGTGAGTGAAGGGCTGGGATTGCCTGCGGAGAAGCTGAAGGAGATGACGTGTCTGGAAGGGAGGGCGATGGTGGGCAACTACTACCCGCCCTGCCCGCAACCTGACCTCACCGTAGGGCTTACGTCACACAGTGACCCTGGAGTGTTGACCGTGCTGCTTCAAGATCACCTTGGTGGGTTGCAGGTTAAGCACGAGGATGCTTGGTTGGATGTGAAACCCGTCTCCGGTGCTCTTGTAATCAACGTTGGTGATTTACTCCAGGTAAAACTAAAATCACATTTCCATTATTGGAGTTTTATTCGCTAATTTACTAAGAGAGCTTGAAATGTAAATTCAGATTATTTCAAACGAGGAATACAAAAGCGTGGATCACCGGGTGATGGCGAATCCACAACACGAGGCGCGTGTCGCAATAGCCGTGTTTTTGAATCCGAGCAATAGAGAGGGCGTGTTTGGTCCGTTGCCGGAGCTGGTCTCGTCAGAGAAGCCAGCTCTCTACAGAGAGTTCAAGTTTACGGAATTTATAATGAGGTTCTTCAAGAAAGAATTGAATGGCAAATCTTTGGTAAATTATTATAAGTTGTAGTGAGGTAAAAGAGCTGGTCCCGACCTTGTAATATTTTTATTTAAAATTTAAGAATATTCATTATAATAAATTGATTGGACTAATAGATCGTGTATCATTTAATTTTCTGAATATAGAATAACAATCCATCAAGTTAACGGATTGAGTCGGATTGAATTTTATTGTTACTAATAGAATTCTGATTTAAATCGATACACTCCAAACCCGATCTATTTACAAATCATTATATTTGTTTACTTAATACGAGAGAGTACCCCATAATCACAATGATAATATGGACTTGCTTCAATGTCGCGATCTGACTGCGGCAGCCTCAACAATACAAAACAAGAGGGAAAAAAAAAAAAAGATTTTGTTTCAGTCGATGTACCTATACTGACACTTCGTTACAAAATTTGACGTTGCAACAGCTTAATAGGTAAATCACTAAATATAACATTTGAAAATAGACCCTAAACTCTAAGTCCTATATGGCATCGGGCATCCAATTAGAAGTGGGTGGTGTAGATCTAAATATCGATCTGAGCTCCATAAGGGATAAAATGGTAAAAACGTTTTCAATGGTCTACATGCCAGGAGGACTTAAGTACAAGTGTACAACCTCCCTAGACGAGAACCTCCCCTCCACAAAATTGACTTTGCAAATACCAAATTCTATAAGGTGCCTCAAGGAGTCTAATTCAAATTCAGTGCCAGAGATGACGATCGATCATTCGCTCTAATCAAGGAAGAGACTGGCTTCAAGACCTGGATTCCCAAGCGAAGTAGCTGATTTGAGTAAGGAAGAAAGTCCTACTTTACTTATTCTAAAATTGATGTATTCAGTAATCCATTAGTCAAAAGATGTCACTTTCTGTTTATCAATGTTTCATTTCGATCAAACATTTCCGACAGTTGCATAAGACAAGAGTTGTCACTCGATCGGTTCGATTATAGGTATTACCAACTTCAAAACCAAAATTTTCAGTTTCAAAATAGAGCTACTAATTATCAAGCAAAATTTTCGATTTTTAATCATATATACTGAATTCAATATTTCAGTTTTCAGTATTATCAATTTCAAAACAACTAATTTTTTATAATGTAAATTAGAATGAACAATACAAAATTTTTTAATTTTATAGTCGTAAATTTTGTATTCATCTGCTTATTATAACTTTCATGATTTGTACAGACAACACTTGGTTGGCGAATGGTGATGAACAAAAATGACCATCAACGAGTACAAAAAGCATCTGTCGAGAGCTACTTGACCCTCACAAGGTTCCATTGAGTAAGAGCATTGACCTCACCAAACTCCATCCTAAACCTACCAGTCGGCAGTGTCGAAGCTCCTAATAATAAGCAATGTGTCGCAAGTGTCGAAGTATGGATCACTTGGCCCGTAAAGTTCTTAAAATTTAGAGAACACACAAATTTCTCCCAACTCCTGAATGATTATAATGATCGATTCAGTTGTACCATCAACAGATCATCAATAAACGAGGACTGCAGTAGCCCAGATTAACCGTTAGCTCAAAACAATGGCTCAGAATTTCCTGGCATGGTCCATGACTCCATGAGTTTGCGCAACTGACACGTTTCAAGTCTCATTCAGCAATTCTATCCACCTGTACAGTTATTGTTTTCAGGGGTTTGCGAGTTCTAGCCAAACACGCCATTAGAAAACTGTTCCTTAATAATCAATCAACTCCTCGTGGCCGTATTAATAAGTCCAAGTCTCAAAGGCTCATAAAACTTATCTAACAAGTCGCAAATTTTACAGAAAGAAAAGAAAATGGCGGCAAATGGTACCTTGATCGGCGAACAGGGTTATGATCGAGCCGAAGAAGTGAAGCAATTCGACGACTCCAAGCTCGGAGTCAAAGGCCTCGTCGACTCGGGTCTCTCCTCCATTCCCCGAATCTTCATCCACCCACCCGAAACCTTACAGCAATTGCAGCCCACGACCCGACCCGACGCCCAATCAATCCCCACCATAGACCTCTCCGACCTCCACCACTCCGATCGCCGCTCCGCCATCGTTGACCAAGTCGGCGGCGCCTGCCGCAACTTCGGTTTCTTCCAGATCACCAACCACGGCATACCGACGGTGGTTCTGGACCGTACGATCGCCGCCGTCAAGGCCTTCCACGAGCAGCCGACGGAGGTCAAGGCGCGGTTCTACCGTAGAGAGATGGGCCAGGGCGTGTCGTATCTCTCCAACGTTGACCTGTACACCTCCAAAGCCGCCAGCTGGCGCGACACCCTTCAGGTGAAGCTCGGCCCTGTTCCGGCGGCCGACGACGACGTTCCGGAGATATGTAGGGATGAAATTGTGGCGTGGAACAAGGAGATCCAACGGCTGGGAGAGGAGCTGCTGGGGCTGGTGAGTGAAGGGCTGGGATTGCCTGCGGAGAAGCTGAAGGAGATGACGTGTCTGGAAGGGAGGGTGATGGCGGCCCACTACTACCCGCCGTGCCCACAGCCTGATCTAACGGTTGGGCTTACGTCACACAGTGACCCTGGAGTGTTGACCTTAGTGCTTCAAGATCATATTGGTGGGTTGCAGGTTAAGCACGATGAGGATTGGGTGGATGTGAAACCTGTCCCCGGTGCTCTTGTCATCAACGTTGGTGATTTACTCCAGGTAAGATTACATACCATTACCACTTACCATTCGATTTTTACTGGCGAATTTACGAAGAGAGCTTGTAATATATATTCAGATCATTTCAAACGAGGAATACAAAAGCGTGGATCACCGGGTGTTGGCAAATCCAAGCCATGAGCCGCGTGTCTCGATCGCCGTGTTTTTGAACCCGAGCAATAGAGAGGGCGTGTTTGGTCCGTTGCCGGAGCTGGTCTCGCCGGAGAAGCCAGCTCTCTACAAAGAGTTCAAGTTTTCGGAATTCATGACGAGGTTCTTCACGAAAGGATTGGATGGCAAAACTCTGGTGAATTACTATAAGCTGCAGTGAAGTAGAGAGCTGGTCCAGACTCCAGACCTTGTGAAAGATATTATTCCAAATTTCAGTTCCCATGTACTTGATTTGAGTTTCATGCAAGAGGGCAACTGTATTTTAAGTGTTGTATCTAATTAATCAAGTTTATGCTACTAACCACTATCAGAAACTGTAAGATTACAACTTAAGAAGTGTTTTGTTTGCTTATTAAAACTCCAGAAAATAACAATGAAGCATAAATTAAACTCATTTTCGAAATGGATAGCAAAATGCAAAAGTAAAATTTAGAATTTTTTGTATGGCATCTTTAGACCGGAAATTAGTTAGGCCTAGATGGAAGCCTTTGTGTTTCTAGCTTTCTATCCCCAAACCACTCGGCCATCTCTTCATCATCCGTAGAATCAGAAAACAATACTCTTCTTTCATTACTGGTAGACCTAAGTTCATCATCACTTGCCATATCCATTGTGCCTCCTTTGCTCTTCTCTAACATCTTCAACTTCCATCTGTTCCTCTTTTGTGGATTCTGAGACAGTTCAGTCTTACCTCCTGCAATTGGGAAGTCTACAAACCTGGAAGTCTTATCTAATGAGTTTGAGTGGCTATGATCATCATTCTCTTCAACTACAAATCTCCACCTGCCTGCACCTCTGTTTTGACCATTTCTACCTTGTCCTGAGTAGGATCGATCATTAACATTAGTGTCACCAAAACTAACACTATTACTGTTATGGTAGCCTCCATCTTCATGTATAGGTTCAGCAGAAGTCTTGGGCCTTTTGTGATCACATTTTAAGCATAGCATGTTTTTCCTAAAATTGATGTAATTGCAGCTGCACAAAACGTATTTCTCATTACATACAATGGAAGAACAAGACAGGAGCCCCTTCATAGTGGAGCATTGATTTCCAGAACAAAATGATTGAATGCAAATGACATTTAATTCAGAAAATACTCACGAGTCACACTCCCACTCTCCAGGATTTAGCTCTCGCTTGGGTGGCTTCTCTTTGCACTGCAAGCATCTACTGTTCTTGGCAAAATTTAGGAAATTGCATCTGTATTAAAAAAAAAAAAAACTTAATATCTTATTTAGAAATGGAACCACGCGTTGATGGGTTAAGATCTCCTTAACCATTACTTTTCACATATCCAGTCCCCCTTCTTCAACGGAAGATGATCCTGATCCTCCCTTAGTTTCGCCAGTCTCTCTTGGAATAGACCATCACAACGTAAGCACTTGACATTTCTGGCAAAATTGAGGAAGTTGCATCTGCCAAGCAAAATATTAGTAAGAAAAGAATTAACCTATACCAACATCCAATCAACCCAAGTAACCAACAACAGATCAGCTGTCAACTTACTTGGGGCAGATCCAATCGCCTTGCTTCATTGGAACATTTATGTTGTGCTTTTCTTGTGGCATTGCATGTTTTGGCGAGGGTTTAACCCCTTTTAAAGTCATGTTCGTTGGGAGATCGGTATCAAGCTTATCAGTGCTGTACTCCACCATCTCTTTCAATAGCCTTCTCACTGATTCTTTGACCTTTTTATTTAGAGAAGGCTTGTTCCCCACTGTATCAGTAAGGGGATTAAGCCCATGCGTTAACAAGAATCGCATAACATCCACAGTACGTCCACCTTCATCTTCACGGGCCTTTACATATGCTCTCTCACAGTCGCCTCTCAAACCGCAGGAGCTGCACACCTACCAAAATTTGTGTTCATATTAGATATGACATAAATCCTACCTGTATCTCACTCACTTAGAAGACAATGTTAGGTGTATAATGCATATCTTTATTCAAACTATTTACAGGTTCACTCAACCGTGACGAAGATACTCAGAGACAAAAGCACTTACATCTCCTTCATCAACCCCGACATGTGCCCTTAGCCGCTTTCCTGAGTTGACAACTTTCCTGTCTATGCTTGGGCATCCATACCCTGCAATAATCTGGACATCTTTCCTTGACAATAACCTGGTCACAACGAAAAACTAATGGACTAAGGTCTCATACAATCTCATAATAAATATGCTAACTTGCTCATTTCTAAGTCTAACCCTCTGTCAAGTTAAACATCTTGTATCATGCATCCCATTATAGTCCCATTAGTTCAACATCAAACACTCAATTTCATACACTATAAACCAATTCATAAATTTTCAACCCAATTGAATCAAATTCATAACCCAAAAATCCATCATTACCTCAGAAGACTCGACCGGTCCCTTGCAAAATTAAGGCAAGCGGTTCGGATACGGTTCGATTCCTTTGGACCAACTTCACCGTTCCGAAACGGGTTTTCGTCTCCTTCAAAATAGCCTCTCTTCAGCAAAAGCTCCATCAGGTCCACCCATTCCCGCCATGGATGCGAAATCTGGACCGCAAAACCTTCCACGTTGGCCGGGCCGGACGGTTCGTCGGTGTCTGAGGCCGAGACAAATTCATTACTGGGATTTGATGATCGAAGCTGTTGAACTTCATTGACTACGAATTCGAGCTTCCGATTGGGAGCTAGGGTTTCGCTGGAGATGTGAAATTGTGAAATGGGTGTCAGGAATTTGGGGTTTCTGAGGAGGATGGGATAGAGAATTCCATGGCCGGTTTTGAAAAGCTTGTGCATTTGAACTGCGCGGTTTTTGGCGGAAAAATCACCCGCGTGACTGTTACGGTGAGTCGGTGACTGAAGTTTGGAGGTGCCTCTAACGACGGATTGACGGAATAAGCATTTTGTTATGGGCTTAAGTAGTTAAGGCCTTCAGGGCCCAAAACAAGACGCAGAAAGAAATATAAGAAAACGACCCGACAACAGTGACCCTATCAAGGCCCACCACAGAGATTGAGTGGGTTGCTCTAGCTTCATGTGAAGTTTAGAAACAGAGACTCTTCTTTAAATATTGTGTCCAAACTAGTTTACAAACAGAGACTTTTTTAAATATTGTGTCGTGTTCCGAACGATCAATTATCATTACATGTTCATCGTTATTTAACCACATCAAAGATTATTTGGCCATCCAAATGGTTAAACAAACAGACGATTTGTAATGAAATTATTAGTTCAATTATTTATGTATTCAGTACATTTCGGATGACAAAATCTTTTAGGTTAAGCAATATATTACAAAAATGATTGAATAATATATTTTGTATAACATATTACATTTTGGATGAAAATAATATAGTTCGAATCATGATACAATATTATATCACAAAAATATAGAATTTGAACGAATCAATATCTGCAATTGCTTGGACATAAGTATTAGCTCATGTAGAGCTAATTCTCGACCAAAACACGTTTATGTTTGAACCTTTGAGTTAGCATCTGTACATTTATGTTTGTTTTACTTTATACTAGCGTCATACATGTGTCGATATGCGATGCCAAGGTAATAATAAAAAACTTGATGCGTTTTGGTCTCAAATTTCAGTCATTAAAGAGAAATGTGTGAAGAGTCAAAATTTGGAGCAGTTGGCCTAAAGTTTAGACTTTAGAGAACACATAAATGCGCGCTCCTAAGTGATTATAACGATCGATTCAAGTAGCATCAACAGTATCTCATCATCAATGAAATAACAATAAGCAGGACGAGAGTGGCCCAGATTAAGCTTTAGCTAACTAAATGACTCAGAATTTCCTAGCATAGTCCATGCTAGCTAGAGTTTGGGCAACTAACATGTTTCAAGTCTCATTCGGCAATTCTATCCACTTCTAAAGTGTTGTTTGAATCATGCATTCAGGGTCTAGGCCAAACATTACAGCAATTGCGGGCCCCCATCGACTTCTATGACCTAAACCATGCCAAACTCCATCCTACAACCTTCTTCTGGCTCCTAATAACTAAATGGCTCAGAATGTCCTGGCATGGTCCATGCTAGCTATATTTTGGGCAATTAACATGTTTTAATCAACAATTAATTATATCTGCCTCTAGTTGCAATGTTGTTTGAATCATTTAGGGTTTAGGCCAAACACGACATTAGAAAAATTTTCCTTAGAGCAACTCCAATAGATTCTCTATATTTTGATTTTTCTCTACTTTAGGGAAAAATAAGTCTCTTTTGCTCCAACAGATTCCCTATAACTATCCATATTTTAGGGAAAGTGAGGAAATAGAAAACCAAATTCCCTATATTTAAAGCAAACTCTAAAATTTTAATGAAGAATATGGAGATTTTAGATATTGTTGTAAAATAGGGAATTTGTTGGAGTTGGAGAAGAAAAATAGGTTAAAGCTTTAACTTTTGCTTCCCTATAATACAGAAATTATAGAGAAGCTTTTGGAGTTGCTCTTATAAATCACTCAACTCCTCGTGGCTAGCTAGCTCAAGGGATCTAAAAACGAACAAGATACCACACAACTGAAAAACAGTCACAATTTAATTAACAGAAAGGAAATGGCGGCAAATATTGGCGAAGAGGGCTATGAGCCTATGACCGAGCTGAAGAAGTGAAGCAATTCAAAGAGTCCAAGCTCGGAGTCAAAGGCCTCGTCGACTCGGGTCTCTCCTCCATCCCTCGAATGTTTATCCACCCACTTGAGTTACAGCAGTTGCAGCCCACGACCCGACTTGACGCCCAACCAATCCCCACAATCGACCTCTCCGACCTCCACTCTGATCGCCACTCTGCCATCGTAGACCAAGTCACTGTGCCGCAACTTTGGTTTCTTCCAGATCACCAACCACGGCATACCGTCGGTGGTTATGGACCATGCCAGGAGGTCAAAGAGCAGTTCTACCGTAGAGGGAGCGGCCTAGGTGTGTCATATTTCTCCAACGTCGACCTGTACAAGGCCAAAACTGCCAGCTGGCGCGACACGCTTCAGGTGAGGCTCGGCCCAGTGCTGGCGGTTGCCGATGTTCCGGAGGTTTGTAGGGACGAAATTATTGCATGGAACCGGGAGATCCAACGGCTGGGAGAGGACTTGCTGGGGTTGGTGAGTGAAGGGCTGGGATTGCGCACGGAGAAGCTGAAGAACATGACGTGTCTGAAAGGGAGGGTGATGTTGGGTCACTACTACCCGCCCTGGCCGCAGCCTGATCTAACCGTTGGGCTTACTTCACACAGTGACCCGGGAGTCTTGACCGTCCTGCTTCAAGATCATATTGGTGGGTTGCAGGTTAAGCATGATGGGGCTTAGTGGATGTGAAACCTGTCCCCGGTGCTCTTGTGATTAATGTTGGTGATTTACTTCAGGTAAAACTAAAATAAAATTATCATTTTTGTTCGGGTTTTATTCGTGAATTTACTAAGAGAGTTTGAAATGAAAATTCAGATTATTTTGAATAAGGAATACAAAAGCGTAGATCACCGGGTGTTGGCGAATCCACACCACGAGCCTCGTGTCTCAATAGCCGTGTTTTTGAACCCGAGCACTGGGTGTTTGGTACTTTCGCCAGAGTTGGTCTCTCCGGAGAAGCCAGCTCTCTACAAAGAGTTTAAGTTTTCGGAATTCATGACAAGGTTCTTCAACAAAGAATTGAGTGGCAAATCCTTAGTAAATTATTATAAGTTGTAGTGAAGTAAAAGAATTAAGGCCTTCAGGACCCAAAACAAGACGCAGAACAGCTAGCAGAGAAAACAACCCGACAACAGTGACCCAAAAAAGGCACGCAGATCGAGTGGGTTACTCTAGCTTCTTATGGAATTTAGAGTAGGGAAATTCCAGTCTCCTGCTGTAGAATATTGTGTCATGACCCAAGTCGATCAATCATCATCGGAGTATTATTTGCGTTCAAACACATCAGAGATTACTTGGTCATCCAAATAGTTATACAAACGGATAATTTGTTATAAAATTGGTAGTTCAATTATATATATGTATTCAACACATTTTGATGACTAGATAGCTTTCAGGTCAACTTATGTGTTATAAAAGATGATTAAAAAGTAAATAGATTTTGTGGAGAGTCTTGGTATTATTTCAAGATGTTCTCTTTATGCTTATTGTAATCTGGAGTTCAGGCTCTACGTCCCCCTCTTGTATTCTGCAATTTCATCAGCCGCACCGGTCCCATTTCCAAAAAAAAAAAAAAAGATGATTAAAAAGTAAAACAATTTGAATCATGATAAAATATTATGTCAGATGACTATAAAATTTGAACTAATGCATGTCTATGATTGCTTGGACATTCGTGTTATCCTTAGATGAGCCAATTCTCGACCAAAAGGCAATTATTTGAATCTTTAAATCGGTATCCATACATTTATGTGTATTTATTTTACAAGAGAGAATATCGCATAATCACAATATGACTTGGTTCTTAATGTTGTGATCCTACTTCGGCACCCAAAATAATATAAATCAAGAACAATTTTAAGGAGAAAACAAGTGCATATGACGCTATTTCATTCGGCAAACCTATATGTGTCACAAAATTTGACATGATTAAACAAAAAATGGTGCAACGTCTCGATGGGTAATTGCTAAACACGCCATGGTGAGCTCCATAAGGGATAAAATGGTAAAAGCACATGCGAAACCCTAAACCATGGAGGAGTCTGATTCAAATTCAATGCCAGAGACGACGATCGCTCATTCGCTGTAATCAAGGAGGAGGAGGAGGCTAGCTTCAAGACCCTGATTCCCAAACGACGAAGCTGATTTGGGTAAGTCAAGAAGAAACTTCTGCTTCTCTTTACTTGTTCTAACATTGATGTATTCAGTAACCCATTACTCAAAAGATGTCACTTTCTGCTTATCAGTCTTTAAACTTGAGAAGCGTTATAGGGCTTCTTGATGCTCCTGGATAAAAATTCAGTAAAAATTTGTTATCTTTAGGGATGCGTTTGTGTTCCAATAGCTAGAATGAACCAAATGTGAAGTATTGGGAAATTTTGAAACTATGTTGTAGCTTTGTAGAATTGCTTATAGTGTAATCGTGTTCGTTGATTGGATTGCCGAATGTTTTCTGTTTAATTTTGGCAATAATCTGAGCTTAATCTCAGTAGCGTTCCAGTTTGGTATTAGTGTGAATGATTGAGCTGACCATAATAGGAGGGCCTGAAGAGGGTGTTTAGCTTGTTAGTTTTTCGAGACTTCGTGTTGCTTTTTTTATTTGTTGCGATTACCTTTGGAATGTTGGATCTTGTGTGTTTGGTTTGTTTCAGTAATGTTATGATTTGTAAACAATTATGAGTTGTGGTTATCTGTAATGCAGCTTCTGTTAAGAGTAGTGCAAGATTGTTCGTGGATTTATAGTTACAAACAGGGAGAAAAGGTAATGGCAGTCGATGGTGGGAAGAAATCTAGGAGAGATCGTCTCAAAGAGATTGAGGAGAAGGCACAAAAGTTGTGGGAAGAAAATGGTGTTTTCAGGGCTGAATCTTGTGAAAAGCCACCTGAACCAGGGGAGAAGTTCTTTGGGAACTTCCCTCTTCCTTACATGAATGGTTTTTTGCATGTAGGGCATGCATTCTCACTCTCGAAGCTAGAGATTTCTGCTCGTTTTCATAGGTTAAGAGGAGCTAATGTGCTGCTCCCGGTTGGTTTCCACCTCACTGGCATGCCCATCAAAAGTATTGGCCTGTCTGCCATTGATATATCAGAACTCCAGAATCCATCGAACTGGTTGAGCTGCTTCCCTCGAGTTGCAGTGAAAGAGCTCAAGGCATTTGGCTTGGGCTGTGACTGGAGGCGCTCCTTTATTACCACAGACATGAACCCATACTTTGACAAGTTTGTGAGATGGCAGATGAGGAAACTAAAATCTATGGGTAAGATTGTGAAGGATGTCCGTTACACAATCTACTCTCCTTTGGATGGCCAGCCATGTGCAGATCATGATAGGGAAACTGGTGAAGGAGTTCGGCCCCAAGAGTACACCATCATCAAAATGGAGGTGGTGGCACCTTTTCCTCCTAAACTGGGAGTGTTGAAGGGAAAGAAAGTCTTCCTTGCTGCCGCAACATTGAGACCTGAGACTTCTTCTGGTCAAACAAATGCATGGGTGTTGCCTGATGGCAAGTATGGAGCCTTTGAAATCAATGAAACAGATGTCTTTATTCTTACGCAGAGAGCAGCACTTAATCTTGCCTATCAGAAGTACTCTAGGGTTCCAGAAAAGCCTTCTTGCTTGGTTGAGATGACTGGCTATGATTTGATTGGCCTTCCATTGAAGTCTCCACTTGCACTCAATCAGATCGTTTATGCCCTTCCTATGTTGACCGTCCTAACAGACAAAGGTACTGGGATATTGACTAGTGTACCTAGTGATGCTCCTGATGATTATATGGCCTTGGAAGATTTAAAATTGAAACCAGCTTTTAGAGAAAAATATGGTGTGAAGGATGAATGGGTCATGCCCTTTGATATCATTCCAATAATCAAAATTCCGGAATATGGAGACAAGGCGGCTAAAAAGGTTGTGGAAGATCTCAAAATCAAAAGTCAGAATGAGATAGAGAAGCTAGCAGAAGCCAAGAGGTTGACATCCTTGAAAGGTTTAACTGAAGGAAAACTGCTTGTGGGAGAATTCAAAGAAAGGATAGTCCAGGAGGCAAAACCATTGATAAGGAGCAGGCTAATAGAGGCAAGTGATGCAATCATGTATAGCGAGCCTGAAAAGCTGGTAGTTTCACGATCTGGTGATGAATGTCTTGTTGCTCTTATTGTTAAAACAGCTAATGCACATTGGAGTTCTCTAAATCTTTCTCTAACTATCTAGATTAGTCTAGAACTTGTTCAAGTACTTGGTCTAGATTAATCCATAATGATCATGTAATCAAATGTCTAGAGAGTTCTAGTGTTGCTCACTAATGTGTGGTTATTAATTAACCACATGAGGAAAGTCAGTGAGGCAAGTCGGTTGACTTTGCCTATATATATGTACTAAGCCTTGTGCAATTATGTATGAATCATCAATTATCATACACCTCCTCTGTTTTTATGTTCATACACCTCCTCTGTTTCTAACTCATTAGCACCTCCTCTACTTCTAGTCCTAGCTCACCTAGCTCCTAAACATCTTTTCCTAAACACATTGTCCTAGCCCACTACTACTAAAGCTTCCGCACCAAATTCCAACAGTGGTATCAAAGCCACAAATTCTAACAGTGGTATCAGAGCAGTTTCGATCAAATTTGGGGCGTTGATTTGTGTCTTCCACCATGTCTACCTCCACCTCCAACCAAACATCAATTCCTCTTCCCATCTTCAAGGGAGAAAACTATGATTTTTGGAGTATCAAGATGAGAACCTTCTTTATGTCTCAAGATCTATGGGACATAGTAGAGAAAGGATTCTCGACTCCAGAAAATCCGACGATGGAGCAATTGAGGCAAGAAAAGAAAGAAAAATTAAGAGATGCTAGTGCTCTCTTCGCCATTCAACAAGCGGTGGACGATACAAATTTTTCAAGAATCATGGGAGCTACCACATCAAAAGAAGCTTGGGATCTACTAAAGGAGGAGTTTCAAGGGACGGCAAAGGTACGTTCTGTTAAACTACAAACAATGAGGAGAGAGTTAGAAAATTTGAAAATGAAAGATTCTGAGATCGTAAAAGATTACTATTCCCGGTTAAATGAAATAGTCAATCAATTAAGAGCCTATGGTGAAAATATTAGTGAGACTAGAGTAGTTGAAAAAATTCTCATTAGCCTCACTGAAAAATATGACCCAATAGTTACTGCCATCGAAAATTCTAAAGACATGACAACTCTTTCGGTGACAGAACTAATAGGCTCTTTAGAAGCTTATGAAAAAAGATTGAGTAGTCGGAATGAAACTCCTGTAGAGAGTGCATTCCAGTCTAAACTCAATCTACGATCTCAGAAATATGAAAAAGAAAAAAAGTTTGAAGAATTTTCTAGAGGAGGAGATAGACCCAAATATTGGGCAAATAAAAAAATATAAAGGAGAAAAGAAATTATTCTCCATGTGGAATCTGCCACAAAAATAATCATCAAGAAAAAGATTGTTGGTTTCGGGGAAAACCAAAATGCCGAAACTGCAACAAATTTGGTCATATCGAGGAAAACTGTTTCCTCAAGAAAAATCACCGAGCAAACTTTTCAGAAGAAAATGAGCAAGATGAGCAGCTTTTCTATGCATGTCACTCGGCAATTGAAGAGAGAAATAAGAAGTGGTACGTGGATAGCGGCTGCAGCAATCACATGTCTGGAGACAAAACCATTTTCTCCAAACTTGATACTTCACAAAAGTCTCAAGTGAAACTAGGAAATGGAGAAATGGTGAAAACTAAAGGCAAAGGTACGATTTCCATCCCGACTAATTTAGGAACTAAAAATATTAATGATGTTCTATTAGTTCCTAGCTTGGAGCATAATCTCCTAAGTGTTGGACAAATGCTGGAAAATGGTTATGCTATATTATTTCATGGAGACTTCTGCAAAATATTTGACAAGAAAAGAAGGTTGATATTCAAAATAAGGATGAAAAATAGAAATTTCCCCATCCAATGGCAACAAATGGCCATGAAAGCAGAAGTCAAGAAGAAAAATATTTGCCTAGAGAAAAAACAGCCAAGGACTCTACCACGTCAAGCAAATAAAGAAGGGAGTTCAAATCTTCCACAACTAAAAAGTTGTGAAGTTGCAATGAAGAAGAAAGCCGGAGGAAGGCTATGGAAGAAGAAAGCCGAAGAAAGGCCATGGAAGAAAAAAGCCGAAAAAAGGCCGTGGAAAAAGAAAGCAAGAGTGAGCACATCTTCTCCAAGGCACTTTCAAGATCAAGACTTGAATTACTACGAGATTGCTCGGAGTATCATCAATGTGCATTAAGGAGGAGTGTTAAAACAGCTAATGCACATTGGAGTTCTCTAAATCTTTCTCTAACTATCTAGATTAGTCTAGAACTTGTTCAAGTACTTGGTCTAGATTAATCCATAATGATCATGTAATCAAATGTCTAGAGAGTTCTAGTGTTGCTCACTAATGTGTGGTTATTAATTAACCACATGAGGAAAGTCAGTGAGGCAAGTCGGTTGACTTTGCCTATATATATGTACTAAGCCTTGTGCAATTATGTATGAATCATCAATTATCATACACCTCCTCTGTTTTTATGTTCATACACCTCCTCTGTTTCTAACTCATTAGCACCTCCTCTACTTCTAGTCCTAGCTCACCTAGCTCCTAAACATCTTTTCCTAAACACATTGTCCTAGCCCACTACTACTAAAGCTTCCGCACCAAATTCCAACAGTGGTATCAAAGCCACAAATTCTAACACTTATAGATCAATGGTGCATCACATATGGGGAAGCAGAATGGAAAAAAAACTGCTCAGGAGTGCTTGTCATGCATAAGTTTATATTCTGACACGACACGACATGGATTTGTACACACATTGAATTGGTTGAATCAGTGGGCTTGTTCTCGATCTTTTGGTCTTGGTACACGCATTCCCTGGGATGAAGAATACTTGGTCGAGCCGTTATCCGATTCAACTCTTTACATGGCTTATTACACCGTTGCTCACCTGTTACACAATGGAGACATGTATGGCAGCTCCAACAGCACATCTGCAGTAAGAGCTGAACAAATGACCGATGAGGTTTGGGATTTTATTTTCTGTGATGGCTCGTATCCACAATCATCTGATATCACACCATCAATTCTTAACAAGATGAAGCAGGAGTTTGAATATTGGTATCCTTTTGATCTTGAGGTGTCTGGTAAGGATTTAATCCAGAATCATACCTTCTGCATTTACAACCATACTGCACTTCTGCGCAAGAAGCACTGGCCTAGTGCGTTTAGATGCAATGGGCACCTGATGCTCAAATCCACGAAGAATGCTAATGGTGCTGGAAATTTTATATCATTGAGACACGCAATTGATCACTATTCTGCTGATGCCACGCGGTTTGCTTTGGCTGATATTAGTGATGGTATTGACGATGCATATTTTTCATTTGAAACTGCAAATGCGGCCATCATACGTCTCACTAAGGAGATAGATTGGATTGATCGGATGAAAGATAAAGATTTGGGTAAAGACTCTTCTCTGAAAATAGGTTCCCCTTGTACCTTCTCTGACCGGGTCTTTCTGAATGAAATAAATATTGCTGTGAAGAGGACTGAGCAAAATTACCAGGGTTGCATGTTCAGGGAAGCCCTAAAGACTGGCTTTTACGATCTTCAAGCTGCCAGGGATTGGTACAGGATTTCATGTGGTGCTACTAATGCAATGAACCACGATTTGGTGTGGCGTTTTATAGATGTGCAGACCCGTCTTATTGCTCCAATTTGTCCCCACTATGCAGAACATGTCTGGAGGGAACTTTTAGAGAGGGAAGGATTTGCAGTAAATGCAGGCTGGCCCGCAGCTGATGCTCCAGATCTAACACTCCAGAGTGCGAATAAGTATTTGCAAGACTCAATTGATTCAATAAGGAAGCAGCATCTATCAACTTCAAAGAAAACCAATATGGGTGCTTCAGCTACTTCTTTGACAGAAGCGTTGATATATGTTAAGGAGAAATATGACGGATGGAAAGCAGAATGCTTAAAAATACTTCAACATGACTTAAATAGAGATACTCTCACTTCTGCTCAAGAGGACAGGGAGATATTTGAGGCATTGAAGGCTAGTTCTTTTGGTCAAGATGATGATTTTAGCCAAAAGAACTGTATGGAATTTTTGAAGTTCAAGAAGGAGAAGGCAGTTGCACTTGGAGTTCAGGCATTGGACTTGAAGCTACCTTTCGGAGAGATTGAAGTCCTTGAACAGAACTTGGACTTGATTAAAAAACAAATACATGGTCTTGAAGAGGTATAAGTATTGTCAGCTATCAACGCTGCTGATATTGCTAGAGCTGGTCCTCATGCTAGACTGCTAGAGAAGAATCCTCCCTTTCCTGGAAGCCCAACTACGGTTTTCTTGACCCGGTAAATTTTGCACATATATGCAATTCTGCCCCTACTGACATCATTCTGCTGCTGTTGCTTTTGGAATTTGTTCCCGAGACATCATCATGTGTTCATCGATTCGGATTCTCTCTTACTTCCACACTTTTGATCTTATTGTTAATGGTTTTCAATTAACTGATGGTTACAGTAGGTAGCTAGTTACAGTTAGTTTAATTACCAGTTCTGATTTCTGTTTGTTGGAGCTCAACAAAACTATATGAGCAGTGCTCTGCTAATTTATCATTTTATAAACTTCAGAAATGTAATGATAATATGCTCACATGGGATGTGTTCAGAAACAGAACAGTTTAGTACAAAATGTAAAATGTGAAAGAGTTCAAAGCAAAAACAAAAAAAACAATATTCATTTAAATACAGATAAATCATCAGAATGTCTATAAGAGGTTGAAATAGAACATAGTACTAAAATTTGATATTGAAATAAAACTGAAAATTACAGCCACGAATGCGAAATCTGGACCGATCGAGTGATTCTTTGAGCTCTGAATTGGTACCTAGGGTATCCCTGGAGTTGTCAAATTGTGAAATGGGTTTTTGGGGATTGTGGATTTAATTTGCAGAAAGGCCTGACCGTTAAGTAAGTTTGAGGTTTAAGATGGTGATTAACTGACTGGTGATTGGTGAATGGGTTTTATATTTTGTTTCCCATATTTAATTACACAGTGTTTCACATATCTAGATCCTATAATTATGCCATACATTCTCCTAGTCATTCCTTTCTTTTCTCCATGAAAATGTAGAAAGATTATACTTGACAATTCCCAATTTCCTCATCACCTGTCTCTCTTATTTTACAAAGATTATATTCAGCACCTCCTCTCTTCTTAATGGACCGATCCATTCCTGCTTTAAGAAAACTGGCAAGTTCTAATTCTTTTTCTTCTTTATAATTTGTTTGGTTCTCAGATCACACTAGGAGTATTTATTTATACATTCATACATAAGTTCATACATATTTGTTGAATTGTGGATTTAGGTTTAGTTTCTTGTTTCACTCTAGCTGAGGTGGTAATATTTTGTGTGAAATTCACCTAAGATTATCATGTTTGCTTGAAACCTTGAATAACAGTCATCTTTCTGGTGTTTGATGGTTTGTTTAATTTGACAAACAATTTTACTCAAAAGGTATCCAAAGGTGATAACATTCTCCTAGAGATTAAGATTCTCCTAGAGATTGAAGCAGAGGTTCGAGAATGGTGGGAAGAGAAAGGCGTTTTTGTCAATGCTGATCAATCTCCTGACAACCCTCACTATCCTAACGATGAACTGGGGGATGATCGGAAGAAGTGGTTTGAAAACTATCTATTTGGTGGTTTATCGCGACGGGCATTCCTGATATCTAAGCTAGAGTGTTGTGCAGCTTATCATAGATTAAGAGATGACAATGTGCCATGGCAAATCAAAGCCTCAGGCGCAGAGGAACTTCCGGAGAAGATTATAAATCTGTTGGTTGGAGAACCACCAGTATTTCCAACAGTTTGGAGAGCTGCCTATTCTACTGATGCCATGAGACTCTCCTTAGCTTGTTCTTGTGATGGTGATGATTCTCCGAGAATTTTATTTAATACTGCAAATTCTGCTATCCGAAAGCTCACTAAAGAAATGTCATGGATTAGTGAACAACTAGCTTATATGGCTGCTGCTGCAGACTCTTCTTCTTTTGTGAGAAGAATTAGAAGAGATGGCCCCCCCAGTACTTTTGCGGACAAGGTGTTTGCGAATGAGATAAATATTGCTGTGCATAACAGTGATAACTATTACCGGGCTTGCATGTTTCAAGAAGCCCTCATTTCCGGCTTTCTTCAACTTCAGGCTGCCAGGGACTCGTATAGAATTTCATGTGGTCCTCATGGCATGAACCATGATTTGGTGCTGCGCTATATTGATGTGCATACACGTCTAATTGCTCCAATCTGTCCACACTATGCTGAATATGTCTGGCGGGAATATTTAAAAAAGGAGGGGTTTGTGGTAATTAAGTCAGGCTGGCCTGCCGCTGATGCCCCGGATTTGATACTCCAAAGTGCCAATAAGTATTTGCAAGATCTAATTGAACTTATGAGGGAGCTTGAAAAGAAGTTTCGAGCTTTAAATGATGGTAATTATGATGTGACAGAAGAAGAAACGAAGGCAGTAGGTTTGATATATGTTAAGGAGGAAATTGATGGATGGGAGGGTAAGTGCTTGAGGATACTTCAAGATAACTTTGACAGCGAGACAAACACCTTTTCTGCTCAGGACGAGGACATGCTAGACGCATTAATATCGTACATATATGGGGATTTTACCATTCGTCAGGATATAGATTATAGGCAAACTGAACAGCTCTGTATGTCTTTTCTGAAGTTGAAGAAGGATGAAGCACTTAATTTTGGGGCTGATGCCTTAGAGTTGAAGCTACCATTTGGAGAGATTGAGGTCGTTCAAGAAAACTTGGACTTGATTAAGAGAGAAATTGGCCTTCATGAGGTTAAGGTACAAGTTTTCTCTGGTACCACCGGTCTTGAAGATTTTACACTGGATAGTCCTCCATCCCCTGGAAGGCCAGCTGCTGCCTTGGTGAGCCGGTAATTATATCCTTGTGGCAGAAATATATTTGCAAGTTTGCCTAGAGCACCCTCTTTGTCGGATCATTTTGCTCACATAACATGTATGTTTTGTTTTAGTTTTTCATTAATCAAACTTGAATCTTCTTGCTCCTTGCTTTAAGTGTTTAATTTGAATTAACACTTCTATCTATCTTACTTAGTCCAAATGCCATAGATATTGAGTTGTGATGTATGTGTTTCTTATCAAATTATGGATGTTTATTGCATGCAACTGATACATGTATTATGCATGCGTATAGTGTCTGTGTAGTTTAATGAGTATGATATTCTTTATTTTGTTATTCAGTGACTTCTATGAGAAAATGGAACGTTCTGCTCCTGGAGTATGGGAACTGAAACGTCGTCTTCAGTTATCAGATAAAGTTCTTACTCCCTCGTCTCGTCCTCCCTCTGAGCTATTGTACCAGAAGAAAATGGAACATCCGTTTAAGTTGTTATTCCAGGAGAAAACGGAACATTCTGACCTTGGAGAACAGGAACCGAATGATGAACAATCCCCAGATAATATTCTTGCTCCATTATATCATCCTCCCTATGAGCTATTGTTTCAGGGCTCTTTCAAAAAGGTATGATATTAATGCACAGTCTTTATACTGTACAACTGTAGTAGATGGTGTTTCATGCTTATCGAGTGAATCAATTTGGAAATGTCTTTTAACTAATGACGCAGGCCAAACGTACTGCTTCTGCCGAGGACAAATGGCTCCTCGTGAACTTGCAATCGACTAAGGAATTCAGCTCACATCTGGTAGGTATCATTTCATTTTATATTTGTTATATGGGTTAGTTCCTTAATTTGTTCTCTAGACGTGAGACTCACTTTTGGTGTTTATCTACTGCTAAATTGTGGAAGATTAATCAAGACACCTGGGCTAATGAAGCTGTCTCGAAGATCATCAGCACTAATTTTATCTTCTGGCAGGTTAGTAGTCACTATTCAGTTCCTTTATATAACTGGATGGTGCTGATGAAACAAATTAGATATCTGTATTTGTGATGTTGGTTTGCCAATTGATGATATAGGCGTATGATGATTCAAATGAAGTCAAGAAGATTTGCAGATTCTACAACTTGGTATATACACCTGTAGTGCTTATCATTGACCCCATAAATGGTGAGAATATGCGTTCGTGGTATGGAATGGTTCAACCAGAACGTCTGCTGGAGGCAAGTGTCTGAATTTAACTTCTCACTTGTTAAATTACAGGGCCTAAGAAACCATCTACACATACAGTGATCGAAACTTTTTACTTGATGTTAAATTTTGGCAATTGTAGGATCTGTTAGTACCATTTTTGGAAAATAGCCCCAAGGATCACCATCATCCAGGAGAAGAAAGTTCTCAGCCTCAGCCAGAGGAAAGTGAAGGTAAGTATATATGTTTGGACTTCTCGATATTATGTGCATATTACATTTCCATGCAATCATTGTATTT
Source organism: Rosa lucieae (assembly GCA_024704745.1). Lineage (NCBI taxonomy): Eukaryota > Viridiplantae > Streptophyta > Magnoliopsida > Rosales > Rosaceae > Rosa > Rosa lucieae. Next base: position 61,512,713 of record CM045495.1, on the reverse strand, counting down.
GTACTTAAGGAATTTGTTAAATTTGATTTAGATGATTCGGTTGGTGACAAAACTGATGAAGAAGATGAGGAATTGCAGTGGGCATTGGAAGCTTCCATGAAAGCATGAAGGTGACTCAACCACAAGTTGAGGAAGTATATATCTCTGAAGATGAAGAGGCAATCATTAGCATCGATGAGGAGGAAGAAGGAACAGAAGTGATATGAACCTTGCATTATATATTTAGATTGGATTTCATTAACCTCGTCTTAGTGATCGCATTAGTAATCTCAGTAATCTCACTAACCTTAGCCTGCAGTAGTGCTTCTTTCTTCATCAATGAATGGTTTTGTCAATATGCCCAGTTCTGAGTTGTGAGTTCTGTCTTTGATTGTATTACCGAATTAGTGACATGGAAGAACTCTTTTTTTTTTTTTTTCCTTAGTTCACTTGGAAGATGATCTCTCAGTACTTAATTTACTTAGTTTCTTATGTTTCAATGTCTTCTATGCTTTTATCTGAAGTAATATTTAGAATCCCATACAAGCCGAGCACCGTAACCCATTAAAGCAAACCGTTCAGGATCCAAGTAATATTTAATCTCGTAGTCCTTCCTTTTTCTTTTCTTGTTCCTTCTCCATAACAGCTATTATTTTTGTAGTACCTCAAATTTCGGGATATTTTTCCGTAAGTCGATCGGATTGAATCATCTTGTTAACTGGTGTCAAAGATTGTGATCAATACTATTAAGAAGTTATTGTGATAAATTCCCTTCTATAAGTTGTCTGATAATCAACAAGAAAGGTGCGGCCTCCTCCCAAATTTTCTCCTATAATTGCTTGGAAATGGCGAGGCCTGTCTTTCTTGGTGAGGCTCCCTTCTCTAATTTCCAGCCAGCCAGTCTCGAAATGACAGAGGCTACTGAAAGACAAAGAAGGAAGCAGGACAGCAAGGCGAGACTTTTTGAGAGAGATGGAGGCAAAGGCTCAAAAGTTGTGGGAAGATTATGAAGTTTTCAATGCTGGATCTTGCGAAAAGCCTCCTGATCCGGGAGAAGTTTTGTGGAAACTTCATGCGTGATGTGTTCTTACCTGAACGGTGCCTTTCACCTTGGACATGCATCAGCATTGTCGGAGTTAGAGTTTGCGGTTTCAGAGACTAAGAGGTGCCAATGTGCTCTTTTTGCCATTTTTTTTCTTTTTGAACTTGAAAAAAAAAAAAAAAAAAACTTGAAAATCAAACCTTTTTTAAACACAATTAATAATACAAAAGGGCAGTAGTTTAAGGATATTTTAAAACACAATTAATAATGCAAAAGGGCAGTAGTTTAAGGATATTTTGGTCATTAAATTAGGTTTTAGATACCTTCAGCAACAAGGTTTAGGAAGTCTGTTGGGAAACAAAAAGTGATCAGTATCAGATTCTTATAACCCAGATTTCTCTCTCGCAGTTTATATCTCACAAATTACACCTTGTTTCCAAGAGGTTAATTGTCAATCTTCTCCAATCAGATACTCCGTCAAAGGTATGCTTTATCTAATTTTCACTCTGTGCAGGTTATTATTCTGTAATGGTATATAAGCCTTTTCCTGCAAGTTAACTGGGGACTTAGGTTCTTTAATTTGTACATCGGTAATTGTGTTGGTTGCATGTGTTTACTTTCTAGCTTAAAATTTGTCTTGGTAAAGTTGAGAGCGAAACAGAAAGACATCAATCATAATATATATATATATATAGGAGGAAGTTAGCAAGTAGGGCTTTTGTTCATTGAGTTTCTAGCAAATTTATGAGTATAATGTACGCGACCAATTCAGATAGACACACATGGTTGTATACAACATAATGATAGCGATATTCGTTTGGTTGACACGAGTTATTGGTTTCATTATGGTCAAGGTTGTAGAGGAATATATATTGTTTTTGGTAAATATTATGGACGTTTCTATGATTTTAAGTCCTCTGTGATCGCTTCCAATGTTTTGGAGTAGCTGGTTTGCATATGGAAATTATTACTAAACATTATTGTTTGGTGTTTGCAGTTCGTGATTAACTGTAACTGTCACGCCTAAAGAAATCCCCAAGATAACAGATCGATGGCAGCCAAATGTGAAACAAGCTCATCCAAAAAGGCTAATAGAGACGTTCTCCTAGAGATTGAGGCAAAGGTTCGAAAATGTTGGGAGGATAAGAAAGTTCTCAGTTCTAAAAAGCCTGGCCACAAGTTCTTTGAAAAGTTCCCTTATAATTGTTTTATGGGACATCCATTTAGTCTCTCAAAGCTAGACTGGCTGCCAGAGTTTCCTATTGATGCCATGAGATTCGCTTTGGCTTATGTTTGTGATGGTCCTGTTGATGCTGCAAAGATTAACTTTCTACATAGCAATGCAGATTCTGTATTTGATGCTGCATACGATGCCATCATAAGTCTCACTAAAGAGATGTCATGGCACGAAGAATTTTTGGCTGCAGATTTCGAGTATTGTTTGAGAACAGGTCCCCTCTCTACTTCTGCAGATAAAGTATTTGCCAATGACATAAACATTGCCTTGAACAAGACCAAACAGCATTATGAGGCTTGCCAGTTTCGAGAAGCCCTCGAGTCTGGCTTTCTAGCGCTTCAAGATGCCAGGGATTGGTACAAGAGTCTATGCGGCGGTACAAATGCAATGAACCGTGATTTGGTGTGGCGTTTTATGGAAATGCAGACGCGTCTTGTTGCTCCAATCTGTCCACATTATTCGGAATATGTGTGGAGAGAACTTTTGCACAATGTAAACTTTGTGGTGAAAGCAGACTGGCCTGCAGCCGATGCTCCAGAAAATTCAACCCTCCACAGTATCCATAAGTACTTGAAAAGCATAACTGATTCACTGAAAAAACAGATTGAAAGTGAGAGAACTAAGAAGGTATGCCCGAACATAGAAGTTTTAATATATGTCAAGGAGGAATCATTTAAATTAAAGATGAGTGAGGATGGGGAAGTTGAACTTGGAGCTCAAGCCTTAGATTTTAAGCTGCCATTTAGAGAGCTTAGGGTCCTTCTACAGAACTTGGACTTAATTAAGAGGCAAATCGGCGTTGAAAGGGTGCAAGTTCTGTCAGCTACCAACCCTCATGATCTTGAGAAAGCAGGCTCTCATGTTGAACTGATTAAGACTCTACGTCCAATACCTGGAAAGCCAATTAGTCTCATCTTGAAACGGTAAGTACCATAAGGTTTAATTGCCAGAGTTCTGTACTTCAATCAGCATTTGTGTGTGTGTCTTTTTTTCTAACCAAGTTTTTATTCTTCTTACTTGAATGATCATAGATCACGTATTTTAACAAGTATTACACAGTTAAAGCCATCCTCATCTGGTTGTTCGCCAATGCGCTCCAACACCACCATGTCCAAGCCAAAATGCAGTGATAAGAAAGCTAAACAGAACATGGTGTACGGGACTTACCAAACCAAGTAGCTAGTAAATGCAGCAATGAGGATATTCAAGTTCTTGAATGGTTTGATAAGCAAAGTAAACAGAGGCATGGTATAGAGGAAAAGATGAACCAATTTTCTACATCCACAAGAGACAACAAGTCTCGAGATGGTTTAAACTCTTATGCTCCATGGAAGTTAAGATTCAAGGGTTCCTTCGACAAGGTAATGGTCATCTTGATGTTTTCTACTGCATAATTTCTATACTGTACAAGTTAATTGAATGGTTGCTAAGAAAATGAAATTGATGTTTGTTTTTCGTAACTGATATATTAAAGGCAATGGACGCTGCGTGTGATCAAGACAAATGGCTCCTGGTGAACTTGCAATGCAGGGAGGATCTCAGCTCACATAAGGTACTAGAATTTCATTCTCCCTGGGGTTAAATATTTTGCTTTTATTTTTATTAATTTCTTTGAATTTATAAGTTTCTACCAGGACTAACTTTTGGTGCGTGTACTTTCATTGTGAAGCTTAATCGGGACATCTGGGCGGACAAAGACATCTCTCAGATCATTAGCACCAATTTCATCTTTTGGCAGGTAGGTTGTACCTTTGATTTTCTGTGTTAATCACCAAATTACTATTTTATGTGCTTATTATCTTATCTTCTTAATTATAATTTGATAAATGCTTCTTTTGTATTATAGGAGTACTCTGATTGGCCTGAAGGCACTATGGTTTCCAGCAACTACAAGTTGGATTCTAGAACTGTAGTGATCATCATTGACCCCGTCACCGGCCAAGCATTGCGTTCATGGAATGGGATGGTTCAACCGGACGATTTGCTGCTGGTAAATTACTGTCTGTCATGCTTGTTTGTAAATTTCACACTCAATTGTTAGAGGGTCGGCTTAGGAAGATTTTGAACACACATTTATTATGATCAAACTTTTTACTTGATGTTACTGTTTGGTGTAGGATCTATTACCGTTCCTGGATAGTAGCCCCAGGAATATGCATGTAGCCAAAGAGGAGGAGGAGCAACTGCGGCGCGCATTGGAAGCTTCGGTGGAAAGCGTGAAGTTTGAGACTTTTGGAAGAACCTCCAAAGAGTATCTAGTACCGTCCTTCAATACTAGACCCATGCCTAACAAAGCAACTGAAATAGATGAAGAGGAGGAACTGCAGCGTGCACTGGAAGCTTCGATGGAAAGCATGAAGTTTGAGACAAGTAATGCCAGTACCTCAAAAGAGGCTCTAGTTCCGTCCTTCAATACTAGCCCCATTAGTACTAGAGTAAGTGAAGAAGAAGAGGAACGGCTGCACGCATTGGAAGCTTTTGTGGAAAGGATGAAGTTGGAGACAAGTACAGCAAGTACCTCCAAAGGAGATGCAGTGTCGTCCTTGAGTAGTAGCTCCAGGAATACTTATGTAACTAGACCAGAAGAAGAAGAAGAGGAACTGCGGCGCGCATTGGCAGCTTCCATGGAGTCGGATGGTGGAAGTACCTCCAAAGAGGACCCACTAGAGATCTTCAATATTAAACCCATAATTACTTACGTAACTGAAGATGACGAGGAGGAATCTCGGTGTGCAATGGCAGATTTCGTGAATTCGTTGGAGACAAGTAGTGCAAGTACGTCTAAAGTCCCGACGTTTAATAATGCTACTAGAGAAGAAGAGGATGAGGAATTGCAGCGAGCATTGGTGGGTTCCTTGGAAAGCCTGAAGTCGGAGACAAGTAGTGCAAGTACCTCCAAGGTTTCCAAGAGTACTTATGTAACTAAAGAAGAAGAAGAAGAAGAAGATGATGAACTGCTTCATGCATTGGAAGTGGAAAACATGAAGTGGGGGACTAGTGGAAGTACCTCTAAAGAAGATCTAGTACCGTTCTCCAATAGTAGCTCCATGTATACTGATATGACTAGAGACGAAGATGAGGAACTGTGTCGCGCATTAGCAGCGTCCATGGAAAGTTTCAAGGTGGAGACATGGACTAGAGGAAGAAGCTCGAAAGAGAGAGTCGACTAGCTAGGAGGAAGAAACCAATTAAAGAGCCATCAATCAGCTGAATAAGAAACTCTTAGTCATAGGAAACTGTTATTGCAAGCTCATCAGTCAAAGAAGAATTATAGTTGACTTGGAATGTGATCTTACAGCGGCTGCAGGAGCAGAAAGATCGCCACTGGCTGAAACTCATTATGTGGGAAGTGTATGATGTCAATTTAAGATTTGATCTAAGATTTGTGGTTAGGTTAATCAATACTACATGAAATTTTCTTCAAGTGGAATATGGTAATACAGTAATAAGTTCTAGTCACACTTTCAAATGTTATCTCCACATTCATTAATTTCATCATTAGAGATGCAGATAATAAGTGCAAAACATACATCTTTTAGTGTGTGCTCGATATCACTTGCATGGACATTGTCAGTCTCGCTTGTCACGTGCATAGGCATGATCACAGATTCACAGCTAACCTCACTAAACATGGTATTGTTAAACTCTTTTTTTTTTTTTTTTGAGAATGACAAACTTACTAAACATGAATGTGGTTAACCTCACTGCTTGTTGCCATAGCGGGTCATGGTTAGATGATTGGGGCGTTCTGGCCTGCTCTGGCCTATTGGGACATCTTGGGCCGCGGCTTTTTATTGGTTTTGTGGGACACTTTCCTTACCAGCTTGGGCCTAGTTATGGTAGGGGCCCACACTATCCATGAAGGATCTTTCGGTCATTTAACACCACAGTTAATCTTCCATTTACCAAAACGAACACCGATTTCGTGACTTAAACTGCAAGGTTTTCAAGTCTCTTCGTTTTCCAAAAGCCTCATATCTACTAGTCTCTCTCTCTCTCTCTCTCTCTCTCTCGTCGCACTTCACTAATCTCCGAGCTCAAATCAACCGGTTTCTCCATCGGAAACTCTATACAGGTGTGCTAATCTTAACCTCGCTGTGCTTCGTTTACTCTCGCTTTGCTTCATTTTCATGTATGTATACCTCTACGGCTCTACTGTGCATATACGCTTCCGGAATGTATATACGTATGTACTCACTGAGGTTCGCTTTTGTACGGAAATCACTGTGTAGCTATGTAATTCAGTAATTTTCAGTGTTTTACTGCGGTTAATTAAGCGATTTGGGGCTATTAGGGTTCGTTTGCGCGTCAGTCTCGTCCTTGTAGCAAGCAGTACATATGCTTATGAATCTGGTCATGCATATCGTTTTGATTTCTAGTTTGATTGAAATTTTTGTTGGTAAAAGTAAGGCTGAGAGAGAGAGAGAAGTATCAAAATGTCGATGGAAGTTAGAAAGTCAGGGTTCTACTTATCAATTTTGTTTTGGATAACAATATATTTGTTATGGATTAGATTTTCGCAAGTCTTGGGGCCTCGTGTTGTGGCGTGGAGTGTTGCGAGTAGAGAACACAAATATCGTGCTCTACCGGTTATAGATTTGTATACAACGGTTTGAGAGAGATAGACGCATAGTTGTGTATAGAGTGTGATATGGAAGATTCTCTCTCCATACTTGACATTGCCGCTGGTGCATTGAATAACATGAAAAGTGATTATCAGCTTCATAATGGTTAAGGCTGTAGAGGAAATATTTAGCTTTTGTTAGAACTGACCTCTAGATTGTCACATTGTCATGTGCCATACCTTCCTTGGTTTTACTTTTACCTCCTCCGTGAAAAAGCTTTCATTGTAATTTTATGTATGGAGTAGTTAATGTGCCTTATGGAAATCAATCACTGTTTCTTGTAGTTTGTAGTTTCTGTAACATTAGTGCAACTTTCAGGCCTACAGAAAACCAAGCTTGCAGATCTAATGGCAGCTGAAGGTGAGACGAGCTCATCCACACTGCGCGATAGAGAGTCTCTCCTGGAAATTGAGGCTAAAGTTCGAGAATGGTGGGAAAACAAGAAAGTTTTCAGTGCTGAATGTGAAAAGCCTGGGGACAAATTCTTTGGAAAATTCCCCTTTGATAGCTTTATGGGAAATCCATTCTCACTCTCCAAGCTAGACCAGTCTGCATATCTACCAGCTTTTCCTGTTGATGTCATGCGATTTGCTTTGGCGTATGTTTGTGATGGTACTGTTGATGAGGCGAAAATCAACTTTCTACATAGCATTGCAGATTCTGTATTTGATACTGCAACTACTGCCATCCTAAAATTCACTGAAGAGATATCATGGCATGAAGAATTTTTGGCTGCAGATTTTGATTCTTGTTTGAGATGTGGTCCCCCTTCTACTTTCGCAGACAAGGTGTTTGCCAATGAGATAAACATTGCTTTGAACAGGACCAAGCAGCAATACGAGGCTGACCAGTTTCGAGAAGCCCTGGATTCTATTTTTGAGCTTCAAGATGCCAGAAATTGGTACAAGAGTTCATGTGGTGGTACAAATGCAATGAACCGTGACTTAGTGTGGCGTTTTATGGATGTGCAGACATGTCTTATAACTCCAATCTGTCCACACTATGCGGAATATGTCTGGAGGGATCTTTTGTACAAGATAGACTTTGTGGTGAATGCAGACTGGCCTGTGGCTGATGCTCCAGATGATTCAACCCTCCAGAGTGCCAATAAGTATTTGAAAGACTTAATTGATTCAATGAAGAAGCAGACTGAAATTGAGAGAAATAAGAAGGGTACTGCTCCAGCTACATCTAGTTTGATAGAAGAAAGCCAAAACTTAGAAGCTCTTATATACGTTAATGAGGCATGTGATACTCTTACTTTTGCTACAGAGGGATTGCATACAGATTATGGACAAAACGAAGATGAGTTGAAGCAGAATGAGGGGGTTAAATTTGGGGCTCAAGCCTTAGACTTGAAGCTGCCATTTAGAGAGATTAGAGTACTTCTACAGAATTTGGACTTTATTAAGAGGGAAGTCAGTCTTGACAAGGTGCAAGTTTTATCAGCTACCAACCCTGATGATCTTGCTAAAGCTGGTTCTCCTGTTAAAATAATAGAAGCTGAATCTTCCTCACCTGGAAATCCAGCTATTCTCTTCTTGACATGGTAACTATCATGTAATCCGTTCTGTCACTAATTTGCAATTTACATAGACCATCCTCTTGATTGTCAGGTTGTTGTACTTCAATATATGTGTATGCTTTTCTTTTTAACCAAATTTCTTACTTTAATAGTTTTTAATTGATTTTTTTTTTATGTTTGTTAGTCCAAAAAGTGATTGTGGATCGTTTGGTACTTCTAAGACTACACCAATAATGGCCGCTCTATCATCATCTGGTTGTTCACGAACGCACATCAACCCTTTAACCAAGTTCATGTCGAAGCCAAAGTGTAATGATGAGAAGAGTTGGGGTCCAGAATGGACTGATGAGCAAAGGGAAGAAAAACATCTTGAATGGAAAACATCTGACCACCATGATACATCCACTATAGATGAGAAGTCTCGAGATAATCCTGCTTCCTTGTATCTCCCTCCCTCTAAGCTACTCTTCCAGAGTACCTTTGATGAAGTAATGCTCATTTTTTATTTTATCTTTCCAACTGCTGCATAATGTGTTTACTGTATAAGTCCAATGGTTACTGAGAAAATGAAATTGAAATTATTCTTTAACTAATATTGCAGGCATTGGATACTGCTTGTAATCAAGACAAATGGCTCCTGGTGAACATGCAATGTGTGGATAATTCAGCTCACATATGGTACTAGCATTTCATTAATCTGTGTGGTCTAGTGTCTTGCATTATGTTTATCAGTTTCTTGACATTCTAATTTCCACTAGGACTCACTTTGGTGTATCTATTTTCCTCTGTGAAGCTTAATCAACACATCTGGGCTGAAGAAGCTGTCTCTGAGATCATTAGTACCAATTTTATCTTTTGGCACGTAAGTAGTCCTTTGATGTTCATTTTACTATTTCCCAGTGCTTGTTATTTCTACCAACTCAAATTTAGATTGAGTTTGCAATTTTGTTTTCTATTAATCGTAGATGTATTCTTGAATATAATTGGTAATGATTTTATGTTTATAGGAGTATTTTGATACACCTGAAGGTAAGATGGTTGCCAGAAAGTACTGGTTGGACTCAAGAACCATAGTACTCCTCATTGACCCCATGACTGGTGAAGCAATGTGTTCATGGAATGGAATGGTTCATCGGAATGATTTTGTGGAGGTAACTTACCTTCTGTGATGGAATTTATATTTCAGACTTGTACCATGATATATAAGGTTATTTCTCACTTAATTGTTCAGGGCCAGCCTAACAGACCTCTCAACATATGTAATTAAGATCAATTTTTCACTAAAGATTAATGTTTGCTGTAGGATCTAGTACCATACCTGGAGAGAAGCCCCAAGAATAATTTCGTAACTAAAGAAGAAGAGAAGGAACTACTCGCATTGGCAGCTTCCATGGAAAACATGGAGTCGGAGACAGGTAGTGGAAGTACGTCCAAAGAGGATCTAGTACCATTCTGGAATAGTAGCCCATGGAGTACTTCTCCAACTCAAGAAGACGAGGAATTGGCAGTTTTCACTGAAAGCATGAAGTGGGAAACAAGTAGTCCAACTAGTTCCAAATCAAAAGTCGACTAGAAAGAAAAACCATTTAATGGAGGGTGTTCGCAACCTTCCCAATCAAAATAGGAAAATCTGACCCAAAAGCTCATTGGAAACTAGGCTAGCTCTTGAACATGATCAAAGAACAGTTACTTGACTTGGAAGATGATCTTTTTGTACTTAAGCTCAGCTTTAGAAGGAATTATAGTGATTGCAGGAGCAGAAAGATCCACTGGATGAAATCAATATCTTTAATTTGTAGTTGGAATTGTACTTCATTATCTGGGATTTTCTCTATTCCATAAGTAGCAGGATACTTGATGTGCTCTGTTTATACTATGAATATAATGATACATATGAAGGCTGGAAATTTTGCAAAGCTAGATGTTGGAATCTAGAGACGTAGTGCTCAATTGCTTATCATTAACCCCATCACTGGCCAACAAAGCGTTCCTGTAATAGAATGGATCAACAAGAGGATTTGCTGAGGTAAATGACAGTATATATCTAAAGAAGTAAATGAGATACTGCAGCGCGCATTGGAAGCTTTAATGGAAAGCATGTAGATAAGGATGAAATCATCACTGCACACTAATTATTGCTGTTGAGGAAGACGAAGAAAACATGCAGCGAACTCAGAAACTCTAATTTTGAACAGCCTAACCTAATATTGCTAGTAGTTTGATATTACTCCTCTCTCATACTGTCAAGTGGCAACATAAATCAGCTGCTTGCATTTGCTATCATGTCACGTTGGCATGTGAATCATGTGATATATAGATATGGATTTCAACAATATGCTCTGTTTGGGTTCAAGATTCCTGTTTACTGTAAGCTTTTCCAATCCTATGTTGGGTTTTTGCTGATGTTCAGAGTGAGCTTGGTTCTACACGAGTTATGAATTCTCATTTTACAGTGTTTGATGTGTCTGAACCAACAGTTAATCGATTATTTCAAACAAAATCCATGCACTGAATTCAGGAAGAGAAATAAATATACAAATAACATCAGATTTTTTTCTTCTACTTCTCCCAACACCACCAATTTGCTTTCTCATCAGAAGAGATGAGAATTACAAAAAGGGGCAACAGTACTAAATATCAACGACAGCAACAAACTATAAACTACAGGTTGCTTTACACTTGTGTATGCCTGAAGTTTACTCTACAACCAGTTTTTCTGGTTGACTGGAAACATCTCTAAGCAGTACTGTCATTTCTTTTCTTTTTTTCTCTCTCCTTTTGGCTTGATTCTCTAAGCAAGTGTCGATTATGTACAAAACAATTGGGGTTGATCTCTGTTACTTAGCTCAAAGAACAACCCAATACTAGACTTCTTCAACCTTTTGTTTCTGTTCTGAGGTAAGCCGCTCGACCAAAATGTCCAAGGCTTCCTTCATCCACCAATGTTGACAAGCTTCTCTAGCTTCGGCAGCAGTCATCTGTATATATACAAATAACGATTTACAACACGTTTTTGTAGAGAATATACATGCAGATATGCATAACATGATATATTTTAAACTCAAGACTTCAAATCCTTAACACAAATCAACACAGATCAAAGACATACCCAAATGCGTTGTCGTACGTTCTTCTCTGGCCAGAGATCCAGTTGCTCCTTGACAAACAATGGGAACATGTAGCCTTCATAATACGTGTCATGGCTTTTGCTCACGAAACTCCATTGTCCCAACTGACACTGCCATCAAATTTACATTCCGGTCAAAATCTTCGCCATTATGCTCTTAAGATTCTTTTAATCTTCACCTTGTTTGTTGTTAATACCTTTCATTAATTCAGTGGTAGAGTATTTATCTCCACATTTAAGAAAATAGTTCGAGGACCCTGCCCCTCTCAATCAAAAGAATAAAAAAAACAAAATACCAACCTCAACATTTCCAAGAACACCTGCTTCTTCTAGCGACTCTCGTGAAGCAGCTTCTTCTACAGATTCATCAAGTTCCCAACCACCCTAAAAATAAATATATAAATAACAACAACAACCATTGTTGAATTTAAATGCAAAGCTAAATGTAGAAGCAATTCTTAATCCAATTAAAGTTATTAAACAAAACAAAAATATGAAGAGAAAAAAAAAGGGGGGTATAACATTTGAGATGCAGCAATTGTATACCTTAGGGAACATGAATGCATTGCCTTTCTGTGAAGTAATCACAAGGAACTCCAATTCATTGCTCACGGTACCATCAATGCCATTTTTGTATCTATAAGGTATGCACCTGCAAGATTAATTCAATGAAATTCAGTTTTTGATTAATTACGAAAACTTCTACCATTGCTTCGAAATGTAATTTAGAGCAAAACTTTCGATTATTTGTGCATGAGATAAAATGTCAAATGATAAAAAGAACATGAATGGGGAACATGGGGTACAATCTGATAGGGACCCATGATGAACAAGAATAGAACAAAACCGCCATGTCAATTGTCAAGAAAAGCTCAAATGAAAACAAAGAAAAAGACCGAGCCTTTACCCTACGACTTGTCGGCGGCCCATGTTGTACCTCTGCAACTCCCTTCCCGTTCGAGCAACTAAACAAGCCATACCTCTTTCTTCTTCTTCTACTTCTTCCTAACTAAGCCTTCGCAATTGCAAAATTTGCAAGTGAAACCCTTTGGCAAAAGAAAGGTTCCCTTTTAAACGAGGGATTTAAGGGCCAGACGCCTTTGTTTCTGTTACAACTTACAATCTAAATCCCAAAACAACGAGTAACTGAATGTTGCAGGTTAACGCGGAAAAATATCCAAAGTTGGGTAGAGGTCTCTGTGGTAAGTTCAAGTTTAGGGGCATAGAGATGAAGGATGGGCTGGCACAAAGACACCAGAGGACTTGGTTATATATAGAAAAGAAGCGTTCATGGAATCATGGATGCCGCATCGAAATAATAAAACTAGGGAACAGGTCATTTCTACCCTACTGCCAGATTATTACGCGACATTGTTAAGATTAAATTCTCAAAAGAAAATAACAATAATAATAATAATGTCGACATTAATATATTCGCGACAAGTCGACTAACTAATATTAAATTTGTGTATAATTCGGATTACAAGAGTGATGTTCCGAAATAATGTTACGTAATAGTCAGATTGGATAGAATAACACCAATTACACATGATAATATAAGCGGCAAAGAAAAATTATATAACTAGGACCTATTAAGATTAGGGGAAATGATCATTTACCCATTTTTTGGGTTAATTAACCTCATTTACCCAAACACTCTAAGAGATTGCCCACTTACACAACAATTTTTATTTTTAAACCCCACTTACCCAAAACTCTAAGAGTTGGACCTGTTTTCTTCATATTTTTGGACTGTTTTGCCTTGATCAATCTCTCTCTCTCTCTCTCTAGACGATGTCGGATCTCTCTCTCCCTCCCTCCAGCAGGTCGCGCACGACGCTGGCTCTCGCCATCGCCGCGCCGAAACTCGTCGTCGTGCTCTCCGCAGCCAGGCTCGACGCCAAGCAGACTGTCCTCGTCGCTGAGAAGCTAGGCGAGGCCGGGTTGGACCTTCTGAAGGAATCAACGACTGCCAATAGAATCAGGTACGTCTTCGATTTGCTTATGTTTCTCTCGCCAACGACTAATCATCACTGAAATCGCAACTTGATTGTATCTCCGGTCCCGGGCTGTAACCGGAGTCGTTGCAATTGGAGTCAAATCAGTGTGAAGGCAAACGGTCAACCTGAATTGTTGCAAAACGACTGGAATTGTGGGCAAAATCGTCAACCGGAGTCGAGATTATTAGGGGGCAATATTATTGGGGGGCAATAATGTATCTTAATTGTTATAAAGTCTCTATAATTGTGTTTAGTGATATTTTCCTTTGTGTTAAATACTGCTTCTAATGTGTTTTGGTATTTCTGATATATTATTGGGGGGCAATAATTTGTTTATTGTAGGGCAATAATATATTTGTTTTGTTATTTTTTGCAGGAATATGGGTGATCATTTTGTTGTTAGGTGCATTTATTCTTGTTTAGAGGCCACCCGGGAGGCCTAGGGTGAAGCGGTTCAAGTGAAGTGGAGAGTGTGAAAAAAAAAAACCAATTCGTTGTGGACTTAAATTCACCAAGTATTGAATTTGGACTTAAATACCAAGTATTGAAAATACCTTTTGTAAACTAATTTAAAACCAAACTGAGTTACTTCTGACCATCTATTAAAAAAAAATTGGGGGGAGGGGGGGGGGGCAGTAAACTTTTTATGACCCCCCCCCCCCCCCCCCCCAAAAAAAAAACCTAATTATGTTGGTTAATGAATCTAGCAACATTTTGTTGAAATGACCTGTAATAAATGAACCACAGTTAAGACATTATTGCGGGGCAATAATCTGTCTATTGCCTCCCAATAGACCACCCCAAAAATCACCAGTTTCTATCATTGACAAATTATTGTACTTTAATAAACTCAAAACAACATAAGACTTATCAAAACTCTAATTTCAGTGATTAATTAACCACAGTTAAGAAATTATTTAGGGGCAATAATCTGTCTATTGCCCCCAATAGACCACAGTTTTGACGTAGTCCGAGACCTGCCAGCGAAGCCCAGACCCGATTCAGGCGTGGAGAGTTTCCCGGACATCTGACGAACAAAATCGGCGAAGCCCAGAGGGGTTGGGATCGTGGAGTTGGATGGCGTCATCCTCTGGTGGTCCGACGGTGGGACAGAGCGGTGGCGGTGGAGGCCGACATCGACGGTGGGCGTGGTGGCTTAGAGAGAGAGAGAGATATATGAGTGTAATTTGTTAATTAAAATTAGGGCAATACTGTCAAACACTGTTAGATTGGGTAAATAGGGTTAAAAAACTTTTGGTGGAGTAAGTGGGCAATTTTTGGGCTAAAATTGGGTAAATGGTCACGGCCCCTTAAAATTAATCCTTTACCGCATATAATTTTTTTTTTTTAGTTGAAAAGATGAAAGATGAATAATATTTAGCAAGCAGCACAATAATGACATGCCCCTAAAGGGCCGTCAAAAAGAGCCATTACTTAAAGTACACAACTAAGCACACCCCTAAACAGAGTACACTACAGAGGACATCCCTGACACACCCACCTTTTAGGATTACGCCCAAAGTAAATAAAACTAGACCTCTGAAAATGAATAAAATGAAACAACAATGCGTTTGTTTTCTTTACAATCTCTTCACGTACTCAAGAAAAGAAAGCTAGAGTTTGGGCCCATGTTGCTGTTCTTGAGCTCAGGCTTTGTATAAGTGAGAAGCCTGTAATTGATACAATGGAGGAGGATATAGCAGTGGATTCCGCTAGCAATAACTCTGAAAAAGCCCCCTTTGTATAGGGTGGTTCTAGGGTTTTATGAATAAGTTGAGATGAACTTTGGTCTTAAATCTTAACATTGTTTTGGTTACTAGTGCTTCATGCTATAATAATTTCATCTATATTGCTTTATGGTGGCCTCACATGACTCAATATTGATGTAACCCTCAATCGTGATATATTGTTACCTACTTTTATTATTAATAGATTGACACTGCTATTTTAAAAGAAAAAAAATAGTAATAATTAGTTTTCCTCGTCAGTAAGGAAGTCGGAGCTCTGAAAAGAAGTGCCGTGGGGGCGTACGACATTCACGTCGCCTTCTGCGACGGATCTGCTCGAGGGGTTTCTGTGTCGTTTCCCACAACAACCATTCGTTATTGGTCGAGTCCACGTGGCGCGACGTAACTGGGTTAGTTGACAAGTTGACTTGTGGAGAACATGCTCACGTGTATGAATTATGGGCGTGCCTTAGCATGTTTTCTTTTTTAATTCTTATCTTTCTTGTTTTTTTTTGTTGGTGTGGTTTGACTTCTAAAAGAAATGAAAACTTAAAAAAAGGATGGGTGACGTGGGTCCTACTAGGAAAAGCTAATGGTGATTAATGATTAGGATCAGCGTAAACCATGACATGGCAAAGTGGAAAAGGTATTTTTTTTTTAGTGAAATTTGCAATCTCTAAATTGAAAACCACAATCTCTTTGATTTTTATAATATTTTTAATTGATGATGTGTTTTCTGTTCTCAAAATTGCCCTCATCTCTCTCTCTCTCTCTCTCTCTGAGTGCGGCGGAGCTTGTCGGGGACAGTGTCGACAAGGTCTTAGGTGAGGATGGTCTAGGCGATGGCCATGCCGATGTTATCGGCGCTGAAGACGGAGATCTTGGTCTGGCTATTGGTGCGGCGCCGTGGATGAGTATGCACTACACATACGCACATATGATTGTCTCATTGCTCTTGATTCCATCTTCATTCCTTTAATTCCATCAAACCCAATTGGCAACGATGAACTTTTTGTTTGGAGTCTTGGAGGAGTATGGTGTTATTCTGTCCATTATGCAGCTTGTAGATGCACTCTCTCTCTCTCTCTCTCTCTCTCTCTCTCTCTCTCTCTCTCTCTCTCTCTCTCTCTCTCATTGAGAATAGGTTTTTTTTTTTTTAAATCTGGTATTGATTGTTCAAGCCACCAGTTTATTCACTAGCTCCAACAACGCACCCGATTCGAACCCAAATCCACCACTACCAAATTGACAAACACCACCAACAAACTTGATAGCCTTAAAGATTAATTTGTATGTTCTTCCTTCAAAGAAACCTTTACTCAACAAAAGAAAAAGAAAATTGAATCCTTTCTTTTTTCTGATTCAATCTCCACCTTCCTTATGAATATCGATTTTCTCATATCTATCTCAAAGATGCCCATGAGACTGTGTTGTAAGTGATTGATTTAGTTGGTCTGGTCAGCATCCTAGGTATGTTGGGTTGAGAAATTTTTCACTTCTAATCGAAAGAAGAAATTAGCTTTCTTTGGGAGAGAAGAAATTAGCTTTCTTTGGGAGAGAAGAAATTGATTGGCAGTAGAGAAACTCAAACTAGAAGAGAAACGGGAAAAACTAGAGAAAGAGATCAATGAGGGTATTTCTGGAATATAGGAATTTCATTGATTACAAATATATTATAAAAATCAAATGGAGTGTGGTTTTTAATTTGGGGAGTGCAGATTTCACTCCCTTTTTTTTTTTTTTTTTAATTGAAGAGGAAAAGGTTTTTAACTTTAGGTTCTTACCTTTTATGGTTAAAAACCAATTTTAATTCTTTTAAATACAATAAACTATAGACAAAATAGAGCACTTGTCAAAAGTGTCGACCGTATAGTGACCATACCTGAGTGGAGAATGACTCAAAACTTATAATTGATGCACTGGACGATTATATTGCAATTCTTGCATGCGTGAAAACATTTTCAATAAATAATATTATCTCATTTTCTCCCATATAATGTACCTTTTGGAAAGAGAGAAATTGAGAAAGTGCTCTAAAGGCTTTTGTAGTTTTTTTTATTGTTTATTTAAAATGTTTTTTCTTACGGAAAAATAAACATACATGAATATTGTAGATTTATGTGATTTTTTTTCCGAACACTATTCATGATTTTCAATTTAAATTTTTCACTAGAAATGTTAGTACTCACATATTTTGTCTATAGTTCAATCTTGAGATACATTTTTTCGGCATTTGGTTATATTCTTTCAATTTCTGATAATAGTTAAAACAAACAATGAATCCGAATCTGTGGACGAAGTCCTGTAATCAACTAGAGAAAAAAGGTCATCCAATAAGGACTATAGAATAATCTATATACTGGACTAAGAAAAGTTCTTTAAAGACTTATCTACATAATATTTAGGATTAAATTCAGTTTAGTCTTTCAAGCTTTAGGCCAAATATCAATTTGGTCCTTTTTTTTTTTTTTAATCAAACTCATCCTTAATCTCTCAAATTGCATCAATCTCGTCCAAAATTTAAATTTAACTCCTAATATGACATCATGCACTGAGCTGGAGCAGACAAGGAGGTCCCACATTTTTGATTTTGAACCCATAAGAAGAGCAAAATGGACATTTCAAATTTAATCTAATTTCTTTTTTTTTTTTCTCTTAATTTTCTCTCCTTTCTCCCTCGCACAAATCTGAAACCTCCTTCTCTCTCATTCCCAGCCGCCACCCCAGACTCACTACCCTGACTCGCTCGACTCGTCGCCGTGCTCCCTCAACACCGACTCCTGGGACGACCCTCTCCCGCCGGCGTCCAGGCTCCGGCTGATGTGCAGCTACGGCGGCCACATCGTGCCGCGGCTGCAAGACAAGTCGTTGTGGTACGTCGGTGACGACACTCGAATCGTCGTCATGGACAGGAACACTTCGCTCGCGGACCTCTCGAATCGGCGATGCTCAACTGTGGCTTCTCCGACTCCACCTCCGTTAACTGTTTGCTCGGCCTAGACTACGGTGGCGGCGGCGGTGCCGGTGCCAGGAACAATTCAGATTCAAAAGGAGGAGACGCGGAGGCTTCTGCGGCGGCGAATTGCAGGATCAGAAGTCGTTTGGGTCAACATCGTCGTGTCCGTCGCTGGCGAATTTGCCTCCGATTCGGGTCCACGTGGAAGACGGCGGTGGGAATGGAGCGCAGGATCAGAAGGTTGGGATTGGAGCAGTTTACTCAGATGACGAATGATCCGATCACGGTGGATATCGGAAACTGCTTCCTCCTCAGCCTCAGCAACAGAGTCTACCTCCTCAGTGGCAGCCCAAATCTACTGGAATTTTTGATTTGCCGTCGCCAGATTCAGTGTCAATGTATGCTTTGCTTGTCACCTACAAACTAATTTTCTTGTTTAAACTGTGCATGAGTTTCTTAGGCCTTCATATCATAAATAGAATTGAATGTTCTTTGACTTGTGCTCCAAATTTGCATGTTTAGATCATACCATTATTGTTGATTGGATGATTGATTATGATCGAGTAGTTGATTGTGGCATTTCTCTGCGTTGTTGGATTTATTTGCTGTGATCATAGTTTATCAAATCCTGCCATATCTCGCCCAAAACCTGTAATTTATCAAGAACCAGTAGCTCAAATACTCGTTGTAACCCCCACAAGGTTCTGATCAGAGAGTGTGGAGTTTGGTTGAGGTGGTGGGTAGTGGGAGCTTGTGAGCAGAGATTCATGGTGGCTGGGAATGAGAGAGAGAGAGTAGAGAGAGAGAGGTTTCAAATTTGTGCGAGAGAGAAAGGAGAGAAAATAAGAGAAAAAAAAATTAGAAATTTGATTAAATTTGAAGTGTCCATTTTGCCCTTCTTGTGGGTTCAAAATCAGAAATGTGGGACCTCCTTGTCTGCCCGAGCTCAGTGCATGACGTCATTTTCAGAGTCAAATTCCAATTTTAGACAAGGTTGATACAATTTAAAAGATTAGGAATGAGTTTGATTAAAAAAAAAAAAGATGGACAAAACTAATGTTTGACGAGGGAGTATTCAGAGCACCGCCGTGCATTTGCACCAACACAAATAAATGGTTAGATTGCATTAAATACATTTTTTGTTTATTAAAAATAAAGTTGATAATAAATATCAAGGGTTGAGATTATTTTATAAGGGTTGGGTCACTTGCACTGTCGGTGCATAGAATAATTTCCAATGTTGGACCTAAAGGATGTGAAGCATTCAATGTACTTTATGATAAGTATATGCCATCCAAAGCATATCCACGTATTTGAGAGCATAGCATTCTTAGTTTTCTTCTTTATTGATGAGGACGAGATATCAGAACTTAAGCGAGCCATCATTTAGAGATTTAGAGAAAATATCACCAAGTTGAATGAATCAATCAATCTAAATGGTTGAGACTTGCCATAAATGTTTTTATCTTATGTTCTATTTTGAATTGACACATAAACAAATTAATGGAAATTATATCTTATGTTCTATTTTGAATTGACACATAAACAAATTAAATTTATATCTCCACTTGGATTGTTGATTTTAACCTCCCCAAGTCATTATCAAATGTCTTTAATCATCTAACAACTACTAGCTAGCTTCCTATTTGAAGAAGTAATTAAAAAGTATGAGGATAACAATATCAATATATGCATATCCAAAACAAAATAAATTATGTCGCCTTTAAAGTGAGACTAGCAAGTCTAAGGTTTGAAATGGTCGGACTCACATGGAGTGGAAAATATGTGTATGCCCGCCCACTCCCTAAGAATTATTTGGTCTCTGTTTTGTCCCCTTGCTTTGTTCATCTCCAAATACATACTAATCAGTAATGACACAAAACATATATAGAACGACTTAATAGACTCTTCCAAGTTCCTCAATTACATAAGTATTGGAGCAGTTGAGGCTAGGGGAAACTTTTCTCATCATTTCTGTTGTGGATTGTGATTCCCTTTTGTCCTCACTATTACGTAGGTCAATATTTTTTTTCTAGTGCATGTATATAAACACCTACAAGGTGGTTTTCTTTGTCATGACAAAGATAATAGGACAATAGTATTACCCAATCGTAACCATGGTACAAAGAGTAGTAGGACAATTGCATAACGTAGGACATATGTTTTAATTACTCAAAAAAATACTAAGACGGCAACGAAAAATCTTCAAAACGTATATTAAAATATAATTTACTAAAATAAAAAGCAGCAGATAATGACAAAGAGTTGTCCAAAACAGAATTCTCGAGGTTCACCTCTCAAAATATGCTTGAAAATGACATGTCGCCTAATGATGCTATCACGAAGATGTCTCGAATGAGAAACTTAGGCACTAAAAGGGATATGAACGTCATACACTTGATTAGAACTCTAGCCACGCGAACATACTTGAGACCTCGAGAAATAGTTTGATGCAATCTTTCTAGAATAGTAATCGCTTCAGCCACCAAAACGTCAGCATAACCACCTTTACTTTGTTTGTATTTTGAGATGCCAACTGAAGATTAACATAGTGGTCTAGTTGCAAGACGGTTGGGAGTTGGGTTTCATTGAACTTTTGTTAGGTGTGGCGCTAAATAGATAGGGCATGTCAATATTGATTTAAGATTTAGCGTGCCAAGGAAAAGTCCAATGTTAAACATATATATATATATATAGTTGCCTCCTCATCTGGTAGCATAGGTCACATGGGAAACTTCCCGACGAGTAAATGCATTGCATATTTTAAGCTTCGAATAGAAATTATACATTACTATATAGTTTCAATTTTATAAAGTGTGCATGGAAAAAGAGGTGGAACATGTCTATTTGTTTATTATATCGAATTGAATAGTATGAGTAGGGTTTTCCATGAGTAGATGGTTTGGATCGAGCGCAATATCGATGATCGCCGGCCTCCAAGAAAATCAGACGGCTGGAACAAACAAGATCATCTTTTTTGTGTGTATTTAGATCGCTATTTAATTATATCAATAAACGATTATTTTACACAATTAAAAGTTAAAACTAGCTCCTTAACATGTCTCCATATGTCAATTGACTTTTATTTTTTTTAAATTAAAAAAGTTACAGCAATTTATTTTTTGATTTTGGAAAGATTCTCCTTTTTTTCATGGGATACTTTATAAATTTTTCAAATACGATGTAGTTTATTGACTATCTTATCCTCATATTGAAATAATTTATTTATTAAAATTTATATTATCATTATTATGTGAGTGCATATATAATAGTTCAAAAATTTAACCATTCACTTAAGAATTAACTTAATTATATAAGATATAAGATACACATAACGTTAAGTAAGACAAATAATTTTACATTTCACTTATTATAAGGGGCCCGCGTATGGTATGGGGCAGTTTTCTAGTCTTCATGGCTATAATGAAGCTCTTTGACTCCATAACATGCAAAGACTTGTTAATCATTAATATATCCAACAAGTCACATGCATGTATTATTGAGCATCTTACTTGACTAGTGAATCAAAATCATTAATGTTAAATAAAATTAAAATAATACGTAAGGGTCAGTGAACGACTAAACTATTTGCTAGTAATATTTACATCATTGATTTGGCACTACTTTCCAAAGGAAAAAAAGTCGCACGGATGGCTTAATTATGATTGTCCGAGAGGCCCCTCTATTTATTTATTTTTTTGAGGAGAGCATTTTAGTAGTTGATTTGGTTGGTTTGTAGTTCTTTGAAAAAAAAAAAAAAAGAAGGTTTGTATTTTGCCTAGAAAATATAAAGTTTCTATGTTGGGCCTGTGCAGCTCGTTAGGCCTTAAATCATATTATGGGTTTTGAAGTGAAAGTAGTCCATGCAGATGAATCACAATTTATTTCAAATGGGCTGATGCTTGTTTTAATACAACCCACCACTTTGGGTCGTTTATCCTTCAAATTAGTAGAGACAAAGACCCAGAAGTGGGCAACACATTACCAAAACATAAGAAACCTAAAATGAAATAAGCCCTACAAGCATCCAGCCCAGTTGCAAACCCTTTAAGGAGAGGTAAAAGCTTGTGGAGGGTAAAAAGCCAAACATGCGTGTGACACAAAGAAGTCACGAGATTTGCTGCCAAAACTTGAAAGCCAACCAAATTGTTCCAACGCAAGAACACCATGCAATATATCCATCAAAAGACACAAGGTGCAGGATAATTGGAACAAATAGATGGACCAGACTCATACGTGATTTAGTTTTGATTTGCTCCGCATGAGCTAATGCTCATTTTAGTGGCGCAATGACTTGTATGAAGGTCGTCATAAATGAAGCCCCAATAGCTTAATAGCTTCAAAAACGCCATTGTACATTTTTATTGGTCAATATGATCAGCAAGTCAAATGAAATCTTTAATAATGGCGTAGCTTTGGTTTCTGGTGGTAGTTAACTAATTATAACTTATGATTTACACTTGATATTTAGATCATGTAGGTTTTAGTTAGGAGGATTCAGTGCACTTACACCGAAATAAATGAATTGTTAGATTATATTAAATACACTTTTAGGTTATTAATAAAAATATTAATTATAAATATCAAGAGCTGAGATTATCTTATAAGTGTTGAGTTATTTACACCATCGGTGCATATAATAATTTTTACTTCAAAACCCATTTTTATCGTCTGGCATTCTTGAATTTGATTTTTAAAAAAAAAAAATTCCTTCAAATGAGTGAAGATTCTTCAAGACAATCCGTTCAGCAAAAGAGGAAAATTAAAGTGGGTCTAGGATCCCTGCCACATTGCAATTAAGGATGGATGCCACGCGTCTCCGACACCAAAAGTGGCATACAAATCACAAAGTGCAACGTCACCTACTATTTCTGGACCTACTCAATACACTTGGCCAAACCCGTACCTGATAGTTCCCTAGACATCTTTGCCCCTGTGTAGACGATGGCGATCCACCATGTCGATTCCACAGTCAACATGCACGCAGTGCTTTCCCCATCACTACTGAACAGTTTTCAGATAATATGGGGGAAATAGAAAGTTAAGAAAAATTTCACAAATGGTCACTCAATTATGACTCATTCGACACTTTGGTCACTCAACTATTATATTGTCAATCACTTAACTCACTTTGTTAATTTTTTTTATTAAAAAAAATAATAAAAAATACTTTTTGGGTCACTTAAGTGATTGACAGTGTAATAGTTGAGTGACCAAAATGATATATTTGAACCTTCAGTGACCAAAGTGTTGAATGAGTCATACTTAGGTGACCATTTGTGGAATTATTCCTAGAAAGTTAGGAAACTCATAATGAAAATTAGTATGATATTTCGAAACGTGTGATGCAATGAAGGTTTAAATTTCTCTAAATCAAAGAACAACCATACCAGATTTTATATAACTTACCTTACAACTTAATTTTTTTCAAAAACAAAGTCGATGACATAATTAGCCTTCTATATCTTTTAGGGCACCAGATGTTAGACACATATGCGTCGTATTCTTCCTCAAGCAAACCAAGATGAATCATGCATGACATAGGCCTGGATAAAGCTCCAAACTTTGCCCTAGTTTCACTTTCTGTAACCGAGATAAGACGGATAACCAAAATTATGACCATATCACCATGCCAATCGTATTGAAAAGAAAAGAACCATCTACAAGTTTTCATACCAGAATTTCCTTGTGGACTTCACCTTATCCATAGCAGCCAAAATCACTGCTCTTAATACGACATAGAATTCAAGCAAGTCCTCGTTATTTTATCTTTTTATTGGGTCGGAAAGCAAAGCGAGTCTGAACCAAAGACATTTGGTGCATGTTTATATTGAGTCATTGAGATCCATACCTTACCCAGTCAACTAAGAAATTCCTAGTAAATAAGGCATGCAGGTGGCTGCCCCAAATGACCGACCTATCCTCTTTCTAGGACTTGCTAATTGTTCTTTGACCAAAACCAGACTCCAATTAAGCACCATGCGCCTGGACTAAACCCCATTAATCAAATTGGTTTAAACCTAAAGTTGGTGACCCATCCATGTACACGCCTAAGAAAACAAAGACGCTTTGACTCTATCTGCACCAATGAAGTAATAATATAAAGCTAATGGCCAACTGAACCGAATACTTGGACAGGATGAACATGATGGTCATTTTGACTGTAACAAGAAAGGGCTAGTTGGGTAGAAAAATTGTATTAATTACACGCCTAAGAGTCGTCTCTAATCGAAGTCATAACTTAACCTCCAACCCTTTTCGCAATTTGCTTATATACCTTCTCTTCCTTTCTCACTGTTCACGAAGAAATAGTGCCCTTCTCGTTTCCTCGTTCGAGTATATATAGTCTTCAATACGTTCGTAACTCTCTTCAAGGAAACACTGAAACAGAGGTCGACATAAACAACAAGAAGAACAGGATCATATGGAGCACAAGAACATCAGCATCAACAACAACATGGAAGGAAAGGAGGGTTACAACGTAGTTCCTGTTCATATGCAAGTCATGAGGATCAAGCAAGAGTTCGAGAAAATCAAGCACCCTTCTCTGTCTATGGAGCCGCCGGCAGAGATGAGACGTTTGCTTCTCCGGGAGATTAACGGGCAGCGGTCTCGTTCGCCCCTCGGATTGGCAGCGGTTTAAAAGTTTATGCTTCTCTAGTTCTCTTTGTTTCCTTGTAGCTTCTGTCCAACCAGAGTATTGGTGCTTGGTTGTTTGGGGTTCTATTTTGGTTTGTGTACAGTGGGAAACTCAGAGGGACATAGTGAAATAAATCTCAACACTTTTATGTACTCATCTTTTATGGGTTAGTTTTGCAGTTAGGATTATCATATATCATATATTGTGTTGTTATACTTTTACCATTAGTCTCTCTCTCTCTCTGTTTCTCTGTGTTCATCATGCATATTCACAAAATTATACATAGAAATTAACCAATTTGTGGGAAACTGGGAATCAATGTCTTCTGCTTTGTCATATTAATAACGATGCTCTTCTACCATGCCTTGTTCATCTGAGAATATACGTTATCTCCAAGTAAATATCTCGGGAAATTTCCAAGTTCAGAACATCCCTTTCACGGACCGAGTCCTTTTCAATTTGTTTTTTGGGTATTGATGTGTATAATACGTATACTAATGAATGGATGAACTAAATCTCCAGTGACCAAATTCCCCTGAAGATGTTTTTAATTAGCTGACGTGTTCAGACACATGGTTTGAAGAGAAAATGCCCTTTCAATTCTACTACTTCTTTTGTTCCATGATCAAATTCAATTGTAGTACTTGAATAAAAATAAATAAAAGAACAGCTGAAGAAGTTTCTGATCAAGACCAGGCCATCCTAATGAGTGAAAAGGTCCATCCACAACTCATTTCTCCGCCTAACATCATCAGCTGTATTCATAGCAAGAACAAAATTATAGTGTTAACTATAATATCATATCCTGCAAAAAGAGTCGATTGATTTTTTTCAGTTTGATACACGATTAAAGGGAAGAAAGACTAGTGAATTAATGCTATAGAGGCTACATTTCAGAAACATGCTACTCATATTACTGGAGCAAAATAAATCATAATAACGAGGCAAAATAAATCATAATAACGAGGCAAAACAAACATTATAAGAGAGTTGTGAGCAAACATTCTAAATTTAAAATGATTCTAGATTCCGATACCGTTGCAATTTAGCCTTGAGCAGTGGCTGTTTCTTTCGATGAAAGTAACTTCACCCTCCTTGTGAGATCTCTCATCACATCTATAATGACACTTTTCTTCTGAATTCTGAATTGGATAGCCAACTCGGTAGAATCTGAAACACCCCTTTGCAACAAGGATTCATCCTCCATGATTTTGGTTGGGAAGTGTCCGAGTGCAATCACACATAGTGCAATAATGGTGCGAAAAGCAGCTACCTCATTTGCAATACCAAGGGGCGCTTCAACTGATATGGATTTAAGTATATTTAAATCATGCTTCTGCACTGCTTCTATGTCACTGGCAAGAACAACTCTCAAGGCTGCCAACAGTCGTCCTTCAACCAACTCTGAACCCCCCAAGCATACCTATCAGGCAAAACAACAGAAACACTTAAATGTTACAATGAATGCCAGAAATTGTAAAGAAGGAAGTGCTAGATAGTTTTAGTGCAATTAACAATTTAACATCAATATGAGAAAATTTTCAAGTACGGATAAAGCTTTGATACAACCAATAGTGAAAATTCATTGATTAAAGGAATTATGAAGCGAGATAATAGTGACAAGATGTTTTCAGGGAAGCAGAAACCTTGAGAAAAGGAGCCTCCCCGTCTAAATTTAGCTGGCATAATATTTCTTTCTGCCATGGAGCTGGTGCAGAAAAGTGGGGTGATGATACTCCAGCAGCCATACTCGCAGCATCCAAAAATGCTCCATCATATTTCAGCTCAATACAATCGTAGGGGTTTGAAGGTACCACAAATCCATAATCCAGTAGGAAAAGATCATTGTTTAAACCTCCATAGTTGAGTTCTAAGCAATCGTTCTGTTTGATCTCTGTTTCGGCCACAACCTGGAATGGAAGAATCTTAATTGAGAAAACAGAACTGTAACTAATGTTCTTTTCCTTTATTTTAATGGTTTGGCGACTTTGAGAATAAATTGAAAATAAATGAAACCTTTACTAGCATCTTCTTGCTCCTGTCATCTTGGTCTTGAAGTATTCGCGCATTTGGCTTGAAACTATGGTTGCACATATCGATAAGAGGAAGCATCATGGGGACATCATCGTAGATCTCATCTGCAAGCTTTTTACCATATAAACGGAATGCCCGAGAGGAAACTGCTGACATGGCCCATCCAAGGGCTGACGCACCCACAGCTTGGCCACCAAAAGGGTGATCACTTGGTTTGTTATCTTCAAGAGCATGTCTGACTTCTTGTTCAAATTCAAGAAGAAATCTGCATCTCTTGTTTACCTGGAACAAGAAATCACTAGTAAATTAAACCTTTCTGTGGAAGTGACATAATTATCAAGATAAGAGTCTCAAATGAGCTATTGTTGCATGTTGTTCAAATCAAGGTTGTTGAACTTCGATGTATACAAAGGTGTTAGATTTGTCTACATCCCTACATTTTCAAATTAAGGAGCCAACTTAGAGTGTGTGATTCTCTTCCTTAAATTTTATGTTGTCGAATAAAGTACCTGGTAAAGAACTGGGGCATACTGCAAATTCTTTATGTCCTCCCCAGGGAAGAAGATAGGTACGTTAAACGCTTCAGGGAGGTTGCTAATGTATGGCCACCAGAAGGATCCAACTCTGGCTCGTTCTTGAAGAAGCTTCAAACCCAATTTCATTGCCCACAGCTCGTCTGCCAAATGCTTCCAGTGTCCAATTTATTCATATTCAAAACTCAGTACAACCTAATGTACAAAACTTTAAGTTACTAAACTATGCAAAATAGAGAAAACCTATAGTACATACTATATAGTGGTAACTGGTAAGGTTTTGATCACCTCTAAAAAAGCTTCATACAAGAAGCCATTCCCATTAAGGAGCTCATTCAGAACTGACAAAACATTCCGATAACATAGTGACACTAGTTACTGCTAATTTAGTGAGGTCAACACAGCATATCATGTGCTGCACTATTGAAACACAGCTAACTAAACATTCAAATCCCCTGGAAATGATACTAATACATCAAAAGGTTCAACCTTCACTGCTTTTCGAACAAAACCAAACCGAAAAATAGCACCCATTAACCACAAAGCATAACACTTGACAGTCCATACACAAAAATTTGGAGCACAAAAGTGTGAAACAAAAACACTTACCGGGAACTTGGCGAGCCAAATTAGCAAGAACAGCGTCAGTCCCATCTCCGCCGTCCGATTCAAGAGGGCCAAATCTCAAGGGTACGTGCTCGGGAAGAACAACAAGCTCGGACCCTTTTGGAATTTCCTCAGAAGCCACGAGTCCAAGACCAGAGGAAGTGTCTTGAGCTATCTTCACGGCCTCGTGAACGAACCCACCTTCCCGGCGGACCCATTTGATAAGGTCCGGTGGGTGAGGGGCCAGACGCCCAGGATAAGAGGCTGAGGCTAAAGCTGAGGCGGCGCAACTTAGAGGCCGAATGGCCGTGAGAGAAGCCATTACCATCTTTGAAGCTGCCATTCTGAACCCCACTTCAGTCCCTAAAAATTTAGGTTGATTGAGGTTTCAGCAGGCTTTGCAATTTCTTCATCTACCCAGATAAAATTACAGTTTGGTTTCTACATAGAAAGACTTTTTACATCTGTAAACCTTGCTTTGTACCCATCAAATTTTTTTTTTATTATTATTTTTTTTAACAATGAAAAGTTCAAGTTAGGGAGAGGCTGCTCCCTAATCATGGCCGTTGAACCACCACCAAGGCTCGTGATGAAAGAGCCCGACTTCTAATTTAGTGGCTGACTGCATGCACATTATGGAAGTGGACAGATCTCGCTAGTCCCAAGGTTTTCCATCTTGAAAATCCGTCGATGACCAAATTGGACCGCTATTGCTTCCTTCTACTCATTAGTGTAATGGTGGATCTATGAGTCTCACCGTGTTCTCCTATGGTGGCGGCACAAGCATTAACACGGTTAACTATCAATAGGAAATTTTGAGATGGTTGGAATTTAAACTTAGGTGGAAGTTCCACTCAAATCCACCAATAGAGACTTTTAAGAATGTTGGGACTTGAATTTGGGTGGGGTTTAATTCAAAATTCAAACCCGAGTCTTGCCAATCCTGCCGAAGTGCCAAGCCCATCGGCACAATAGCACCCACATCAATTTTATCTTAAGAGTGTGTTTGGATGGAGAAGTTTTAAATACACACTCCTAATTACTTAATACACACTCCTTACTCAATACACCTACCATTTAATTTCTCATTATAACATTTTACTAAATACACAACCCAAATTACCTATAATATCCTTAAACTAAAAAAAACCATGAAATACATTATTTAACTACATTAAGGCTACTATTTAATTTTATTAGTATATATAATTGACCATATTAATTACTTATGTTAGTTATTGGGAAATCCACAAGGATTCATTATTGTTCCCTTCAAAGTTCAAATAGATCGATGCTTAGAAATGGGTTTTATATTATTTGAGTTCTCATCCACCAAACACCCTATTGATCAAGTATAAAATTTTGAGTCGAACATTCAACCAAAACTGTATCAGTAATTCCTCTATAATGGCGGACTACGAAGTTGTCATTGGATGGTTAAACAAATTAACAATTACAAAGTTTTATACTTGTGCTGTTTTATATTAGATAATAAATTGACTAATTATAACTTTTAGAAAGAAAAAAAAAGAACTAAAAACTTAAAAAGTAGGAGTAAAGTGATATGTTTTAAAAACATTTAATGTCATTGATTTCGAAATTCTAAATTATATGGTCTCTCGCCCTATTTAATTACAATTTATTTAAGGAAAATTTAAATTATATGGTTTCTAACTTTATTCTTGTTCTAAATGAGGATGTCATGTATAGAAATTTATTGCGTTTATAATTATAGAATAATATAAGGAAGATACGATTATTTTTATTTTTCTTATAATATATAGATGTCTATTTTAGTCATTTAACCTACCTATAAAATCTGATTTGAAATATAAAATAATAGGAAATGTGTATTAAGTAGTTTGGGGTGTGTATTTGAAACTTCTCGTTTGGATGAGAGAAAAAATAATGAAATTTAATTGAAATGAGGATTTCATAATTCCTAAAATCCAATTCCCTTGTTTGGCATTATCAGATTGGAAATTTTAAATTTCTCTTTGAAAAAAAACGAAGGAATTCATTATTTAAATTATTCTTCACTTCAATTTCCACCAAAATAGGTATCATTTACGAATTCCTTTGCAGTATTCAATTTTTATTTCCAAAACAAGATTTTTTCTATTTTATCTTTTTATTTGTTTTAAACTTTCTTAATTTATTACACATTTCAAATCCTAAATAGATGCAACCAAACAATAGAATTTACAATTAATGAAATTTTAGATTGATAGAATTAAAGATTCCATCATTTATAATTTCCTAGAATTTTATAATTTTCTCATCCAATAAAAGAATTAATCCCATTGTACATTTTCTATTAAAAAACGTGTTCCTTATTTTCTATTAAAAAACTTGTTGCTTATTGGTTACACAAGATCCTACCTTTTTAAGCACATTTAACCTCAAACACCAATTAAAATAGTGTGGCTTGATAACACTGTCAATTTGTGGGGAGTGGGGACAGTGGTCACAAGTCAATCTCCTAAAAAAGCAAGAAGCTTCTGTTCTTTCTCCGTATGATCCCATCAATGTGGGAAGAGATCACAAATTTTGATAAGGGTTTGTTCATGTTCATGCCATAACAGGTAAATTACGTCAATTACAAAATGACAGATTGGTTTCTTTATTTATGGTAAGCAAATTTATGATATATTAAGCATGCACTGATTACTGTAGCAACCAGACTTAGTATTGCGGACTATTGCCTTCCTTTTTTTTCACAATCCACTGTTTTCATGACATTGTGTCATCATTTCATGTGTAATTTTGTCTAGTCTAAATGCATTGTTTAACAAAATTGGAAAATTACAGCACGCTAATGCCACTATGTTCGTGCTGGCGTGTGGAATTTTATCGGGTTTAAATGCCATAATGTGATAATGTAATCAAAGTAAAAAAATTACTGGGTGCTGAACTTTGAATGCCAATTAGATCGGAATCATTATACAAAGATGGAAATGTTAATATGATGATCATCAAATCATGCATATACCCAGAGGAAAAAAAAAACCCTACCAAATGAAGAAAGCGTAGTCTAAATTCTTCTAAACAATGATCGACAGAGATCGATGAACAATGACTCAAAAATCAGAATTCTTTGATTGCTGATTTTTGGCTCAAATTGGATTAAAAAACTGAATCAATCTCTGATTTTTGTTTCAATTACCAACAGGTTGAGGTTGAGGTTGAGCATTATTCTCAAAACGCGACCCCATCATCATCATTTCTTTAAACTCCTCAAAATTGATCATACCGTCGCCGTCGGCATCGACGCCGCTGATCATTTTCCGGCACTCGCCGATCGAGCACTCGTCGCCCAAGCTCCTCAGCACCTCGAAGAGCTCCTCCGCGGAGATCGAGCCGTTGCCGTCGATGTCGTAGACGGAGAAGGCGTCCTTGAGATTCTGCAACGCCTCGGCGGAGTCGATCCCCTTGGTGTTGAGCTCCACGAACTCCTTGAAGTCGATGAAGCCGTCGCCGTCGGCGTCGACCTCGAGGATCATGGACCGGAGCTCGTCCTCCGTCGCCGGGTGGCCCAGGCTGCCCATGATCGCGCCGAGCTCCGACGACGAGATCTTGCCGTCGCCGTTGACGTCGAATTTCTTGAAGACCTGCTCCAGCTCGGCGATCTGCGCCCCCGTGTTGAACGACGGTGACCGCATCACCGCCGGCTGAGCGGCGCCGGCGCTGGAAGGAGTGGATTTCTTCTTCCGGGAGAAGAGGGATTTGAAACCCATAGTCGGAGAATTTGGGTGGATTTGAAATTGGGATTTTTGTGATTGGATCAGTAAAGATAAAAGAGAGAGAGAGAGAGAGAGAGGGAGAGTTTGGTTGGGATTTGGGAAATGGGAAATGGGAGATTTTAATTTTTATTGGGAGGAGCAATAATAACTAACTAACTCGGAAAACAGAATCCAACTGAATCTCTCTCTCTCTCTCTGGAAAGAGAGGCAGGGATTTTGCGTGAATCGAATTTCTGTAGTTACAGTACACCTCACACACACCAACTATATGACACCCTCAATAACTAACGGTGATTATGCTTTCCACGTGTCGCCCAGTCAACAAACTTTACCGCGTTCTGGTTACAAGTATTTGGGTAGTTTTGGGTCAGGTGAAACTGTAAAAACGGGTAGTTTTTTTTTTCCAGGTTTCCATTAGGTAGGAACAAGAAAAACTACCGTCAATAATTTGAAAATGCAGACATGGGTTGGTTTGTTAGGGTTGATCTTACTCATTGAGGAGTTGGGAATTCCGTCTTGAATCAGGAGTCAGGACTAAGTCCAATTTGTTATCTTGCGACAATTTTTTTTTTTTTTTTTGAGTCCTTAAAGGGTTAGGAACCATATATAATTGTTTCCATTTCGAATTAGGATTAGTCCATGATTATCTTATTTTGGATTTATCATATATATATATATATATATGAAGATGAGTAGTTTGGAGATGTATAATGTGTAATCCGTTAAGGTAAAATTGAATGGGGCGAAAATTCGAAGACCAAATAATGCAAAGAAATGTAAGCCAATACCAAAAAGAGCAACATTATGGTATGAGTCACATGGCTTCATTCTTAGAAAAACAATATCTAATTTAAACCCAATTGCCAATAGATAGACCAAGCCGAGCTTGATTCTATACATTGTTTTGCAAGAATTAGGTTTTTAATTGCGTGATTCTTAGTATAGATAATCATAAACATGATATAAGATCACTAAACTCGTCGCCCCCAAATTTGAGTTATACGATGACAACAAATATTTTGGTCAAGAATCAAAAACATATTCACTATTCAGCATAAGAAACGATGCTAATCAAAGTAATGTTTGATCTCAAATTTATATACACAGACCTAACACTATAATGACTATATAATGTTTCGTTTTTGACACCCTCCTTTCGGGGATTTGATGTTTAGGCCATTGGCCCATTGATATCAAGTTTACAACGGAAATTTCCCATTAATTGTGCTATCAAAAATCAGTAGCCCTTTTCTAATGGCCGGGTAGTAATCTCATAAAAGCTCACAAAACTTATGACCTCCCTTGTCTTCACTTTGCAGAGCTTACTCTGCATCCAGCGAATGACCTCATCCAACCGCTCCGGCAAAACACCGAGCTCCTCGAGCCACTTGTCACCCGCGGGTAACTTCACATTCAGAACCCTAGCAGCCACCACGACTGACCCAACCGCAATGTACTTTGGCTTGTACTGCAAGCACAGCGATGTCTTGAGCCACTCCTCCACAAGACTCCACGCCACCTCAGTAAGCAGGCCGGTGATTTTATCATCAGTAGTCAACCTCTTCAGCGCTGCAACGAGAGCCTTGTAGGGAAGCTCAACATCAAGATCGAACCCGATCGTCTTTAGCACTATCATCTCCGCCGCTAGGATCAGTTCTTTCTTCTCCCTCCTCAAAATCTTGACTCTCTTTTCGCAAAACTCGTCTCTTTCTCTCACGTCGTGAGGATTGATCTTGTACTTCATCATCAGGCTCGTGATCCGGTCCTGGATCTCGCGGCAATAAACCACGGAAACGACGTCGCTGAGGGATCGAGGCGTGTCTTGGACTTTGCTAGCTAGAAGGATACATGAAGAGGCCACTGTGTGCCAGCAGTTCTTGGCGTGAGACTGACGCGCGTAGAAGCGGTGGCACAGCATTATTGCGGTGGCTATGGTCAGGTGAGGCAGTCTCAATTTCTGACCGATCTGTTGAATATGGGAGCAGTACTGGGATCGGAGTTTTGACTCTTTGCCGACGGTGATGCCGTCCCGGCGAGATGGGGAGTTGAGCTCCAGCTCTCTTCTGGTGAAGTACCGGCTGCGACTCATCGGGATTGGTTTCGGAATAGGGGAATGGATTTTCAGGCAGAGGAGAAGGATATGAAGGAAGAGAAGAGGAAAGGTTACGAGAAATGTAGGAGGAAGTATGATCGAATTGGGAATGAAGAGCTGGACTTATATAGAAATGTTTCAGTCCCTAAGCGGATAGGAAATACTTACCCGTTCCCTGTGGAAGTGGGAATTGTCAGTATTTCCTTTTCGGATTGGGATTTATACTCGAAATGGGAATAACCCGTGTTCGATTAATTCCTTGGTGACATGTCTTAATCCATATTGTAAATTCTTTTGTAATATAATTAATAAAAAGTAAATTGATTGTATCTACATTAAATTATAGCCCGTTGGGTTCATTGCAATTCGCAAGGAAAATGCTTAAAATCCCAAAATGTTATACAAAAAACCAATACCAAATAAGGTGGCATGTGCCACATCTTCATCTTAATCCTAATAATTTCTCACATGTCTTCCTATTTTATTCTTTTTCATTTAAAATAAAAATCAACAATTAATTTTTTTTTTTTGATAGAACACCTCCAGAGTCCTCTACAGTGAAGATGACCCACCATAGCTATAGCCATAAAATCATGAATACAAGCAAACACAATGACAAAATTATAGACAAGAATCCGACAAAACTGTCAAAGAAGGGCAAATCGTGCATAGACACTTTACTATTCCTCCGGCCTCCGATCCAAAGCCAAGAATTCTTACTACATCGGCATCTTCCGCACCCTTCCTCAAGTGCCTTAATCAATAGTTAAAGAATTGAAGGTCGATGCTTCTAATTTCTAAAAATGAACGTCATCTTAGTTAGATTACATGACTTGTTTCAGTTATGTTTAATTTTTTTTTCTCTTATAAAAAAAAAAAAATTGTTTAATTTTTCAAGGCTGGGTATTTATAATCATCCACCTCTTTGCTAATTGGTGCTTGTTCGAATACATAGATTTTGTAGAGGGTCCTGATATTATTTCAGGATGTTCTCTTTATGTTTATTGTAATCTGGGGTTCAGGCTCTATGTCCCCCCCCCCCCCTTGTATTCTGTAATTTCATTAATCAAGGCTTGAGGGCAACCGCACCAGCCCATTTCATCCACCTCTTTCTATGCATCTGTGAACTGTTAAATTTGCAGAGTTATAGATTGCTATGTTTGATCATCACGTCTTCCTTTTAGATAAGGAAGTTATTTAAAATTTTTTTTTTTAACTTTTTTAGGTTAATTGAAAATGAATATTATTAGATAGATAATTATCATAATATGCTGCAAATTATTTAATTGAAGATAATGACTGGATATATGCCACGTAGGATGCCACATCTTTTGGTATTAGTTTCTTGTATAATTTTTTGGTGTATGTAGCGCTATTCATTTGCAAAATGTAGTCAAAAGAATAGAGTTACCTTTTTTAAGAAGTATTTAAAGCTAGAAAAGAAGTAATGACAAAAAAGCAGTAGACAAAAGCAAAAGGCTAGTAATCATTGTGATTTCACAAGTCAATTTGAGGGCACTACATCATATAGAAAAATCATGTTTTTCAAGTTTTTCAAGTGGATCCTTTTCAAGTGCTTAGCGAGCCGAACTATGAGCCATTTGGCTCCAATTCTATTGCTCAATTGGCAATAAAACAAAAAAAAATTATTTATTGTATTGCAAGGTTTAGATTTCCTGGATATAATTCCAACAAACTTTTTCAGGCTGGACCAAACATTCAGCTCCACTTGCAAAGGCTTCTCCTATATGGCATGAAAAGTAACTCATCGCAAATCTACTTCGCTCTTACAAATACGCATTTATTGAAAGAAATCAAATAAATAAAAATAAAGAATCGTAAATTGAATTGATATTCAGACGATGTATTTCCGGTCCCAAAAAAGGTCGCCCCCGTAAAACGTAACACTAATTTTACCAACGATGTTTTACCTGGCGGATCAATTACCCCCTAGATTTGACTCCAAAATGAGAGGAATCTCAGATAATTCTCACCGGTCAACTCGTCGCATGATGGCCTCCATCAAAAAGACCCCACTTTACAGCCAGTGATCAATCAAAACCCTCCAAACAAGGCAACACCCTCAATAACACGCTTATCATTTTCTATCTTCTTCACAGAGACTCCACTACTTGATCATCATCTTCACCAGTCACACCACCTCACTTCTCAAGTCTTTGATGAAACCAGGTCGGAAAGAGTGAGCCTTTTCAACTCATAATGGACTCCAAGTCGGTGCGGTTCCTGACCCACCAGTCCTTCTTCTCCGCCGTTCGATCCGGCGACCTCGAGTCGGTGACGCAGCTGGTGGAGAAGCTCGCCAAGGACGGCGAGCCGTCGTCGGCGTCGTCCTCCGCCGTGGCTGATCTGATGGCGATGAAGAACGACGCAGGCGAGACGGCGCTGTACGTGGCCGCAGACAATAATCTGGAGGAGGTGTTTGCGTACCTGCTCAAGTTCTGTGATGTGGAGGTTGCCAAGATCAGGAGCAAGCTTGATATGAACGCCTTTCATGTTGCTGCTAAGAAGGGCCATTTGGGTATTGATTTCTATTTCTATCACTATGATTTTTCTGGGTTCTGATTGTTCATTGGGTTGGATTGGTTCAGTGAAATCGCATTTTTTGTTTTTTATTGTTTTGTTTTGTTGGGTAAAGTTTGATTTTTAATGCACTGCTACAATGATTCATAGTGAACTTTTTCCCTAAATTAGATGATTGAGATTGGATTAACTAGATGGTGCGTGGTCCTTTGTAAGCTGAGGTTTTGTTCTGTGTTAATTGTGAAAGGATATTTCCAACTCTGTGTTGAGATTTTTTTTGCTTTCTATTTTGGGGAAGAATATTTAAATCTCGGTTTGTTTTCATAAAGGAGTTGGGATATGTTGATGTATTGCAAACTGAAGAGCGAAAAGAACCATGGTTGTCATTTTCAACATGTTTTCAAGTAGATGATAGGATTCATGTGCTTATCTCTATGGTATTTGTCATCCAAAGTATCAGGCCTATAAAGCGTGAAGGTCTATTTTGTTTTGATCCGCTTTTCATATACTGAAGCTAATGCTTCATAACCAACTGTTTTCTACTTTTCTATATTAGGAATTTTCAACATGTGGCATCCAGTTCTGTATTTTTTGTGCAACATGTTTACTACAATAACCATGGCCATGAAAAAAGAAAAAGAAAAAAAAAAAAATTTCTTACTTGCTTTTATATAATTCATTGAAAATATGGTATTGACTGTTATTTTTCAGGTATTGTGAAGGCGCTGCTGGCAAAATGGCCTGAGCTGTGTAAAGTGTGTGACTCGTCAAACACTAGCCCTCTTTATTCAGCTGCTATTCAGCAACATTTGGATGTAGTCAACACCATCTTGGATGTGGACATCAGCTCAATGAGGATTGTGAGGAAAAATGGTAAAACTGCATTACATACAGCTGCAAGGTATGGGTACCTCAAGATTGGGGAAGCGCTTATTGATAGAGATCCTGAAATAGTGTGTATAAAGGATAAAAAGGGTCAAACTGCACTCCATATGGCTGTAAAAGGTGACTGCACTTCAATTGTAGAGGATATATTACTTTCTGATCACTCTATACTTAACGAACGTGACAAGAAAGGCAATACTGCTTTGCATATGGCAACAAGGAAATGCCGTCCAGAGGTATCTTTTATGTTGCAATATTAATAGTTCAATGCGTTGATGGGAGTGAAATAATTGCTTCGTTGTGTGTCTTCTCCTTGATGTTTTATTCTCTTTCTTTCAGATAGTGAGCCTTCTGTTGAGTTTCAAGGATACTGATGTCAATGCAATCAATAATCATCATGAAACTGCCATGGATTTGGCAGATAAACTACAATATGGAGGTTCTCGATCAGAAATTATAGAAGCACTGGTGGAAGTTGGTGGCAAGTATGCAAGATATGTTGGCCAAGTGGATGAAGCAATGTTACTCAAGAGAGCTGTGAGTGATATCAAGCATGAGGTGCACTCACAGTTGATACAAAATGAAACAACTCGGCGAAGAGTTTCTGGTATTGCCAAAGAACTAAAGAAACTTCATAGAGAAGCTGTCCAGAACACTACCTATTCTATCACAGTCGTTGCTGTTCTTTTTGCTTCGATAGCCTTCTTGGCCATATTTAACTTGCCTGGCCAATATATCGAAACAGGGAAGGCTAACATAGCCAATGAAGTTGGTTTCCAAGTGTTCTACCTATTGAATGCCACAGCTCTCTTCATTTCTCTGGCGGTCGTTGTGGTTCAGATCACTTTGGTGGCTTGGGACACAAGGGCTCAGCAGCAAGTTGTGTCAGTGGTCAACAAACTAATGTGGGCTGCTTGTGCATGCAGTTGCGGAGCTTTTCTGTCGATAGCTTTCGTGGTTGTTGGAAAAGGTAGTTCATGGATGGCCGTTACAGTAACAGCTGTGGGAGCACCAATCCTCATTGGCACTCTTGCAAGCATGTGCTACTTTGTTTTCCGACAACACTTTGGGTCTTTCCGGCGTGACTCTCAGAGAAACATCAGAAGGGCGAGTGGAAGCAAGTCGTTCTCCTGGTCCTACTCTGCAAATATCTCAGATCTCGACGATGAATACAACTCCGACCTTGAGAAAATCTATGCTCTGTAAACGCTATACCTAAGCGTCTTGTTTATATGTCGAAAGTAATAGTTTCTGTTCATGTACCTGTACACGTTTGTGACAATTGATCGTAGATCTTTGTATGTTAGTGTAAGTATTATAGTGATAGCTCTGCTTAAAAGTTGTGGTCATGGATTTATTAACTGAATGTGGTACAGAATAGAAAGTTACAGTGCCCAGAGCCTCTCTCTTATTGTGTTTCTCCAACTACTGGTGATGATGATCATAACTAAATTTTTCATGGCATTCTTATCTTTGTAATGGATAAATTGGTTCAGATAATAAAACACCTGGTGTGGAAAGTGGTAACTGGTCAGGTTAGTCAAACGGCTTAACATATCATGCAATTTTCATGGCTAGGGTTACTTACATCAGTTAAAGGCTTCTCGTATACTTGGGTTCAAATAATGAGTAGGTGTTCAACTGTTTCAATATACAAAATCTAAAACTAAATCACGACCGTTCCGTCAATCTAACGATTGATACAACCCAGTGAATCTACAGCACCTTCCTCCATTACAAAATCTCAGGTTTCCTTCTGCAATCCGTCGATCCTTGCGATCCCGACTGCTTCCGATCAATTGCCGTTGACTCTGCGTCTAACCATGGCTACCAGTAAGTCTTTCTCTCCAAATATTCTGGTTCTATATATAATTATATATACATGTATTGAATGTTAATGGAAGCCCTAATTGCGTGTGAAGGACTTCAATTCGAGAACTCGTGCGAGGTTGGGGTGTTCTCGAAGCTGACGAACGCTTACTGTTTGGTCTCGATCGGAGGCTCCGAGAGCTTTTACAGCACATTTGAGGCGGAGCTGGCTGACGTCATCCCTGTCGTCAAGACCTCCATTGGAGGCACTCGCATCGTTGGTCGTCTCTGTGCAGGTACTGACCTCAAGTTTCAGTTCAATTTCTTGTGGTCTGATCTTCTTTCATTACAAGTAATTGACATTTCGATTTTCAGGGAACAAAAATGGGCTGCTTTTGCCTCACACCACCACTGATCAAGGTAATATATACGTTTCTATGCTCCGATTTTGTATGCTAGTCTTTGTGGTTTCTGTGACTTCTTGCGGTTTCTGTTGGTGTTGTTTTTGAAATTGAAGAGCTGCAGCACCTGAGGAACAGCTTGCCTGATCAAGTTGTTGTTCAGCGAGTCGACGAGAGGCTATCTGCACTTGGCAACTGTATTGCGTGCAATGATCATGTTGCTCTTACACATACTGATCTCGACAGGGTAATTCTTCCTCTCCTCTGTTTGTTTATTACGTGCTCCTGATTAGTGTTTACTTTTGCTTGATCCATTAAGCTCTTTGCCACAAGTAAGGCTACTATGTTTCTCTGTAATATTAGGCAACTGGGAGCGCATCATACTCCTTCCACCTTATTGCTTTGTTATTGCAATAGAATTTCTTCTTTTGTGGCAATATCATTTAGTGCAAACATTGTTGCAAGAACAGTGTAGGTTCTTGTTTGATTTAGTACTGAGAACAGTGTTTCTTGTGCTTGTTGCAAGAACAGTTAGATTCTTGTTTGATTTAGTACATCCATAAACACACCAACAGACTATCTTGATAGATAAACAAAAGCTGCTTGTTCATCACTTCATCATAAGGCACTCTATTGTTTATGCCCTTTTCCATTTAGCAGATGGCATTTGTCTTTGAATATTAATAAAGTGTAAGATTGCTTCTGCATTTGTTCATTTGTTTATTTATTATCTGCTCACTCAGGAAACTGAGGAGATGATTGCAGATGTTCTTGGAGTGGAAGTCTTTAGGCAGACAATTGCTGGTAATATTCTTGTGGGCAGTTACTGTGCTATCTCCAACAAAGGTGGCTTGGTAAGAACATGTCTCCATGGCGGCATTTTCTGAGGATATTTAGTGAAATATTTAGTTCTATAACGGATTGATCTCTTGTTTTGGTGCCACTCTACACATTTGAAAATTACTCGGTGCAGGTTCATCCTCATACATCCGTGGAAGACTTGGATGAACTTTCAACACTTCTACAGGTTCCTCTTGTAGCTGGTACAGTCAACCGTGGTAGTGAAGTGATAGCTGCTGGCATGACTGTGAATGACTGGACAGCGTTCTGTGGCTCAGACACCACAGCCACAGAAGTCTCGGTTATTGAAAGTGTTTTCAAGTTGAGAGAGGCCCAACCTAGTGCCATCGTGGATGAAATGAGGAAATCATTGATCGACAGCTATGTTTAAGCTAATTCTCTGGTAGTGATCTTATGATTATTCTGTTCATATTGTTGGCTTGTCTATGGTTAAAGATCTTATCCAAAGCAAGTCTCAAATCTTTTTAGTCTTGCTTATAAGAACTCCGATGCTGCCTAGTTGTGTAATTAAGTTTGCTCAATTTGGTCTGGGAATTTGAATTTTATGTGGGACTGGAATGGGAACTCTTCATATGCTTAAACAGGGTATGGTTAATTGGAGTAGCCCATGGACGTACGGACTAGAATTTGTTATCAAATATAATTATATAAATCACAGTAATTCCAGTAAGGGCCAGTCATCGGCTGGAGTTTTCAGGAGACCTCGTCGGAGCTTACCTTTCATCTTTTATAGGACATTTTTGAGTTGAAAGAAAAGAAACGAGTGAACCGTAGATTGTGAATTCAGAATATTGAACAAAAATCACAATTCCCCTTTTCTAATCTGAGTGAGCACAAACAGTAATTTCACCTGAGATATGGCTAAATATCTCATAGAAGCCAAAAACAAGGGGAGGAAGAAAATGAACATGAACACAAACTGAATCATGGTCTGGCCTATATATCAGTACTTCTTGATCATTAGCAGTAAACGAATGAATAGATACAAGTGCACATGAAAGTGTATAGTGAAAATATAACTACACATCCAACTTTTCTTTAATTTCAGAACCGAGGTGTACACAACGAGCAGCTCGACTTACCTTATACGATTGATGTAACAGATATGAATATCTAACTGCAACTCTCCCCTTCTAACCCCCCACATGGTTTTCAATAAAAAATAACAGAACCACATGGGCACATCAACTTACAAAAGTCAAAAAGAATAGCTCGCATTAAGTGAGCTGATCTTAATTCAAACCCAATTTCCACCATCCGAACCTCCATGAATTTAACAACAAACTACTACGATATACAATTTTACAAACTATACCAGATCCCATCCACAACTCCTACACTTGCTGAGATGAGACACATCTGCCTCCGCCAGGGTCCAGAAGCAGTAACATTATAATTGTAACTGCCCTGGGCCCCTCCTAGATCTAGAAGGTGGCATATTCATGTCTGATGAAGATCGGATGAGTTCTTCAGGTCTTTGCACACCCTACATATATGATAAGCAGCAATGAAATTCAAACTACAGTTATGCCAGCTTTATAGGCACAGTATGAG
Source organism: Rosa lucieae (assembly GCA_024704745.1). Classification (NCBI taxonomy): domain Eukaryota; kingdom Viridiplantae; phylum Streptophyta; class Magnoliopsida; order Rosales; family Rosaceae; genus Rosa; species Rosa lucieae. The sequence continues at coordinate 61,470,796 of CM045495.1, read as the reverse complement.
TGGAAATCAAACATCAAGAAATGAAGCTATGACAGGATATATATACATATAAGCGATGGTATAATACGCAAAACAATGCAAAAATCTTTGCAGCAGCACAACAACCATTCTGCAAATACAGCTCCCACATAGATATCTATCAAATGCACAAGCATGAAAACACTACTAAACCAATGCAATGATGATATTCTCTCTGTATAAAACTCAACAAACCTGTTGCATTGGGGAAGATGTGGAATTAATGCCTGATTGTGCCTGAACTTTTGCATGCTGGCGATGCTGCTGCTGCATTTGCTCAAACTGCTGTAGTCTTGCAGTGAAGTTAATTCCATGATGGGAAGACTTATTGTCCTGGTTTATGTCACCATCCTCAGTGACCTGTGATCCACTTGACATGTGTTGTAGAGTCTGATAGGAATTCCCTGAAGAAGTTCGCCTCGGTTGCTCACCACTAAATGAGTACGAAGGTACAGTTTTTAAACGAGTCCGTAGAATTTTAAAGGCGGCACTTTGCTGCAATCAAGTACCGAATGAAAAACTTTAACTCATAACAAAAAAATCAATCATATTGAACCAATCGGCAAAAAGTACCGAATGAAAAACTTTAACTCATAACAAAAAAATCAATCATATTGAACCAATCGCAAAAGTAAAAATTTAACAAGCTACAGTATGAAAGAATTTTCAAGTTCTCTTTTTAAGTTTTGATCCTCGACGATTAATCTTTAATAGTAAAAGAAGCAAAAATCAAAAATCAACTCTGTCATATTCTCTCAACTAAGAAAGCCACATTCACATCTTCAGATTTTTTTTTTTTTGAGAGAAATCTTCAGATTGAATCCCAAATCATGGTTGCAGTTGTAAAGAAAAACAGAGGAAAGTGCAGCTTAGTATGTACCTGGGGAAGTAACATCAGAAGACCATACAGGGCTTTTAACAGCCACATATGCCTTCCAGGTTCCAGAAGCTGCAAGAACCAGAAGACAGCTCAGGCACCCCAGTTATATTACATTAGGAGAAAGCAATTGCAGACAACATCAAATGACACATGCTGTACATAACTAATAGCCATTGTAAAAGAAAGATCGTCCATTTTTTTTTTTTTGCCAAATAAGAAAGTTGCTATGCATACAGACCGTAAACCCTAATAAGACTTTGTTAGAAGCATTTTCAAATTGAGTCCTATTCTGGAGAGGTCCCATTCTTTCACCTTAAACTCCAGTTCATAAGAACTGGAGAGGTCCGCTACTTGACTATAAACCAACAATATCAGCCACAACACAAATCCAATCAAACACAATTCCAAATAGAACTTTAGACTAAAAGCACGCAATAATTGCAAGAAATTCCACTAGGACTTGATAGTAGACTTGAATTCCACACCTGTAATCTAAGATACGCAAAGATTGGAGTTTCCAGTAACCGAATCAATTTATCCAGCTGGACTAAAAATTTGACATTAATATCTTCCTCCACCAGAGACTGAATCACAGTACTTGCATGCTGATATGTCTGTCAAAAGAAACCAACAGAATACATCAAGGAAAGAGATCACATGCGTGCAAAAACATAGATTTTTAAATGAAAGTAGTAACCGTGGGCGAGAAAGCATTACAACATTACCTGAGATAACAAGCAGAGGCTTATAATTGCCATGGGTGAGTGACACCATGAAGCATATAAAGAATCAAATAAGTTCTTCCCTGATGGACTCACAAGTGATTGTTTCAAAAGATCTCGTAGGTCAGACAACTCGGAGGATGTAAGTAAAATCAAGTTCAAAGCCTGAACAGAAAAATGGAACACATGAATAAATTAGTAAATCTAACAGAAATGAACTGCTGCATAAAAGTGTAAAAAGAATTATAAAAATTGGTCATGTTCAAAGCCTTTGCCATAGCAAATAGTTTACTAGTAGGCGACAGGATGAAAAAACTTCATAAAAAAAAAACAAAAAAAAAACATATGCCCGAAACAAATAGTGAAATAGGTCACTGGTGCATATTGTTTTTTTCTGTCCAATAAATAACAAGCTACCTGAACCATAATAGATGCAAAATCCAGGTCTGATTCTCCTTCTAGTATAGTAGACAGTTCTCGGTAGACCCTTTCCGCATCTAAAAGCACACAGAGTCGGCGAATTATCAAAGCACCACGCCTTGGGAAAAAAGAAAAAGGAGCAGAGTCAAATCAAGAAAAGTCACCCACATAACAGCTACGGTTGGAGAGAAAGAGAGAGAGACTCACTTCTCCAGAAGAGAATTATCTACACGGAAATTATGAACAAGAAAGACAACAAGCTGGCGGAAGTGTAGTAGGTCTTTCGCTATGCATGCATGAACCTCTAGAACCAAGAGAACCACCTGGACATTAGACTTGCAATATTAGATACCTGCGGTTCAACATGTTAACAAGCTACATTTTTACATACAAGCCCATGGATAGTACCTTATCAGAAGGATCTGAAAGTGCCTCCAAAAGGGTGTCAAATATGTCATTCAGATAAGTCAACACCTGTTTGACATAAAATTAAAATATAATTAGAATTTACCCAAAAAGAAAAATAAGACGAGCAATGGCCCAAGAACTATCAAAAGACCAATTCATCTAGAGGCTTATCATTGACCATATTATATACTGCTTCTGTATCTAAATTTTACGCAGTAATAAAAAGCGCATGTCTATATATATATGTTCTAATCGGTGCCATTCATAGCCCATCCACTGTTAGTCCCTGTTTAATAAAGCAAAATGAAAGGTGATCTGCTCCATTTGTCACTAGAGTTAGAAGTTAAATAAACATTCATAGAACCAAGTACCTTGAAATAACATGATTTCAAAATGTCAAGCAATTGACCGGTCCTATTTAAAATAATACTATAAATATACAAGCATAACCAGGCAAGCCATCTCCAAAATTAAAATGAAAGAGAAAAAGAGGAAGCATACATTCATTCAATACAAACTTCTTTTAGGGAGTCAAAAGTATAGTTCAATTGGTACCTCCCTGGAAAATGATTACATCCAATATGCAAACAAGTTCCAAATTACCTCATAACGATGTCTGTTTAGAAGGTTGGAAATCCAGTGCAATGCTTCAATTCTAGTAGCCTCCCATTCACTAGATAGTTGCCTGATCATAAAACATAACTTATAAATGGCAACTAGCAGATGATATAAAAAGGTAAAGTCTAGGGTAATATTTTAGTAGCATATCACCCTAGCTTGTGTTGGTTATAAAAACTTACATCCTTGCAATAGAGAGGATTGCTCCAACATCAAATCCTTCAGCTGGATCAGCCTTAATGGCCCGGAGCTCTTCATTGGTTTCGCGAGCAACCTTAGGTGAGGGGAAAAGAATTCAGTGAAAGAAACCACAATAAGCAGCAAGATCAAATAAACATCCCTGCCCCCAACAAGTAGGAAACAGAAAGAAAAAAAAAAAAAGGAAACGAAGGAGGCTAATTGACCTACCACTCTGATTTTCTCTTCTTTATCGGATATGCAGGGCAGAATTGCTCCCAATATATCAGCATAATAGGGAACAAGCTGGTCCCCACCAAGTTTTACAAACTCATTTATCTGCACACCCAAGAAGCACATAAATAAGACTATTCAAATATAATTACTACGGTACACAGAGCAATGATTTGTCTCCATATAGAGAACATCAACTATAAAATCCCTAGGCAAATGATACAACGAGTAGGCCACAAGTACTTCTCCATTTTCTTTTTCTTACCCATGTGATAGCTGTTAACCGAGTAAATTCATCCGGAGAAGCAGCCCTCTGCACCAGTATTTCAGCCATGCGACCATAATCTACAGACTTCAAGAGTAGCACTGCTCGAGTCAGAAAATTACAAATGAACAAAACATATTGTTTTTATATTAAATAATTGAGATAACAAGGCATAAGTGATGCAGCATCAAGCACCTCATTATTTATTCAAAAGTCAACATATAAAGTGACACCCTAAAATATATAATTACACACGTGCTCCTACCTTGCAGAGCTACATACTGGAAATGGAAAACAAATCTCTCTATTACTGTGAGACAAGAATAATTGGTCTCACTGATCGACTGACAGAATTCATATATATAGAGATAAGCGAGAGAAAGAGGAAACAGAGACAAACACACATACACAAGAAAAAATGGGAAAATTAGTGGCACAAATTCTTCCAAAGCAACTGGTGAAACACATACGACAAACATCATTACAGAACTGGGGCAGTAACAGTTAAAAGTCTTACTGGGGAGTTCTTGATCTCTTGAAGAAACTCTGAAAGAGCTGAATCAGCTTGTTGTCTTATCTCATGGCTTGAATCACTTAACATATTAAACAAACCTGATATTTCACAGCGAACTGTGAGTTCATATTCAACTAGGAAGAGGGTAAATATGAAAGAAGCATATTTTTCTTTCACATTATAAAAAACATACCATCAAGAAAATCAGGAAGGAAACCCAGCATATCAATATCTGGAACGCTGTCTAGAACAGTGATCCATCCTACCAAAAACTGGCGGACATAGGGATTTAGAACATTCATGCGCTCCCTCAGTAATGGTATAAATTCTTCAATGCTGAGGAAGGGGAAACAAAAAAAACAAAAAGAGCATATTGTAAATGTCGATTACTGTCTTGTGAATACAACAGAATACAAATCTGAACAAGATTGCGAATACGACGCACCTGAATTGGTCGCTTTCAGTAACAATATCCTGCTTCAGTATATAAAAAAAATTATGTATAGAACATATAAATGCATACGTTGAAGATCAACAAGTGGAAAGGGCTGATCTTCTTCAAAGGTGGACACTTAATTTTCTAATTTTTTTTGGGTGGATAGATGAGAATGGAGGAGTATTAAATGTTTCCATACCTTTACAAGTCGATCTAAAAGATGAGCAGCACTTTGTACATTAGCATCTGAGTCTGCTGAAAGCTTGCACAAGGCATCAAAAATCTGATTAAAGAATATGATAAAATCTCCTCGTACAACCTGCGCACCATTGAAAAAAAAAAAAAAGATATCAAGTCAAGGTCAGGGACACCATATTAAATCAGTACATCAGCCAGCTAATCATCTCTCACCTTTGCAATGTTGTATAGTGCTTCACAAGCATAATAACGAACTCTGCTATCTTGGTCAGAAAAGGAATTAAGCACAGGAGGCACAATTTGCTGGCAGGTACATGAGAAGCAAATAAATATTCAATACCAATAAAGAATAATTTAGTATTGAGTTACAGATGCATGCTAATAGAACAAACTTGCAATTTTTTAATATGGAAAGGAACCAAAATATGGCATTATGCTTTTGCCTACAAACTAGCTGCTTTCAGGTTTATGTGCATGAATGCAAACTACAAAATGAGCAGCTCAAGACAGATGATGGAAGTCAACTAATCAAGGGATGCGTAAAGAGAATTTTTGAGATCTCTAACTTCATTAAGCGTTAAAGTGTAAGAATTTCTAACTTGGTAATATGATATTACTCTTAAATATAATTTAAGATCTACATGAAGCTCTATATAACTCTGAATATCTTCAACATAAGCTGACCAGCCCAACTATTTTCCGACACTCACTCCTCACTAGGACTTCAGTTCAGAAAGATATGTCATCCACATCAGTTAAATCGCAAGTTACCAATATTTTTACCCGTAGGTCTTTTTAATTCTCAACCGAATAGCTCCTCAGGCTCCAACAATTTATCAGACTGACCAACTTAACAGAAATTCCAGTTTGGAAAGATAAGTCTAGTTATCTTAGTGTACTTACCAATGTAATGACTCAATTCATAACCACATAACTAGTGTTCTCAGTAAACCTTCTATGAACTGAGACTAGATATCATTCTCATTATAAATGGCGGATTACAGGAAGAGTGAAAACTACTTCCCATTATGTATATCATCAACTGCTTGCTGAACCCAAGAACTTGCAAGCAACTTTTTGACTGTTGATGATGGCAACCAGGCAGCCATCTGTGATCTGTTACTCAGTGTAAAACCTTCACATATCTCTAACCCTAAACCTTCTCGCCTACATGCAACTAATTTTGTACAAAAGAACCAAACAACCTGAGTTCTGTAACTGTTACTAGTTCCTGGAGATGCTCAAGAAGCTAACTTCAATTCACCCATGTCAGTATGACACCAGATACTGTGAATTCAGAAAAGAAACTGTAGAACAATAATAACTATGACATGTTGTTAGACCAGTCTTCACCTTGCACCACACACGATTACAGTATTACGGAATAAACAGGCAATGTTGTACTCATCCATAGTGACAGATTACCGCATATTCTCCTCAATCACTAAATTTAATTAGCAAAACAAAACATCCTAGTTACAGCCAACATACTACCTTGGCAATAGTTTTGCACACAAGTAGCGCAACAAATTTGAAGCATAATGTTCACATATCAAAGATTCATGCCTATGCTTCGACATCTTAAACACCCATCGTTTTGAGGAAAATTGGAGAAAACAATCAATTTGTACTCGAGGATTACCTCAAGATGCTGAGCAGCTTCGCTGGTCAACCCAACTGTTGCAGCAGCTAAACCTATCAACCCTCCCTACACAAAACCACAACAAAAAGATACACAAACAAATTGAAGCTACAAATAGTACACCAAACTAAACGAAAACCACTGCAAAGCATTCATATCAATACCTTCCGGTGATTCGCCTGCGGTGAATAAGTGAATTCCGTAGTGAGCAAATTGATCACGGCCGTAATCTTATCATGATCCCCAGCCGTCGTGAGCTGCTTCACGATTCCCTCAACCTATACACAAACATAAACACAGCAAATTGAAACGATTCAACTCAGGATCTAGTCGCGAAACCCTAAAATGCACAGAAGCAAGAAGAAGCAGAACCTCGAGAGCGGCATTCTTGCGCTTCTCATAGAGCTTGTCCGCCAGGTTCCGGAGCACGCCGGCCGGAATCACAGTAAGCGCGTCCGCCATGTGGAGCAATCACACCAACTCCTGCTCCTCAGTCGTCGTAATCGGAATTCTGCCGATTGTTGAGAGAGGAAAATGGATTCCGAGTATCAAATTCGTTTTCGGATCTTCTCCTGCTCCAATCGGAACATGTCTCTTAGGGTTTCTTCGCCGGAAAGTTCAAGGTTACCGGAGGAGGAGAATCAGATCTGCAGAGACTGGGAAATGAAATCGGAAACTGAGAAAATGTTTTAACACAATTGAAATTTTTTTCTCCAGTTTTCTTTTTCTCCTTTCTTATTTTTGATTAATTAATTTATTTTTTTTTTTTTTTTGTTACATATTTATTATTATTATTTTTTGGGTCTGTGCTTTTTCTCCAGTTTTGACTATTAGAGTAGTGAACGACTTCGGGAAGGTGCTAAGTGCTAACAGTACGGAGGTTGGAAGTGCGGTTGTTGGTAGAATGACGAATATACCCTCCTGTTTTTAGTGTCTACATTTGGCAAGTTTAGTATGAATATTAGCTCCAATTATGCTTAATCACCCCTTGAAGAGGTAGTTTTTCTACCTTCTTGATCAGTTGATACAACCTTATTCTTGTTAAGCAACAACAATCAATTTTATCTTTCTAAAGCAAGAACTTAATGTACAGATATTTAGGATCTACGACGATATTCAACTATTTATCTTATCTTTTTAAAGCAAGAATTTAATCCATCTTTGTTTCGGATTGAGGACGATATCTGACCCTTTTTTTATATTTATGATTACAACTAAATTTTGGTAATTTTTTTGGTTAATCTATGACGGGAGATTTGAAAGATTGTCACTTGCAAGATTCTTGAGGAGGCACATATGCTTTACATTTTGATCGTCCTAAGTTAGTCTTGACCTTTAGTCTGTAGTTATATTATCTTAAGAAAAAAGAATATGAGATTTTTTTATCACAACTGGTCACCAATCTAATCCTCCATATTCCATGAAAGCAGATTTCCAACGAGACGTGATATGAGAGTTGATGCTTCACTATAGGATAAGGTCGGTTTCTGAGCTGACCAAAGAAATGGTCGGTTTGTCACAACTGGAAATATTCTCATTCAGAGATAAGCAAAATCATTTACAAAGCAATAATTTTGATATATAAGGGTTGGCCTGCAGAACTATGCCAAAGGAATCAGTCACACCATGCCGGTAATGAAATGACATGAATAGCCCACAAAACCTGAAAACCTACAGTTACTGATGGAATGATGAACATACAGGTAGGTTTATTGAAGACAAAACTTTACTGTTAGCTCATGCTTTTCCAAAGAAATCGAGTTACTACAAGTACATGATGACACATTCAATGTACAAGCAACTACTGCTTCTAACAAGAGAAATATCGTACAACACAATATATGACACAATGAACAATCAATAACGATCAAAAGGGAAGGGACTTAAAAGCGACTCTTCAAGTTCTCGGAACCCCTGAAAAACAGGTTCAGTAAGATGCTGTGGAAGAGCCAACCTCCGTACCTCAGTCATATACCTGCAATTCCAAGTACAAAAAGAAAAAGAAAAAATCTCAGAATATAAACGTATATTGAAACTCATGATCAAAATAATATCAACAGAATAACCAAACTGAGTTTTGTGCATTTGTTTTGTTAGGCAGGAGCTGTAAGAAGTAAAAACTGTGAGATCCAATTCAGGAGAAGTATATATCTCATTTGATAAACAGTCCTGGATGTTATTTTAGTGGATACAAATGGATCAATATGTGCACTTGATCAATTCATATGGAACCAAATGAAAGGACAAATACAGAATACTGTATGTGGTTATATTTCATCAATGGGAGGAGAAAAAGGCAAGATTTGAAGTTATCTAGGGTCAGATGCGTCTCTCTTGACTCAAAATAAGTTTTATAACCATACAACAGAATATATCTATGCATTTTGTATCACCATACATATCTTGCTTGTTGTAGGCACTTATTGTGAATTTGGGGTTACAGAGTAAGTTAGAAGTGATGCAACTCCAAACTTTAGTGCAAAACCACAGGCAATGCAGCTATTATACTCTACAGAAATGAATACCAAGTTGACAATGAGCAAACAACAACACGTGTTTGTTGCAATAAAAAAACAAATAAATAAATTCACCTGTTGGCTGCACTAGAGATCTTATCTCGAACCCCTTGGTTAACAACTGCTCTCTGCTCCCCTGAAAATGTTCCACCTAATATTAAAGAGGCTCCAGTATTACTTGTACCCATTCTCTGGGCAAACAATGACATTGCCCACTCACGAAGTATCACGAGTACTGATCGGAGAAGGCGTAGCCTGAGGTTGGGCGAGGGTAAAATAGCACCACTCATTAATAACTGATCATATGTGTTCAGTACAGGCTCAGTTGCACCCTTGCAAGCAGCCAGAAGAGCCCTTGCTACATCTTCATCTCCAACAGATTCAACTCCTGATTCCTGTCTTTCCTAAAATTAGATGTGAAAAGAAAAAAAATTGAAAATCAGGTAATACTCATTTTATGGACCAAAAAAAGGAGTGATACTCCATTTAACCAACTAATTTTCTTAGCACAAATTCTTTTTTCTAAAATAAGCTAAATAGTTGGGATGTTTTTCGAATGTACCAGTGCTGCTTTTTCAAGGTGACGGCAAAGAGTGTCTAAGGGTAAGCCAGCTCCATCTCCAGGATAAATGTCAGCACCAAATCTCTTCAATACTGAACAAGCTTCGGCAACACCACCCCTTGAAAGAGATTGGTCAATTAATCTAGCCCAAGTTTCTCTTACCATGCTACTATCTGGATCACCAGAATAGCTCGCAAAGTATAGCATTTCTAGACATATCTGATTCGACAAAGGAAAAATAAATTCCAGTTAATGAAAACTAGATTCCCTTATAATTGTTATATATGATGCAGTAGAATAAAATTCTTAGAAAGGAGCAATGTTAAATAATCACCACAGTCTAGAGGCGAGAAAGAGAAAGCAAGTACCTCCCAAAGTTCGAATGGAACAGCATACTCATTGTATAGCTGAGTTATACTCTTCAAGTCTAATGATAGCTCTTTAGCCTTTTCTCGTGCAATATTTACAAAATTGGAATCAGCCGTTAAAGTGCCACTGGGGTCAGTTCCATGGGACTCAGATGCACCAGGCAAATCTTCTGCGCTGGAGACTAAAGCCTCAAGTTCCTGTTTGATCTTTATCTGAAAACGGAGAACAGCAAGCTTTCCTTCCAACAATTCTAAAAGCCCGTTGTCAAAAGCACCATGTGCGGAACCTACCAGGCCATCACTACTAGCATTTTTTGCCTGTATGACTGCATTTTTCAAGTAATTGTACCTGTACTTGACAAAAAAAAAAAAAACATCATTGACAGGTTAAGAGAATCAAGAAATTTTGTTTTGGACTATATCCCGTTTAGAATAGTTTGGGTTTATTTTGAGAGATAGACTAGTCCAGACAATCTCTGTGTAGATGAGAGATTTTAGAAAGCACTGAGACAGACCAACCCGAGAATGTACAAAGTGAGATACTGATTTCAACACATAAGAATTGGTTTTACATGTGATCAATATACTAAATATATAAATAAATAAATCTAGAGAAGTTGCTGCAGAAGAATCGAATGTGAAATCATGGGTATTCAAAGAAAACTAGGAGGAACAATGTAAAATACTGGGTTCACTTGGACCAAAATCTTGGTGATTGGACCCAACACAAGCGCAAAGCAACTCCAAAACAAGACACCTGACTAACTATTTAGCTATTTGGAGAAACTATATCTTGAAAGATATCAGATATCACCAGGGTACAGTGTCACAGAAAAAAAAAAAAAACTTCAGCAAATGCCGAGAACAAATAAAAACTGAAGGAGAGAATACCTTTCATCTAGAGTAGGAACATCCCCTGAAGTGGATCGCCTCTCAGCCAGTCGTAACAATACGTGAGCTGCAAGCAGATGCTGCCTCTTCAAGATATAGTACTGTGCCAAAAGCTCAGAATATTTGGCTTGATTAGATGATGCTACAGAATGTCCCATTGGAGAGGCCATGGAGGTCACTGCTGAAATAGCTCTAGCCTACAATATGGGAGAAACCCCAGGGAGACACAATAAGGGGAAAACACAGGTGAAATACATTATTTAAGGGAAAATCTTGTTTTTGAAAAATTGAAAGACCTTCTCTCTGCTCAAAACACATCCATGATAAAATTCTGAAACAACGGAGCATCGGGAAATTAAAATTTATAATAACTGACCAACAATACATAGTATAACATGTTACCTCTTGTATATGTTCACTGGCGGCACTTTGTAAAAAAGGTACCAAATCAGGACCTCCGTTTTCCAACAACTCATTTTCAAGTCCCAAATCAATCATAGCACGGTACAAGTACTCATGAAATAATCTGTCAGGAGATTGGATGCCAAGCTGAACAATCTGGCATATATACTTGTTCCGAGAGACCTGATCAAGGACGGGCTGTGCAGCAGCACGCCTAAGAGGAGAACCAAACTCCCTCTGTGACGAGTCACCTTTCAGAGAACGCAGTGCACTGATGATAATTTCATAACACTGTACACGTTGAGCAACTGCATATTCTCGATCTGCTGTATCAATTTGGTCATTAAAAGCATCACCCACAGGGTCAAGAGCCTGTGCCTTTTGTAAAGGTAAGCGAACCACAGCTTCATAAAATCTGCAGTTCATGCATGGTAATGATTTAGACGTAATCACCCAACTAAGCAGAGACAACAATCAGAAAGGATTTACTTATCCCCAAGCAACTGACCTTAAATCTTCAAACCGTTTGCAAACAGTTCGTAAATCAGCAGATTCTGGAACTTTACTTAAGAAATCAAAGGCTTTTCTTGCAAGATTCTCCTTCTCCACAGGATCTGGAAGTACAGCAGCTCTCTCAAGACACTCCACGGCTAGAAAAAACTTGTAATCAGACTCCTTATAGTAGCTTGGACAACCATCCCGTAATCTTGAACTAACATCATCTACTGCACCCCTGCCATCAGGACCAGTATAATACTGGAGCAATGAATGACATCAAAATTAAGAACATTTCACAATGCAAGACAGCTATGCGTGATAAGACCCAGCCAAGCTGACAAACGAGTGAGGCAAAGAACTAATGTTTTGATAATTAGTGTAAAATTTTTCAATTAAGTTTCCTCAATGTTATATCCAAAATTGCATTACCTCCATTAGAGCAGATATGAGCCTTGTAGCAAGACGGTCTCCTTCCTCAGAGCAAACTAACTGATGGAATGTCATTCGAACTAATGCTTGTCGTAGATCAGCATCAAAGCTCTCAACCAAGCGAGTTACATGGTGCTGTGAAAGAAGCTGGAGCAGAAACAGGGCTTCACTAGATCGAAGTAGCAACTGCCTAATGCATTCCATGGCCCTGACCTACAGAATAATAAAAACTGAAATTATGAAAAGAAATGAAAAAGACAGGTATAAACACCTTTTGCATTACAGAAATAGTCAAAACTACCTCCATGGCTGCCAGTTCAGCAGGACCATATGGTAGTCTCTGCCTTTTACTAGATGAGCCACCAGCATTAGACTCAGTAGTCCGTGAGTAGGCACCAAATAAGTTTCTAACCATGTGATCACTGGCACCGAATTCTGAACTGGCTCCATAAAGAATAGAGCCAGTCAAGTCTCCTGAACCAACAACACAGCCATAAAGGCCCCTCCTTTGGTTCCTTCTGGACCTTAGAAACTTCTCTAGTGAACGAATCTTGTTTTCAAGCACTTGCATAGCCTCAACAGAGAGCCTGCAGATGACTAACCCATTTTCTGACATAGCGCTTGTAGAACCTAAACTGCCTTTTACAATCACCACAGGAAGTTCCCAGACAGGAAAAAGCAACCTTGCAGAGCATAAACAAAGCCCTTCATGTGCACCTGAAAACACAGGCTCAGCCTCCTGAACAACCTGCCCCATGCTAAATCCCCCCGCAGCTGTTCTAGTGTTAGATAATGCACTGTTTCCCTCAAGTTGTGGCATTCCAACAAGTCTTGGGTCCTCGAAAGCTTCAGCTGCCTTCTGAGCAACAACATTGCTTATAAGATTTTCCGAATGAACTACCCTGGCTGCTAGCATTAAACACATGGCAGCCGATTCACCAGGTCCAAAACGATTGAAGAATTCTTCCAAGATTGACCTGGGCGAGTTGGACTCAAACAACCTCCTCAGAATGTCTACAGGCCTGTTGAAAACTATTTCCATCATGCCCATAGTACTGAAAACAACAAATCGCCTCCTTGGTAATATATGTTGGATTGAAAGATCACCTCTGGCCCAAAGCTTTCCAGATACCTTCTCACATGACTCCTCTAGGCTTTCATATCCACCATATTCAATTGCTGAATACAAAGACAGTATGGCAGTTGCAGTATCAGGCAAGGGTAATATATCTGCAACAAAAAGCATTCGCCCTTCAACTGGTAAAGAAGATACAGATTCCCGTAATGCCCGAGAACTCCTTGAACTTGTCCCCAGAGTACTCGACCCAGCTGATTGCGTGCTTGAGTCACGGTTTACAATAAGAAGAGACGACATTGTTGGCGGAGATGAATCAGAAAGGACAAGAGTTCCAGCAGAATAATGTGCTGCCTCAACCTTTAGGGAGAGATCATCATTCTGAGGTCTACCAGCAAGAGACATTGTTCCAAAGGCAAGTCCACCACTAAGCCCTAAAGGAGGAGAAGGCCTGGTTGTCACAACTTTTAAACAACTAGGTTTGTCATGGTCTGTATTAAATCCACCCAAATTCCCACTCGATGGAGAAGTGGTAAGGTACATCCTTCTCCCATCTGATAAAACAGCAACAAGGTGTAGAGACTTCGATTCAAGAGTAGACAATGGTGATATGCAAACTATAGATGACTTTGTCGTTCGATTTGGAGCTCTAGGTCCAGTTGATTGTCTGCCTCCATAATGAACATCCCTCAGATTGATCAAATTTTTTTCTTCTGCCACTTTTTTCAATGGCCCGTCAGCATTTTGCCCCAGAATAAAAACCTGAAGTTTCATTTCTTCAGTTCTTGCGTACAATATGTGTCTCTCATTATCAAAAACCATTTCAATGATGGGATCAACAGCTCCAAACTTGAAAACATTCGGTACTACCCATCTGAAAATAAAGAATATGTCTTCATGTTAAATATTATCTCAAAAGAATAATCAAATTCAAAATGTAGGTGAAAATTTGATAGTCACAAGGACAATTATTACACTGACGGAAGAAAAATAAACAAGCTTGCCTATCAATGAAGAAATGAGGCATTAAGATCACAAAGGAACTAACCTTGAAATGATACTTCCTAAACCAGCAGTCAGACAAACTTTCCGACATCTTGATTGCCAGCCTGATCCAGTTGTATACTGTAACTCATAGATGTGGCCGTCACGCCCAGCCAGGAAAATACGACCCTTTTCCGTACATGTGATACAAGTCATGGTGATCCCATCAGACGGTACAGTATACTCTGGCAATGGCTGTAGTGAGACCTCCGCATATGGATCTGTGCCATCAGCCCCTCCAGAGCAACATACTCCAACAAGACTTAACTGATAAAAAGTGGAGGACATTACATAAAAGTACAAACTTCAAAGAAAAGGAACATATAAATTATATGCTTGAAACAAATAAGAGGAAGACCTTGAAACTAATCTAAATTTGCATGATTCCAAATTCACAAATAGCTAAACGAAAGGAAAAGAATGGGATGATTCACTTAGTACCTGAACAGGTGTTGCCAAAATCAAAAGATACTGAATAGCTTCAACAAAAACACCAGGTTTAGATTTAGCAAGACCAACAGCACAAATAGCTTGATCCTCCCCGCTATATTCAGGACACTGTCCATCCCTGATCAATAAAGAATGGTAGAGAGAGGTAATGGGCAGTGTGGAGATAAAACCCATGAAGCAGTATTCAAAATCTATAATCATAGTATACGGACACATGTTTCTGTATGATCAAATGGTTTTCCTACATTTGTGTATGGTACTGTGATGTGAATACATGCCATCTAAAGGATGCAAAATATTTTGAACCGTTCCAACATACAATGTCAATCTACTATATTTATTGAAAGGATATCTGTACAATGTTGGGTAGTATTGATAAGAATGAATCCAAGTTCAGACTACATACATCTAGAGAAAACTTTTCAAGAGTAACTTCATATAGTAAATAGAATATAGTAGACAACGAGGCAACTGTATTAAACAAAAAAAAAGACGATAAATATCATGTCTTAAGGTGAACTCCATGAAAGATCATTGACCAGAATTTGCGTTCCCTATGAAAACAGTTACTCACGATAAAAGGAAAATCAAGATATGGGGTTCTCTTATGTGTGAAGGCATACTCTTAATCTATTCTTCCAGATAAATTTTTGCGGCCTTGAGCCCCTCTCCCACCACTTCAAACCCCCCTTTTCCCAAACCAAATAATGGAAAATGCCTACCTCCTTTTTCGGTAAGCAAAATTCTCCTCTCAAGTGTTAAGATATACTCACCACTTGTCGAAACGCCACAGAAACAAGGAACTATCTATTGATGCCCAAGCCCTGCGAATCTCAGGAAATATCCCACATAATGTAGTTCCTTCCCCGCCAGCTGCATTATATCTTTCGATAAGTACTGGAGGCAACTCCCAAGTATCCACCACTTCCGCCAAAGGTGGCCACTGCAAATTGAACATGAAAAGGCAATGTGTTCAGTCCTATAAAAAGCCAACCACAAGCTCGACCGATTGGACAATTTGCACTCCAATTTCCCAACAACAAAATTTTTAAAAAAAAACTTCAATAAATGCATGAGCTTTCATCATAATGCAAGAACCTGTTCATGTCGATTCACCAATTGAAACTTATCCTTATAATCCATGATACTACTTACACTGTTAACACAACCACTGGAGCAATATCACATAAAATCAAAGAGAAAACACTCACTCCCAAACTAACACATTCCCCTAAACTCGCACAAACAATCCCAATCCACAAAACCCTAGGTTCAAATTCGCATCAGATAAGTAGACTACCTCTCTGGGATGAGTAGCATAAGGGTGACTAGCGTATCGGGAAGCTTCTAGGGATTCTTCGAGATCGAGCTGGGACGCGACTTCTCTGCCGATTCGGTCACTGACGACGAGGCCCGCATTGGTCACATCGCGCATAACGACGTCGTCCTCCCGCGACATGATGTGGGTTGGAAACCCTAGCAGCTCTGAAATTCAAAGCTTTGAAATGCGGCGTGGGAGGTTCGATTGAAAACCTTGACTGGGTTTCCCTCCCTTTCTTGGAGCCAAAACTTTGAGAGGTCTTTGAATTTATTGGAGAGCGAGAGTGGGGGCGAGTTGGGGCAGATTTGTATTATAGGGTTTTGGGGAGGGTTTGGTTGTGGCGGGCAAATTAGGCTAAGCTTTGAACTAGCCGGCCTGCTACACTTTTACGCTTAATTGAGGATTTTTTTTTTTTTTTTACCCTTCGGTTGAAAATTTCAATTCACTTTCACTACTAAAGGTACTATCAAATTAGGTATTTTTTCCCCTTTCTATTTCATTTCAAAACATAGACGTCTATGTAGTCGGAACTAAATCATGGAGATTGAAGATGAGTTTGTTGAGTTTACAAGAATTAAAAACGAGGGTAAAATCTTTGGCCGTAATTTGTAATACATAGCAAATCAGCTTTTGCAGAGATCGATATTGGTCACATGTCAAGTTGATGGTGGAGTCAAGCAGTTTTGTTAGTAACCAGTAGGCTGCTGATATAACAAGACCGACTTTTTCAACTTCAAGGACATGTTTTCCTGGCTGCTGATAATCTACTTCAGATTCCATGTCTGCTAAATAAGATACAGAAACAACAGAATGAACAAAATGAATATTCAAATATGAAAACATCAAAATTGCATAAAGCAAAACCAATTTACAAGAAACATTACCATACCTTCAAGGGCCTTTTGTTGCAATACAACATCCAAATCAAATTCTATATCTACTGAGGGAGCCCTTCTATTGAGAACCACTAAAATGAGAACTAGTTGAGAACTTTTATGTTAGATCATATTTTTCCAAATCAACCGTTATATCTTTAGATATTTATGTGTAGATCATTTATGCAATTTTTCAACTAAATTAAAAATCATTATAATCGTGATTTATCAGTTATGAACATAAACGGTTCATGTTTGACAGATTTAGTTCGGTACCCTAAACATCTAACGCTTGATTTTCCGTAATGTAATCGAAAAGTGGGCACCTTAAACATTTAGCCATCACTAATAAATATAACCCCACTAAAAGATCCAGATCGATCATCAATAGAACTCATGAACTGGTTTTTACCAATTGATCTGCCAAGCAAGATGTAGGTATTTATAAGCACAAAATTTGAAGCAAAAACATTATTTTTCAACACAAGTTAAAACCCATGCATAACTAGGATTTTCAATTATTTCCTCACCAAACAAGGGAACGCTAAAATCAAAAGAACAATTCTTAGGTTCACCCCTAGGGTGAATGAGCTCATTCACCCTCTCTTGCGATTAACGTATAATAACTTTATAATTTTATAATCCAACCATTCATGTTGTATAACGTAATATAAAAATTACCTCTGTAAAAAATCAATCAAATTGAAGACCTTTTAGTTATTCATTTCTATGAAATACATGGACGGTTCATCATAGTAGTAGTAAGTGTTGTTAGAACCATCCATTTGTTTGATTCAATTAGATAATTAAATGATTTCCGATTCGATTGATTTTTTACTAAGATGATCTTTAAAGGATAATTTAAGATATAGACCGTTGGATTATAAATTTATTAAGCAAAAATATGTTAATCGATAACGGGGTTGAATATACTCATTCACCCTGGAGTGAACCTAAGAATTGTTCAAATCAAAATCTTACTTTGATTCTTTCCAAAAAAAAAAAAAAGAATTTTTAATATGGGTCTCATAAATGTATACTAGCAACAAATAAAAAAATAATAACGCAATAAGGAATAACTTTTTAAAGAAACAATTCCTAATATTTGTCCCACATCCGCATATCTATACTATTATTAAGAGAAGAGGCTTTGTTAGCCAAAGTGGACGTGAAAAGACAACTTGATCCTTAGACCATAGATTATCTAAATGTATTTTTTAATAAATGGATGTCATAATCGTAATAAACAAAATAATATAATAAAATTTTAATTTATTTCCCCCCTAAAATCTCTCTCTATAACTTTCCACTTCCACAGTTCCACAGCAAAAGAGAGGAGGAAAAAAAATACAAGTTCCAAAACTCCCCACATTTCTCCAATGATTATTTTATTTTTTTTCTTTTAAAAATTAAACCCACACATTTGTCTAGTTGATTTTCTATTTAAACGCATCAGAAGGAAACCTAGTCGAAAAAACGCATGAGAAGGAGAAGAAACACACGCGTGCTGTAATACGTCGTCAATGGCCATCAACATATTGGGATCACGTGCCTGACCTTGTTATCGACAAAATTCTTGAGCTTCTTCCCACTAAAGTTGCCATGCAGGTGAGCTTCTTTCCAAACAATGGAAAGGTCATATTGTCTTCAGTCCCTGTACTATAAATTTCGACGAGGATGATGCTTATTAGACCGCCACAACCTTAACATGCAGTTGCGATTATCTACGTCAACACAACAGGTTCATCAACTTCTTGCAAGGGTATTTAGAATCTTATGACAGAAAAAAGCTCATAGACAGACTTAGGCTGCACATGAGGATGTACATGCGTGAAGATATATTGTTAGCTGGTTATAACTTGCTATTGAAGGAGATGTGAAAGAGTTAGATATATATCAGCCGTAAAATGAGTATTGACCCGAAACAATATAGAGAGGATGCACTTAGTGAGCTCCCAATGCAGAGATACAAATACTACTTCTGGTACTACATACCTTGGGTGACTACCCTTGTTAATGCAAAATCTTTAACTCGTCTAAATTTGAAGCGTGTGGAAATTCCGGACATTCGAGATGCAGAGGTTGTACGTAACCACCTCCTTCTCCAAGGCCCACATCGAACACAGGGCAATAATCCAATCAGAAACTTCCGATGGCCAATTTACTATGGTCCCTTGGAGAGATGATTAGGTGGATCAAAATTAGAATGAACCCCTATCCGAGCCATGATGACGACGTATTAAAGAGCGATCCGCTCTGATACCATGTTAAACAGTGACAAACGTGGCCCGTGGCCCACCATTGTACCGATACTGCCCCAACTTAACCACTCGTTAGGTGTTGGGTTTTAATCACAAAATACCTCGGTACAATTGGGAGATGAATCCAACAGGAAGTCCTTAATTAATTTCGGTTTCGGAACTTTGGGACGAAGAATGGTTCTTCTCAAACTCGGCAAATTTGTCTACACTGATGGCCTTCTTAAAGGATTTCGCTGCTGCAATTAAGAAGGTGCGGTTCTGTACCAAAAAAGGTGTGGTTCTGTACTCATGATTTTAAAGCTCTCATCTTTCCAGGGACTTTCAGCAAGACCACCGGCACCCTGGCAACACCGTTGCCTAAAAGTTGCATTTTGAACGTGGCAATGTTGAATCCTCCATCACCGCGTAGTAGAGACTACTTGGACTTGAAGGACTCCATGAATTGGATTGCACATTCTGCACGGATAGTTAGAGATAATCCTCAACAGATCATTGATTACTTGGAAGTATGCAGAGAGCTAGCAACTAGGCATAGAGAGATGGATCATGAATGATAACTTATTTCAAGTCTTTATCATTCTTGGTTTCCTTTCTTGCAGTAATGATATACTGAAGTTGATTTATAATTTTTTTTTTCTTGTTGCTTCAGCGAGGGAATTACGGGAGACGAGAGTGGGAGACAATGTAGTAATGTACCAATGATCCCCATATGACGTATGTTAGCTATGCTAGGTGTGCATATTATTGTTATTATTATTATTTACTTTTTCTTGTCAAGAAGGCCGAGCATGGATAAAACTATGAAGTTGAATGATTAGTTCTGCAAATCATACTTGAACAAACCAAGCAGTTGGTCTTCATTTAACACAATATTAGTCATGTAACAATAATAAGTCGAAGCATTTTGTACCATAAAATGAACGGCTTCGACTTAAGGGTTCTTATTTAAAAAATAAAACTGGCTTCAAATCGCCTAATCGCCTATAGAAAACTGTAAATCAGAAGGCATACCAATGCCAAAGAAAGAACTCCGATTGATGGGCAACTTTCATTACGTTTCTCTGCCTTTCTTTTCTTCTTCCTTTTCCTCTTCTCTGTTTTCTTCTTGGCAGCTGCATCTTGCTCGACTCTTTTGGCCTCCATGTTTTGCTCCTCCCGACTACTTTCGGCTTCAAACCAACTTTCGTGAGGTTTTTCTTCAGTTCTAATTGCAGATTCCTCAACTCTTTTGGCCTCTATCTCTGGCTCCTTCTCAGACTCACTTCCACAAGGATTTTCTTCGGTTGTGGTTGCAGCTTCCTCTACTCTCTTGGCCTCTATGTCCTGTTCCTGCTTATTTTCTGATTCTTCAGGAAGAAGAGAAAACATGTTATATCCTTCAATTCTTATGGCTTCGGCTTTTTGCCTCTGTACTTGGTTTTCTGTCTTCATGGTTGCTTCTGCATTTGAGGCATTCTGATTTGCCTCAGGAAACTTTTTTCTCCTTACTTCAAGTTTATCTTCAGCAACATCATTACTGTTCTTTGCCTGGTCCTCGGAAACTACTAGGCCTTCCTTCGTGTTCATCAAATCTGCAAACTGATTGGCCTCGGGGACATTGCTGATATTATTTCCCTCCTGGACAGGAACACTAGTAATCACATTAGTAATAGTAGTAGAGCCAGGAACAATTGTTTCAGCATTTAACTCTTCCTGCTCTTCTTCCCTAATAACCTCATTTCCTCTTGCTTCAGATATTTCATCATCATTACTCTTTGCCTCGGAAACTACTGCAAGCTCCTCCTCCTTGATGTTCATTACATGTGCAAATTGATTGGTCTCAGGGACAGTGTTGACGATATTATTGCTTTCCTCAACAACAGGAAGAGTAGCAGTAGCAGGAACAATTTCAGCATCTGCATTATTGTTGCCTTTACTCACTGACGCCATCTTGAGGACTGGAATTGGCACCCTCTCCGCAAAAGGCACCATCTTGAGGATTTGGGTTGACGCCATCATCGCAATAAAAGGAGTTACAGCCGCTTCAACAAGAGATTTCGGGGCTTGA
Organism: Rosa lucieae; assembly: GCA_024704745.1. NCBI lineage: Eukaryota > Viridiplantae > Streptophyta > Magnoliopsida > Rosales > Rosaceae > Rosa > Rosa lucieae. Next base: position 61,449,525 of record CM045495.1, on the reverse strand, counting down.
TGAGACTGCAAACTCGGTTGACGGCCTTTAACTTCAGATTTTCTAGAGGCATTAACACTACTAGCTGACACCATCTTTGCCCGAGCAAGAAGTTGCCGATTATGATGATCTTTAAGTTGAGCCTCCTCGGCCTTCTTCCTTTTCTGCTCTGCATCCGCCTTCTTCGCCTTTCTGGCCTTGTTCTTCTCCTCCTTCTTTTGCTCTGCTGCTAGGATGTCAGCAGGCTCTGTTTTTGGATCCTGGTCAGTTGTTACAGCCATGAAATCACACAAAGTGTTTTGATGAGCAAAGATCGTAAGTATTGAAATGCTATGAGCTCTGATTACTAGGGATGGAACGGAAAACAAGGTATAACCTCTGGAGGTATTTATAGAGTCGAGAGGGTGACTTGCTTCTATACCAGTAAGGATTGAATTTGCTTATCCTCTAACCTTATCCGTTGTTAATAAGGATTGGGTTTGAGGTTTTCCTCTCCAACTATAACTCGAAGTCACTGTGACCTAATTGATTACTCTGCTGATGGCGTCGCAACCGTCGACTCTATGCGGAAGCCAAAAAAGCAGCAGCAGTCGCCGGCCCCGCCGTCCAGGGTTCTTTAGATTTCATTGCCTCAATATTTGTTAATGAATCTGGGCTTTGCTGTAATTTTCAGCATGGAGATTTAGCAGATAAAGATTTCTCGGAATTGATTTCAATTAGATTAAGAGTTGTTTGTATATGAATGAATGTTGGTGATGAATCATAAAGTATTAGCCTAGATTTGTAAATGAAATTATGAATGTCCGTGGTGAATCATAAAGTATTAACCGTCTCATTTAGTTCAGAACTTCAGACTGATGTTTCTGGTGTCAAGAATGACAGCTCAATATTTTCAAAAATGATGTTCTGTATCCTCTGAGGTATTGAGATGAAGTGAGACAGGAATGATCCTTGTTTGAGTTCTCTGTCTTGAAAGACTTTAAATTGTGAAACAGGAATTTAAGGGATATGTCTATGAGATTATGGGAGGCTAGGGTTCATGAACATTTTAAGATTATCAAATGCTTTCTTTGAGGCTGATAAATATGCAAAAGCTTCCATGAAGCTGATGACTTGACCTATGTTCTTAATCTCACTGAACCTTCTTCCAAGCAGGCTGTGAAGTACATTGAGTATGATATGGCTTTTGCTGAAGAGAAAAAACAGGCTAAGGCGTTGAAGGTTGCTTCCAAAATGAAGCTGAAAGAGTACAAGCAGGCTGAAACGCTGTGTACCAAGGTCCTATTTTATCTTGGTTTTTTTCGTTTACCAACGTACCAAATTTTTTTTATTAAAATTGGTAATGTGTTAATTCCATCAACCGTTCAGTTGCTGAAAGTACAGAGAGAAGCTTTTCTCTCTACTCCGAAACCTTTATCTCTACCCGTATGAGTTGAAGCACAAGGAAGTTGTTATGGGTTATTTGGTATTATGAACTGAACCCTTGCTTGTAGGACTACAACTTTGCGATGCACAAGGAAGTTCGGTATCATGCAATTATTGATTCAAGTCGCTTTTTGTTTCTTTGCATGTCACACAGAGTAGCCACGCACTACATTTATCTAAAGGGACCTTTGCTCTTCTGGAATTCACTGTGATGCGTGATCAAGACACGCTTGATCTCTTCTGTAATCATATCACACACAGGAAATACATCCTTGTCCTAAATCAGTCCATGTCAATAATGCCAAAATGCAAGAATAACGAGTTACACCACCTACACCTTCACGACCTCATATCAACAACACGAATATTTAGATATGAAAAAAAAGTGTTTTCCTCAAAAGAAGCTAGGAAATAAAGTAACATGATTTTCTCCATTTTCGCACAGGCATGAAAGAGCACATACAAAAACAGAAGGAATCAAGACAACCTCAAATGGCCACGATCAGACAAAACGAGGTTCAGTTGTTTGTTGTAGTTCAATCTCAATAAATATTTCAAAGGCTTTGCTCTTTGTGCCTTGGCATTTTCTGTACATACGGCCAATGTGTATAGAGCCAACCACTAGCAGGTTCCTATCAATCCATTAAACCTGTTCGCTTCCCTTGAGAATATTGTATTTGCAGAGAGGACATGTTGCATTCATTTTAAGCCATTTCACAATGCAATTAGCATGGAAGTGATGGTTACACGGAAGAGTGTGAAGATCTGCCCCATCCTCATATTGGCTGAGACATATACAACATTCCTGGAAAGAGAAAGCCAAAGCCATAAATCTCCAGAGCACAAAAGTTCATAAATTGAATTGTTGTAAAATGTAATAGAAGCATGAAGTGCTTATACAATTTAGTCTGTGAAAGTTGCTCGTTCATCAATTTGTTTTCATGAAATGATGGATGCAAATAAACACAGTAGCAAAGACTTATAATATAAGATCTTCTCACCAATGAATAACAAGTTGTAATGCATTGACGGAGTCTACACTGTACTATTCTGGAAGGAGTGGGGTTATTGTTGTTTGTTTAAGCTACCACTGATGTGAACATGTTAAAGGGTGTATGCTTATCAAACATTAGCTTATAAGAATTTTTTTTTGGGGGGGCCTGGGGCAAGGGTAATTTCTTTATATTTTTTTATCGGCAAAGAAAATAAGAGAATATTCCTAATCAACAGTGGGTTCCACAGAATTGACTGATATACTAAACTATAGATGTAGTTTATGATAACATGATGCTGTAAACATACCGCATCCTCGGGTAAAAGAATACGCTCGACTGCCAGGTACCCACTGGTTGATTCCATTGGAATCATTTTCCCTGCTCCTACACTAGATTTTTCATCACCTGATATTCTAAATCTGTATTTTGGAAGAACACTGAGATCTGCTTCGGATGCACCTTCCTACAATGGCATACAAGGAAATACAAGAATAAGCACTTGCAATGCTCTCATTTCATTCTTGAATTTTGATTCATGGATAAAGGTTCTCTCTCCATACCTGTCCTGCCACAGCATATAGAATTGCAATGATGCATGGCAAACAGCAACAAAGAGCAATTCCGATCAAACATGCCAGAACAACACAAAAGATGGCAAAGAAGACGTCAAATGCCAGGAAAACCACAGACAACCTGCATGAATTAGAGTGAATTTCTTAGTTGTTTTAGACTTAATAAAGATTGTTTGTGGTCTATACACACAAGACCCTGGCTCAGGTCAATTTCGTGACAAAATCAGCATATAGCCCTATTTTTAGTTTTACTGCTATGGCGCTTAAAAAGAGAAGAGAGCTTCAGTATTCATCTCTAAAGTTATAATGCCAGAACAGTCTTCTGGTGAACTTTAGATGAAGAAATATGTCTGGCATGCACGTGTGATGCATATATTTTGAACTGAATAACTTCTGATTTAATTGGATAAAGACATACCAGTACAAACGCGGAGCATTTTGCAGGAGCAAATCACCACCGGAGACTACCCAATAAAAGCCAACTATCCACCAGAGAAAGGATGCCATTGTATTGACTGATTCACATCGTTTAGAGAAACTATGCCATAGAAGTTGAAGTCAGTCAGAAATGTATTGACACTCAAGCATATATGTTACAGAAGCACACAATGAAACGTGTATAGGAAACAGTCATGCAATAGTACATTATGAATGGTAGAGGGTGAAAATTCAGATAAAGTTAAGATTAAGTCTCTTAATAGTCCGAGTTAAGGGCCATTTGATGCCCATCCTGAACTGTAAAGCGAAGGTACCAAGTGTCATGGGGCGTATAGCAGAACAAGGATTATTTTTAGGCTCACTACAATCCTCTCAAATAACAATAAGACCATCTCGTTCACTGATCAAGTGATTCAAAATTCCACTCCTGTTATCCTAATGTTTTTCATTCCCGGTATCACCACTACCTCAAATTCAGGATACACTTTCACCATATAATTGAAAATTGAAAACCTACAATTTCACTACGCAAGACTCATCCTACTGTTTTCCATTCCCAGACCTCAAATTCAAGACTGCTGTTTCCAGTTTCCAACCTCACTCATCATAGAATTGAACACGGTAACAGCACACAATTCCTTTCAGCTCAATTCAGCACATAATACAGTTTAGCAAGATCAACCACCAATCGAATATTACTATAGTTTCCGAATTCGGCAAAATTGAAACGTAATTCTGATACCTGGAACGACTCGGAACCCCCAAATCCGTAGCTGTTTCATCATCATCAGTATCATTAGCCTCGGCAGCTTCGGAGCTCTGCTGCACCTCCGGCCCTCTCCTCCCTCTCCTCGTATTCCTCCTCCGGTACTCAATCCACACCAGCGCCACGTGGACAAAGCACTGCAGCGCGTAGCCGCAGATCCAGAGCCGGATCGGCGTGTTCGGGTCCTCGTCTCGGGTCAGAATCAGCATCACCACCGAGACCACCACGAAGGCCGTGTTCCACATCATGTCCAGCGCCACCACCGGCTTCGAGTAACCCCAGTCGGCGCGCCGCTCGTCCAGCTCACGCGCAGCCGTCTCCCTCACCAGCATGGACGGCCCGCGCCGGCCCGTGGCCCGGCCCAGCAGCATGGCCAGCGTGGCCGGGCGGGTCGGGGAGCCGAGCTCCGACAAGTCACGGCCGTCGCTCCCCTGCCGGGGAAGCAGAAGCGGCGCGCGTGACTCGGCCGACGTCTCCGTCGCCGCCGCCGCCGTAGCTGAAGAGCCCGATGACATATTGAGACGGAAATTGTAGTAGCAAAATTGAGAGAGGCTTATAGGGGAGAGAGAAAGAGAGGCATGATTGAATAGTATATAGAGTAAATTGAGAGGTGTGGGTAGAGCTGTGATCTACTATTATCAGAGCTGAGAGAGTTGAAGGTCAGGGATGGTTTGGGAATTGGGACTCTAGTCTCTCTGAAAGTCTCCCTGTGTTTGAATGGTAGCTGAGGGGTTTTTCTTTGTGATTTCCGTACTTCGTTTTTGCGCCACGCCACAGTTTCAAATCGGCTTCACAGCTTTTGTTTATTTATTTATTTATTTTTTAATTTAAACCATGAACCAGGTTTCTGTATTTAGAAACAGGAAGAAAAAAGAGAATAATATCTTAACAAAAAGAGACAAAAAGAGAAGGATATCTTAAAATCTATGAAATTTTAAATATTTTTATTTTATATTGTTTTAGCATATGAGCATGAGTTTGATGACAATAAATTATTAAATTTCATTGTTTCGTTCATTAGCATACAATTAAATCTTCGAATTAGACTGATGGCGGCCTCATTCGTTTTGAGAAACAGAATAGTGTTATTCCTAATTTCCTAGGGAGTAGGCTGCAATGAACCAACGCATTTGTAGACCAACAGATGCCGTCAGCTTTTCCGTTACATTTGACCGCGTCAACTCGCATAGGACAGGGAAGATGAAACCGTAAACTATCAAGTTACCAGAGGGGGTTTTAGGGGAGGGGGAGATTGGCAGCTGCATCGAGGAGGACATAAGGTTCCAAGACTAAATAGTAGTCTCCGTCGTCCTCAAAACATCAAAATTCCCTTTGAAGAAAACTGAAATCTGCAAACGATATCAATTTTGGTCTCGGGTGGAATCAGGAATGGCGTCGAGTGTGGTGAAATCCCTAATCAAATCATCTTCCTCACACCGGCAAATGGATGCAGGTTTCTTTTCTCAGCTTTACCCGATTGTTTTTCGTTTTAAGTATTGCAATGACTTACGTTCATCTCTATATTTCGCTTTTCGAATTCAATTCTGCAGAAAACGGCATAGCTTGTGGGTGATTGATTATATTTGGTTTTTCTGGTTTCCCTATCGAATTCCATGCCGGGGATTTATTCTAGTTGCATATATAGACTAGTTAACCTTTATTCAGATGCATAAAGCAAGGCTTAATATTATTATTATTATTATTATTCATCCCCCATGCTACATAGTTTGCCCTTCAACACGTCCAATTTCAGCCATTGTTTTGTTTGCACCATACCATTAGACTTTCCCCTGAATGCTATAATCTAGCAATAACAAAGAGGCTTTTCAGGAAATCCAACACACCTACAAATCGAGTTTTCAGGAACTGATCATTGAACACAGATTTTTCAGGAGCATAAGCCAATTAGACTACAATGAGAAGCCAAATGTAACACTGTTCTAGGAGCCTGCATTTCAATCAAGTTCCCTGTCAGTGAAATTCTGAGCACATTTTACCAGTCAGTCAACACATTGTGTTGGTTCAGATGGTGTTCGTGTTGTCATCTTAGCTTTACAATAATAAGTGTTCGGCATAAGAGAATAGGTTCCTATTCCCTCTTCTTCTTCTTCTTTCACGCTTTTGCACCTTCTCATTTGCTTTTGATTTCGTCTTGTTTTCCGATACCTTGTTTGGTTGCCGATGAGGAAAATTGAAACGGGGCATTTTTGTGTTCAGAGTGCTTGTAGTATGAGGCTGGCAGGGATGGAAGACACAGCGGAGCTGCTGGAGAAGAAGCTAGCGTCGGAAATTTCGAAGATGAGCTTAGAGGAGGCACTCACTCTCGCTCCTGTTTTCAGCCATTACCTCAATTTGATGGGCATTGCTGAAGTTCATCACAGGTCACTCAACGACTTGATCTCTTTGTTTTATTTTATTTTTTATATTAAATTTTTTGTTTTTTGAAAAAAAAAAGGGGTTAAATTTCAGATATGTGCCTGTGTGTTTACTTGTTTGGAAATGAAATATGAAGCACCAGAGCTTCAGGAAATAGTAGTGTCTATCAAGGATTGACTTCTAACTTTGGTTGTACGGTTAAAATTATGACATTCTAGCTTCTGAAAAGATAACATGAAAAAACAAAAATTGGTTGGAATTCTTTCAGCTGTGAATTTTAAAGCATTTTGGTGAATTTAGAGAAAGTTGTTGATTTGTGCAGGGTTTGTAGACAAAAGAATGTAAATCTTGTGATGATATTTTTAATCAGCTTCTGCAGCGTGGTGTTTCCCCAAACCAGCTTTACGATACTGTTTGCAAGCAGGTTGGTTCTTTTCCTCCTATCCTTTGTCTTGATTTGTATGCCTAGACATAAAATAGTGGGGAAAATATATCACTCATGTTGTTAAGGTTTCTGTAAAAGATAAAACCCAACCAATTAAATGATCTTGTTTTAATGAGCTCAAGTTGTTGCTTCATTGATGTTGCCTCGTTCTATCAGCACACTGTTGAACATAAGATGTGTGTGTGTGTGTGTGTGTGTGTTTCTACTGTTGTTCAGTCATTTAGATATCTTGTTCTCAACCTTAAGTTCTTGCTGCAGGAGGTCGAGATTGTTCTTACTGCACATCCTACACAAATTAATCTCGTAACCTTACAATACAAACATATCAGACTTTCTGTGAGTGGCTAGTGACTTTGCTCAATTTTTAGGATGTTGAACATTATGATTAAAAGACATGTTGAAAATTTGTTTAGACTAATAATATCAAGTTACTTGCAGCATCTTTTAAATTTAAGAGACCGACCTGATCTTACTAGTGAAGACAGAGATATGGTGATTGAAGATCTGGTATTGTTTTTCCAACCTTATTCTCTTCTTCCAAAACCACTTTGCTGGGGCAAGGGGGATTGCATCTTAATGACATTGATATCGTGGATATTCTCTAATTTTGCTTGTGTTTTATATTTTACTCTTGCTTTTATAGGTGCGAGAGATAACTTCTGTATGGCAAACAGATGAGCTTAGGCACCATAAACCCACACCAGTTGATGAAGCTGGGGCAGGTAAACCACTTCAACATTAGATTCATTGATGTTCACATGCTTTGGCTCTTTGAAATCGTGTGTATCACTTACAGACAAAATAAAATTGTATATATTGTTTACCACAGGTTTGAACATTGTGGAGTAGTCCCTTTGGAAAGCTGTACCTCATTATTTATGTCATTTCAGCAATGCTTTAAAGAAGATTTGTCTTCAAATTCGTTTCTGGTATTGATCTGTTTCCAGTTCTTTATATGTAGCTACTACCTTCTGTCTTTCTGTACTTCTTGTCATAATGTTTTCTTAATTTATTTATCAGCACACTGGGAAACTGGAAAACCACTTCCATTGAAATGCACACCAATCAGGTTTGGCTCTTGGATGGGGGGTGGTCGAGATGGAAATCCCAATGTCACAACAAAGGTACTCGTGGGTCTTATTGATATTTTATTCGTAAATCTTCTCCTAATGGTATTATTTACTCTCTTAAATCTAGGAGAGTCATTTCATGCCAACAAAAGACATGAAGCATGAACTAATCATAACTTTGGCATATATTAGATCTGTGTTATACATAACTTAGTTTACTGTATTGGTAATGGTGTTGCTGTGTTGGTAATTCATGGGGCAGTAAATCATGTTTTGAGGGGAATAAAGCAAGCCCTGGTACTTAGAATCAATTACTTAACTGTACGGAGACATTGATGGATAAGCATGACCTAGTTGTGTAAAGTTTTAGACCATCAGTTTAACCTTCATTTGTGCTATCCCTTCCCTGTTCTTTTCTTTGGGGTATGAGAGAGGAGGTTTTAGTTTTAAGGATTCCAGTATGCTGCCAGATTTCATGATTAGATTGCAAACTTAAGATTATTGTTTATGTAGAATTTATGCTGTCAGACTGTCTAGCTCTTCTACACAATTATATCAACTTGCCTCTTTCTATTGCTTCAGGTCACAAAAAATGTCTCGCTTTTATCTAGGTGGATGACTATTGATCTCTATATTAGAGAAGTGGATAGCCTGAAATTTGAACTATCCATGAATTGGTGCAGTAATAGCTTGTCAAAACTGGCACAAGAGATTCTAGAGCACAGTATGACATATTGCAGTTATTTTCAGTGGTCATTAATATTGGCTGCTTGGTATCATGTGGAGACTACCAAAGCATAGCTTCCATTGTTTTTCTTTGACAATTTCCTTAACAGGTTACTCCTATGTTTCTGATTTTTTTTTTTTATTGCTTGATCTTTTTTTTGAGGGCTGGGATTATGTTGTTCTGAGACTCGAATCTTATTAATATAACAATTTAAATCTCTAGATCACTTCTGTGTATGCAGAATAAAAAACGTTGAAAGACAGATGAACACTCTTACTTTATGTTCTGCCAGGCAGGATAGAGCAGATTCTAACTTGTGAAAGTAATTGAGTGAAAAAATTGGAGTCATAGTTTACAAAATTCTTTGTGTTTTATGGACCTATGGGAATTTGACTTCTCTTAGCCCAACTCTTCTATGCATAAGTACCCACTGGTCATCCCCTCCTGATTTCTTAAGGTTTCAATTTATTTTTAATAGATGATGAATATACTTGTGAATCAATTTATAATGTTAACGTAATTGAAATTCTCTCTTCAGAATCTGCATCTGAGGATCACCAGAGTTGGGATCATCAGTGTTATAATAGGAATCAGGTAAAGTAACAACCTGCAGCACTTCCAACACAACTTCCAGCTAGAGCTGATCAACCCTCTTGCACTGGTGAACATCCGATTATCCTCTTAAAACTACTTTTTGAAGAAAAAAATTATAGAAAAATTGAGGATCTCAGAAGTTTTGTTACTTTATATTATGTTCATATGCTGCCATCCCTTATTGCATAAATGAGAACTTGCTCAACTATGTTACAAAGACAATTGACATCAGTTCCAAAAAAGGCAGTGTGTATCACATGAGCCCTTGTAGTTATTTCCTTTTCAAATATGGAGAGAATCAATTTTCATAAATAAAATCTTAATTTAGCTGTACAATAGTGAGCTAGAGCTGTCTTTCCACCTAGAATCTCTATTAGCAGTTACTTTTTGTCTCTTTGATTGTTAGCCTTCCTGAAGTGTTTATTTACCAGCACCTAATGTATTCTATGACCAATGTTACTCATGGTTTCTCAGTTCTTTTAAACTTGCCTCTTCATGCAGAATGCAATGTTGGTCATTCTCACTATCCCAGAATTGAAATGTTGGTCATTTTAACTGAAGATTGCATTGGGGCAGGAATCTGGTAGACATGCTGAAACACTTGATGCAATTGCCAAATATTTGGATATGGGCACATACAGTGAGTGAGATGAAGAAAAGAAACTGGAATTTCTAACAAGAGAGCTCAAAGGAAAAAGGACCGCTAGTCCCATCTAGCATGGAGGTAAAGTAGTAGTGTTAGGAACTTAGGACTTAGGATTACTATGCAGAATAAGTTACTTCTACCCGAATTTTTTGAGAAAAAAAAAATTCTGACAAGAATTCTTTGCTATATATCTAATGTGTCTCTTCATTATAACAATTAAATGAAATTATGGTAGTCATTATTTACCTACAGGGAATGAACTTTAAATAAGCACAAGTTGATCTAGCATGATGATGGAGTTGTTTACTATTCCCAAAAATTTAAGCTGTTAGGATTAAGGTCAACAATTTGTTTTATACTCTCAAACTCACTTCATAGCATGCGTTCAACTTAATTGGGAGGTTTTGCAATTGCAAAATTTCCAACTCAGGATCTTCTTTTGTGATAGGAAGAGAAAGTCTTGGTTTACCACTATTGGCCAAAATCTTAAACTATGAAGGTGTGCTCCATGGGTGTTTGCATGGACTCGAACCAGGATCTTCTTTTCTGATAGGAAGAGCTCTACTGGAATTGGACATCTTTGGGCAATTCCATGGGTGTTTGCGTGGACTCGAACCAGATTTGTTCTTCCAGCTTGGGTGGAGTTGAACCAGGTTTAAGGGGAGTTTGTGAGAAGGGACACACTGAAGACTTGAAAGCCATGTACCAAGCTTCTTGAACCCCAAAGACGATGATGAAGTCCAATTAGAGGAAGAGCCTCCAACTCAACTGCTAGACGGGGAAAATTTTACAGCTAGCAAGTACTGAAAACATTCCTAGCATGACATGAAAACACGAGACTGTTTTATTTAAAATCTTCTGTTAGAATCATTAGTATTCAGATCTTTGGTTGATGGCCTACTGACCCAGAATGTTGATGGGAATTCACATTTTTGACTGCTAGTATCATCTGTGGAGCATAATTGTTTGCTGTTGTATCAGATGAATTCAATTCACCATGCCCTACCAAAGAGATTTCTGCTTAAAGTTTTCATTTGGTAGAAGCAGAACTAGTATATCTGGAATGGGATTAGCAGAGTCTAATTATGCTCCACCCTTGTACGAGTTTGTAATTACTTAGGTCAATGCATATTTTTAACAAGTGCTACTGGCCATTTGTTCTGTTGGATAGTTTTGGGTGTTTAGGTTTGGATGATTAACAGTAACTGCTATGCCATCTGTTCTGTTTCATTTTTATGCTTTCATCTTAAAATTGAGTTGAGTATATTCATCCTTTACACATTTCCTGTAACACAATTATCTCATTGTATCTGCACAGCCATACCAAACAGTCATTGTGGCATAGTTATTCATTGTTCTGCGATACATCATGTGTAAGGCTTGTTTGTGACTATCTAACTGTATTTGTTCATTTCAAGGAGCTCATGTGGGGCAAGACAGTGATCTAGAGCTTTTGTGTGCATGCGTGGTGTAATTGGCAGCCACAATGCCATGCAGTTTTTCATGGGGAAATAATATGGAGCTCAAGGAGGTGATGAGATTGAGCAGTGTAATTGAATGGTTGGGTGAAGCTGAATTTCAAATGAATGAAGACATGATATACTTAGAGAAGTTTCCATAGCATTCAAAATTAGTAAAAATCACAAAATCCCACAAACAAAGTCTACTGGTAGCATCTTGATCAGAGCCCAGTCTTCTAGCCGTCCCGGTCAGGCATAATTTTAGGTACAGATCATAAAATCCCAAGAACAAAGTAGACTGGTAGCATCTTGTTGGACAATCAAAGCCAGTCGTACACTAAACAAAGCACACTAATATCAGATTATCAGTAAACGAAAAAAATGACATAGTTGAAAGTTTCTTGTTTTACATGTCAAACCTCTTCAATAGTGTCCATGTGCTCGTTCAAAAGCTCCTCTTCAATAATAGGCTCCAAGTGCTGTTGCTCAAAAGCTGGCTGAGAAAAGACAACAAATTAAACACACAACTCCAAAAAATTGGGTGAACGAATAGTATTTTATTGGAGATAGAAAATCAAGATGAAGTGATTACCTGGGATGGCTAGAAGACTCAGCTCTGATCATCATCCAAAAGGATAAGGAGGCCAAAGCCTTATTTGACAAATTTATGCAAGTTCAGGTCGTCTTTAAACATGTCATATATCAATCTCTTGCCTATCAGCATCTCAAATAGCAGGATTTCATAGCTATAGATGTCACCACTTGTTGACACCTCCATTCCTATGCCATACTCTGAACTTCATTTCCAAATGTACAAAAGAATAAGCATACAGCCTATAAACTATCATGTTTGTGTGCACCCCCACCTTAAGTCCTCGGCTCTTAACGATTAGACTGGGCCAAACCTAGGACCTAGATGCATTCTTTGACAACCCAAAGATCACATTCTAGATCAGTGGATCACCTTCGAGCATATTTATGTATGCAACATGAAAAAGAAAAAAAAGAACAGCGAGCTTTGACAACAGAACAACAACATAGTTGGATGTCAAATAGGAACATTCATAAACACATTGGGCTTCTCCCAACCTACTATAAAATCCCTCTATAATCCTATACTCTTCAAATAGCTTCTATCATAATCAGACCCTCAAAATCCATAGTCACAACTGAAATAAACCATTTCAGGTTATTAGAAGAAAAAGAAGCTCAAACCTTACTCTTTGATACTTCCAGCTACACTCTTGCCAAGTGCAATGACTACTTTCTTCGAGATAACTTCAGTTTTCCACGGCCTTAGATCACAAAAAGGAAAAAGAAATAAAATATAAATTAGTAAAAAGAACCATAAATTTAAAACCACCCACCTAGATTGAACAAGACCAATTATACAAAACAGCCAAAAAAAAAAAAAGAAGCAAATTCAATTCGAGTTCAACAAAAACTGATAATGAGATTGAAAACCTAAAATCCTTGAACTTTTACCAGTATCGAATCGAGCACAAGAAGAGGAAGTTTGTCGTGCGTGCAGGAATCGAGGGCCATTGCGTATAAGCAAATAAGAGAAAGAAGAATATGCAAAGACCAGCAGTAGCACATCAAATAGAATAAAATAACCCACTTAAAGTCCAGATTTTTAGGTCATGTTAATTCTTCTAGCACATAATGTGATCTACTTACACATTCTGCTTCATTATGTGCGCAAGTGTAGGTGGACAAGTGTGATTATATATATTTGTCTTTCTTTATTAACAACACTTTTCTCAGTAATCATTTGTCATTGACAAATTTAAAGCTTACTTACAGAATAGTTGACATCAAGCTTAGGATTGCTATTGTAAACCAAACAAGTCTGAGCAGTGCAGTACCAGTGGGAGTGCACTGTGATGTTTTGGACCTCCTATAAATATCTCAAATATAGACATACAAGAAAACAGTGATATGAGAATTCATTGATCGCTTGATATAAGTGATAGCATTGAAATATTAAAAATCAAATGCAAAATGTTCAAGAAATCATTATAACCAATCATCTCTTTATATAACCAAACTTGTACCAAATTATACAAAAAAATCTATATTTCCAATTGAATAACAAAAAGTAAGGCAAGAGAAAACCTGCTTCTGGGGAGCGAAGCTTGGAATCCGCCTGCACAAATTCTTCAAACTGGTATTCCTCTCCTGTCAAATCCTAAACTCATCAGTACGGCAATCTAAAATTCCTATAGCACTACCAACTCAACAATCAAACTAATAATCTTCAAGCAACATAATAAATAACAGTAAAACCAATAGACTTGCATAATAAACTCAAACTAACAACCAAAAAGGGTTCACTGCATTTTCTTCTCTCTTCTTGTCCTGCTTCAATTTCCCAGCAACCAAACATGAGATTTCAAGAAGAGCATCAAAACCCAATAATAATCAAACATAACCAAACCCCGAATCCCATAAATACCCAACATAATTCACCAAAACTAATACTTGTTGAAGAAAACAACCCATAAAAAGCAACAGGCAAAAGCTAACCAAAACGATGCCAACTTCCAAATCAATCGAAATTCATATTGATGCAACAGTAATATGCAAAGGAAACGCATTGTCAACTATCATCAGAACTCAGCTCTGACAATTTATAACAAAATGTAGATTTTCATTAAGCAAAAGCCTGAGATGAAAAATACATACCGCGTAGTACTGGACATTGAAGGATCGGGTCTAAATTGGTCTGAGATCAAGGGCTTCTTCTGATTCGCCGGCTTCGGCTACAATTGCAACAAAACAGCCTCGATCGATGATCAAGATTTAGAAGGTGGAGATGTTCGACGGAGACAGTGGATTTAAGGAATTGGAGTTGCAGATTGGAGGTAGATGAGAATTAGGCCCGAAACGGTGAGCTGAGAAAAGGAAAGGTATCCTTGTATTTTATTGCTAAAATTTGTCCAAAATTTTTCGCGCAAAATTTAACGAAATATTAAAATTTCAGCTTACCGCCCAAATAAAATTTGAAAGGTAATCTTGGTATTTACAGCCTCATATATATAATTTCTATTAACGGTTCAGATGCAGAGCAGACGGTCCAGATCACGTCTTTTGAAAATTATTTTCTAATAAATAATTTATATATTTTTGAGAATACTATACATAAATAATTTTTAAAATTCTGAAACATCGAAAAATCGTAATAAATAGCTCGGGTGTCGGCAAAATCCTCAATTCCTCATATGCCTAGTAATGTAATATAACTTATTTATTAGGTGTATTACAAAATTATACCTTCCATGTGCAACTTAATGGAGGAAATATAATTTATCAAAATTGGCCGTTAGATGTTATCATGATAAGAAAATATGGTTATGGTCAAAATTTCAGTTATTTTCGTCATCATTTGGGTCTTGATCTATTAGGTCAACTCTAAACTCAAAATACCACAAAACTAATATGTCCATGACATGTCATTCGCAATTTATTTTTTCGATATGTCAGCTCTCTCACTCTCGTGGGTATGGGCTATATAAACTAATGTAAAACTTTATAGAAGTTTTATCTCCTCCTGCTATAGCTCCCCTTAGGGAAGTATAAGTATATAAAGAGTTGACCGCTTTGTTTGATGTCGAAATGACGGCGAATCTGGTTAATTTTTTTATATAGTACCTATTAATATACTATAAATAGATGGGTAATATCAAATTTACCTATTTTCAGTTACGAATTTTTAGATTGCACAAAATCCTTGTATGCCTAGTAATATGGTCTAACTAGTTTATTTGGTGTATTACAAAATTATACCTTCCAAGAGCAACTTGGTGGAGGAAACATAATTTATCAGAATTGGCCGTTGGATGTTATCATGATAAGAAGATAAGGTTATGGTCAAAATTTCAGCTATTTTCGTCGTCGTTTGGGTCTCGATCTACTAGGTCAACTCTAAACCATAAATACCACATAAAACTAATATGCTCATAACCTGTCATTCGCAATTTATTTTTTCGATGTGTCAGCTCTCAAACTCTCATGGATATGGGCTATATAAACTATGTAAAAATTTATAGAAGTTTATCTCCTACTGGTATAGCTCCCCTTAGGGAAGTATAAGTATATAAAGAGTTGACCGCTTTGTCTGATGTCGAAATGATGGCAAATCTGGTTAATTTTTTAACATAGTACCTATTAATATGCTATAAATAGATGGGTAATCTCAAATTTACAGATTTCCAGTTACAAATTTTTAGATTGCACAAAATCCTTATATGTCTAGTAATGTGGTCTAATTTGTTTATTAGGTGTATTACAAAATTGTACCTTCTAAGAGCAACTTGGTGGAGGAAACATAATTTATCAAGATTGGCCGTTGGATGTTATCATGATAAGAATATATGATTATGGGTCAAAATTTCAGCTATTTTCGTCGTCATTGGGGCTTCGATCTACTTGGTCAAATCCAAACCCTAAATACCACATCAACTAATATGCTCATAACATGTCCTTCGCAATTTATTTTTTCGATATGTTAGCTCTCACACTCTCGTTGGCATGGGCTATATAAACTAATTTAAAATTTTCTAGAAGTTTATCTCCTCCTGGTATATCTCTTCTTAGGGAAGTATAAGTATATAAAAAGTTGACCACTTTGTCAGATGTCGAAATGACGGCAAATCTGGTTAATTTTTTTACAGAGTACCTATTAATACGCTATACATAGATGGGTAATCTCAAATTTACCGATTTCCAGTTACGAATGTTTAGCTTGCACAAAATCCTTATATGCCTAATAATGTGGTCTAACTTGTTTCTTAGGTGTATTAACAAATTATACCTTCCAAGAGCAACTTGGTGGAGGAGCATAATTTATTAAAATTGGCCGTTGGATGTTATTATGATAAGAAGATATAGTTATGGTCAAAATTTCAGCTATTTTTGTCGTCATTTGGGTCTCGATCTATTAGGTCAACTCTAAACCCTAAATACCACATAAAACTAATATGCTCATAACCTGTCCTTCACAATTTTTTTTTTCGATATGTTAGCTCTCACACTCTCGTGGGTATGGGCTATATAAACTAATTAAAAATTTTCTAGAAGTTTATCTCCTCTTGGTATAGCTTCCCTTAGGGAAGTATAAGTATATAAAGAGTTGACCACTTTGTCTGATGTCAAAATGACCGCGGATCAAGTTAATTTTTTTTTTACGGAGTACCTATTAATACGCTATAAATAGATGAGTAATCTCAAATTTACCGATTTCCAGTTACTAATTTTTAGATCGCACAAAATTCTTATGTACCTAATAATGTGGTCTAACTTGTTTATTAGGTGTATTACAAAATTATATATTCCATGAGCTCGGGTTATCTTTCCTTTTATGGTGTGTGAACTCGTCTGTCCCTTGACGTTTATGTGCACCGAGTTCATTTTATTTTTTTTGTAATAAACTAATAATATAGATGAAATGTTAAATTGTGATTTAGTTATCAGTTGAAGCATTCATGTTTTGGAAGTGATACAATAATTTATTCTTGCTTTTGTTGCAGGTACTTGAGATCTCTTATTGTTGCTCTTGTTGAAAATTGCCCTCGATATACATCAGAACTTCAGAAGGGGAAAATGTAGTGTCATGAAGGAATTGGAATTAATAGCCATGTTGGGATGCATCTGATGTATGATAAACTGCTCCAATCCAAAAGCGAATTTTGAGAAAGCAAATTCCGACCAAATTACATCATGACAATTTTGAAATGTTTTACTGCTCGAAATAAAAGTCTTTCTAGGAATGTAAAGAATTTCCCAATAAATCATTCTAAGTCACCACTTGAACTATGAACCAATTTTGTGCTTCTAAGCATCAAATTGTTGAACTTGAGAGTGTTGAAAACAATTCTCTTCTTTTGTCAAATTCCACAGAAACATACCCTAAAAGAAACCTTTGGAAAGGATGACAATCACTGATAGATCTTCATGAGTCTAAATGTAAAAATATAGCACCCATACACCATTATAATTTCTCATCCAAGGGACGGCCTGCCAACAAAACATTTCCCTAGTCACAACCACAAAGCTTGGTAAAAAGAGAACGTAAAACATGAGGCAGAGATAGGAACTAGGAAGTACGTCTGCATAGCGGCAAGAATGACAGATTCAATATGGGACTCTGCAAGTGTCAAAACCTGGTTTAAGCATCTATTCCATCTAGGAAGTACTAACTAAATATTTCAGTACATGTGCTAAAATTCAGTTCATAAAAGGGAACTCATGGCAGCAGACTTCACACGTTTGTTCTCTTTCTTATATAAGTGAAAATCTGGAAGTAGATATCAAAAGTAACTTAAAGATATATCAACTTCTCATACATCTTTATGGCTGGTGTGTTTGATGCTCTCACAAAAAGATCAACAAGGGGTTTAACTCCAAGCCAAGCTGGAAGACAAATCTGGTTTGAGTCCATGCAAACACCCATGGAATTGCCCGAAGATGTCCAATTCCAGCAGAGCTCTTTCTTCTTGAGGGGCGGCTTCCTATGTTAAGGAAGCCAAGCTCAGCCTGGGGTAGCAACTTCTTCTACAATAAAGTATCCCAGATCCACATGATTGCTGCAAAAAAATGATTGTTGTCAACTTGTCATTCAACATTACATAAGAAGTCTATATGCATGCAGATATGGCACATTTGTGTCTGCACAGAGAGAGAGGGAGGGAGGGAGAGAGAACATTACATAAGAAGTCTATATGCATGCAGATACATCACATTTGTGTCTGCAGAGAGAGAGAGAGAGAGAGAGAGAGGGAGGGAGGGAGTTCTATAACTTCATCTGATGTGTCATAATACTCCGTTAGACTAAAATAACAAGGAAGATCCTCTAGAAGAAGCTCCAATCGTCTTCGTGTCTTCATAAGCTGTACCCACAGAACATACACATGTCACACCCCAAACCCGGGTATGACTTATGGGGTTCTCAAGTAAGAGAAAATGTGAACAAGACCGAATAAGACCAAGATCGATACAATCTTAGCCTAAAAGTATGAAGTACTTCGGGATGGACTTTGATTTGAAGAAGGAAATGAAAGTAACATTAAACCAAATGAAACTATATGTTAATCAAGCAACAAAATACATTATCTGAACTTGAAAACTGTAGATGAAGAACTGAAAGCTGATTCAATAGAGTTATAACGAAAGGGAGACATAAGTGGGCTGGAGAGTTAAGGCATGAACAACTTAACTTTGAAGATTTACTAAAACTTCATTTCTGCAGCAATGAACTTGAAACTTTCCAGACTAAAAGTAACCATGTTAAAGAAAGACATACTAAATTTTCAAGCAAATCAGAGTTCGAAAGTAAGGAAAAAGATGGATACAGATAGACTGAACTGCCAGGTTTTAGAAAAATATTGCAGCAGCAAAGGCCACCAAAAAAATTCATTGGAAGTCCAAATGACAAGAAATCAGTTTCGAAACGAGCATTGGGAAATATAGTTCAATATACACAAAAACCAGAGGTTAAATAATTCAAGTGGAAGTTCAAATCTCAAGTGAAAATCAAAGGAGACATTTAGAGTGCTGGAACTTTTCCAAATGCAGACTTAATCACCGAAAATTCACTATACATTGAAATAAGACGAAACTTTCCAGATCCTTTGTTAACTGACTGAAAAGAAATATGTCAAAATTTCAGAATATTTGGAGGCCAATAAGTTGAGAAACAGAAATACCGAAGAGGGCTATGCTGCAGGGCAGTTTTTGCAAAATTCCAGCTGACTGACTTTTCTTTGGGAAGGAGCTACGGGTGGGTTCAAATGTTTTTTGTTTTGGACGAAACTTGTTTGGAGAAAGTGTTGGAATGTCCAATTTTAAAGAAAACACAGCTAAGCTTAAATCAATATTGAAGGATGAATCAAAATAATAACCAAAAATTATGCTGAGATATAACTAGAGATTTCAAAAGCTAATATGGTGTCTTTATGCAACACTTTCACATTCTGAACAGATGACACACAATCATATAAATTAACTCAATCAAACTGAAATCATGAATCTAGTAACTGACCCTCAAGAAAGTGAAATTCATTACCCAAGCACGAAAGCTGCAATGGTCACTAGACTATACAACACTCTTAGACACTATCTAATTAGATCTACTACCTGGGCTCTGATACCAATTTTCTTGGCTGGAAAAGTGATAATACAAATCTGAGGTAAGCAATGAACAGGGAGGAGTCTCCAAGAACTGTCTCAATTTAAAGAGGACAAGCATTCTCACTAAGTTTGGTATCATTTGGAAACATATCTGAGGAGCAAAGAAAATAAAAGTGAATAACCATCAGGGATGCTTCACATAACTCTAAAACTTTAAAGTCAAGTCTTTACTGGACTATACTCTTTGTCAAACTTATTAGTTCCAGTGCAATAGACATGATTACCCAGAACTCTTGTCAGCTTATCGTAATAAAAGTATGTATCGGAATTTGAAAACCCAAAACCAATACTTCAATGAGAATATCAAGTAATGTCAGTCAATGTGTAAAGCACAAGATCATAGTTACGAAAGAGTTCAAACGGTTAATTTTCAAAATCCCCTGAGCTGAACTGTTGCTGCCTTAAGGTTACACTTCAATTGTGTCAAATTTGGTCTTTTTCTAAATTTCTCTTTTACTTGAGAACCCCTTAAGTCACACAGCCGAGTTTGGGGTGTGACAACACATGCATAAGTAACATAACAAAAACAAATGACTGTATAATCATTCCCTTTCAATGAATCTTCTAAACAAGCAAACATTGTCAGAATAAACAAGCTGTTCCAGAAAAAGGGTGCTGTGGTATCATCCCAAACCAGCATCACAAAAGTATAAATCAATCAAGCTTAGCTATGTATCCGCTAACAACTTGCTTGACATATTCAAAGTAAATAAACATACCTTGTCACTTTTTATATTACCAAGAACAATTCTATAAGGAGTAATTGCAGATCTCTGAGTGGGGGCTTTGGCTCCAAAAGCTTCTGGAAACTGGACCTTCCAACGTGGGACTCAGCAAACATTTTCCTCCTTTTGGCAACGAAGAGAGTTCTGGGATGGAGACTTTGCTATTGGAGATTTTGGAGATTCCGGACCATCCTAGCAAATGAGATAGTATAAAGATGACAACATATTGAGTTACTGCTACAAATTCCAGATAAATTGAATACAATCATAAATCCAAAAAGGAAAGGAATTTAGAGAATATATATGGGAACGAACCCGTATAGACGAAATTGCTCTCTGGTGGTGAGGTGAGGTGAGGTTTTCGGGGTCCAAGTGTCCATTGCTGCCTACAAATTGCCGTCATCGACTTACCAACACAGCTGCCAAACCATATATCTTCTCTTCTCCACTCCAACCAAAATCAAACTGAATAACAATAATCAAAATCCATCCAGCTAGCAAGAAGGAGAGAGACCCAGAGTCGGAGTCGGAGTTGGAGTCGGAGGTAATTAGGCTGATTGGCGCCGGGATTGGTTTGCTCTCTCTCTCTCTGCTTTTAATCAGCTTCCGTTAAGGGGAAGAGATAACTCGAATGACAGATTAGCAAGGCAAATGACTTCAATAGGAAGCTAAGCTGGGTTCGGAGATATTTCCGTAGCGAAAATACTAGAAACCCCTCCTCATTTTACCATCACGGCACAAAACTTACAATTGACAGAGACTTACCAGTCAACAAAAAATCAGCAGTCTGTGTGGATCATAATTGGCCACGTCAGTGGGGCCCCTTTGGTCTACAAAACCTTTGGTTCATTGCAGACTCTTCCATTTCCTAGATGTGATCAAACTCCCTGTCATAATCTACTGTTATCAAATCCAAGTTTTCTTTCAAAAGAAAGATCCAATTTTTCCATCACTCCACCGAAATCGTCCTCCCAAAATTCCGTTCACCTAAAGTTCAATGTCTGTGTTTGTATCCACTTGTTCCAAGTTCTAACGACATCACACGTGCTCGTAGTAGGACAGCACGAGTGGCAGAGAGGATTACGTCATCATTCCAATCTGTCGTATGACACTCTGAATGCGTGCGCGCATTGTCGTATCACTTGCCGAAGTCAAAGCGTTGACTTTTGACACACTGAGATGACTTTCCATGCAAGCTTCTCATCTTCCATTGCCCAACTGCAGCAAAAGAACACTGGTAATTCATAGTGTCCTTCACCAGCGTTGTCACTTAACCTGTAAGGGCAATCCTCCTTTGAACAAATGGACACGCGAAACGACTCCACTTGAAGGTGATCCCCGAAATCTTGAATGCTCCCCTCGGAGAGTTCATTTGCGAGTTTTGCAGACAATAGCTGAAGCAGATCATTGTTTGTTGAAGACAGAGGCAGGCCGGTGCCTTCGGTCTCTTGATTCTCTTGCAAGTTACCAATGTGAGCAGGGCAGCAATATGCAAACTTGACTTGGTGCTTCTTTTCTTCTAACATGACCAGGAGCTCATCTTGGTGCACTACCTTGGCTTTTTTGTTTTTCTCCATAACCAAGATCCCTTCGCCTACCCTATCATCACTTACTTGCAGTCGAGGAATGGATTTTCTGTTGCTCGAACTCGAACCTTGTTTGTGTTCTGAGCCGCCTGTAGAAAACTTGAAGTTTGGATTTGAGCAACTTTGGACAAATGCATCGGAAGCTACTGCTGTCGCATAGTGGGTGGACGGAACTGACACGGTCTCATTGTTTGCAGGGTCGTAGCATTGAATTCCCAGTTCGGATTGAATTCTTCCTTTCAGAGTAGCCATCCTAGGCTTCTCACCATGAACAAGTATCACGTGCTTGGGAGAAAGAAACTTCACCAGATCCATAATCCCTTTGGCATCTGTATGAGGACTGAAAGTCAATTGATGAATCTGGCAATGCAAACAAATCACCTCATGAATAAATTCCAATTAACTCGACAAAAAATATATGAATTATGCTAAGGAGTAAGTGAAGAAGATAAACCTGGCATCGCACATCAATTCGGGTGTCCTTGTCCAGATCAATTTTGGTCGGTTTACCAGACATTAATTTATGTCCTATGGTTCCAGCCACGCAATACCTAGAACAGAAGAAGAAACAATCACTGAAAGTTCAACTTGGCACACACATGAACAGAGAGAACCATGGAGATATGAACATAAAAGCATTCTTTCTCTAATTTTTAGACACCAGTAGAGATTTTATAGGCAGCTCAGCTTACCAGCTAGCCAGAAAATTCTTTTGACTTTGGTTTTTGTTATAGTAATCACCGTCTGGGTTTCAACCTAAAGTCTATTACCAATATCTGCATAAATTCTAGATTTGGAAAATACAAAACAGAGAAGGCAGTTACCCTGGCATTGTAACAAGATTCTTTTCTGAAGGAGCCCAGTGCTTAAAAACCTCAAGTGAAAAACCACCACTGATCATCCCTGGTGTGGCAAACAGAACACAAGGTCCAGGAGCATCTATCATAGACCGCTCAAATTTGTGAACTGCAGCATTCAAACTCATGAAAGTAAGATGGAGGGATTATCAAACAGTTCTCTATAAGCAATAAAATAATAACTTCTTATATCAATTCTCAGAAAGTTAACAGGATAATAAATAGTATCATGTTGTTCAATCAATAATTTAATAGAATGTTTATCAATTCAAACGAGGAAAGATTGTTTAAATTGTTTTACTATCTTTGAAGATCCTTGCTTGAAAGCTTAAAGCTGGAAAAAAAAAAAAAAAACCAGTATCAGTTCATGAATGCTTCATGTGTTTGAGTCCAACAAAATTCAATAAAATCCAGAGTACAACTTATGGAAAAGCAATAAAGATAATTTTCTACTTGTTTTGTGTCAGAATTAGCTTAAGGTAAAACTCAGAAGTGAGAGGACAGGCTCACGAATCTAAAAAAATGGGAAAGGGAGTAATAATAAGGCCAAAAGCCAACAGTCTTCCCTTCCACTTTTTCAATTTCCATTTTCTACCTTTGTTTCTCTGTTCATCAATATTTCGTATTATTACTGGATGAAGTAATACCTCCCTATCCACTTGAATTCCTAAAGAAACATGTTAGAACTACTCCATTACCTCAGAGCTAACAGATAAAAAGAATTACCATTTTTAAAATCAAATGCATTATGTGTGGAGTATGTTTCTTTGATTTTCTGGCTGGTCCAACTGATGAGCATCTTATAATACATATTGGCTTGACGGGTCAAACCTGAAAGAATTATTAACATCAATAGAAATTCGATATTAGCAATTCAGCAAAGCATACAGTTTCCTGATTGAGAGAATAACAGACAATTTGACAACACATCATACAAAGAGTTAAGTATGAGAAGAATCAACTGCAAACCTGCTGAGAAGTAAATAGGAACCTTTAAATTCATGCGCTCCCAGTAGTCTTCCAATAAGATACAGAGTTCCTACATAGTATTAAATTACTTTCAGTATAAAATTTCACAACCAGGAGAATTTAGTACATAAAGATAAGAATCCAGCATTATTGTACTGGTGTCTGGTTTTCATGAGATAAGGCCTTCTAAGTAATACAAAAGATATATCTTTCATCTTATAAGAAAGATTTAATTTCCATAAGATCTAAATGTATGAATGCACATCCATTTTCTAGATCTATACAGCTTGAAAGGCTTCAATGCTGATTAAGTTATTAGAGTTATAACACGTGAGCATGCAATCTAACTGCAAGGATTTTTTTATCAGAAACAGATTATTCAGGACCAAATGTCTCTCTCTTTTTTCCCCTTTTTCCTTTCTTTGTCCTCTGGGCTCAACATGTATCATAGGTAAAGCATACTTCTTTACATTTCTTTAACTAAGACATGACGAAATTGGTTGAGATACACATAATTGAAGTCAAGGCAATCAAAACCATCTTGATTGAAATACCTGAGCTCTTCCCAGAGCAAATGAAGGAATTAGCACTTTTCCCCCACCAGCAACACAAGTGTGAACCTGCATATAGATCAACAAGACAACCACCTTCAGAGAGAAATCATATGTAAAACCAAGACAAAACATAAACACATCAGTGGAAAAAAAAAAAAAAAAAAAAACTTAAGTTAGAGTTCAAAGATGGAAGATCATGGATCAGAGTTCAAAAGCATAAGAAAACTATAAAATGATCTGTTGATACTTCAATCTTATCATTAACGTACAGCTCTGAGAAATTCTCTTTCCCGGGCATATTTTGAATCACGAATGGTTGTTGCATATGTGGACCTGTAGCAGGAAAAGTGAAAGGATTAACCTAATGCATAGCATACATAAGCAGGTGCCCAACAAAAAGGTTTCATGCATCAAAAAAGTGTGTCCTATGGAGAACCAATAAAGGGGAACTGTTTAACAAGTGATAAGCACAAAGTTCAAACTTAGAGTAGTGAAGATAAAACTATAAAGCAGTGTACTGACACATGGGCGCGCGCGCGCACACACACCCACCCGTATATTAACATAATTCTATACTCCAGAGTTAATCTTAAACTCAAACCTTGAAGCAAACTCTAATGTACGAAAGATGATGAAGCATCAAGGATTGTGGTGTCACCACAACAAAGGATAAAGATCTGATACATATGTTCCTCGAAATAAGGTAAAGAAAACAGAATCTGAAATAATCACAATTCACAAGTAAAGATCAATAGGTACCAGAATGTAAGTGCAGACATACATTAGGATAGGCTACAAAAGAATAGACACGTAAAAAAGGAACAAGCACACACATCCCATACTCTGTAATAACAAGGTCCAAACTTAGTCGATCAATTTGAGCTGCTCCAAGATGCCTGTCTGGTGTCATATTATAGTCTCCTGTGTACACCATAGCAGCGTCTCCCACCTTTGCATAAAACATTGCAGCTCCAAGAACCTTGAAAGCATAAGAAATTTTGATCAGGAGTTCATGACTCAACAGTCGAGCAAATTAACAACACGAAAGCCTTACATGTCCGGCATAGTAAGCACGGATTTGAAGATCCTTATCAACCTGCAACGTCTGCTTGAGATCCACCGGTATAACTGCAATGAACAACTGAATTCAGTTCTGAAACCACCATATGTTTCACCACCTCCATCGAAACAAACTCAAAATTCACACACCTTTCTTCATGCATTCAACAATAAGCTCGGACGTAAACTGTTCCTCCTCGCCCCTTCTCTCAACCATCACTTTCCGATAGTCCTCCAACATCAAAGGCGCCAGCGCCTTCGTCGGATACTGCAACACACTGAAAAACCAGTGAAAACAAAACACCACCAAAAATCAGCTCACACAGACATTTCATCAAACACCTTACCGTCATGTAAATGGGGCCACTGTAACCGCACACTTCAGTGAAGTAAGGGAGCGCGCCGATGTGATCCAGATGACTGCCACAGTAAATATCCAATTAGCCAACTGACTCTGTGGATTTTTTTTATGAGTTTCGGATTAGGTTTTGAGCTTACAAGTGAGTGATGATGATGCAAGTGAGGGTTTGATTGAAATTTGGGCCGATGAGGGAGAAGTCAGGGTAGCGGCGGTGGTCGAGGTGGCCCATATGCATACCACAGTCGAACATGATTCGTTTCCCGTTGATCGTCACAATCACACAGCTCTTGCCTACCTCTTGCCCGGCGCCTGAAACCGTGAAATTTTAAGCTTTACAGAAATCTATCTATATGTGAGAAGAGAAATAGAGAAGGTTGTGGTGAAGAAGACAGAGAAAATAGAGAGAGAGAGACGATGGGAGAGAGTGAGGGGCTACCCAGAACGAGAGAGTCGATGGCCATTGGAACGGCTTCTTCGCGCGCTTTTCAGTTTTGGCTTTTCAACTTTTACTCTTTTAGTTTAAAGAGCCTGTTCGTCGCAGAATTTAAATTGGGAGAGGATGCTCTCCTGATCAACTTAACTACCAAAGCTTTTAACTAGACAATGACACGTGGATATAATGAATCTAACGGTCTAAAACAAGCTTTCAAATGTCTTCTTCTCTGGCTATTCATCTCTTCCTTCACGCTTCTCTCTCTCCCCTTTGTTCTTTACGAATCTGTCCCCAGGCTGAGACTAAACAAGAGAAAAGTTGCTTGGGTATATGCAGAGTAATATAGTGGGAACTGATGAGTCTGTTTCAATATGCAAGATGGCATCATTCATGGACTTTCTCTCTCTCTTTCTTCCTTCTGTTCTTGTTTCACTTCACTCAGCACCAATGCACATAATAGCTAATCAAGTGGGTTTCAATGAAATTTGATAGGGAATTAATTTGATTTTCTGAAAAAAGAAAAGAAAAGAGAGAGACCAAACTTAACTGATGAGGAAACATTGATTATGAATGAGAACCCATGGTCATTCATAATCAATCTCTTCTCAATGTTTGTTACTAGCTGCCTCACGTCATCTTCCACTGGGTCGTTCATACCCAAGTATTAATTGATTAAATTTTACAGGAACAAACCCATTAGTGGAACACCCAGCCTCAGAAATCGAACCCAAAAATTGAATCCCAACCAATTTCGTCCCATCAATTTAATCACAACCAATCCCAAAAGGAAATTTAGCAACCACCATAACCCATAAAGACGAGTAAAAAACTTAACTGAGAGAGTGAGAGAAAGAATTCTCTGCGAACTTGTTTGTGATTGAGATCTCTGTAATGAACAACGATTTCGAATCGGATGAGAAGTCGGAATTCGGTAACGACATTATAGAAGCTAAAGCTAAGGACGGCGGCGTCGGTAAGGATAAGGCTAGGATTTCGCCAATGAAGCTCGATTTAGAGAGCAAACGGCGGAGGCTCTGTGGGTTCTGAGGGCGGAGGTTCAGTGGATTCTGAGAGAGAGAGAGAGAGAGAGGAGAGAGAGAGAGAGAGTTGGAAGAGTCAAAATCACTACGTGGCACTATGTAAACCGTTGGATTCATTATATCCACGTGTCATTGTCTAGTTAAAAGCTTAGGTAGCTGCTTAGGAGATGATCCTCTCCCATTTAAATTACTCCAAATTGTATCTGAGAGAGTATTATCAATATGTATTTTTTTTATTAAAAAAAATTTACCTGGCTCAGATTTACTGAAATTATTTATGCACTTGCATTATCAGTGTATAAAAGAATTTTATAAATTTTATATCAACATCCACACCCGACTTAATTGAATGGAAATTTTGCAATATTTTAGAGTATTGAAATCTTAAACCGAGGCTGATAAATTGCAAATGGTTTGCAGTAACCCTTGATTGCTCATTCCAAATATGCCACATTTGGATTAAAAGTTAAAAACAAAAATAGCCAAAAAATCTCAAATACAACATTTGGTTAAATTTCGATAAAAATAAAATAAAATTTTAAAAAATAAAATATAAAAAAACACCCTTTGGTTAAATGATAAAAATATTCTGTTTAGAAGTGTCCAATGACTACTTTTTTTATCATAATCAACTCAAACCGCGGTTCAGTCAGACTTTCATCAAGCACGTGGTTAGTTACGGTTGAGGTGAACATTTGATCTAAAAGAGGAAACATTTCACATCACCCTAACCACATTCACCTGCAAAGAGTTGCGAAAGTAGAAAGGCGGGCAGGATAAGAAGAGTATCGTGATTCCTTCACTTCAGGAATTGCGGCTTCGACTAGAATTGATATGTAGTCAAGCATTTCGAAACCATTTGTAACTTTCGGCGCGAACATACCCAAGAAACGCAGGCAGGATAAGATCATCGTCATCCTACCCACCCATACACATCTCAGAGAAGGAGAAAATGAATGCTGATGTTTCATTTCAAACAATCAGTATATAGTATTGACATTTTGCCCAGTACCTTCAGGCGGGCATGATTAGTCCAAAAAGATCGGCTACACTAAGCTTAGCATACCAGATATATATAACCAACAGAGGACTATAGATGAATTAACACAACCACAAAAGATCTGATCTTCATCTGGTTACAAGAATATTAACAAACAATCACACTAGCTGCAATTACAAATATAAACTGCAAAACGGGGAACAAAGTTAAAGCCAAATAAGCTACCTATACAACACACAACCATTGCCCACTCGCGATACCTCACAAAAGGTTAGCCCAAAGTCAATAATCTTCTTCCCTTTCTCTTTCTTGGATTTCTGAGCATGGGAATACCAATCTATGTCAGAAGCACACCGCTTTCTCAGAGTTCGATCTCTTTTCTGGATTTCTCTCTTGCCAGCGTTGGCATGCCAACTACAATCACAGTAGGGGGGTGGGGGACATAAAATAAGTGGTAAATGGAAGGAAGAACAAGACACGTGCACTAACGCCTTTCTGCAACTGCAACTGTGATTTTGTTATTGGGTGCTGCGTGTCAACCCTCCTCGTGACAGACCTCTGCAAAATATAAGAAACAGTTCAACTTATGAGAACACTAACCACAATTGAGAAGCCATCATCAGCAACCATAACAAAAGTTTAGCATATGCCCTTACATGAACCACAATGTAGCAACAATTAACAAGCACATATATGGGGATATTCTGGAAAATAGTTGGACGTAGTCATCCAACCTTAAAAGCTGGCTCTTGGATAAAGAATGGAAAATTAGACCAAGGTAGCAGACATACTCTGATCGTCTAAGATTATGAGTACGCAATCCATTGGTAAATACATTGTGGAAATACTCTTTGAACATACACAAGAAAAGGGAAATAAGTGGATTGGACAAGGAGGCAAATTTAGTCTAAAAAACCTTTAATATGTTTCAATTGGATTCAGAATAACAAAATATAAGAAATCTTTTCTTTTTTTTTTTATTCCCTTACTTCCAATACTCCAAAAGAAGAGAATCATAAGGCGGGATTGAAAACTACTTCAAACAATTGGGTTCGCAATCCTGTCAATCCAAATGGCGAACCAAACATCTACTGTACAGTCTCGACTTGGGGGGCAACTCTTTTCCTGGGAGCAGGAGTGACTAAATGTATGTGTCAATCCTATGTTTCTGGGGTCTGTATTTCCTATTGTGCTGTGGGGAACGGGATTCATATATGGTGATTGTGCCAACAGGATCTCATCTTTTATGGATTCTGCACACATATCGAGTTTGGCAGATATACTGATGGCAAACAGAAAATTGCTTGATTTTCAGTGGTGGGTGCTGGATGACTATCAATCAAGAGTTCAAGACTGATTCACTAGCATGAAGCTCAGTCTAATCAGCTGGTCTCTACCGTCTCCTTTGGATTAAAGGAAGAAGCAAATTGTTAAAGCAAGCTTTAACAGAGAAAAAGCTTGCTATTCCTTTCAGCGTTAGGGTTACTGAACCTCACTTATTATTTCATATATAAATACAGATTCTCTATCTAAATTTCCAATCTAGTAGACAGGTACTAGTGTATTTGTCAAAAGAGCAGCTAACCTTGAAGGGCCTGGTTGACCTAGTTACCATGTTTGGAACCAGCCTCACTAGGAAATAACAATGGAACTGAAACCCAACATATGGACACAGAATATAAAAGATGATATGTATGCAAGAACTACACATAAACTTTGCATATTAGGTAGAATTAAAGCCTCAACTATTGGTTCTGCAGAAAAATCTTTTCTTAAAATTAGACAGAAGAACCAGGAGAAAATAAAACAGTATATTTATGGACATGTTTCTACTTCAGTTAAAATTATTTTTACGAGAGCACTGCATTGATGGTATAATTGCAGTTAAATGCGAGTTTTAATTCATTTACTACTAACCAACAAACTTGAAGGAAATGTGTCCTACAACAAGTCAACATCATTGTTATTCTCTCTTCTAATAAGAAAGAAGTGAGTGCCATAGGAATGCATTGAATAGATGGTTGAACTAGTTAGGTTGAATATTAACTACCTTCCAGAAAGCACTTGAGCACTGTTGACAGAGGTTTTGGCACTACCAAACCGCTTGGCCCTATTGTCGTGTTCTTTGTCCACACGCATGGCAGCTACCTCCTTCTCCATAGCGGCAACTTCTCTTCTCATTTTCTTCGCCTCAACCTCCATTGCTTTGGTCAAGGTGTCTACCTTCTTGGCTAACATCTGAAGTATAAGATTGACCAAAAAAGAGAACATCTGAGTGACAAGAATCAACGAATACTTAAATGAGAGTATAAAATCATAAGAGTGATGGAAAGGAAACTCAACCTCAATAGCGTCATCTTTGTCTTTCAGGCTTTGATCTTTCTCATGACCAGCTCTCCTCAAAGCTACAACCTCTTTCTGTAGCAAATCATACAAAACCCCTGGGACATTATCCTCTGTATCCACTGTTGAGAACTCATTTGGCTTATCATCAGAATTCCCTTTCCAGTTATTTTGTGCTTCCCCATCCTTGGTTCCCTCACAAGATTGGTTGAGTGAGAAATTGGAGCTTGCACCATTTAACAGAACCTTCCCCCTGTCCAGTGATCTAGTACCGCCATCAAATGATTTTGAAGTGCCTTTCGCATGCTTCAAGACTGAACTGGTGCTGGAGGACAAGGATCTGACTGGTGTTCTCTTGGATAAAAAGCCATTGGAGGATAATTTTGGAACATTATCCGCTCCACCAAGAGACTGACGTCGAGAGGGTCCATTGCTTATACTTCTTCCTTCTGCTGTGCTTCGACTAATACTGTTCGAAGATCCTCTCACACTCTCCTCAAGCACTTTAAGTCGCATATGATATTTTTCCTGTTAGATGCAAGAGAGGAATTTTACTCAGCTTAGCATCCCATTATAAATTGGAAACAATTTGGATGTGCGTTTGTAGAAAAAGGGTTATTACTTTCAACTGAGCTTCTGACTTGGCAGCTCTTTCAGTTATGGCAAGCTTGTCCCGAAGTTGCTGCATTTCTCCCTGTAAGAACGCAGTTCAGTAATTATAGAAACAGTAGAACCCAAATACTAAAGTAATCCCCTCAGAGCTAAGACCTGACATTCAACCAAAAAAGATAGAAACACTACCTGCAAGAATCTCCGTTCTTCAAGCCATTGCTTTACAGGCATCACTTTGTCGTTAGCATCTTTCCACTCATTTGCTACCACTACGGCTACTCTGTTTGCTGTGACTTTTGCACGGGCCAACTCCCGGTCTAGAGTTTTCCTTTCCTCCTGAGAAACAAAAACCATACCAGTTCTTAAGAATGCTCTCACTACACGGTACATGTAAAAAATAAGCAACCACCAAGATTGAGGTTTCAAATATGTAAGGCACTTACATTCATCTCCTGGAACTTCCGCTGGTAATCCCTGACAGCATTGGCTGCAGCACCACCAGCAAGAACTGCCTCTTCCAACTCCCGCACAGTCTGCGTAAGCTTTTCAACCTCGGCAACCTTTTGTCTATGCATTCTATCTAAAATTTTGTTTTCTTCCTATCACACAGAAGCAGTAGAAATATAAATCAGACCAGTTTAAAACTAAAAGAACCTATAAATACAAAGTCCAGAACACTGCCGCCAAAACAAATATATATTCAATGTACTTCAAAAGGAATATCATGGATGATCTTGCAATTACCTGACAAATTTCGATCTGTTTCATCAGCTCTTGGTTTTTATTTTGAAGGTCATCCACCATGGAGGCCTTAACCAAGGCAACCTCCACAGTCCTCTCAGCCTCAAGTAAAGCTGCTTCTTTTGATTTGGTAAGCCGATCCAAAGCTTTGTTATCATCTTGAAGCTTTGCAATCTGTAAGGACCGAAAGTTGACTAATCAATGATAATTATGAGTCACCATAAAAATTCCGATTCTGCTAGGTAACATTTAATAGAATCACAATTATATATTTAAGGACAAGAAAAGTACCTCTTGCCGAGCAAGCTTGAGCTCAGCCTCCAAAGGTGCAAGAATGGCTTCGATTGGAGGCATATCATCATCTTTTTGAGCAGCATGAACCCTACGTAGAGTAGCTTCAGCTGCAAATTGAGCTGCCATAGAAGCTTTCTTCTCATCATTGATCTTCTTTATTTCAAGATTCTGCAATATATTTTCTTACAATTAGCATTATGGTAGCAAGTCAATATAGGCACAGTGAGTGTAAACAAAGATAAGTTAAAAGGTGTAAACTCAAACCATACTTTGTTTTCTAGAAGAGATTCTGTTAACTTGAGCTTCTCGTCCACCTTCGTCAGTTCATCAGTGAGCTGCAATGTAATTAAAACACAGATGAACAAAGCAACCATTGTAATGATGTAAATATTTCAGGAAACGACAAAATTATGTGTAAAAGATCTTTATTGTCATATATTCAAATTTAGATTATCATAAAACCAGATTCCATGATGTATCTCAAATTGTTTGATGCCAAAAGTTTTATCCATGGAATTTTGCCAACAACATTGATTGTTGCAACAAAAAAAGCGTAGCCATGAACTATATCATCAACATGAGAAAATGCACGGCTGTTCGATCGCTATAAACTCCAACTAAGATATGTTGGTCCCAGAACCAGCTAAGTTATATTCTTATTAAGCGACTATCATGCCAGTACTAGCATTTTTAACATCCAAACATGTAGGACAGTCCTTCAGATATTGTATTCAAAAACTGCCCTTCAATTACTTGAGAATACATTCCATGTTCTACAATTTATATAAATTAGCGGGTCTACTCATAGGTTATATGGCTAAATTTAACCTTTTGGTACTACGAAAAATTAATCAACAAAAAAACAGCTGACACTCAAATATAAGACCAAGGAAACTGATTGATACAGATGCTAATATTTATATATAATTTTATACACTAATACTATTATTATTATTTTTAATTTATGAAAAATCATTGTAACAGAAAATGGTGAAAATAACCTCTTCAACAGCCTTTTCCCTGGCTCTCTCAGAGAGCTTGAGAGCCTTGATCTGAGCCTGCGCCTCTCCCAACTCTCGGTCCTTATCTGCAAAACTCACACAAAACGACAGCCAAAAATCGTTAAACGACACTCGAAATCGAGCAAAACGAGCTCCAAATCTCAAAGAAAACCAGTAGATCGAGCCGCATTCGCACCTCTGACTTCATTCTCGAGGCGATTGAGCTCCACCTTGACCGGATCCGAGCCGTGCAGGAGGTTAATGAACTCGTCGCCGTCCATGCTCGGCCTCCTGATTGCTCTCCTCCGCGACGAGCTCCTCCCCTCCTTGAACGATCCCGACACCGTGAGCGGCGGAGGCGTCGGATTGTATCCCGGCGGCAGTCCATTGCCGCCGCTGAACTCCATCATCGGAGACGACGCGGCTCCGTCGCCGGAAACTTCCTCCATGAAAACCACCGATCTGAGCACACCTCCCCGCAGTCCTTCACATCCAAATGCAGCTCGGGATCCGAAATGCTAGGGTTTCAAATCGGCACAGATTCACTGTAGAGAGAGAGAGAGAGAGAAATAGCGAGAGAGCGTTTGAGGAAGAAAATGGTGATTTGTAGAGAGAGAGAGAGAGAGAGTAAAGCTTTATTGTATTGGCTTCTCTCTCTAGGTTGCGATTTAAATCGGGTCCTGGGGAGTAGAGAGAGAGTGAGAGAGAGTGATTAGATTTAGTTTGATTAAATTAATGGGGGACGCTGCAGAGGAATGGGGACGCTTTGCTGTTAAGCAGGACAACACTACTGAGAGACTCTCATGCTCTCTCTCTCGGATCGATTTAAAGTAAAAACGGTCTTAAAAACTAGTTAATGCTACTTACTGACTAAGATTCTTTTTTCTTTCTTTTTTTCCTTTTAATGGTGTTTGGGTTTGGGCCTTTTTTGGGTTTGAGGGGGGATGCGTAATGTGCACTTTCACGCAAAGGAAAGAGCAGGGAATACGATACGTAGTGGCCTACTCTGTACATGACGCGCACGATAGGGTCCAGTGAAAATTTGGATGGTGAAGGAAAAACAAAGAGCAAAAGCGCCGTCTGTGGGAATCGAACCCACGACCACGTGGTTAAAAGCCTCGCGCTCTACCAGCTGAGCTAAGACGGCTGTTTGCTTTAAGCCTGCACGCAATATTCAAATGAGCTAATGAATTTTTTCTGAATATTAATAACAATTTTTCACAAAGACCATAAATGGGATTTGGTGATTTATATGTGGGTGGGATGGTGAAAGAATTTGCTAAGAGATTTTGTGTTGGTCGATTTGTTGACGGACTGAGTATGAGGTCTAAGTAACTTTTATCATCCATATTAGTAAATGAAATTATCTTTGAATAATAAGTTAATTGTGGTATAATGATGAATAAAGTATAACCATTTGGTCTAGTGGTATCTATCGTACACCATATGTTGGATTAATGCATAGTTCAATGATTGTTCATTATATTGTGAAATTCATGTTCGTACAACGATCCCCTACTCAGCTAGCTACTAGGGAAATGTTAGATAAATGTGACTTAACCGATATTTTTTTTGTCTTTAAATTATGTGTATGTAAAAATAAAGATCTTTCAACTTATTAGCAAACATTTTTAACCTGAAGTTTATTGTTAGATTACATAATATCTTCTAAAGCTGGTATATGTAGCATAAGGATCTTATCAATAAATAAGCCATCCTAGAAAAGACAATGTTTTGCATGTCCAAAGTCCAATTTCACCAAAAAATTGAAAGAATGAGTTAGAGCGTCAAATCTAATCTCTTTTGGAATTCATCATTTTCTCTTTGAACTTATCATATGCATGGATGATTTTCATGCAAATGGCCAAAGATATGAAGCAAGCCCTATTTTTAATGGAGAGTTGTGCATGTAGATCGAAAGAGGCTTGTAGCTTAATCCACTTTTGATGACAAGTGTATTAAGCCATTACATCAATATAGTTCCAAACACTCTCGTGATTCGATCGATCAAGCAACCATTGCATATAGAAACATCACGGATGCAATACGTAATTTTGGGACCATTGAACATGAAACTAGAAAGATCGTATGCAAATTGGAAGGTGATAATAAACTGGTAATTGTCTTTGTCGAACATAAAGAAGTTCTTTTACGTATTGTGTCAAACTCTTGTAGATAAAAATGCAATGATCATTTCATGTATGTCATAATGCGAAACTACATCAATGAATATGATCTTTTAAATTTTACTATGCTTTATGTTATAATTGCGAGCGATAATTATAAATAATTATGGTACTAGTCAGTAGAAAATGCACATTATTTTTTAATACATTGACCTTTGTCAATGGTACTATACGTATAACATGCAATTATTTTACACATAATGTAAACAGTTATTACGAGTCATTCAGATAATGGTGAATTATTGGATGTTTAAGGGTTATTAAGAGTCGGTATTAAAGATCCTCTACATAAAAATTGATTAAACAACTCTCTCTCTCAAGAACCTTAAAGCTTGCGGAGTTGCGGCGGCGAAGGCATCTCTATCCCTCGTCCGGTGGCTCTCCGGCGTCTCCCCTGATGTCGTGGGGATGTTGCCTGACGGGCGACACATGGTCTAGCCCTAAGGGATCTTTGCTTGTGGTTTTGATGGTGGTAGCTGTACGTATTCGGATCGAGGCAGCTTGGGGCTGGAGCTTCATGACAAGGAGGCAGATGGTTTTCACTCTTGACGGCAACTGCTAGGTTTTGCTCCAGACGATGACGATTGTGCGGCCTGTTCCTGGTTCGGGTGGATTCGAACTGTGGTGCAGATCGTACCTCGCTTCTGGGTTGGGCGCGTGATCAGAGGCGATGGCATTTTGGAGCTTGAAGGCTCTGCGTTGTGGATAGATGATGGGTTGGGCTTCACTTTTGGGCCTTGGCTGAATATCCCTCTTGGGCTTTCGTGCTTTCTACTTTGGGCTGGGGTGTTTTTTTTTTTGCCCTAGTCCCATCCCTATGTTTTTAGTTCATCTATTTACAATAATTTCTTTGTATTAGGAAGCTAAGCATTTATGTGCACTCTATGTACCTTTAGCGCCTCTGGAGTAGTACCAAAGGAAGATCTCGCCATGTCTACGTTTTTAACTTGTCTAATGAGTGAGTCTATATGTATATATGTACCATTGTGGGTACTACCGCTATCTTCTTGTCTGTCTGTACATGGTAGCGGAAGGGTATGTAACGGCCTATTTTAGCTTGTGACGACTGACGACTATATATATTGGCATCCGTTTTGGGTGGATTCAAAAAAAAAAAAAAAAGAGTCGGTAAACAAAAAAAAAGTATTTGTTTAAAAATTAATATCTAATATTTAAAATAACTAATCATGTGAACACTACCGTTACATATTAATCTAACAATAAGTCGATAACTGTAAAAGTAAAAATGGGATTGGAATGGTCTACTCATTTCATTTCATAGTCCCTTTATATAGGGACAGAGTTACAACAGAAATATTAATTACATTAAATACATTGAATGCTGATTGATCTATAATTGTGCTGATTGATGGTAATCACTGATTCCTTGATTCCCTCTTCGTCAGTTGCTTTGACGAAGGTACACAATATGTTTTTCCTTTAACACTCCCCCTTGTGCCAAGTCAAAGACGAAATGGTGCATGAGTTGTTGCCTCACTAAAAACCTTGCCAAGTAACAATAAAAACCCTGTGGGACAAAAATAAAACTTGGTCGAAGGAAAAGAGCACAACGCACCTTTTACATTTGAGTATGACATGTGTGTGTTAGACTCCTCCTGACGTCTACACCTCCCCCTGATACTTACATTAATCAGGGGAGCTTGGAAAGTCTTCGCATTCCTATGCTTTTCACATGTTTCTCAAATATGGCCTTAGGCAATGATTTGGTAAACAAATCTCCCACATTCTCCTCAGACCTTGCTTGATTCACTTGAATCTTGAGGAGGGACTGTTGTTGCTGATTGTAGAGAAACTTTGGCTATATGTGTTTTGTATTATCACCCTTGATATGCCCTAGCTTCATCTTTTCGATGCAAGCTGCATTATCTTTATTAATGTAAGTAGGCTCTTTAGTGGTAGAACTTAAACCACAAGTCCCTCGAGTATGTGTGATGATAGCTCTTAACCATACACACTCACAAACCGCCTCATGTAGAGTAATGATCTCTGAGTGGTTCGAGGAGGTAGCCACAAGGGTTTGCTTGGTTGATCTCCAAGATATCGCCGTGTTCCCATTGGTAAATACATAAACAGTTTGGGAACGACCTTTATGTGGGTCAGAGAGATACCCAGTATCAGCAAAACCAACCAAAACTTCATTTGGTGTTTCGGTGCAGGGAGTGGCGCTTTTGTAACGCCCCAAACCGCACCTCACCAGCTTGGGCACGTCACAGTGCCGCGGGGCTCTAAAATATAAACCGAAAGCTCGATTCACATTCTAGAGGACCGCTAGGCATTTTGTTAGAAAACTTTTTGCACAACACAGCGGAAGCTACCGATATTTTTGAGGTGAAAAACTTGAGTTGCTGAAATCTATTTCACTCATCCAGTACTTGGATAAGGATCATACGAGGTATGAATTTCAATGAAAGAGAATTCAACTAAAATTGACACGATGCTAAATAACCACAAGTTCCGAAACACGGAGTTCGAGAAATAGAATCTAAAACATCATCCAAATAATGATTTACCGAACTCGTTCCGCACACCCAGCTCCGTCCGCTACTGTCCCGTCACCAGTGCACAGTACCTGCATCCATACTGTTGTAGGGGGTGAGCTTTCGTCCTCGCTGCTCAACAGGAACTCTATCTCAAATAGACTCAAAACCAATAAACAAATATTTGGGCTGCCCAGTATGAAAACATATTTAAACCAAATATTTAAAAGAACGACAAACTTTAATGTTTTTCAACTTGAAAACCGATGCATGATGCTTAAATAAACACGGCGCCAAATCCCAGTATTACCTGATGGCCGGTCCCATAGACCCACTACACGACCTTACCTCAAATTATTTTATCACCAGGTAAGCGTAGCGAGAACGTCCACTACCTAGCTATACACACGTACCGAGTCCGTGATTGCAGATACTCGGACGACCGGTATAGCTAACCCTCCGGAGGTTTTGGGGATCGAACCCAAGGAAGTCAGAGCCACCCTTCGCTCTCAAGCCATCACATATTTTCTCACAGTTTGGTTAGTATGTATTGCATTTTACATAACCAACCCATACCACTTATCATGCATCACATTAATAAAATATAAAAGAAACTCACAAACCGAGGAGAGTCCTGAATCCCTACCTGGATTCCGATGCGTTCTCTCACGTATTCCGAGAGTTGCGAACCTTCTGTTCCTCGGGTAACTGGAGTCCTAGATTCCGACATTTCAACCGTTAATATTACATTGAACAATTATATGAAATCTCGACGATTAATAAATCGTCCTACCAACTTTTCCTGGTTTGACCAGGAGTTGACCAATTTGACCACATTGACCGGCACTTTTTAGTTTGACCATGTTTGACCAATCGAGGTAGATTCGATAATCACCTAAGTTATCGAACATTGACTTGAAGTTACGTTATCGACCAAACATATATTGAGTGCACCCAATTACTAAGGCCACCCAATACATACACATTTCTTTCCTTTACTTACCATCATTTTTACAAAATGCTTATGCAAACCAATGTTATAATAAATTCCCAACTTCATGAACAATTAAATTCGAGTATCCTTTAACAATTTCGCCACATAGTAATCGAAATTACTATGGACACTCAACCAACCTTACTCCATTCTCAATTTAGGTGTGCCCAAAATACTAAGGACACTCAAGATCACATTTGACCAATCTCACTCTTCACAGCCATTTCATTAATCACAACAAAACTTAATCCACAATTGCAATAGTGCAATACCAACACAGAATCAACAACTCATTCACAAGCTCCAAACACCTAGAGTAAGACAACATGACAGATTCACACATAGACATCAACATCACCGTACCAAGCCAAACATAAACATTTCCATCTAGAAACCCGAATTTACCTTCAGTACTATAATCTGCAAGGTGAACCTTAACTCCCTTGCAACAGCCTTCCAAGAACTCGATGTTGAACTGGCAATCCAAGCCTCAATGTCCAAAATTCCAAGTTTCTGAATTTACAACTCCACCAAGACAATAACCCATCAACATCGTAACGAGAATCATAATTCACCAAAGCCGAAAGCACTCAACTCACCTTGTTTTGATCTTAAACGTTTTCCGGAAACTCGACGAAGCTCGTTTGGTGA
Source organism: Rosa lucieae (assembly GCA_024704745.1). NCBI lineage: Eukaryota > Viridiplantae > Streptophyta > Magnoliopsida > Rosales > Rosaceae > Rosa > Rosa lucieae. The sequence goes on along the minus strand of CM045495.1, from coordinate 61,409,938 downwards.
TGAAGCACAACTGACAGCCACCAACCCGAAATTCCCAGACATTATCCTCAATAGACGCAATCTAGACGAAAACCAAGCCCAGAAGTGTCGGAGAAGTCGCCGGCGGCAACCATGACGTCGAACCCGAAACAACCCAGAAACCAATTTGTCAAAACTTGATCGAATTGAAAAACTAAGTATGCTGGGTTGTAGAGCATGACGAGGGGATAGTTTTTCATACCACTTTCAGCTCCGACGGTGGCCGGAAATTGCAGAACTCGCCGGAGAGACTCAGACCTTCTCACTGACGTTTCTCCCTCCCCGTCCGGTGCATGGGCAATCTGAGGCCACAGGGACGTAGGCGCCCCCGAGACGATGCTGTTGCCGGTGGTCCGCCGCGGAGAGGTGGCCGGACGGCGTCGCTCCGGTCGGGTCACATGATCGGGTTGCCGAGTCTCAAGGATGGGTCGATCTCTCTAGATGTTTCTGATGCAAGCTGGTCCCTTCCACGGGACTTATAATCCAAACAGACCAACTCCAATGGTGGAGATCAAGCGGTGGAGTCAACAGACGGCCCAGATTGGTCCACGACATTTTCTAATTTCTTAAATGATTTCCAAAATCTCAAAACTTCAGAAAATCGCTATAAATAGCTCGGGTATCTGAAAAATTCCCCGAAAATTCCCACGAACTCGTTGTGTCGTGTACTTTATTATCCAACTCCTATATTGAGGATTTCACTTTAGGAAAATTTCTAAAAATTTCCTCGAGCACTTTGACAATTATTGAGATCGATAAATAAATTATCGAAATATTCCACTTCAACTCGATGAACTTTTCCGGGGCTCACAGCTTTCGCCATCAACCTTTCCTTTAGGGATTACAGTTCCATATGCGGTCCCTCTTGTCTTTCTGTAGGTAAAGAACAGTCTCAAGTCAATGGTTCCTTTTAGGTATCGAAAATGTTCTTGATACCATTCCAATGACGCTGCGTTGGCGCTGAGCTAAATCTAGCTAACAAGTTCACTGAGAATGCAATGTCTGGTCGAGTAAATTGGGCTAAGTACAATAATGCGCCTATTGCACTTAGATAGGGAATTTCAGCTCCCAACACTTGTTCGTCATCTTCCTTTGGACGAAATGGATCTTTCCTTGCATCCAAACTTCGACCGATCATGGGAGTGCTAGCAGGATGTGCTTTGTCCATGTTATATTTCCTGACTTTTGGACATATGCAGACTGGTGGATTAATATTCCACAAACTCGGTGCTCTAGTTCAAGGCCTAGATAGAATCGAGTTTTCCCAAGATCCTTCATCTCAAATTCGGATTTCAAGTAGCTCGTTGTTTCTCTTATTTCATCAAGAGTACCAGTTATGACATATACTACTACAATTGCAAATCCGGAACTTGATTTCTTTATGAATACGCAGGGGCATAATTCATCGTTCTTATATTCCTTCCCAATCAAGTAGTCACTTAGACGGGTATACCACATCCGTCTGGATTGTTTCAATCTGTAAAGTGAGCGTTTCAACTTAATTTGCAAACGCACTCTGTGGTTTAGAGTCACTTGACTTGGGTAATGTAAGGCCATTAGGCACTTTTCATATATATCTCTGAATCTAGATCCCCATAGAGATATGTAGTAACCACATCCATGAGCTGCATTTCCAGTCCTTTGGAAATTACTAAGCTAATTAAGTAGTGGAACGTTATAACTGTGATGCCCCGGAAATTCGTAATTATTTTCCGAGGAATTTCCGGAATCTAATTTATGGTTGTTGGACGGTTTCGTGGCTTTTGGACGGAGCGGAAGTGTTTCGGACGAATTAATTATTGAAAAGTATGACTTTAGGGGGGGGTTCAGGGTTGACTTTTGATGCGTTGGGATTCTCCTAAAATTTCCTTCACGAAAGTTGTAGAGCGCGTCGATACGAGTTCGTGGATATGCGGAACGCGTAAATCGGAGTTCGTATGAGGAAGTTATGGCTATGGAAAGAAGTTTCCATTTTGGTATATAAAGGAAAAATCAGAAAATATATTCATTTTCCCCATTTTCCTTTTCCGGAAGCCACTCCCTCTCTCTTTTCTCTCTCGTCCGCTCCCTCAGTATCGAAGAAGACCGACTGACCCGACCCGAACCCGGCCAATCCGACCCGACTTTTCCGGCCAACTGCGGCGGTCTCCGGCCTTGAAACTTGGCCAGCAGGGTCGCCTCCTCCGTCTGGTCGTCCCTCTGGTGTTCTCTTACGACGATTCTCCGTCTCGGTGGCAGTTCAAGGCGGTGCAGACTGGAGAAATCGGACCCGACCGGAAAACACAGTCCCGACGTCGGCACGGCTTCGATTTTTCTTGGTTGGACTCAGAACAAGCTCCCTGGTCGATCCTTGGTGTTTGTTTCGACCGGTTTACGTGAAAATTCAATCAACTCGGATTGGATCACTGTTCACGGCTTGTGAGGTAGTTTTCGATCCCTTAGGCTTGTTTTCTGACTTCGATCCAGTTATGAAAGTTCACAAGCATGCTTAGATGAAGCTTTTTGATGTTGGGAGTTTTGTGAAATAATGAGTTTTTGGCCGGCGGCGGTGCACCACCGTCTGTGGTGGTGTTCCGGCGGTGTTCCGGCCACTTAAGGAACTGTTTTTGGTATTATATATGTTCTACTCGTTGATACGAGCGTTTCGATATATAATATACAAATTTTGGAGTTCGTATGGAATTGTTATGATTTTTGCAGTTTCATACCGATCGATTTATTCGATCCGTGAGGATTCGAGCGTCCGATCGACTTGTGGTTTGGTCACATCGATCGTGGGCGTATTCCGGAGACTTTGGGAGGTCTCGGATGTGGTTTTGCCTCGATTGGCGCCACTTTGGGGATTTTAGTTCAGAAACAGGGGTTTCGAACTTAAATCAAATGTGAATCGTTACTAAGTTGGAACCATATGTGATTAGGTACTTGACGAAGTATTTGGACGAGCTGTTGGTGATAGTTTTGGTTCGGTTCTGTATTGAAGACGCAGCAGGAGTTCGAGGTGAGTAATCTCACGAAGTTCATATCACGAACGGGTTCACCATACTGTTTTGAGAATTATTTAGTTAATTTCAAACTATAGTTGGTATTAGTAGGCATTCCTGAGCGGATGACTACATATAGATATATATTTATGTGAAATATATATGTTTTGGTGGTTTGTGGATTTATGAAAACAATATGCATGAAATGATACTTTTTATTGTTTTGGGGTGTGGCTTTTCGGAAAACAAATTGTGGGAAATGGTATTTCTATTGTTTTGAAAAGTGTTTGAGGATTTGAGAGTCACAGGTTGTGATATCTCCTTTTGGGTTGATTTAATGCTTTGATCCGACGACCGGTGGTCTGAGGATTTGAGAGTCACAGGTTGTGATATCTCCTTTTTGGTTGATTTAATGTTTTGATCCGACGACCGGTGGTCTGAGGATTTGAGAGTCACAGGTTGTGATTTCTCCTTTTGATTTGATTTGACGTTTTGATCTGAGGGTCAGGTTGGCCTAAGGATCCGGGGTTGCAGGTTGCATCCTCATGGCAATATTATATCGTAAGATTGAACCTTGGCCGGGTGACAGGTTACGATTCAGTTAGAGCTCTAGTCTGTCTGCCATCGTACTTTAGGGATCTAAGTAGGTTACTTAAGATTCCTGGGTACATATTTTGTCCAGGTTGGACCTATTTGTTGTTTTATCCAGGTTGGATCGATTTATCATATTCTACTTGTTAGGTTAACAATGGGTATGATTTATTTGTGTTGATGCTTTGTCCAGGTTGGACCTAATTGTTGTTTTGTCCAGGTTGGACCTATTTGCTGTTTTGTCCAGGTTGGACCTAATTGTTGTTTTGTCCAGGTTGGACCTATTTGCTGTTTTGTCCAGGTTGGACCTAATTGTTGTTTTGTCCAGGTTGGACCTATTTGCTGTTTTGTCCAGGTTGGATCGATTTATCATATTTGAATTGTTAGGTTAACGATTTATATGATTTTGTCACGGTGTGACTTCCGTTGTTTCTTTTGGGAAAAGAGTATTGTTTTTGGAAGCATGGTATGTTTTCCTTATTTGCGAGTTGAAAGGTTTTCCTCGTTTTTGGCGTGAGTTGAGCATGTGTGGTTTGAGTTACTCATACGGGCTTGCAAAAGCTTACCGGGTTTGTTGTGTGGCAACCCGGTGCACCATTCCAACGGTGTAGGGGTTAATCCTGCAGGTTAGGATAATCGCGCTGAAGCTGAGGTAGCGCCTTTGCAGCTTTACGGTAGGAAGCCAATTTTGTGACTTTACCGTTATAAGGACTTCCGTTGTATAGTTACTCTGAGTAGCATTTACGTTTTATTTTGTTGTTGACAATTTAATTCATAAGCTTGTGTAATATATAACTCTTTGGAGCGAGTGTATATTCACTTGGGGGTTTCGGGGCATCAATATGCGTGTAAGTTAAGGGAAAAAGATTTCAAGTATTTCGTATTGATGACTGGACATTCACGCATATATAATTATGGGGTTATATATATCGATTTTCATGTGTGTAAAATCAGGGGCGTGACAATAACGTCCATTACGGGAGAGTATGTCCCCTCGTAGTCAATTCCAGGGCGTTGTGAGAAACCTTGCGCCACAAGGCGAGCCTTGTACCTCAGGACTTCATTCTTCTCATTACGCTTTCTGACAAAGATTCATTTATGTCCTACAGGCTTTACACTACCTGACCAAATACCTGTCTCTTTGTCAGAGAATCTAATTCTACCTGGATTGATTCTTTCCATTTAGGCCAATCTGCTCTTTGTTGACATTTTTCAACAGAGCGTGGTTCGATATCATCGTGTTCTATGATTCCTTGAGCAACAGTATATATCATCAATGTGTATGGAAGATCTTTCTATCAACTCATACGTACTCTCGTAATCCTTTGAGATTTCTTTGTTCTCTGGAATCATTTCAAACATCGGAGCGTCCTCCAGTATTGATTCATGGACATAACTATAATCAGAGACAATCTCATGAGAGGGATTCTATACATTGATGATTGGTTTGTGCCTTACTCACCCTCTTCTTCCTTGGGTGAGTGTCAATCGAACCAAGTGACCTCCCCCTCTTCCTTGGGGAGCCACGGCCTCAACCACACCTCCACTAAGTGCGGTTGTAGTGCCTCTATCTGCGGCACCGTGCCCCTTGTTGGGGACTTCTAACCTTGCAGGCACATTTGCAGCTGGTATATGTGATCTCGTCACTTTTACGATATCAGTAAACGCATCAGGCATCGAATCTGCTACGTTCTGAAGATCGATTATTCTTTTCACTTCACTTTCACTTTATGAAGTGCGGGGATCAAGATAAGACAGAGTGGGGACAAACCACTACAATTCCTGTCGTTCCCTTGGAAAATCCTTTTTCCTATCTCCCCCTAACGACGGGAAGACTGTCTCATCAAAGTGACAATCCGCAAATCGAGCGGTAGAGAGATCGCCTGTCAAGGATTCCAAATAGCGAATAATTGTTGGGGATTCGTATCCAACATAAATACTTAATCGTCTCTGAGAACCCATTTTGGTGCGCAGTGGGAGCGCAATAGGCACATATACTGCTCAACCAAATATGCGTAAGTGTGAAATGTCAGGCTCATATCCAGTTACCAACTGATACGCAGAAAATGGTTGGCTAGCTGTGGGTCTTAAACGAATAAGTAAAGCTGCGTGCAATATTGCATAACCCCATGCAGATATGGGCATGTTGGTGCGCATAACCAATGCCCTAGCCACCATCTGTAGCCTTTTGATGGTGGCGTCTGCGAGACCATTGTGTGTATGCACATGGGATACATGATGCTCTACATCGATCCAAATAGATATGCAATAATCATCAAATGCTTTTGATGTAAACTCCCCAGCATTATCAAGCCTTATAGACTTGATAGGGTGATCAGGGTGGTGAGCCCTTAAACGTATAATCTGTGCTAGGAGTATTGCAGCATTTCTGGTGGACAATAAAACGACATGTGACCATATTATCGAAGCATCCACCAGAACCATAAAGTACTTGAATGGTCCGCATTCTGGATGGATAGGTCCACAGACATTTCTTTGTATCCTTTGTAAGAATGGAATGTTTTGTTTTGTATCTTTAGCATAGGAAGGTCTCGATCCTGTTTTTGCTAAAGAGCAGGCTTTGCAAAACGAGTGATGTGCCTTTGAAATAGTCAATGAGGCATAATGAGAGGGAGGTAGTGTTTCTCGTACTTCAGAAGTCAATGACTGCATTTGAGCAATACTAGAACCGACACCTTGCAGTGTGGCGGATTTTTCTCCCATTTCTCACTCGAAAGAAGGGATGTCCGTGTGAGTTCTTGAAAAATACGGATCATCATGTCACGACCTCGGGGCCATAGGCGGGCATGCAAAAAGCCTGTATGAGTCAGTGTCCCATATTTCATTGTTGGTGACAGTATAGGATTCAATGATCCGAATCGTAGTGAGGTACAGTCCACTAAATTGACTCATAAGTTTTTCTAAGATGTGTTTCCTTCCACAGTCATTAGATGTAATATCAAGGTATTCAGTTCCATTCTCACGGTGTGTTTTTACATGATAACCGTTGGCACAAATTGCTTTGAAACATTAACAAGGTTCGATTAGCTCTTGGTGCATACAGAGCGTCTGTGACTTGAAATGTTGCGCCATTAGGCAGCAAAAATTTGGCAGTTCCTCGCCATTTTATTAGTTATGATGCTCCAATCATCGTAGTCACATAGGAATTATAGGCTATTAGTTCAATGAATAATTACCTCTTTCTTAATATTTTGTGGGTAGTCCCACTATAATCTAAGCACTCAAGTTCTCCTCCATTCATTCCTATAAATAAATGGGAGGTATTTAGAAAATATAACTCATATTCTTTAGAGTATTTCTATTTGCGTAGAATGGTATTCTTTTCATTCTAATAATTTTTTTTTTTTTTCTAGATGTATTGCTTTACATCTTCATAGTGCTATGTTGAACCATGTAAATATGTGTATAGTAAATAAATTTGAATAAATTCAGTGCTTCAGAATAAAATTCAAAATTTATTAATAAACCAACGATAATCAAATCAAGGTCTTGTTTAGAAATCTTATTCATCAATCCATGATTGAAAATAAACTTTAAGACCAAACAATAGTCTAATTAAAAATGAGGCATTATGCCTTCACAACTGTCTTTGGAAAATAAAATGAATAAAGCAGATCAGTCAAGATTGAGAGCATCCATTGACTTAGCAAGTTCCTCTTTGCCATTAGAGTCTGCAACTGTAAGGTTGACGTCTAGGTCATGACCTCCTTCTTCCATATAGTGAGCCACTTGTTCTTTAGACTCTCTATACCTCTTGTAATCGGCTGCTACTCTGTTGTTTGCTTGGCAGTTCTTGTACCAATGCCCAATGAGTTCACACCTATAGTATGGTTCATTGTCAACTCTTTCCTTTGGCATCTTGTTTCCATGATCCCCATGTCCCTTTCCACGTGGTGCATTGTTGCCACGTGGGTAGGGATCAGCACGTCTAAACCCCCTTGCATTGGAGTTATTTCCACCTTTCATTTTTCCATAATTAGCCTCGGGAATTTTCTTTGTCCCAGTGAGCCTGGCATTGTTATTCAAGAGAATCTTATTTTGTCTCTCAGCCACTTGCAGTAGGCTTATCAACTTGTTGAAGGTTGTGATTCTTTTGTTGTCATAATCCAACTGATACTGGTTCGCTAGTATAAAAGCTGAATTAGGAAAGGTGGTAAGAGTCTTGTATATCATATCATCTTCTGTGATTTCCCTTCCACAGAAATTGAGACGTGCCTTTAAGCGCAACATGTCCTTGTTGAAGTCATTGACCTTTTTATAGTCAAGCAAGTGGATTCCATTCCACTGAACAGCCAGTCCTGGGAGCAAAGTATCGTGAATGTTCCCAAAACGTCCTTTAAGGGCATCCCACAGTGCTTTGGGTGTCTTCAACTGAAGGTACTCCTAGCATAGGCTAGGATCAATATGTCGCCTCAGAAAAATTAAGGCATCTGCTTTCACCTTATTAGATAGTTCATCATCTTTGGAATCAGTAATGGTGGCAGTGTAGTCTTTTGCCACAAAGGCAGTTTCCATATCGGAAACCCAACGATGGTACTCAAGTCCTTCTGAGTCCAAGATGTCAAACTCAGGTCGAGTTGGATCAGCCATCTACATAAAACAAGAGAGAAGAAATAAATTACGCAGTCATAAAGACATCCACGTGAATTATTTTCCAAATGTATAAATTAGATTTCAAGACCAAGATTCGTAATGGTCACATATTTTTTTTTTTTTTTTCGATGCTATGTGAAAATACTTTATCACAGTAAGTGTGTGTATAATGCACATGAATTTTCATTATCATGGCAAAATGGAATTTTATATGTCGTATTACAAAAATAACTATAACACATTTAATAATAAATAAGACATAGCATATATAAAAATAAACTACATGACATGCTCAAAATTGCACAAATATACAACAAAATATATGCAACATATAATAATAACAATAATATATCATGCATAAAATAAAAAACAATCGATAGCATAATATAAAGGCATGCTTATGAATAATTTATATAAGGATAAATAAAATTCACAAAACATGCTCACAAGTGCATAAATAATATATAACAAGATATATATGGCAAGTTCAAAATAAATTATAAACTATAGCATAATTAAATAGCATGCTTAAACATAATTATTTAAAACATAAATAACAAGACATGTTGTAAGAGGATTAATATTATCGAACAAAACATGCTTAATAACAAAATATAATAAAAGCATAAACAATAAAGTATAAAGCATGCTTTGTTAAAATCATAAAATAAAATAAAGAAAACATACTTGATTTCGAGAAAATAAAACAATCCTTGCGCACGCGCGTGTTGATGCAGGCGTGCGTAACGATGTTTGTGGACTTGAGAAAAACTGGTCCGCTTCCTCTTTTTCAGTAATGGGCCTTGTTTTTTTTTTTTTTTTCTGGGAGCCTACTTTTTCTCTTTTTTTTTTTTTTTTGTCTGGGCCGCAGGGCCTCTCTTTTTTTCTTTTCTTTTTCTGTTTTTTTTTTTTCGTTTCTGGGCCTGCAGGGCCTTCTGTTTTTTTTTTTTTTTTTATATTTGGGCCGGGTGTAAACTTGGGCCCTCCTCTGTTTTTTTTTTTCAACAGTTGGGCCGGGTCAGCTCGCCTCTTTTTTTTTTTTTCTTCACTTCTTCTTCCTCTCCTCTTCCTTTCGTTTTCTTCTTCACGTCTGCTGGTTCGCCTGGGTTTTTTTTTTTTTTTTCGGCGTTCAAATGGTTGCTAGTGCAGGGTCGCTACAATTGTGTGGAGGCGAGCAAGGTGCAGGTGGCAACCCAGATGAGTTCTGGGTTCTCAGGTGGGAACGGGGGTCACCGACGGCAGGAACTAATGCGGTGCTGCAATCGGTGTTGGGATGCAGGAATCGATCGGTGCTGCGATCGGTGTTTTGGGCTGCTGGCCAGTGTTTTGGGGAGGAGGCCGGAAGGAGGATCTGTGGGCCTGATGCGGGGGCAGTTAGCGCGGGGGTGCTGCAGGCCGCAGGCTTGAGGCTGGAGGCGCTGAGGCTGGAGAGCGTGGGGCTGCTGCTGGGTTCTGCAGGCTGGAGGCGCTGCTGGGCTGGGGCTGCTCTGGTGTGGCAGCTTGCAGACGGCAACGCTGAAGGAGGGGGGGGGGGCCGAGCACTGGGCTGCTATCGGTTTAGGCAGCGAGCCTGTGCGTGCTTGGCCGAAGAGGCCTAGGGAATTTTTTTTTTTTTTTTTGGATTGGCGGCAGAAGAGAAAAAGAGAAGAGTGTTTTTTTTTCTCTTCTAGGGTTTGAGTTTATTTTTCAACGGAAAGAAGAAAGAAATTAGAAAATTATTTTTTTCTTGGCTATTGGCTCTGAGCGTGCTGATAACGTGTAAAAGTAAAAATGGGATTGGAATGGTCTACTCATTTCATTTCATAGTCCCTTTATATAGGGATAGAGTTACAACAGAAATATTAATTACATTAAATACATTGAATGCTGATTGATCTATAATTGTGCTGATTGATGGTAATCACTGATTCCTTGATTCCCTCTTCGTCAGTTGTTTTGACGAAGGCACACAATATGTTTTTCCTTTAACAATAACTACTATTATAACGGTCTATTAGACTCAGCTGAAATAGATACATTAAAGGTAGAGTGACAACTGACAAGGGATTCCCTCTTTTTGTTGTTTGATAGAAGATTCAGAATGGTTAACCGCATTGGTTCAGATTGTTAACTAGCAAGTCCCTAGATGGACAATACTTAAATCTCATAGTGCATTTTTTGTGGAGAAAACTAAGAAAAGACACGGTAAAGAAATTGGACAAAGCGATTGGTAAAGGAAAAGCTGCAACCTTGGCCATCCCTTCAAGAATCAAACGCAGAGATATTCAATTCATTATTCATTTGGGTATAAATCAGAAGCTTTATATTCATATATATCCCAAAAAATCCCAGTAGGTTTTAAACGGATTTGAAAGTGAGGGTATGAGATTTGTGTTCCCTCAACAACCACAACTATGCTTTTTCTACTTGTTTGCGATTTCAATTTCTAAAAGATAACCTTCAACTCATAATCACATAATTGTACCCAAAAACAAACATGACATCGCTGCTTGAGGTTCAACGGCACAGTGATGCTGACACTATACCAAACCCATGCACCCGTACGGCTTGTGACGGATTTCACCCGCGGCTTTACTTTGGCATTGGGGACCCATTTTCACTCACTCCTCTAGACTTTTGGCATCGTCTATCAACGACTAGAACTACGAGTTGTGCACACGTACATTGATCGTCTATCATGCGTTTTGGAGTCTGAAACTCGTCACCGTATTTATTTAGCTATTTGCTAGAGTTTTATGCCTCTTAAAAATTGTCGGATTCGTTGATTTGGCGGTAAGAGGTCATAGTTTAGAGCTCGGATCCAAGAAGGGGATTGATGGGAGAAAAAAGTAGCAGTCCAATTTAGTTAGTAGTTTAGCACCACATGGTAACCATGTGTATGGGAAAGATGTGTAGGCCTGGATCCAGACAAGAACTGATGGATTATTGTCAAGTTCACTTCTAGTATTTGGTGAATAATCATCAAGACTTGGACATATGGGACATTTTAGCTCAACATTAATACAGTGTATTCAGGCCCGGTTTAGGGATACCTTTTCTACCAAAAATGAAAAAGAAAAAAGGGGATTTAAAGGCATCAATGCTCAGGACTTGGGATTAACATTTTAAATTAAGGGTCATTTTCAAATCTTTAGAAAGATTAAGGTATCAATGGTTTAGGTTTGGAGTATCTTGGTGGAATGAATATTCAATTTTCCATCATAACAAAAAGGTTGAAATCTCAAACATCAGTTAGAGTTTTATATTAGGGTTCATGGGGGATTGGATTTTGAAGCTTGATGTTAATGCCTGCCGCCTCAGTTTCTTGTGTGCGAAGATACCTAACCTAGTATTTATATTCGTAGTAGAATGTTTATGTTTGGCTGCTATTAAAATAGTCTTGCTCTATGACAAGGATCAAATGGTAGTTGGAAATGAACCTTACAAAGCCGCAAGTAATGGCTTTCCTGAGAGAGTGTGAGTGAAGGGAAGGAGTTGATATTCAGGTGAAAGAATAGTGAAGAAGGAAATGCAGTGTTCCCCTCATAAGGTGAAGCAATAGTTGTGTGCTTCCAAATATGGAACACTCATCATTCATGCTTCACATTGACGAATTTATCTTCGTAAATCGAGAAAAGTTGTTAAACAATTAAGTATTTTTTTTTGTTTTTTTTGCCGACAACTTTAGAGAAAATGTGTATGAAGGTGCGTTTTAGAAAGCCATTATATAGAGTAAATCATTAAGACATACTCCAAGTACACCTACATTTTAAGCATTACGCCCAAATATAAAGAAGTACCAAAAATCTTGATTGAATAAATTGATAGTGAATTTGTGTCTTCAAATACAACAACTAATTATCTTTGAATTAAACTAATAAATCTCGCTTTTTTATGAGAAATTAGACCAAATGATCGTGGGATGGAGGTGCTTTAAATTTTTTAATTATATGACCAATTTTTCAAACTCCTTGATTTATATTTAATTTTGGTAATATATTAATAAAGAATAAAATATTATATGATTTTAATCTTGAGAATATAGGCATGATGGGTGTTCAAATGTGAGGTGCATATGTATAATTTCAACTTCTGTGACCAAAGCCCAAATTAAAACCCCATCTCTCATTTCAGAGAAACGGCAATGAGAAAACCAAAACGGCATCGTTCTCTGTCTAGGGTTTAATCCTAAACCCCTCCAAACACAGTTCAAAATCCTCTCAAGTTTCAGCACAAATTGAACACCATCCATGAATGATCAGACAAACCCTCAAATTCTTCGCTCGCTTGCGAAGAACCTCAAAGCCCCAGTGTCCTTTGACCTACAACAAGCTCCTCCATAACCTCAATAGGTCCAACTGCGGTGACCTCTCTCTCAAAATCCTCTCTGATTTGGTCTCCAAAGGGTACAATCCTCACCCCTCTTCATTCAATTCAGTTATCTCCTTTTTGTGTAAACTGGGTCATGTCAACTCGGCCCAGAAGCTCACAATTTCAATGCCGATTTTCGGGTGCCGGCCCGATATTGTAACATACAATTCTTTGATTAATGGGTACTGTAAACTCTGTGATATTGATGAGGCTTGTTTAGTGATGAAGAGGATAAGGGTAGGAGGGTGTAGGCCTGATTTGGTTACTTTTAATACATTGTTTAGTGGGTTTTGTAAGGTTAAGATGAGGAAAGATGTGTTTGTGTATATGGGTTTGATGTGGAAGTGTTTTGAACCGAATGTGATTAGTTATAGTACATTGATAGATATGTTATGCAAGATGGGGGATTTGGATTTGGGGTATAGGGTGTATGGTTATATGGTGAAGGATAAGGTGTCGCCGAATTTGTTTGCTTTTACTTGTTTGATTGATGGGTATAGTAAGGCTGGTAATTTGGAGGTTGCGATTGAATTGCTTGAGGGAATGAAGAAATCGTTAGTTTTACCGAATGTGGTGACTTATGGTGCTTTGATTGATGGGCTGTGCAAGAATGGGAAGTTGGAAAGAGCTGAGCGTTTGTTTTGTGAAATGGTGGAAGATGGGGTTCGGCCTAGTTCAGTGGTTTACACTTCAATGATAGATGGGCATTTCAAGAAAGGAAATGTAGGTGAGGCCATGAAGTATATGAGTAAAATGCGGGATGGAAGGGTTAATCTTGATGCTGCTGCATATGGAGTGGTGATCTCAGGTCTCTGTAATAATGGTCAGTTCGATAATGCGATGCGAGTTGTTACAGATTTTGCCACCAGTGGTTTTTCTCCAGATAAGATGTTGTTGACGACCATTATGGATGCATGTTTCAAAGCTGGCAATTTGAAAGCAGGTTTGGGTGTCTACAGATTGTTAGCAAAGGGTTTTGAACCAGATGCTGTGTTGCTTTCAGCTTTGATGGACGGCTTATGCAAGCATGGGCATTTGGAGGAGGCAAGAGGCTACTTTTGCAAGGAAAAGGCTAATGAAATTTCATATACTGTGCTCATTGATGGGATGTGTAAGGAAGCAAACTTTAGTGAAGTTGAGACGATCTTCAGTGAGATGTCCGAGATGGGGTTTATTCCAGACAAATATGTATACACTTCTTGGATTGCTGGGCTATGCAGACAGGGTAATCTGGTCGAGGCTTTTAGACTCAAGAATAAAATGGTTAAAGAGGGCATCAGACCTGATCTGTTAACTTATAGCTCACTTATTTTTGGTTTAGCAAGTAAGGGACTCATGGTTGAAGCACAACAGGTTTTCGATGATATGTTGAAAAGAGGAATTACTCCTGACCGTCACGTCTTTGGTATTCTGATAAGAGGGTATTGTGATGAGGGTAATGATGTTGCCATTTTAGGTTTGCACGATGACATGAGAAAGAGAGGGCTTGTAGTCACAGGAGGTAAAGGAGATGGAGAGCATTGATTTGTGATAGCATGTAAGGCTCCACAAGACCAAGGACTTTGCAGGGTGTTCCATAAAGAAACTTGCTGTCATGTACCGCAAGCACAGCCTGCACTGCTATCTAGTAGAGAGTAGTCTTCAAGAGGAGAAGCTGGCTCAGAGTTCTTGCAATATCATGATGTGACGTTTTCAAGAAAGCCGTCTTTCAAGAGGGGAACCAAGACATCGATTTTCTGTCAGGTTATATCTTTTTGCTCTGTTAAATTACTAGGTTGGTTGCTTATTCTGTTCAATCTTCGGTAACTACGTGATAGCACAATGGAATTTGCTATATAGGGCTTCCTTCTGTTTATGGCCGAGCAACTTGACTCTGACCTCTGTCTTTGTTTTTGAAAATGCACATATGAACTCGCTGCGATCTTTAATCACATGCATCTCTAGAGTCTGTTAATCTTTTATCTATATGCTTTGGTTAGTTAGATTTTCCCCTTATGGTCTGTTTTACTGTCACTTTCATACATTTTTCGGTTAGTGTGATGCCTTTTTCATTGCAAGTTGAAATTTTGGCACAAAATTCAAATAAATGCAGTGAGTTAAGAACTATCTATTTTAATCATGTTTGTGATCCAGCCCTTCATCATGATAATAAACATGATTATGTAATCCTATGTTCTGTAAATTTAGAACTATCCATTACAATCTATAGTCTGCCAAGCTACTGTAGGTGTAAGTTTATTACAGGCAATTTGTACAATAAAACATATTTTTATTGTGGAATCTGTAGATTAAGGACAGTTTGGTGAAAGGGAATCTATGCAGTTATAATTTTTGAAACAAACTCCTTGGAGCAAATCTGAATTCTGGACCAGTTGTCTACTATTACTTTTTTACCTCTCTTGGATTTTGTTGCAGCAAATAGATACACTCAGTACTACTTACTTTGATGCCTGTCCAGAAACAATAAGGCAACTTTTACTAATTCAATTCAATTGCCTGTTTATGAAAATTTCCAGGCATCGAAAATGGTTTTTACTGGAACAAATTCTTAAGCCTGGAGTTTACTCCAAATTTGGAAAATGTTGAAGGAGTAGTCATGATTAAGTACTGTAAATACAGAAATCAATGACAACAAATGAATGTGAATTTGGTGCATTTCTAATTGGCTATAAGTCAATAACTATAGTCTACGACCCCCTGATTGCATCTGATTACCTTACAAAACTAAATAAACTTACTTTAGTTCTACTATAAACATCAAATTCTTTCCAAAACATTGGAATACATATTTTTAGATAAGAAACTTATAAGTGTACTGAATTTTAATTGATCTGATTTGGGTTAGCATCTTATGTCTACAAACGAACAGAAATCCAATTCTGATATGTTTTTTTTCAAATTCTGTTCATTTCTTCGGCACCTTTTCGTTTCAGTAGCAGCAATTTTTTAGCTTTCATGGGGAAGTTAACAAATTTTATTTTTGTTACTGTTTTCAGTTTTTAGTTTGTTATTGTGGAGCTCAGATGTTGTTAAATGAATACTATGTGATTATTTATGGCATCAGATATGTTGCATGGTCTGTTTGATTTTGCATTCAATCTTATGAATATTTTTTTTATGTCCAATTTGTTCTGATTCATTCTTCTTCCAGATTTGCAGGTGACTATTTTGAGCAACAAATTAATTGCAATCACAACAGTGGAGTGGTCTGCTCATTATTTTCTTTCACTGATTCTTTCTTTTATTATTGTCTATAGTGGTTATATTTCAGTATGCATACCTAGCTCTTATTGTATTCTTATGAAGTGTTTGATTTTGCGGTAGTAATGAATCACAGGGAGGAGTCTTGCAAGACCTCCAAATTGGAGTTTCCTGATGCAGACACATGTTAAGAAATCAAAACTTCCTTCAGATGCAGCTGACTCTGTGATGGAAGCTGTCCCATTATTGACAAATGTTCTGCAATATCATGATGCTAAGGTGCTTCTACTTTTCTGAGTTTCAAAGTTAATAGCCATCACGAGTAGTTTTTGTTCCATTCAGGATGTGCGTTTTGTTATTGCTGAATCATTTGCATCATCGCCTGACAAACTTGACGAACTATGTAACTTTTAATTATATTTTTTCCTCAGCAATCTATTCATATCCCTAAATATATCAACACTAAATATACCCTGCTTTACATTTCAGGACAAGCTGGTATTTTGTAGAGCAACATTGACCAGATTTGTGCCTGAAGATGCGTGATTCTATGCAGCCTGCCCCTCATGCTCAAAGCAAATGACGAAAAAGCCACAGAGTCAACTACTAATCTGGCCAGATCATGAAATGCAGCAGCCACTTTACAGGTAACGCAATCCAAAATTAAATTGATGTCTTCAATTTTAAAACTATCATGAAAGATGGAATGATGAATACCTAAGCAAACTGCATAACATTGTTCCTTTACAATTTGTTTCAATATTTATGTCTATAAATAAGCTAAACTTTATTTCCAATTCGTTATGCTTATGATTTAAGTTATGTTATGTGATACCATGATATATAGAACTACGGAATTCTGTGGCTACATAGACCTTAAATTTTGATACCTTTAAGTACCAAGCTCTTTTAGATATAAATGGTTTTGTTGCAATGCTGCATAGAAAATTGGAGATACATTCACCCTATGATGTATAGCTCACCTGCTCATGCATGATCTAATGACCAAAAAATATGAACTGCCTTTACAGTTTGTGGCCTTGAAAATTCAGTGCTTACTATGTACTCTTACCTTACATTTTCGAAAGCAAGAGGGAGAGGTTGCAATCATATTCTGATTTTCTACTTAAAGGTTGTACTGGTCCGCAGAACGATAACGCATGGATTAAGTGCATCGAGGTACAACAGTGGGTTGCAATGTGTGAGAGTGATAATGGTGAGTTTTCTGTGACTTTTGAGATAACAAGCATGATGCAGGACAACACAAGGTGGGTTACTGCCTATAATTGTGCTGAGTCTTAGATGGTAGAAACTTTAGTAATGAAAATAGGTGTTTAGCAAGGACAAAAAGATAGTGTTGTAGTTTTGGGTAGTTCTGGAGAAATTAGAGTGGTTTGAAATAATAGGGAGGCGAAGTAAGACTTTGGAAAGAGATTCAAGGCACTACGACTTTTGGAAATGGTAAAATCTATTCATCAAAGTTTTTAGGTCATGTCATTCAACCATAAAATGAGTTGTTCATAAGATTTTCGTAAAAGTTACAAGTTATAACCAATATAAACTGTGGGATTGTCTTAGATGCAGTAAGTAAAGGAGATAGCAAAGGAAATTCTCCCCTTAAGAGAGGTTTGTCAAGTTTAGTCAATGTGACTCTTTCATTCTTAGGGTGGCAGGATTCTTTTCCCTTGATAAGCCTTAGAAAAGACTAAGCTAATTACGGAGTTTTAACTTCAGGAGATTCAATTGGTTTCTTCAACCTATGTCTCAAATTGCATATTGTCTGTTTTTGATAATGTTATTGTCATTTCTGAAGCTATGATAACAGAAGTTAGTAACAGTATTGACTGAGGTTAAACAGAAATAAGCATTAGAAGAATAGCAGAAATTCATCAGTTCCTATACTTACATAAAAATGTGTACATATCAAGTATATATACATTCCAAGGTTATTTACATGATATGAAGAAATTATAAGTACAAATCTACAACCAAACACTGTTTGTCCTGCCTCATATTTCAGCTTCAGTACTTTCTACAGTATACTTACTATACTCTTTTGTTTTTACATTAGCAGCATATCTTGGAATAACCTTTTATCTTTTTAAATCACTTTGGTACTTCTAGATCACTTTCTACCATACTTTCTTGACCTCTGGTAGTTCATCTTCCGTGATGATTGGATATTACTCCTGTACTGTTTTGATTTTGTTATGCATTTCACTTGACATATAGTAATGGAACGTAGACATTAGTGTTTGAATCTTTTAAGCTGAGGAAGGAAAGTTGTAGTTATGGAGAGGAGGATTGCAATATGTGAGAGTTTGCATTTACTTGCATGCTCTTGCAAAGGGAAGGGTTGGTCACTACTTTGATATTCAACAGATGAAGTTTCTCATTCAGATGAAATGAATTGCTATTAATTATTTCATATTTCAGTTTAGCTTCTGTTCCACCTTCTTTTTTAAGTTTGGCATTTAAATTCTATAGATTTTTCAGCACCACCAGTTCAGAAAGAACGGGAAATTAAATAGAATAGAAAACTATATAATGTTCTACAGTCAATTCTCCAATTCTGAGAATCAGCTCACTATAATTTGGCTTTGTTTGCCATAGACCGGGAACCACATGGTTTGAAGAAACAATTAATTGACATAAGCTCCCAAGTAGCTTAGGTGAAGAAAGTACAATGATGCCCTTTCTGTTATTTGTATCACATGGGACAATTAGTGATACTAACTTTCATACAGCTCAAACCATGAAATGTTCATGTAACCTAATTGTTCATATTTTTGTTTTCAGCATCACAGCTTGCAACGCTAGAGTGACTTAGTCAGTTATTTCTTTTGATAGTTTTCCAACGATTAACTATAAAATAGAAAATAGTAGCCTACCTAAACAATATGCTTTAGTGAGATACACAACAATTTCTGTAAATGTGGTATCTGCTTTGATTTGAGTAATGTGGTTAAGAAAGAAGTTATCATTTGCAATTTTTGTTTGACTAATAAGTCATATGATCAAATTTGTATGTGTTTATCATCTCTGATTATGAATCTTCTTCTTTCATTGTTAACCTTCTATCAACTCCAATTTACTGAACGTAATCCATCGAGTACAACTTTAATTTTACGTTTCTTTCAGTGATGTATTTACCTGAAATGCTTTTATCTTCTGTGATGACTTGCTATTAATTCTATGTTGATATGATTTACAGGCGGACAGCCAGTAGCAGCCAAACGAGGACAACTCCGAAGAGCTTATGTAAAATTGTTGGTTCATATTAGAAATGTAATATGTTTTTGTTAAACTAACTATTTTTGTAACCAAGATGTAAAAAATAGTGTTGGTTAGAACAACAATTTTTCGAAAATGTAAATAGAGAGGTCTGGTCAGAATGCCAGCTTTTGCTTAGAAATCTAGTTTTTGAAATATGTGTTATATAGGAAACTGGTTAGAACACCAATTTTTGGAATATGTAAATACACACCATTTAATTCAGAGAAAAGAATAAATAAATAAAGATGCAGCATCATGCGGGCTATCTGGCAAGCATTAGTATTAGAGACCAGAGGTACACCAAAATAAAACACAAATACTAGCATAAATACTTATACCGGAACCATTATTCTCGGTTCCGCACTAAGGGGCCTCATAGACCTGGTTTCTAGCGTGGTAGACTGGGGAGACTGGTGGGTGTAGTACTACTTTCACGACTCGCAATCTTCCTGAATGATTCTGCATTTGCTTTTCTTCCTTCTGGTGTCACGTATTTTATGTACATTATGAAGATGGATATTGGTCATGTTTCCAAGATGACGACGCATCTTACAAACTTACAAAGTAATGTCTGTTTGTTGTAATCAATTTTCCTCTTCAAGTTCAAGCGTGTAGGTTGTAATATTATTCGTCTGTGATCGGTCACATAAACTATCAAAGTTGTGAATATAATGAAAGTTCTTCTTTTCTAAGTTTTTTTATCTCCAAGTTTGGGGTCATACTTGGCGGCTACAATGAATTTTTTATCTCCAAGTTTGGGGTCATACTTAGCGGCTACAATGGTGGAGTTCCTTGCTTGTCAAGCTAGCCCAAAGAGTTTGGTCTTTTGTAGTCATCGACACCAATTAATTCCTGATCGTGCCTATATATATATATTTTTTTTTTTTGAGAATGAAAGAAACATTTTATTTCATAAAAATACGATTACAAATGGGAACACCCGGTGGTGGACATAAATTCCCCACTCTCCTCCCTAAGATCAACCTCAGTTACGGGTCCGTCATCCACAATGACATCCATGAGCCAAAAGAGCCCAACCCCTAACCATCCTAATCGCCCCTCAACTCGGGCTACAACATAAAACCACTTCCGAGAGTCACGATTAATCCTTGCAGCCAACATTACAAACAACCACTTCCCCTTCATCAACACCATGTCCCAAACCAACCAGACCACGTGCAAGAGCAAGTGACATCCACATTGACAACAAGATAACATCGAGAGTAAAACATATAGTCCCCGGAAATAACGCCATATCCACAGCACTTCAGCCCTGCTAACCCAAGAAACAACGCACATCCTCATAGCCAACCTCAAGAAGAAAGCTCCTCCCTTGAACACCATGACCCAAAACCGCCAGACCATGTGCAGGAGCTTCTCCCCATTACTTTGACCACAAAAAAGTGAATTGAACTCCTGAGAAAAACAAGACACACCTACCATACCAAGACTCCAGAACCCTAGCTCGAAAGAGTAGGGACTTATTAAACTATGCCAAAAACCTAAATCAAAACAACTCACCACAAAAACAACAGAAAGAAAACAACGAGAAACTAAGTAATTAAACATTAGAGACCACCAGCAAGGCCCCAAAGCAAAAGCCCGGCCCAACCACCACTCCCCCCATGGACCCAGCAGCCTCCTTACACCACCACACAGTCACGCTACATCCAAACCTTGCTGCACCGCCGCGCCACAACGCAGATCCACCCCATGCCCAGCAGACGTATGAAATCGAAGGCCCAGCCGCTGCCCAGATCCCAGATGCAGCGATGACGCCATCACCCGTCACCGGCAAACCCCACCCCAGCGCTGCTCCACTCTTGCCCTCATCCCCGATCCCAGAAGAACAGATCGAGATCGATCCGTCTGCTCTGAGATCCCGCCACCATCCTCCAACCCTGGACCAAACTGCTGCCACAGAAACATGCTATTAGCCCGAATCACCATCCTCTCCCGGGCCGGAACGCAGCGGCAGCAACGCCGGCGACGTTCGGCCGGGAGAGATCGCTCGACTCTGCCCTGTTTTTTTCTCCGCGCGTAGGGTTTCGCTCGACGGCCAGCAAGAGAGAAACTTCTATCGTGCCTATATATGGATATGAAGAATTGTGGATCTCGTTTCGTGATTTGACAAAGCAGCCTCCTTAGATTAGTGAGGGTTAAAGAAGTGTCATGGGTGTAGTGTCATTGTGCCTCCAGCCTTGATTAGTACCCATGTAACGACTTGGGTGAGTTACCAACCAGTAACATAGAGAAAAAAGTTGGGATTAAAAAAGATTCTCTATAAAATTAATCCCGAATTTATAGTTGTACGGTTAGTTATTGAAGAACATAATGTGATTATATTTAATGGAAAACACGACCATCTTTAATATAAGTACCTAACTCATATATTTTGCGATAATATAACTATATTATAGGTTTCCATAAAATTATAAACTACAAATCTAGTTTTATTTATAATAAAAACTCTTCCTTTTTTTTTTTTTTAATGTATGCAATGGTTATACAGACAATCAAATGAACCAAAGCTTCAGTGAATTTTTCTGATATCTAGGGGTGTTTTGCTGGCACGGGAAAGTGGCACAACTGTTTATATTACTCGACGACGTCTAATAAAGCCCCCATATGCGTCCAATGCAAAGCGTGGCATCTTCTGGCTGGTTGCCAACTTTCCTTAAGGGCTTGGACAACCAAAAAGGTCATGTGGTCGCACTTTTTCAGTCTGGATGGCACAGCCGTAGGTAGTCCGTATTTTAACGCCCTCTCAATAACCGCTTCACTGTGGACATAAATCAAAAGGCTCAATTTTTGTTTTTTTTTTTGCCCCTTTTGATAAGAAAAATCATACAAATCACTATTTTTTCACTAGATGAAGTGTGGAGAAAGAAGGAATCGGCGAGGGGTCAATGGAAGCTTGCTGCGAAGAGGATGTGAGTAGAAGGGAAGCGTGCGAACGCCGAACTTCCGAACTAGTAATGGCGTACGTCCGGAATAATAACTGAAAAAGCAATGCTTTTGCATACCGTGACAATACTACTAGCAGTAGTACTAGTACTAATATGTGACCAAAATATTCTAGTAGACCGAAAAGTGACCTACTATTTATTCTGTCTTTACATATATGATAAATTGTTTTCATTATTATCAGACAAGGACTAAAATATCGATATTTCCTCGAAATATCGCTGGGTTGTAAATTTACGGAGCTAACTACCTCTTTCCGATGAGGGTTGGTGTCCCAGCGAGGCGTTCTGCTGCAGGTCTTGAAGATTGATTTAGATTTGAGGGGCTATTCAGAGCAATCGATGGGCATATCTTCCCAGTTTGATCTCTTCCATCATGTGTCGGCGGTGTGATGGTTCTGCTCATAAGGGGACGAAGCTTAAGTACCGAAAGCAGGTCTAGATGGGCCTGGGCCTTTGGCATTTATGCTTTTTCAATTTGAACTTTGAATTTTGGCCTAATTTGGATTCATATTTGGGGTCCAGGGTCGTACCTAAGTCCAGATCTAAGATCCGAGTCAGCTGCTTATTTTGGTTGCATTAGTATCTGACTTCAATTTGTATTGGAGTGGGTTTGTTTATATGAAAATCAATGTCTTTGTCGCCATTTTATGTACAATTCGTTCTATTACATCAATATAATCTGATGTCCTTTATTAAAAAAAAAAAAAATTATTCACAGTATACTTCGACATTATACGGATACAATAGCTATAATATAATTATTCACAGTATACTTAATAAAGTCATCAAACTCAATCATTTATCGTGAGTAAGCTGTGATTTGTTTGGTAAGTCATGATTTCAATATTATAAAGGTCATAGGTTTAATTCTCATTTACATATAGAGATGTGGTGTGTGCTAAGGAAAACTCAACCATATATCGGAAATGTTTTGGCACATCTAACAGAATGCAAAATATACCAATACTTTTCAATGAACAGTATCCTTAGACTCAATAAGCCGTCTCTCTCTCTTCACACAGTTGGGTTGGGACCGTACGTGGCCACCCCTCTGCCGTGTGATTGTCACCCGTGAGTGGCGTGACTGACATCTACAACTTTACAAATGAACAGTAATCTCACACCTATGGAATATTGTTGTGGGGTGCATGCCGGATAGTGGGGTACCCTGAGCCTCACTTCCTACTTCTTCCGCCGCAAGAAAAACAATCACGACGAAATTGACTGGGCCGGATATTGTTGTGGGGTGCATGCCGGATACTGTTGTAAGGGGAACGAGTAGTTGACTGCCCCTCATTTTCGACCTGATTTGTGCCGGCTAGAAGCTGTTGGCCCTAAAAACCCAAAAACCAGAAAGAAACTCGCGGAACTACAAATATTTTCCAAAAACTGCACTTACCTCAGAGATGGGAGGTTGGGCCTCGGTATTGGTCGCCGAAACGACGTCGTAGGTTTCTGTGTCAGTGGTCGGAGAGACGTTAGTCTCCCTGCTGTTCGCCGGAACGACGTTGGTCTCATCCATGGTGCTTGAAAATGTGAGTATGGTGAAGTGAATAAAGAATGTTGAGGAGTGGCTTTTTCACCGGTCAGTTGTGATCGATCGAGGTGTAAGAGATGAATTAGCAGAGAGATTTGGTGTGGGAGTGGTTTTAGGGTATAGGCTCCGAGCTTTCGAAGGTGGTGTGTGTGTGCAGAGATTCAACTCATTCGAGCTTGTTATAAATAAGCAATTTGAAAATGACACTTTTGTCGCCATTGTCACTCAAGTTTTCTCTGCACACACACACCACCTTCGAAAGCTCGGAGCCTATACCCTAAAACCACTCCCACACCAAATCTCTCTGCTAATTCATCTCTTACACCTCGATCGATCACAACTGACCGGTGAAAAAGCCACTCCTCAACATTCTTTATTCACTTCACCATACTCACATTTTCAAGCACCATGGATGAGACCAACGTCGTTCCGGCGAACAGCAGGGAGACTAACGTCTCTCCGACCACTGACACAGAAACCTACGACGTCGTTTCGACCACATATACCAACGACTTCAGCTCCGTTTTCTCATATTACAATACCCAACCTCCCAGCTCTGAGGTAAAGTAGTCGATCCGGTGCAGTTTTTGGAAAATATTTGTTGTTGTATTAATTTTCCCCGCGTGATTTTCTTTGCTATTCTGGTTTTTGGGTTTTTAGGGCCAACAGCTTCTAGCCGGCACAAATCAGGTCGAAAATGAGGCCCAGTCAACTACTCGTTCCTCTTGGGTTGCCGGGACAGCTCACTTAGACGGCTCAAGAGAATGGATGTCAGGCCCGTCTATTTTTCTCTCAGCCCAGTTTCAGGTACAATAAACTTAAGGATTACCTCTCCTACACAATTGCAAGCAAAATCGCTTTATTTTTTGGTCGGCCCTTTGAGCTTCTAGGCCTCGATTTGCAACAAGACCCGGAAGGGTCCAACAAAAGAGCCCATCACAAAAAGCCCAAACGTTCTCACTTTACTTTCTTTGCTTTACAGCTTACGCCTGAGGAAGAAGGATCGACTGAAGAAAATCCTGAGCAAGACCCTGCATATCCTTGGTGGGAGCATCCCGATTATATCGGAAACAAATACGCTGACGTAAAGATTTACATAATTTCAAGTTTTGTTTGAAATTGATTCAGTTTTTTTTTTTCTCCCCTGAGAATTAACCAGGCTTTCGTAACAGATTGGTAACGGGGAATCGTACTCGGGAGGACCGAGGGTGCTGCTGGGATTGAGTAACGGCGAGGCAGTATCACCCCTTGCTCTTGCTCCCGAATTCGTCCCTTCTTCTTCAACTGCCTCTAACCATCATCAACCTCCAAAGCTTGGGTCACCACTCTACAAGACGAAATTATGTAGGTACAAAAGTTCTTGCTCGAAGGGAGACCTGTGTGACTTTGCGCATAGTGATGACGAGATTCGCATGCCACCCAAGTACGCCTCAAAGTGCAAGTTTGGAAGCTTTTGTCCGCATGCCACCCTCTCTAAATGCTTTTACCGTCATGATTAGAGATTAGGATTGTCTTTACTTTGAGGCTTAAAACATGGATTTTGAAGAGTAAAAGTAATTTCTAGTGGCTTGCTAAGTACTTGGTACTTGAACTTGTAAGATTTTACGTATTTTAATGAATAAATGTATATTTATCTATGTGCATCGTTTCAGTGGTTTCATTGTGTTAGCTAGGTTTATGCTGGGAATCTTGTTTCCTTTATGGTTTTATCTCCTGAGCTTATTGAAGTTGGTGAATGATGATGGGCAATAAATAATTTCTTATGCCATTGTGTTTTAGTCTTAAACTTTACAAGATGCTTAGTAACTGAATTAGACTGCATTGTTCCATTGTGGTCCAAATGGATGGATGGCTTTTGGGGCACAAAGGCAAATACCTTTGTTTTTGCCGCCCAACAGTTTATCTCCATCAGACAGAGGAGTGGCTGTTTCTTTTATGTGCATCGCCATAAAAGGATTAAATGCGTTACCTTTGTAGTTTTTGCCTTTTGGCCAAGGATTATCTTTTATGGTATTTGGCCAGATTGGAGAGCTTGATCGGCCTCGTTAACCGAATCCAGATAGCCTGTACCGCTTTCGGCGATTATGGCAGCGAGGGCATGTCGCTCTGGGAAGCTCTCCCTTCCGTCACCGTTGTCGGAGGCCAGGTTTTTCACTCCCACCTCTTAATTTCTGTCACTTTTTCTATTCGATTGTTTGGACATAAGTCTCGCATTGGTTCTTATATCAACTTGTTGTGTATGATAGAGTTCCAGGAAGTCTCGGTTTGGGAAAGCATGGTGGGGAGAGGTTTCTTGCCTCGTGGATCCGGTAATTCTCGCCTTCTTCAATTTCTACATTTCTGTTTGGTGTGTTATGGTTAATTGGGAATGCAAGTATGTAGGGTGTAAGATGTATAATGTAGTATGTTTTAATTGCGTATATAGATGCTGTGCTTACTAAAACACTTCAGGCCAAGCTA
Source organism: Rosa lucieae (assembly GCA_024704745.1). Lineage (NCBI taxonomy): Eukaryota > Viridiplantae > Streptophyta > Magnoliopsida > Rosales > Rosaceae > Rosa > Rosa lucieae. Next base: position 61,383,941 of record CM045495.1, on the reverse strand, counting down.
TACTCATTGGTTTTTCATCCATGACTGGTGCTGATTGTTTTGTATTTAGTAATGAATTTTGCAAGTGCGAGTACTATTCAGTATGTGGATCATAGTAGTCGTGTTGCTAAGTTTCTTACATTATGTTTCTTTGGTTGAAAGGTATTGTGGTGAGGAGACCATTAGTGTTGCAGCTTCATTGGATAGTGGATAGGCGATCTGAATATGCAGAGTTTCTTCATGCGCCTAGGAAGAAGTTTACTGATTTTGGTATGTTGACTTTCAATAATAGGTGCATTTTCTCTTGGAATGTGTGAATTGTGTGAGCTTTATAGGGACACCAATACAGTTCTACAAGCACTTGTTATGAGGAGTGCATCAAATTACCTTTGAAATTCAAATAAAAGTTATTTTATTTTAACTTTCATTCTTCTTATTATTACATTTTGATTTGTCTTTCGCTGAATTTCGGGTAAATCAGAGATAGTCTATCATAACTTGGGTAACTTTCAGTTTGACATTTGGAATTCTCTTATACTGTCAGTGTAAGTAATTACATTGTTATGAAGGGGAGTTCTGTCCTGAGAGTGGCAGGGCTTTACAAATTACTGCTTACAAGAATGGCCTAATGGTGTTATTATTTACATTGTTCTGACCACTGAGAGTTCCTGTTTGCTTATGCAGCTTCTGTACACAAGGAGATCTCAGATGAGACTGATCTCATAATTGGATAAGCAAAACACATCTTGAAACATCCCAATTCATCTCAGCATATATCTCCAAATGGTCTGTATTTCATCTCCTGTGATAACATAATGGACGAAATCATTTACTTAAATCATCACATATACTTATTAAAAAGAATAATATTCTTTCCATTGGCTTATTGTTTTTGGGTTTTCCCTCATTTCTAGGCGTACTTTGCAGTTGTAAACTTGACTCTCATAGATCTTCCTGGATTGACCAAGTTTTCTGTAGGTAATCTCCCCTCCCCTCCCCCCCTCCCCCCCCCCCCCCCCCCCCCCCCCCCCCCCCCCCCGCCCCCAAAAAAAAAAAACACCAAAGAAAAACAACCAACCCAATTTTAGTAAAGAGATTTCTTTTTTGCATAAATCTCCCTGCTTTGTTAAGGATATTTAGAATATGATCAGTTCTTATGTTGAGAAGGTGAGGAGGCTTGTTTTTCAATGCAATCAGAAAAACTCCCATGTGGCTTACCACATTTTCAAAAAGTACACATACACATCCTAAAGGCTAAAGCTAACATTCAACTAATGAACTTGCATATACTATGAGATGTTTGACATGAAGCTCTGATAGTAAACATATCTTTATTTTCACGTCTTCCCATGATGAATATAATATGGATTTCTTAGTTTTACTAGTAGCACTCGATCTGATGAACTTCTTTGATTTGTAGCCTAACTGCATTATATTGGCTTTATCTCCTGCTAATCAAGATATTGCCACTTCAGATGCCATTGAACTTGCAAGAGAGGTCGATCCATCAGGTACTAGATACCGGGAGAGGCTACGGCACTTTCATGTCCTTGTGATTGTTTATCAAAAGGATTACTTCTTTTACAAGCCAAAACACTTTTTTTGATGAGGTACAAGCCAAAACACTTACTTTCTACTGTATGGTTGGCATTTTTAGGCAGAACATTTGGAGTGATAACAAAACTTGATCTAATGGACAAGGGAACCAACGCTTTCAATGTAAGGATCCAATTATAGAAACTTCATTAACTGATGAGACAATAAATAAAATCTGTAAGGGTTGTTAGCTTTTTGTTACATCATGCATATATAAGTACAAGTATTGCATCTCTGATATATGTTTATAACTATAATAGGTTTCCGTCTGGCGGTGGCCATAACTATAAACTAATGGCTAAATATTTGAATGTTTAATTTTATAGAAGGAAGGCCATACAGACTGCAACACCCATGATGGCTGCTTATAGGAAGGAGCAAGAATACTTGAAAACTAGTCCTAATTAGGGACCCTTGGCACATAGAATGGGGTCAGAGTATCTTGCCAAACTTTTGTCCAAGGTCCTCGTTTGTCATGTCCTCTATTGACCTTGTATATGTATAATGATCATATGGAAATCTCACTGCTCCATTTCATCCTTATTCTTAACGGCAATTGAAGTCTCCCATCAGGCAGCGCATACCAAGGATCATTGCTTTGATTAATAAGACCATTAGTGAATTAAATGTAGAGCCGGATCGCATTGGCAGGCCAATTGGCATAGATTCAGGGGTAACAGATGTTGACCTTGTAAAGATAGTTTTCTTGTTCATGCAACATACAGATTACACATGTTTCTTTATGTACAGGTCCAATTGTACACTATTTTAGAACTATGTCGTGCATTTGAAGGTATATTCAAGGAACACCTGGTTGGAGGGTAAATTTCATGACCTCTTTACAGCATTTATTGACCATTTAAGTCAACATTTTATGTGGCACTTTTTATTTCTTTAAATTGATCAGCATTAATAGTGTCTTTCATCGCAAAACCTGTACTCTTGATTCATTGCATCAGATAAAAAATGAACTGCATAAATAAAATTGTGTATTATGTTCTTAAACATACCTGTCCAGTATTTCGCAAAATAATCCATCTTAAGCTCGCATATAATGTTCAGTTTGCGATTATCTGAGGACTTCGCTCTTGGTCTAAATTTTAGAAACTTCTTTCAGTACTGTAGGCTAGGACTGCAAATTTATTACTTATGGATGGGGTTTGGCAATACCTAGCCTCTTAGTTTCATTAAGGCTCCCTAAAGTACATAAGGTCTGTGAGACTAAAAATTAACAGCTATTTGCAAGCTGCAGACGTGGAATTAAAAAACCCTTGACAGAGAATCAGTACCCTTGTACTTGCTCATATTTATATTGAGTTCTGTGTTGGACTAGGTAGATTTCTGTTATACTTATAATTTTGATTTGTGTTCTTTTGGTTTATTTTCGTTACTATAATTTTTTCTCTAAGTGGATACTGTAGTAAATATTCTTACTCTGTTATCTGATTTGACTCCATTGCTATCGCACAGATGCACTTTGTTTTGAAAGAACTTGTACGGAAATCAATAGCTGAAACGGAGGTAAGTAAAATTTTGCATAAGATTTAAGCAAGTTGTATTCAAATCCAGGTTAGCTTTTAATATGTAAATTCTATCTGCATCAACTGTTCTTGATTACTTAAAACAACCGCCGACTTCACCACAACTTTTGTCTTAAGTCAACGTAGTTAAAATCTTTTACATAATTTCTATGATGGGGTTCAGCGGAATAATCTGTTTATACTTCAATGACAGATGGGCAATTCAAGAAAGGAAATGTAGATGATTCCAAGAAGTATGAGTAAAATGCGGGATGGAGGGGTTAGTCTTGTTGTGGCTGCATACGGAGTGGTGATCTCAGGCCTCTGTAAGAATGGTCAGTTAAATAAAGCAATGCGGGTCGTTACAGATTTGGCCATGTGTGGTTTTTCTTCAGATAAGATGTTGTTGATGACCATTATGGATGCATGTTTCAAAGCTGGGAATTTAAAAGCAGCTTCGGGTTTCTACAGAGAATTGTTAGCCAAGGGGTTTGAACCAGATGCTGTGGTGCTTCAGCTTTGATGGATAGCTTATGCAAGCATATGGGCATTTGGACGAGGCAAGAGGCTACTTTTGCAAGAAAAGGGCTAATGAATTTCATATACTGTGCTCATTGATGGGATGTGTAAGGAAGCAAACTTTAGTGGAGTTGAGACGATCTTCAGTGAGATGTCCGAGATGGGGTTTATTCCAGACAAATATGTATACACTTCTTGGATTGCTGGGCTATGCAGACAGGGTAATCTGGTCGAGGCTTTTAGACTCAAGAATAAAATGGTTAAAGAGGGCATCAGACCTGATCTGTTAACTTATAGCTCACTTATTTTTGGTTTAACAAGCAAGGGACTCATGGCTGAAGCACAACAGGTGTTCGATGATATGTTGAAAAGAGGAATTACTCCTGACTGTCACGTCTCTGGTATTTGATAAGAGGGTATTGTGATGAGGGTAATGACGTTGCCATTTTAGGTTTGCACAATGAAATGAGAAAGAGAGGGCTTGTAGTCACAGGAGGTAAAGGAGATGGAGAGCATTTGATTTTTGATAGCATGTAAGGCTCCACAAGAACTAAGGACTTTGCAGGGTGTTCCATAAAGAAACTTTCTGTCATGTACCGCAGGCACACCCTGCATTGCTATCCATTAGAAAGTTGTCTTCAAAAGGGGAAGCTGGCTCAGAGTTCGTGCAATTGTGGAACTATTGGAATGTTCCATCTGCGGTCCTCGCATTGGTGTGGAGCAAGGACCTCCAGTTCTATGTGCCTTGTTCTGTGACAGGGCCTTCAAGGCTTTTCCCGAGGCTTACTACTCGAGGGATGCAATAACACAGGTATGTGGGTGATTTTTAACCGTTGGCAATTTCCTTTAAAACTTATTATAGAGTAGGAGAACACAGGGGAAGGAGCTTACCCCGGGTGGAGGGGAAGGGACTATTGATTCAATTATTGTCGGCTATTTGTAACCATATCCTGTACAATGATATATAATTTTAAAAAATAGGTGATTAACTTGTCTCATTCCAGATGCATGAGAAAACTCCCTTTGTCTGATTAAATATTTTTAGTCGGGTTCAAGCACGGTTGTGGTAGGCATTTGAGTGGATCTGCAATGACAGATCCAAAAAAGTAGCAAACAAATGTTGGCCAACATGAACAAAGATTAATTAAACTTATCAGGTACCATCAGATTGAAATATGACTGGCATCAGAAAATGGTAAAAACAAAAGATAAAGCAATACAGCATGCATACTTAATCAATGATCTTTCTATATTAGCATATTGCTACAGAATCTGCAGCCAGCAACCGCTTTACTTGGGCTTGGCAAACAGTTTTCCCATACAAATATCACATTTTAATGAATGGAGCCTACAGTTGTATCAGAAATGTTGAGAAAAAGGCTTCAAAGAGACACCTCCATGTTGAATCCATAACCCACAAATGCAGTCTCCCACTCTTTCCAGCAGAAACAAGTATTGGAAATCGACAGGACAACAATTAAAGAAATTTGTAAAGAATTGAGGAAATGCAATAATTAATCAAAGTCCCCGGGAACAAAGAAATACAGTAATATTGAAAAACTAATAATATAGGCTTCCTTCTGGCACAAGAATGCTTTCTAGAGATTAACACGCATAGACTCGGCACCTTAAACCACTCTAGGAGTTTTTTTTTTTTTTTTTGGGTTCTGCACTTTAGTTTCTATCGTGGCCAGAAAACAGATGCATATATAGCATCAATCAACCTGGTATGGAAATTTTGTAGAATCAATACTCACTACAAAATACGTTGAACGGGCATATAGAAGTTGCCACTGATAATGATAATTATTATTTGGCCAAAAAAGAAAATAGATAATGATAATTATTCATATCATACAACTGCAAGTAGCAATGGAAGACTGCAAGTAATAATGGAAGACTGCAAGATTCCAACATGTGAGAAGAAGCTAGCGAAGACCATTGAACGGTGGCACAATCCATATAGCGGGTCGGATGTACCTCTCACTGGGATTTAGAGGGTAGTGTTGTGTGGCGGTCTTGTCTGCTAAATTGAAGATACCCATACCACCCTTCATAATGTCATTTGTGAAGTAGATGGAATTTGGTTGGCACCTAGGAAAATTTGAAGCCGAAACAGATATTGAATGATTATCACCCAAGAACAAAGCATCATCCCCAATGCTGTCTATCAGATCCTGCCTCACAAAGGTCCCATCGTTGTCGTTGAATAACACCTTGTATACCACAAAATTGATAACCCCCAGCTTTTGATCAAGACCTTCCTTTCGTTTCAAAAACCTTCGAACATGCAGCAAGTCTCCATTGGTTGATTCAACAAGATATGCCTTATCTGCTTTGTATGGGAACAGAGGGTGTTCCATTGGTCGTAAACGTGTAAGTGGAATTGCTTCTGGCGGCCGCGAAGGATCATTACTACTATTGACATCAACTGACGCAATTATTCCCCCTAGTCCAACTGCATAAATTTCATTTCTGTGAAAAATAGCATCAGAAAACATATATGTTTTCTCGACATAAGTCCAATCTCTTTGTCCTGCTTTAATGAAAGCCAACCTGCAACAATATTCGTAGGTTGCCACAACCACATAATTATGCGGATTCAAAGACGGGTCAGCAGATAATATAACCTTACAGACATAATAGTCGTAGCGCTTCTTCAACTGATCCTGGAACTTCTGTAACCCAAATGGGTAGTCTCGGAGATTATGTGGGGTTGTCAAGGGAGGCAAATGAATGGCCGCCGCTTTTCTGAAAGGATTCAAAAGAGTTATGGCGAAATTCTCGTGTGCTGTGGCCAACCAACCATGGCTGGAGCCACAGCACCTCCTATCATAAGGCACCGGTAATTGAACGTTTGTATAGGTTTCTCCTTCAGAAAGGCTATAAACCATTTGCTTCATTGGGCTAGGGGGGCGGGAGGGGGGGATCATGAGCATTGGAAGTAGGTTGCACCAGCGCTGAGTAGTATGATTATGCTCTTTGGAGACTTTATGCCAATGGTTGCAAACAGCAGCCAGACGAACATGGTCAATGGGTTCGAACAACTTGTGCAACATCAAAAGGAGAATGTCCTTCGGAAGACTTGCCCATTCTGATACAGATGAGCAACTAGCGTTGCAGGCAATTCGGTGGAGCTTCTTAATTGACCTACAAAAATAAATGATTCATTCTTAGTAGACCCGTACATGCAGCTCACATACAGTAGAGTACAAAATTGAAAGCACAGAGAAATTATGACAGTGCTCACAAAACAATAAAAATCTTACAAGGATACCCAAATGAAAAACTCAAATTCCCCAGTTTTGAATTCGAATTATATATATATATATATAGGGATTGTGATACCTATGGGGAGGGAGCTCAAACTCCAAACGTCGCTTATTCTTGTTATCCGGGTGGACCTCATGCATGGAGTAAATTTCGACGCCGGTATAGGGATTGTGATACCATACCACCAGATCTGCAAACAAGGGATTGAATATCAGAGTTTAAAATCAAGATCGGAAAAGATCGGATTGTGATACAATACTAGATCTGCAAACAAGGGGTTGAATATCACAGTTACAAATTAATATCGGAAAACATAGACGGTGACTTTACCATGTTTCACGGGAGACTCGTCCGCGACCGACATCTTTTGGTGAATCTTGTGTTTCTAACTTCTATCCATCTAGGGTACGTTTATTTAGTTGGAAGGAAAGAGAATGATTACGGTGTAAAAATAACCTGCGTTTACTAACACATAAAGGATTCAGAATGATTCCGGGTAAAACAATTCATATGTTTACTAACACATGAAGGAATCAGAATGGATGTAGGTCTCATCTCCTTATCAGGAATCGATTCCTGAATACTCAGGAATTCGATTACGAAGGAGGGAGATGAGTTTAGGAATCATTCATCCGGAATCAATACCGATTCCTTGCTTCTCTCATTCCACTTGTCTCCGATTAATGATTATTTTCCATTACAAGTAAGTAAACGTGCCATCAAAGGAAACGAGGGCTTCTGTTTAGTCTGGTTTTTGGGTTCTCCGTCGCTTGTGTCGTATATATTTCTCTTATTGGGTTGGGACGTGATAGGTTTTTTTTTTTTTTTTTAAAATCAAATAAACAACTCAAATTAGTAGACGCTCGGCTGACACCAATTTTTTTTTTGTTTTTTGAAAAAAGGGCTGTATAGCTGCCCTCAGGCCTTTATTAATGAAACAGATGAATACATAGGAGGGGACATGAAGCCTAAACCCCTCATTACAATACGCTCGGCTGACACCAAATTTATCTGCATTTCATTTTTCTTTCATTTTACTCCCAACGGCCTGTGTCAGAGCCAGTGAATGTGTTTCCTCACTTTCCTGCATAACACCATGCCTATTGTGTCTCACAAACCTCTGCCGTCATCTGCCTAACCCTCTTCATCACACGGTTCTGAGAGATGGTTCTATATACCGTCAGTGTACATGCACTGACGCGCGTGGATAACAATCGCCTTTAAAATAATACCCAATATCCAATGGGAGCCTTTATGCTCATTTTGTGGTCTACGTGGTACTAACGTCTGTTTGTTGACCGTCAAGACAACTAAAGGATTACATCTCTTACACAAGTGCAAGCAAAATCGCTTTTTTGTTCGGCCCTTGGAGCTTCTAGGCCTCGATTTGCAACAAGACCCGGAAGGTACAAAGGGTCCAACAAAAAAGCCCATCACAAAAAGCTTTTTGTTCTCACTTTACTTTCTTTGCTTTACAGCTGACGCCTGAGGAAGAAGGATCGACTGAAGAAAATCCTGAGCAAGAAGGCAGTGCACCTGCATATCCTTGGTGGGAGCATCACGATTATCTCGGAAAAAATACGCTGAGGTAAAGATTTACACAAATTTCAAGTTTTTTTTTTTCTGAGAATTATTAAGCGGGATTCCTAACAGATTGGTAACGGGGAATCATACTCGGCAGTATCACGCGTCCCTTCTTCTTCAAGACTTCAACTGCCTCTAACCAGCATCAACGCCCAAAGCGTCCAAGACGGTATTATGTCGGTACAAAAGTTCTTGCTCGAAGGGAGACCGGTGTAACTATGCGCATAGTGATGGCGAGATTCGCATGCCACCCGAGTACTCCTCAAAGTGCTCTAAATGATTAGAGATTAGGATTTTCTTTACTTTGAGGCTTAAAACATGGATTTTGAGGAATAAAAGTAACTTCTAGTGGCTTGCTAAGTACTTGGTACTTGAACTTGAATGGGAATCCCTGGATTTTACGTATTCTAATGAATAAATGTGTGCGCATCGTTTCAATGGTTTCACCGTGTTAGCTAGGTTTATGCTGGGAATCTTGTTTTCTTTATGGTTTTATCTCCTGAGCTTATTGAACTTAGTGAAATGCATTGTGTTCTAGTCTTAAACTTGACAAGGTGCTTAGTAACTGAATTAGACTGCATAACACCATTGTGGTCTAAATGGATGGATGGCCTTTGAGGCACAAAGGCAAAAACCTTTTGTTTTTGCCACCCTACAGTTTATCTCCATCAGACAGAGGAGTGGATGTTTCTTTTATGTGCATCACCACAAAAGGATTAAAAGCGTCACCTTTGTAGTTTTTGGCCAAGGATTATCACTTTATGGTATTTGGCCAGATTGGAGAGCTTGATCGGCCTTGTTAACCCAATCCAGCTAGCCTGCACCGCTTTCGGTGATCATGGCAGCGAGGGCATGTCGCTCTGGGAAGCTCTCCCTTCCGCTACCGTCGTTGGAGGCCAGGTTTTCCACTCCCACTTAATTTCTGTCACTTTTTCTATTCGATTGTTTGGACATAAGTCTCGCATTGGTTCTTATATCAACTTATTGTGTATGATAGAGTTTCAGGAAGTCTTCGGTTTGGGAAAGCATGGTGGGGAGAGGTTTCTTGCCTTGTGGATCTGGTAATTCTCGCCTTCTTCAATTTCTACATTTCTGTTTGGTGTGTACTTATGGTTAATTGGGAATGCAAGTACGTAGAGTGTAAGATGTGTAATGTAGGATGTGTTAATTGCTTATATAGATGCTGTGCTTGCTAAAACACTTCAAGCCAAGTGACTGGTGCTGATTGATTCGTATTATTTACTATTTAGTAATGAATTTTGCAAATGCGATTTACTGTTTGTTATGCAGTTTGTAGTAGTTTCGAGTTGCTGAGTTTCTATTGTTATGTTTGTTTGGTCGAAAGGTATTGTGGTGAGGAGACCATTAGTGTTGCAGCTTCATCGGGTAGTGGATGGGCGATCTGAATATGCAGAGTTTCTTCATGCGACTAGGAAGAAGTTTACTGATTGTGGTATGTTGACTTTCAATAATAGGGTGCATTTTCTCTTGGAATGTGTGAATTGTGTGAGCTTTCTAGGGACACCAATACAGTTCTACAAGCACTTGCTTATGAGAAGTGCATCAAATTACCTTTGAAATTCAAATAAAAGTTATTTTATTTTAACTTTCATTCTTCTTATTATTACATTTTGATTTGTCTTTCACTGAACTTCGGGTAAATCAGAGATAGTCTATCATAACTTGGGGTAAGTTTCAGTTTGACATTTGGAATTCTCTTATACTGTCATTGTAAGTAATTACATTGTTATGAGGGGGAGTTCTGTCCTGAGAGTGGCAGGGCTTTACAAATTACTGCTTACAAGAATGGCCTAATGGTGTTATTATTTACATTGTTCTGACCACTGAGAGTTCCTGTTTGCTTATGCAGCTTCTGTACACAAGGAGATCTCAGATGAGACTGATCGCATAATTGGGTAAGCAAAACACATCTTGAAACATCCCAATTCATCTCAGCATATATCTCCAAATGGTCTGTATTTCATCTCCTGTGATAACATAATGGACGAAATCATTTACTTAAATCATCACATATACTTATTTAAAAGAATAATATTCTTTCCATTGGCTTATTGTTTTTGGGTTTTCCCTCATTTCTAGGCGTACCTTGCAGTTGTAAATATATCTCCATAGATCTTCCTGGATTGACCAAGTTTTCTGTAGGTAATCTCTCTCTCTCTCCCTCCCCATTCCCCCCCCCCCCCCCCCCAAAAAAAAAAAAAACAAAAAAACCACCACCACCACCAAAGAAAAACAACCAACCCAATTTTAGTAAAGATATTTCTTTTTTGCATAAATCTTCCTCCATTGTTAAGGATATTTAGAATATGATCAGTTCTTGTATTGAGAAGGTGAGGAGGCTTGTTTTTCAATGCAATCAGAAAACTCCATTGTGGCTTACCACATTTTCAAAAAAGTACACATACACATCCTAAAAGGATAAAGCTAACATTCAACTAATGAACTTGCATATACTATGAGATGTTTGACATGAAGCTCAGATAGTAAACATATCTTTATTTTCACGTCTTCCCATGATCAATATAATATGGATTTCTTAGTATTACTAGTAGCACTCGATCTGATGAACTTCTTTGATTTGTAGCCTAACTGCATTATATTGGCTATATCTCCTGCTAATCAAGATATTGCCACTTCAGATGCCATTGAACTTGCAAGAGAGGTCGATCCATCAGGTACAAGATACGGGGAGAGGCTACGGCACTTTCATGTCCTTGTGATTGTTTATCAAAAGGATTGCTTCTTTTACAAGCCAAAACACTTTTTTTTTTATGAGTTACAAGCCAAAACACTTACTTTATACTGTATGGTTGGCATTTTTAGGCAGAACATTTGGAGTGATAACAAAACTTGATCTAATGGACAAGGGAACCAACGCTTTCAATGTAAGGATCCAATTATAGAAACTTCATTAACTGATGAGACAATAAATAAAATCTGTAAGGGTTGTAAGCTTTTTGTTACATCATGCATATATAAGTACAAGTATTGCATCTCTGATATATGTTTATAACTATAATAGGTTTCCGTCTGGCGGTGGCCATAACTATAAACTAATGGCTAAATATTTGAATGTTTAATTTTATAGAAGGAAGGCCATACAGACTGCAACACCCATGATGGCTGCTTATAGGAAGGAGCAAGAATACTTGAAAACTAGTCATAATTAGGGACCCTTGGCACATAGAATGGGGTCAGAGTATCTTGCCAAACTTTTGTCCAAGGTCCTCGTTTGTCATGTCCTCTATTGACCTTGTATATGTATAATGATCATATGGAAATCTCACTGCTCCATTTCATCCTTATTCTTAACAGCATTTGAAGTCTCTCATCAGGCAGCGCATACCAAGGATCACTGCTTTGATTAATAAGACCATTAGTGAATTAAATGTAGAGCCGGATCGCATTGGCAGGCCAATTGGCATAGATTCAGGGGTAACAGATGTTGACCTTGTAAAGATAGTTTTCTTGTTCATGCAACATACAGATTACACGTGTTTCTTTATGTACAGGTCCAATTGTACACTATTTTACAACTATGTCGTGCATTTGAAGGTGTATTCAAGGAACACTTGGTTGGAGGGTAAATTTCATGACCTCTTTACAGCATTTATTGACCATTTAAGTCAACATTTTATGTGGCACTTTTTATTTCTTTAAATTGATCAGCATTAATAGTGTCTTTCATCGCAAAACCTGTACTCTTGATTCATTGCATCAGATAAAAAATGAACTGCATAAATAAAATTGTGTATTATGTTCTTAAACATACCTGTCCAGTATTTCGCAAAATAATCCATCTTAAGCTTGCATATAAAGTTCAGTTTGCGATTATCTGAGGACTTCGCTCTTGGTCTAAATTTTAGAAACTTCTTTCAGTACTGTAGGCTAGGACTGCAAATTTATTACTTATGGATGGGGTTTCGCAATACCTAGCCTCTTAGTTTCATTAAGGCTCCCTAAAGTACTTAAGGTCTGTGAGACTAAAAGTTAACAGCTATTTGCAAGCTGCAGACGTGGAATTAAAAAACCCTTGACAGAGAATCAGTACCCTTGAACTTGCTCATATTTATATTGAGTTCTGTGTTGGACTAGGTAGATTTCTGTTATACTTATAATTTTGATTTGTGTTCTTTTGGTTTATTTTCGTTACTATAATTTTTTCTCTAAGTGGATACTGTAGTAAATATTCTTACTCTGTTATCTGATTTGACTCCATTGCTATCGCACAGATGCACTTTGTTTTGAAAGAACTTGTACGGAAATCAATAGCTGAAACGGAGGTAAGTAAAATTTTGCAGAAGATTTAAGCAAGTTGTATTCAAATCCAGGTTAGCTTTGAATATGTAAATTCTATCTGCATCAACTGTTCTTGATTACTTAAAACAACCGCCGACTTCACCACAACTTTTGTCTTAAGTCAAACTTTTACATAATTTCTATGATGGGGTTCAGCGGAATAATCTGTTTATACTTCAATGACAGATGGGCAATTCAAGAAAGGAAATGTAGATGATTCCAAGAAGTATGAGTAAAATGCGGGATGGAGGGGTTAGTCTTGTTGTGGCTGCATACGGAGTGGTGATCTCAGGCCTCTGTAAGAATGGTCAGTTAAATAAAGCAATGCGGGTCGTTACAGATTTGGCCATGTGTGGTTTTTCTTCAGATAAGATGTTGTTGATGACCATTATGGATGCATGTTTCAAAGCTGGGAATTTAAAAGCAGCTTCGGGTTTCTACAGAGAATTGTTAGCCAAGGGGTTTGAACCAGATGCTGTGGTGCTTCAGCTTTGATGGATAGCTTATGCAAGCATATGGGCATTTGGACGAGGCAAGAGGCTACTTTTGCAAGAAAAGGGCTAATGAATTTCATATACTGTGCTCATTGATGGGATGTGTAAGGAAGCAAACTTTAGTGGAGTTGAGACGATCTTCAGTGAGATGTCCGAGATGGGGTTTATTCCAGACAAATATGTATACACTTCTTGGATTGCTGGGCTATGATCTGGTCGAGGCTTTTAGACTCAAGAATAAAATGGTTAAAGAGGGCATCAGACCTGATCTGTTAACTTATAGCTCACTTATTTTTGGTTTAACAAGCAAGGGACTCATGGCTGAAGCACAACAGGTTTTCGATGATATGTTGAAAAGAGGAATTACTCCTGACTGTCACGTCTTTGGTATTTGATAAGAGGGTATTGTGATGAGGGTAATGACGTTGCCATTTTAGGTTTGCACAATGAAATGAGAAAGAGAGGGCTTGTAGTCACAGGAGGTAAAGGAGATGGAGAGCATTTGATTTGTGATAGCATGTAAGGCTCCACAAGAACTAAGGACTTTGCAGGGTGTTCCATAAAGAAACTTTCTGTCATGTACTGCAGGCACACCCTGCATTGCTATCCATTAGAAAGTTGTCTTCAAAAGGGGAAGCTGGCTCAGAGTTCGTGCAACTATGGAACTATTGGAATGTTCCATCTGCGGTCCTCGCATTGGTGTGGAGCAAGGACCTCCAGTTCTATGTGCCTTGTTCTGTGACAGGGCCTTCAAGGCTTTTCCCGAGGCTTACTACTCGAGGGATGCAATAACACAGGTATGTGGGTGATTTTTAACTGTTGGCAATTTCCTTTAAAACTTATTATAGAGTAGGAGAACACAGGGGAAGGAGCTTGCCCCGGGTGGAGGGGAAGGGACTATTGATTCAATTATTGTCGACTATTTGTAACCATATCCTGTACAATGATATATAATTTAAAAAAATAGGTGATTAACTTGTCTCATTCCAGATGCATGAGAAAACTCCCTTTGTCTGATTAAATATTTTTAGTCAGGTTCAAGCACGGTTGTGGTAGGCATTTGAGTGGCTCTGCAATGACAGAGTTATGCCATCCTGAGGGGTTTACTGTTAAAGATTTTACATCTGAGAGCATGGAGGAAACACTTTGCCATGGTGTTTAAAGCCGGTTTGACTTCATTGCAGATTCATGGAAGGTCTCACAGTCGAAGGTGCCACAGAGTGAGGAAATGCCAGTCAGCTCCATGAACAAGCTGCTGTACCACTATCTAATAAGAAACTTGAAGCCGAGATGAAGCAGAAAACTGCTAGTGTCAATTTACAAGAGCTGCATCCATATTGTATTAGCTCTTTTCTCAGTAAATCATGTATCAGTGGAGTATCAATTCGGATATTTTAAGTACTGGGTTCCAGGTTTTCTTGATGGCATTTATTCTGACTCGATGGAGTATCAATTGATGATATTTTAAGTACTGGGTTCCGGTCATATTTCTGTTTGCCGGTATATTTGTGAACATTGGGCAATATTATATGCCGGCTATTTGTTTGGGTTAAAAAAGTACAAGCTATATTGATCAATATCTCAACTGGGAGCATTGTATCAAAAAAAAATCTCAAATGGGAGCAAAACTAACTTTATATCTCTGATCTTGTATTGTCTTTGTTTAGAGAAACTGTTGACATCAATCACATCATAATATGCTAATTCATTCATCTTTCGTGCTGAAAAGAAAGAACAGATTCATGATAAAAACAAAAACAAAAGAAAATAGAGTTCTTCACTGTTTACTTGAAATTTCATGCATGAAGAGCTCTATTGAAGAGAAAATGTAACTGTCTAAATTCCAAAGCTACGAACTAAAAACAAAAGAAACCCAAGAATGATGGAGGCTTGAAATGATTGTCATGCATGATCCATCTTGTCTAGGCCTAGTTTGCTTGCTTTCCGCCTTCTTCCAAGTACGTAACGAGCCATCGGGGATTATCTCTAACAATCCGTGCAGAACGTGCAATCCAATTCATGGAGTCCTTCAAGTCCCAGTAGTCTCTACTGCGCGCTGTTGGAGGATTCAGCATTGCCACGTTCAGAATGCAACTTTTAGGCAACGGTGTAGCGAGGGTGCCGGTGGTCTTCCTAAAAGTTTCTGGAAAGATGAGAGCTTTAAAATCACGAGTACACAGCCACACCTTCTTGCAGCAGCCAAATCCTTTAAGGAAGTCCATCAGAGTAGACAAATTTGTCAAGTTTGAACAGAACCAATCTTCATCCCAAAGTTCCGAAACTGAAATTATGGATTTCCAACATGCTTTAACAGAAACTTGGGCTTCCAATGAACCATAGAATCTGAATTGATTGAGATTTTGGGTATTGATGGTGGCCTTTAGTGCACGATGGCATTGCCATAAATATAATTCCCCGAGTTCATCAACACAAATATCGATCTTTCTCAAGTTGGGGGTATTATTCACCGTCACCCTTGTACATTTTGAATATGGTGGTGGCGGTGAAACAAATGTAAGAGACTCGAGATTCATAGCTTCGTGAACAATAATAAACTTAAGCCCATGACAATACTTAACTTCCAGGCACTTGAGACTCGAACTTTCAACGTAACACATAGGGTCATGGTTCTCAAAAGAACATGCAGTTAATGACAAGTACTCGATGGAAGAGGACTCCCTGTCAGGTTTGTAGGTGTTTCTGTTAGGATTTATCTTCAGTTTTGAATAATTCCTATTGACTAGGGATAGGTTGTTAGTCTTTTGACTCTTTCCTTGTTGTTTACCACGTTTTTCTGTTAGAGTAAACGTGGGCTGTATTTCTGCTTTTGTTTAGGAATTGTAAGGCTATATAATAGCCAGAGTTGATTGATTTCAATGATAAGTCATTCTCAGATTTTGTGTGCTGTGTTGCTTTATTAAGACCTAGTTTCACAACATTCTGGTATCAGAGCCCCCACTGGGCCTGAAGAAAAAAAAGTCGCAGACTTTAAACTTTTGAGTGACTTGCAAGTAGTGAGAGAGAGCAGCATGTCGAGTGAAGGAGGATCTTTCGTGCAGCCATCAATTCCCCGCTTCGATGGTCATTATGACCATTGGAGTATGCTGATGAAGAATTTCCTTAGGTCCAAAGAATATTGGAACCTAGTGGAGGTTGGCTACACAGAATCGGAGGCTGGAGCGGCTATGACAGAGGCACAGCAAAAGAAGCTCGACGAATTGAAGTTGAAGGATTTAAAAGTGAAGAACTACCTGTTTCAAGCGATCGACCGAACCATCTTGGAGACCATATTGCAGAAAGATACTTTGAAGCAAATATGGGATTCGATGAAGAAGAAATATGAGGGGAATGCAAGGGTGAAGAGGTCGATCCTGCAAGCTCTTCGAAAAGAGTTTGAAATCCTAGAGATGAAATCTGGTGAGAAAGTCTGTGATTATTTTTCTCGTGTAATGTCCATTGCAAATAAGATGAGGGTGCATGGTGAGAGTATGACAGACGTCACAATTGTGGAAAAAAATACTACGCTCCTTAACAGACAAATTTAATTATATTGTTTGTTCTATTGAGGAGTCGAAAGATGTTGATAAGTTGTCGATTGATGAACTACAGAGCTCTCTGATTGTTCACGAGCAGAAAATTCACAAGAATGACGGGGAAGAGCAGGCCTTAAAGATAACTCATGAGGACAAGCCGGTAGGAAGAGGACGTGGCAGAGGATCATATAGAGGAAGAGGCAGGGGAAGAGGACGTCAAGCATTCGACAAATCTCTTGTTGAGTGTTATAGCTGTCACAAGCTCGGACACTTTGCATATGAGTGTCCAAGCTGGGGCAAAGAAGCTAATTTTGCTGAGTTTGATGAGAAGGATGAAATGCTGCTGATGGCGTATGTAGAGGGACTTGGAGCCAAAAGAGAAGAAGTTTGGTTCTTAGACTCGGGCTGCAGCAACCATATGAGTGGAGATAGAGCTTGGTTCACTGATCTAGATGAAAGCTTCAGACAGAAGGTTAAGCTTGGAAACAATTTAATGATGTCAGTCCTGGGGAAAGGAAGTGTGAGGATGCAAGTGAATGGCTCTGTGCATGTGGTTACGGAGGTGTTCTATGTGCTGGAATTGAGGAATAACCTACTTAGTGTTGGACAGTTGCAGGAGAGAGGACTGGCAATCCTCATTCAGCATGGGAAATGTTGGATCTATCATCCACAGAGGGGACTGATTGTTCAAACTGAAATGTCAGCTAATCGTATTTTCTTCCTATTGGCTGTGTCTCTACCAAGCAGTAGCAGCAAGACAGCCTGTTTTCATACAACTACTCCAGATGAATCTCAGTTATGGCATCGTAGGTATGGCCATCTGAGTTACAAGGGCCTGAGAACACTTCAATTCAAAAGGATGGTACATGGACTGCCACAGTTTGCTGCATCCACAGCAGTGTGTAGAGAATGCATGATAGGAAAACAACACCGTGATCCTATTCCAAAGAAAAGCACCTGGAGAGCAACAGAGAAACTCCAACTGGTTCATGCAGACTTATGTGGTCCAATCACGCCATCTTCGAATAGCAACAAGAGGTACACAATTTGTTTCATTGACGATTTTAGTCGAAAAACATGGGTGTATTATTTAGTTGAGAAATCAGAAGCTTTTAGTATGTTCAAATACTTTAAGAATCTTGTTGAAAAGGAAGTAGGGGCTTACATTAAGTGTTTACGGACCGACCGGGGTGGAGAATTTGTTTCACAAGAGTTTAACCAGTTTTGTAAAGAGAATGGGATTAAGAGGCAGTTGACAGCTGCATATACCCCACAGCAAAATGGGGTGGCAGAAAGGAAGAACCGAACAATCATGAACATGGTTCGGTGTATGTTATCAGAAAAGGAGATCCCCAAAAGTTTTTGGCCAGAAGCTGTAAACTGGGCAGTGCATGTTCTAAACCGAAGCCCTACATTGATTGTGAAGAATATGACCCCAGAGGAGGCTTGGAGTGGAATCAAGCCTTCAGTTGAACACTTTCGAGTGTTTGGTTGTGTCTCACACGTGCACATACCAGATGCTAGAAGAACCAAGTTGGAAGACAAGAGCCTTTGTTGTGTATTGTTGGGGGTCAGTGAGGAGTCCAAGGCCTACAGACTTTACAATCCAGTGACGAAGAAGATTGTGGTGAGCCGAGATGTAAGATTTGAAGAGAATAAGAGTTGGGATTGGGACGTTAGCTTTAAGGAGTTAATTGTAGCTGATCTGGAGTGGGGAGAAAATGAAGAAGATGGAGTTCCTAATGGTGGTAGCGAAGAAAACAGTGAAGAAGAAGGTGATGTTGAAGAAATGGGGACTGTTTTTGGAAATGAAGAAAGCTCTTCTGGTCCTATTGAAGAAGTGCATGAAAAAAGAGATAGAAGGACACCAGCTTGGATGAATGACTATGAAAGCGGTGAAGGTTTGTCAGAAGAGGAAGATGTGACTAATTTGGCATTCTTTGCATCGACTGATCCTATGTTTTTTGAAGAAGCAGTGAAGCATGAGAAGTGGAGATCAGCCATGGACCTGGAGATGAAGGCCATTGAGAGAAACGAAACTTGGGTGTTGACTGATTTGCCAACTGGTGCTAAGAAGATCGGAGTTAAGTGGGTCTATAAGACCAAACTGAATGAGAATGGTGAATTGGACAAGCACAAAGCACGCCTTGTAGCTAAAGGCTATGCACAGCAATATGGAGTCAACTACACCGAAGTTTATGCTCCCGTTGCTAGGATGGATACGGTACGTATGATCATCGCTCTTGCTGCACAAAAGGGCTGGACAGTATACCAATTGGATGTAAAGTCTGCATTTCTCCATGGTGAGCTGAATGAGGACGTGTTTGTGGAACAACCAAGGGGTTATGAGAGGAAGGACAGTCCAAACAAAGTGTATAAGTTGAAAAAGGCCCTGTACGGGCTAAAGCAAGCTCCAAGAGCCTGGTTCAGTCAGCTAGAGGCTTACTTTGTGAAAGAGGGATTTGAAAAATGCCATAGCGAGCACACTTTGTTTGTCAAGGTGAGTCAGAAAGGTAAAATTTTGATTGTCAGTGTCTATGTCGATGATCTAATTTTTACTGGGAATGATGAGATTATGTTTGAAGACTTTAAGTGTTCAATGATGAATGAATTTGACATGTCCGATCTTGGAAGGATGAGATACTTTCTTGGCATTGAGGTACTGCAAAGAGAAGATGGGATCTTTATTTGTCAAAAGAAGTATGCCATGGAGGTGTTAAGAAGATTTGGTATGAAAAAAAGCAACTCGGTGCTAAACCCAATTGTCCCAGGAGTCAAAATCAGTAGCGACACAGATGGAGTTAAAGTGGACTCAACCTTCTTCAGACAAGTGGTAGGTAGCTTAATGTACCTAACGGCTACTAGACCTGATCTAATGTTTGTGGTTAGTCTCATTAGTCGGTTCATGGGGCAGCCAACTGAGCTGCATTTACAAGCAGCAAAGAGGGCGTTGAGATACTTAAGAGGAACAACTGATTTTGGGATTTTTTACAAGAAGGGAGGGAATGAAAGTTTGGTGGCTTATGCTGATAGTGATTACGCCGGTGATTTAGAAGACAGTAAGAGTACTTCAGGGTACGTTTTCTTAATGAGCTCAGGAGCTGTTGCTTGGTCATCTAAGAAGCAGCCAATAGTCACTCTCTCAACAACCGAAGCTGAGTTTGTATCAGCTGCTTATTGTGCTTGTCAAATCATTTGGATGAGAAGGATCTTAGAGAAACTTGGTCATCCACAATGTGGCAGTACTATCATGTTTTGTGACAACAGTTCGACGATCAAGCTCTCCAAGAATCCAGTACTACATGGTCGCTGCAAACATATAGACGTTCGTTTCCACTTCTTACGAGATCTTGCAAAGGATGGAACTGTGAAATTAGTTCACTGTGGAAGTCAGGAGCAGGTTGCTGATGTGATGACAAAGCCTTTAAAACTAGATGCATTTCAAAGGCTTCGATGTTTGCTAGGAGTTCGTCAGATGCCAGGGGTAAACTAATTAGTAATAATTAGTTTAAGGGAGGGAATGTCAGGTTTGTAGGTGTTTCTGTTAGGATTTATCTTCAGTTTTGAATAATTCCTATTGACTAGGGATAGGTTGTTAGTCTTTTGACTCTTTCCTTGTTGTTTACCACGTTTTTCTGTTAGAGTAAACGTGGGCTGTATTTCTGCTTTTGTTTAGGAATTGTAAGGCTATATAATAGCCAGAGTTGATTGATTTCAATGATAAGTCATTCTCAGATTTTGTGTGCTGTGTTGCTTTGTTAAGACCTAGTTTCACAACACTCCTATAGTACAGGGAAGAAACTATAGCCATGGAACGTCACAGCTGTGAAGGACATGGTTTTCAAAAAGGGGAATAGGGGGTGGTCACGTTCAATGTCTACCACAGCTCGAATGTCCGGAACTCTCATACACTCCAGATTTAGACTAGTTAAAGATTTGGCATTAACAAGGGTCACCCAAGGTATGCGGTACCAGTAGTAGTGGTCGTATCTCTCCACCCAGCGCTCACTAAGCGCATCCTCTCTATATTGTTTCGGGTCAACACTCATTTTAGGGCTGATATCTAACTCTTTCACATCTCCCTCTATAGCAAGTTCTAACCACCTATTAATGGTTGCAGCATCTTGAAACGTGAACATCCTCGTGTGAAGCCTCAGTTTGTCTATGAGCTTTGTGTTGTCACGATATTCTACATACCCTAGCAAGAAGTTGATGAACCTGTTGTGTTGATGTAGATAATCACTGTAGTGATTGTGGTTGTGGCGGTCTAAATCATCTTCCTCGTCGAAATTTAGTGTAGGGGCTGAAGACATTACACCTTCCCATTGTTTAGAAACAAAGCTCACCTGTATGGCAACTTTAGTAGGAAGAACTTTGAGAATTTTGTCGATAACAAGGTCAGGCATGTGATCAGGTGATCCAAATATGTTGGCGGCCATATTGAAGATGTATTTCTGTTCGTCTGCGGCGTGTTTCTTCTTCCTCTAATTGATGCTAATGGCTTTAAATAGGAAATCAATATGCGGACCAAATTAAGCCTTCCCTTGTTTGCCGAGGAAAGATAGCTATACCGCCTATACATGTGTCCCATGTGGCCATGTGTCAAAAAAGTATACTAGTTTTAGTTTGTTCTGACGTAGCATCTTCTAGGGTTTGTTCGAAGGCAGCCATTTTCGATAAAATTTCTCCATTATGGCCGGAAGGGGTGAACCTCCGACTTATTGGACCCGGAATCGGGGCGTAGACTCACTGCAGATGATTTGCCGGATGTCATGTGTGTGGTGAAGTACAAGGGTTGTCGTGGTCGCTCTCCTACCGTTGGTGGCCATGTTGTTTCTTCTACATCCGATGGGTACGGTGCTTTCTGTCCTGCATCGGGAATTCGTCGCTTCTAGGGTGGTTTGGCCGATGTCAATCGTAGAATGGCGGCGCGGGACTGACAGTATTGGTGTTTGGGAGAGCGGTAGTGGTGACCGTGGGGTGGCGCCGGACTGCGGGTGTTACGGTCGCACGGTTACCGCTACCGTTGTCCGTTCTGGGCTGATTTGGTGGGCCAGTTGGGCCTCCAAATGGGTTGTGGGTTTTGGGCTCCTAAGTGGACAGTGGACTTCAAGGATGGTTGTCGGCTCGGGCTGTCTTGGGCCCAAAAGAAATTCAAGGTTTTTTATTTTTTTGTCAAAAGAGGAAGTTGAGGGTGGATCTCCATCTTCTACTCCTAGAGGCTAGAATTGCTTAAATTTTATAGGCAAGGAAAAAAAAAAAAAAAAAACTAATCAACTTCGTAGAACTAGGGTTTTTTTTTTTTTTCAAATATAGGTGCGTGGACTTTCATAAAACTATAAAAGGTAGGTGCTTATTCTTGTTTTAGGATAGGTTTTTTTTTATTGTAATCTAGAAATCATCTCTTTTTGAAGACCCGTAGGACTCTAGGAGCGTGTCGATTTTATACTTCTTGCGAATCAAGATTGACCCTTTTTGATTAAAAAAAGGGAAAATGACCATTTACACAATTTTAGGATAAAAATTGCCCACTTATCCAAACAATCTAAGAGATTACCTACTTACCCAAACACTCTAAGAGATCATTTCCCTAATACCCAATTAATTATTTTTTTATTCATTTTTATTTATTTTTGAGACAATTTTGCCTTCTCCTTCTTTGTCACTTAGAGTGAGAGAAGTCATCGGAGACCTTGTCGAACTCCGGCGATCGGTGGCTGGC
The DNA here is from genome assembly GCA_024704745.1 of Rosa lucieae. Classification (NCBI taxonomy): domain Eukaryota; kingdom Viridiplantae; phylum Streptophyta; class Magnoliopsida; order Rosales; family Rosaceae; genus Rosa; species Rosa lucieae. The sequence continues at coordinate 61,361,401 of CM045495.1, read as the reverse complement.
CGCGGACTCTGGCTACCGGACAAGTGACCGGATTCTGGCGTCCGATTTTATTGCCTCCCAATAATACCCAGTAATCACATTATTGTTCCCCAATAATCATATTATTACCCCCCAATAAAAAAGTTATTGCCCCCCCCCCCCCCCCCCCCCAATAACAAGTTTATTGAGAATCAATGATTAGTGAAAAATGAAGATGTTTTTAATTATAAAAGTTTTAGGCGGTTTATCCAAATAAATAATTTTATTATTACCCCCTAATAATCTTATTACTGCCCCCCAACAAACTTGCAACAAGACGTTTACAACAATTCAATATTAGTACAAATAGTCACCAATCTACAAAATCTACCAAACATATGGTATTCTAGTATATAACTGGAATTAAAACATTTTTTCTGCATATTTTCTCATACTAGACAACTTGTGGCATGTGGTCTTATGATGCCCCGGAAATTCGTATTTATTTTCCGAGGATTTTTCGGAATCTAAATTATGGTTATTGGACGGTTTCGTGGCTCGTGGATGGAGCGGAAGTGTTTCGAACGAATTTCTATTCACAAAGTATGACTTTAGGGCAGGCTCAAGGTTGACTTTTTATACATTGGGATTCTCCTAAAACTTCATTCATGAAAGTTGTAGAGCGCGTCGATACGAGTTCGTGAACATGTGAAACGCGAAAATCGGAGTTTGTATAAAGAAGTTATGGCCATTAGAAGAAGTTTCCATTTTGGTATAAATAAGGAATTTCCGAAAATATTTTCATAAAATCCCATTTTCTATTTCCGGAAAGTTTCTTCTCTCCGTCCTCTCTCCTCACCCAGCGCGACCCGATCCAGACCTGGGTGACCCGACCATACTTTTCCGGCCGTTCCTGACGTTCGCCGGCGATGAAACCAACGCAGACGTGATCGCCACCATCTCGCCGTCCTCCCTCTGGTGCTTGATGGCGATGGAGACCATCGGAAAGTGGAGATCGGAGGAGCTACAGTTGACGTAGTTGGATCCTGTAGGATTTTCTCAGTTTCCGGTGACTCCTTAGCCGATCGTTCTTAGTTTCAGAATCTCCTCCTCCTTCTGATCATCCTCATACCCACCTTGAAGAACGATTTTGTGTGTGGAGTGGAAGATCAAGGGTTGAAGATCAGTGGTGCACAGTGAATCTGGAGCTTGATCAGACGACAGCGATTGATCGATCTTGTAAGCTTGATCTAGGACGATCTAGGGCGAACTAGACTTAGCTCCAGGTATGAAAGTTGCTCTACTCTTCATGATGAACATTTCTGGATGGCTTGATTGTTGTGGTTTTGAGTTTTGGACGGTGGTGGTTGTGGTGGTTGCACCACCAACTGTGGCGGCGTTTTGGCGGCCTTCCATCCATGTAAGGGATAGTTTCTGGTATTATATATCTTCTACTCGTTGGTACGAGCGATTCGATATATAATACGCAATTTTTGGAGAACGTATGATTAAGTTATGATTTTTACGGTTTCGGACCGTTTGATGATTCGATCCGTGAGGATTTGAGCATCCGATTGACTTGTGATTTTGACATATCAATCGTATAAGTATTCCGGAGACATTGGGTGGTCTCGGATGTGGTTTCGCCTCGATTGGCGTCACTTTGGGGATTTTAGTTCAAAACAAGGGTTTCGGAATTAAATCATTTGTGAATCATTACTGATTTGAGATCATTGGTGATTAGGTGCTTCTAAAGGTGAATTGGACGAGTTTTTGGTGAGAGTATTAGTTTGGTTCTGTATAGAAGACGCAGCGGGATTCTGAGTTGAGTAATCTCAAAATGTTCATTTACGAACGGGCTTACCTTTTCGTTTTGATAGTTATTTAGTTAACTGTAAACTATAGTTGGTATTAAGTAGTAGCATTCCTGAGTGAATGTCTACATGTGTGTGTATATATATATATATATTTACGTGAAATATATATGTGTAGATGGATTTGTGTGATAAAACAATAATTATGGGTGAAAACAATAATTATGGGTGCGTTTTATTGTTTTGAGTTATGGCTTTTCGGAAAACAATGATTATGGAAATGTTGATTTCAATTGTTTTCAAAAGCGTTGAGATTTGTATAACATTTTGGGTCCAGTGCGACTCCTTTAATGTTTTGCTCCAAGGGACTGTGCGGCCCGAGGACTGAAGGTCTGTGACCTTGGGAAAAGTGTTGAGATTTGGGTATGAAAACAATATGCATAAAATGATGCTTTTTATTATTTTGGGTTGTGGCTTTTGGAAAACAAATGATTGTGGAAATGTTGATTTCGATTTGTTTTGAAAAGCGTTGAGATTTGTGTATTTGTGAAACATTTTAGTTCGCAGTGGGTTATTTAAATATGGGTCTTATACCGGGACTAATTGATATGGATCAATTACGGGGAATCTTTCATTTTAGATTCGTGTAACATTTTGGGTCTAGTGCGACTCCTTTAAATGTTTTGGTATTTATACCGTGGATCCAAAGACTTACGAGTTGAGGATCGTGGGTGGGAAAATTGGGACTTCACGCCTTTGGCCGGGTTTGTGGATACGATCAGTTAGAGCTCTAGTCTGTCCGCCGTGCTTTGTTTCTTGATTGAAACATGATTTGTTTATAGACTTAAACGTGAAACGTGTGAGTTTAACTTGTGCTTTGTTTATTGGTTGAAACGTGATTTAGGTGAGTTTATCTAGTGATTCGTGTGAGTTTATCCCGTGATTTGTTTATTGATTTAAACGTGATTCGTGTAAGTTTATCTAGTGATTCGTGTGGGTTTATCCCGTGATTTGTTTATTGATTTAAATGTGATTCGTGTGAGTTTATCTCGTGATTTGTGTGGGTTTATCTTGTGATTTGTTTATTGATTTAAACGTGTGAGTTTATCTCGTGATTCGTGTGAGTTATTCTCGTGATTCGAGTGAGTTGTGTGTGGTTTGAGTTACTCATACGAGCTTGCAAAAACTTACCGGGTTTGTTGTGTGACAACCCGGTACACCATTCAAACGGTGTAGAGGTTAATCCTGCAGGTCAGGGTAATCGTGGCTGAAAACTGAGGCAGCGAGCTAGCAGCTTTATGGTAGGAAGCCAATTTTGTGACTTTACCATTATTAAGACTTCCGCTTGTAGTGAGCTCTGAGAAACATTTACGTTTTATTTTTTTGTTGACAATTTAATTCGTAAGCTTGTGTAATATATAACTCTATGGAGCGAGTGTATATTAACTTTGAGGGTTCAAGGCATCAGTATGTACTTGGTTTAAAAGGAAAAAAGATTCCAGGTATTTTGTATTGATGACTAAACGTTCACCCATGTATAATTATGAGATTATATATATCGATTTTTATTTATGTAAAAATCAGGGGTGTGATAGGTCAGCCCAAAAAAAAAAAAAAAAAAAGGAATGTGTAGACGTCATCGATCTTAGAGGCCGAATTCGAATCAGTACCTGAAACTCAAAACACAAATCAAACTAATCAAATCCACCAAAACCTTAACCCTATATCCAATCACCAAATCAACACTAGCTCCGAATTCCCTCCCGGGAATTTCTAGGAGAACTCCTTGCTTTGCAGCCATTGTACACCAAAACTTTGCTTAGCGCACAACCTCCAATCAAAGCTCGATTTCTTGGCGGAGTGCTTTGTGTCGAGTTAGGCTTCGAATGCGCCTTTCCTCCTCTGCCTAAAACCCTAGGAGTTCCGAAGCTGAGACCAGCACTTCAGGCTTTATCCAAAGCTTCGAGCCTTCTCTTCGATAATGAAAACCTACCGGATCTAACCTCTTCGAGCTTCGGATGCTATCCAGCGCACCGCCGATCTGAGATTGAGGGCAGAGAGACGACTTCAAGTTTGGGATGCGATCCCGTGCACTGTCAATCGAAGATTGAGGGCAGAGGGATGACTTCGAGCTTCTTACACTCTCGTGGACATGAGCTATATAACCCATGTAAAAAATTTAGGAAATTTATCTCTTCGTGATTCAACTGCCCTTAGGGAAGTAAAAGACTATAAAGGATTGATCACGTTATTTAATGTCGAAATAATGGCGAATCGGGTTAAATTTTTTACACAATACCTATCAATACACTATAAATAGATAGGTAATGTCAAACTGATTGATTTTCAATTTTGATTATTTGGGTCGCACGAAATACTTACATGCCTACTAATGTGGTTTTAACTTATTAGTTACATGTAAAAGTATACCTTCCATAACAAACAAGGTGAAGGAAATATAATTTATTAAATTCAACCGTTAAATACTATCATGACATAAAGAAATGGTTATGGTCAAAATTTCAATTTTCTTGGTCATAGTTTGAGTCTCGGTCTACATGGTCAACCATAAACCCTATATACACATAAAATTAGAATGCTCATAACCACTCACTCACAACTTATTTTTTTGAGCTGTCAACTCCCACACTGTTGTGGACATGAGCTATATTAAGTTATATAAAACTTTTGGGAAATTTATCTCTTCGTGATTCTGCTTCCCTTAGGGAAGTAAAAGCGTATAAAGGGTTGACCACTTTATTTAGTGTCAAAATATTGGCGAATTAGTTAATTTTTTTTACACAATACCGATTAATACATTATAAATAGAGAGGCAATGTCAAATTGATCGATTTCCAATTCTGATTATTTGGATTGCACAAAATACTTAAATGCCTATTAATGTGGCTTAACTTGTTTTAGTTGTATCAAATAGTATGCATTCCATGAGGAACAATATGGAGGAAATAGACTTTATCAAAAATGACCGTTAGATGTCATCATAATAAAAAGAAATAATCATGGTCAAATTTCAGTTATTTTTGTCGTTATTTAGGTCTCGATCTACTAGGTCAACCTTAAACTTAAAATACCACATAAAACTAATATGCTCATAACTGCTCATTCACAATTTTTTTTTTTTTTTTATCTGTCAGCTCTCACACTCTCACATGTATGAGCTATATAACCTAATGTAAAAATTACAGGAAGTTTATCTCTTCGTGATTTAGCTCCTCTTAGAGAAGTAGAAGCATATAAAGGGTTGACCACTTTATTTAATGTCGAAATGATGGCTGATCGAGTTAATTTATTTACACAGTACCTATTAAGACGCCAAAAAATATAAATAGATGGGTAATGTCAATCAATTTCTAATTTCGATTATTTAGATCACACAAAATGCTTACATGCCTAGTAATGTAGTCTAATTTATTAGTTCTATGTAAATGTATACCTTCCATAACAAACAAAGTGGAGGAAATGGAATTTATCAAATTCGACTGTTAGATATTATCGTGATAGAAATAAATGGTTCCAGTCAAAATTTCAAATTTTTTTCGTCATAGTTTGGGTCTCGATCTATGTGGTCAATTGTAGGCCCTGAATAAACATAAAACTAATATGGACATAACCACTTATACACAGCTTCTTTTATTTTTTATTTTTTCAAGCTGTCAGCTCTCACACTCTCATGGACATAAGCTATATCAACCAATGTAAAAAAATTTAGTGTTATGTCCCATACCTTAATTTACCAGTTTACTAGTCATTTAGAAGGTAAACGACAATTACTTTACTTTTAACTTCATTTCAGTACTTTTAGGGGCACCAAAAAGTTGACTTTTTTTTTTCATTTGTTATTTGAGAAAATTTTCTCCATGGAAGTTGTAGAGGATGTTAAACCGAGTCTGTAAACATGTAGTTCGTTTAAATCAGAGTTCATATGCAAAAGTTATGGCCAAAATACGAAAGTTACTATTTATAATAATTTTTCAATAAAAAGCCGAGTTACTGTGATAAGTTTCCATTTCAAAAACTTACCGAGCTCTCTCTCTCTCCCCTCCCTCTTTCTCTCTCCCTGACCTCTTCACCTTCTTCTGGCCATATCTCCTCCATCCGGCATCGGATTTTGACGTATTAGGTATCGTTGGAAAGCTCTCTTCCTCCTCTTCAATTCTGTATGGTTTGGTGCAGCAAGGAGAAGAAGAGGGCAGCGTTGTTGTTTTCGGGTCCGGCCACCTCCGGCTACGATTCTTGTTGGGTCTTTGATCTCTTGCATCATACAACCATCTCTCAAAGTCTCGTGGTCCAATTTGAAGTGTAGAGCACGAATCGAAGGATTGAAGATCAATGGTTTCAATTTTTCCCACTTTGCTTTCAAGGTAAATTCCGGACTTTTTGCTTGAAATTGGACTTTGTCGTAGTTATGAAAATTGTTTAGAATGTTGAGATGATGATGTTGGTGAAATTTGCTGACCGGAACCGGAGTTGGCCGGCGGCACGTGGGGCCCACGCTCCGTCATTGTTGCTGTAGGACTGGTTTTGAATTTCTATTTTTGGCTAGATAATTCAATTATGAGTTGTGGAATATGTAGATGTGATTTTAGTGGGAATCAGAGAAGTTTGGCATCAATTTTGAATTTCTGAAGTTCGATATTTTGATTATCGATTTTTGAGAAACCGACCGTCGGATTTCTCTTGGTTCTGCCTTTGAATATTTAAATTAACGAATTGGTAATAGTGGTCAAGTTTGGGTTAAATCGGAGAAGAAATGGAAATATTGATTTATGAGGATATGACGTTGAAATCGTATTTAATTTCTGAATCATTATTCACGAATTATAATAATGTACAGGGCGACTTACCAAGCTACTATTTGACGAAGAAACCTGTATGCTTGGTTGCCAAAATAGTACTGTGAGTGGACACTTTATTTTTAAAGAATATGCATGCAATAATGTTTCGTAATTAATTATTATGTTTATTTATTTGAGAATATAAATTGGTTTATTGATTTGGATTCCGGGTTTTGAATTTTGATTTATCTACTTGAATTGATTTTGGTTATAATTTCGGAATGATTTTGGCTCTATGTTTTAAAAGGATATTGCGAACTTTGGAATAAAGTATGATTTACGATTTATTAATGATTTTCGACTAATGATTTTCCAAGGTGGTTTCAGGAATTAAATATATTTCTATTCGTTGATTTGTGATTTCTGAAAGATTTTTGAAATGGGATTTCGATGGATTTATATTTCTTATTTATTTATCGACTTTCGGTTTTGGCATTGGGAATGCCTTAATGAGGATTTTGGATATGGTTTTGTTTCTGATTTACGATTTATAATTTGATCTCGCCTATTTGTTATTGATTTGGGATTATCTTGACGTGTGGGACACGTCGTTGATTTTAGTGGAATTATCACGAAATTTACTGAGTACGGTTGGGAATCATACTCGTGCTTTCTATTGTGAGATTTTAGGGAAAGTTTATGGATTTACGGATTTACTGTTTTCAAATGATTTTCTTCACCATACTTGGGTTGATATAAGTTGTTCGTTTAGTTCTCCTCCTCACGTGAGTGGCAGTTGCGGCTCATCCCCACTTACTTTGTGTTTGTGGGTCGAAGTTGAGGATAGAGCCTGGGAGGCTCCGACCCTAGTCTGGGAGACTCCTTTGTTGTATGATGATATTCATCTTCCCCTTACTTTATGTTTATTCTTAACAAGCGGGGCTGGTATGCTGGTATCCCCACTTACTTTGTGTTTGTGGGTCGAAGTTGAGGATAGAGCCTGGGAGGCTCTGACCCTAGTCTGGGAGACTCATTTGTTGTATGGTGATATTCATCTTCCCCTTACTTTATGTTTATTCTTAACCAGCAGGGCTAGTATGCTAGTATCCCCACTTACTTTGTGTTTATGGGTCGAAGTTGAGGATAGAGCCTGGGAGGCTCTGACACTAGTCTGGGAGACTCCTTTGTTGTATGGTGATATTCATCTTCCCCTTACTTTATGTTTATTCTTAACCAGCGGGGTTGGTACGCTTGCACGAGATTTCGAGAATAAAGAAATATGTTTTCTAAACATTGCATGCATCAAGATTTTATAAGTTTAATTACGTGGGAAAGTATTAAAATTTACCTTATTTAAATTATCTTATTTACTTATTTTTGTCCACTCACTCTAACGTGTTTTTCAATTACTTTTCCCTGGGTCCTTTGGTTTCAAATGCCCAATTTGTAGGTTAGATTAGTTGAGATCAGACATACATGAAGTCGAGGCATAGTCAACTGCATAGCTTCCACGTATTCATTTTATTTCGGTTTTTCTTGTTTTTTATTATTATTATTTTTTATATTAGAATTGCTCTGATAACATGTGGGATTAATGCTATAAGTTGAAATTTGTGTTGTTTTATGGAGAATGCTGTGATTTGGGGAGCAGGGTGACTCCAGGAGAATAAAGATGGATTGTTTAGAAGTGTAAATGTGTTTTTTTTACAGGTTTTGGGTAGTTTATTTTTAAGGGAAGTTCTACCAAATTTTTTGTAGAATTTATTCTAAGATGGGCTCCGCAGGGCCATTTCGGGTTTCGGGTGAAATCCGGGGCGGGTGCTGTCATTTAGAAATTTTATCTTCTCGTGGTTTCGCTCCCCTTAGAAAAATATAAGTAGATAAATATGTTCGATGTCGAAATGACGGCGGAACGAGTTAATTTTTTTACACAGTAATAGATGCGTAATGTCAAATTTATCGATTTTCAATTTCAACTATTTGGATCGCACAAAATCCTTATATGTCAACTAATGTGGTCTAACTTGTTTATTAGTGTGAGGGGCATTTTGATCGGAGTTGTACGGCAGTGAAATTTCATGGGTAAGGACCCAAAACTTTGCCCCTTTATCTGAGTTAGCGAAGACTAGGCCCAACAAACTTCAAAGGACCTGAGAATCCTAGGAAGCTTGCTGTTGTGTTCTTCCCGGCAGCTCCTTGTACACGCACGGCAGTGACTTGATCGTTTCAAAAGGGGCTTGGCAAGAAGCATGTGGCGTGGGAGCTAGAAAACCATGATTTGTAGTGAAGATGAGAGATTTGCAGCAGCCATGAAAGCTTGGATTCGGATTCTGGTTGATGAGTTTTGGTTTTGGAAAAGGGTTTTTAGGATAGGTGTTGGAGGAAACTGCTTGGTTTTGTTTCTTTGTTTGCCTACATGTTTCTGGGATAAGTATTGGGAAATTGTTTGGGTTTGCTTTGCATGTGGGTTTCTTTGGGGTTGCTTCTGAATGCCCCTTCACAATAGTAAGAACTCTTAATTTATAGGAGAGTTGATGTGTGATGCAGCATTAAGATTGCTGCCTTGTATTTGGCGTGTAGCTGTGATCATAATCCCAGAAATCCTGCTGCTGGGATTACCTTTCCAGGATTCCTGCTGCTGGGACTGCAATCCCAGGATTTCTGCTGCGTGCTAGGATTTTGTTATGTTGCTGGGATCAAGATTTTGGACGTGGTGAGTTTAAGATGGTTTCAATGGGCTTTGGGTGAGAGGATTGTTTCAATGGGCTTTGGGTTTCTTAGCTTGTTGGTTGGCTTTATCCCCATTAATGAGATATTGGGCTTGAATTGTGCTATCTCTCTTCTTCACCTTGCCCATGTTGAGAATTGGGTTGCTAGCTTGAATTTTGGTCCCAAGTCCAAAATTATCAACATGCCTAAAACTCGCGATGGACATCATACTTTTCTGTAACCTTCCACACCACACCCATTCTTGTAAGCCCCAAGTGCATGAACGTGGCTTGGGTCCACGTGCGTGGCGTGATGTTTGCGGGTGTAATTTGCCTCGAAATATGAATTAGGCTTAAATCATGAATTGGGCTTGTTAGCTGGATTTTTGGGTGTCAACAATTAGTTGTACCATGTAGTATACTGTGAGCCCCAAAATATTTAAGAAGTGGAAATGCAATTCGTTGAGATTGAGTTTACGATCTCAGTAATTATAAAAGAGGCTCAATAATATTTTCAAAAATTTTCACAAGGTGAAATCCTCGATTTTAAAAGTTTGATAATAAAGTACACGACACGATGAGTGAGTAAAAATTTTCAAAAAAAAAATTCAGATGCCCAAGTTATTTATAGTGATTTTTCAAAGGTTTAGAATTATGGAAAATCATTTAAGAAAAATGGAAAATATCGCGGTGCAATCTGAGCCATTAAAATTATTCATCGCTTGATCTTAACTGTAGAAATTCATTTTAGGAGGGGCTATTAAAGACCAGATGGGATAGTACGACCTAGAAGCTTGGAGCGTCTCGAACCTGATCTTACGACTGGCGACGCTGAAAATTGATCCGACCTAATCTCTCTGTTCCGGTCACCTCAGGTCGACTAACTGGTGGCGGCTGAACCCTCGTGGCGGTGTGGTGCAATCCGTGACCTTAGATCATCCAATTGGCGACGGTACGACGTCGAGAAGCTACTGCAATTCCGACTATTTTCTAGCAATTTTCAACAACTCCGGCTGCAGTTCAGCTTGCATGTTATATGAATGTTGGTTTACTCCTCGTCCTCTACATGTCTATGTAAGTAGTTCTTCGATTCGAATAATCTTTGGAGAAATTGTATTTTGGGTACTGTTAATGTCTAAGATCTAGCGGTAGCTAAACCTTGGTTAACGCTAGTCTGATGGGCGGACCGCTACTTATGATGTGATCAACACTTCCGCTACCTATCAAATGAAATGCAATAGGGCGTCAGAGGGAGACCGTGTTGGGCAGTCTTCTATTCTCCGATACCTAAGTTAGTCAATGTATTTGTGTTGATAGAATAACAGTATGTAAGTAGTAAATGCGTAATTAATGAGGAGAGAGAAGATAACCTTTCATAGGTGAGGAAGAGGCTGATCTCTTCCATATTTTCGATGTGGGACGAATATGCTTCAGTTCCCAGCTTTTGGAGCTTCTGACGCCATCTTGACGAGGCGCGTCGGCGATGATCTGGGGGTGAACCGGGGCTCGGGTGATAGCCTGTTTGGCTGTGTTTCTGTAGGTCACTCCGCTGGTGGGAGTTGGTACCGCTGGCTGTAGCATGAGCGTGGCTCTTTAGAGCTAATTATGCTTTGGCAAATGCTCATGTAAGTATAGGTACTTTGTATTTTTACTTGATTTCAGTTTCCAACAGCAATTTCAGACTTCTAACTCTTCTTCGGTAGCTCTCCTGGTCTCAGAACTATAAAGGATGATAGGACGAACCCAGATCGTTGGCTGAGCTAAGTTGATGATTTGTGGTGTGAGTTGTATACTGATATTTGGTTGAAATCATAAACAGAGAATTCGTTAAGGATGGAAAGGGAGAGCAAAGGGAGAAGACACAGGAAAGCGACCGAAGATTCAAATTATGGTCGAAGCCAATTATAAAGGTTTGGAGGAAGATGAGTCATGAGACCCTTCCAAGGAGGTGATTGAGGCAATACGGTTCCACATGGCTTATGGGTTTGTCATTCGTCCACTGACTATTCTTCCACCTCCTGTTTCTCATTCAACTTCAACCGATGTGTGGGTGTCAGTCTGCACTCAATGCCTTCCTCTTCGATTAGGTAGACCACGACTACACTGCTGATTGGCACATGAGAACCCAATGTTAAATGTCACCCCTCCGTTAAGAGGGATGGCGCCAAAGTAATGAGTTTTTTACCCATTACAACGACTTTGTCGTTTGTGAAATATTTAATGACCATTGTGGGCCTCCGTTAAAGTCCGTTTGGGGCGCACCCTACGGTAGGGCGTATTCCATAAATTGCCATGAATTAAATCCGTTTACTTTTTCTCCAGTCAGAGACTGCATTTCCAGTTTACTCCTTTTTTTCTTTCTAATTTGAATGCCGTCACTTTTTGGGGTCAAGCGTTAGACAAACGAGTTGTTAATTCCCAGTTGGATAAGAATCATAAGGGGAGAGGATCCTCTCCTAAGCTAGTTTTTTAGTTGAGCTAACTGAGGTTACACTCAGAATAAGACACATGGCTAATAACACATCCAATAGTCTACATCTCTTTTGAGTTATGATTTTACAATAATACCCATTCAAGCTTTTGTCCCTACTCTCTCTTCCTATTCTTTCTTATCATTTTCCTCTCTGATAGTGTGTCCCTTGTTTCTCTCTCCTCTGTTTTTGTCTTTCTGAGGAGCACCAAAAGGCAAAATTAAACATCAAGGGGTAATCCCCATCAACCATTCGGCTGAAACTTCAGTGGAAGAAGAAATTATTGTTCATCTCTAATTTAATTCAATGATGAAGAGAAAATTCTTCCATCTGGGTCTAGCCCAGAATTCTTCAAAGTTCAAGTGATGAGAAGAAACTCTCGCATATGGGTCTATCCCAAAAATTCTTCAGAGTCTAAATGATGACAAGAAAATCTTGCATTTGATGACATGCAATTCCATTCAAATGATATGCTTGTTGGAATGACATCACGAACTTTGATTTTTGGGTTTTTTTTTTGTTAGCATGTTCTTTGATTTCTAATCTCAAGAAGCTCACTCACTGCCCCAATTTATCTTTACCACCACTATCAGTCTCTCACCATCTCTGATTCTCCATTTCCCTCATCACCGAAGTCCTCGACCTCTGCTACTGTCTTCTTCGGCGTCACTGATGGAGGAAGAAAGAGACAAAGGAAGGGGCCATCAAGGATAACAAAAACTATGCTTGCTGGAAAGCAAATAAAAATCAAATCTATTGTAGACCATCAAATTAATCAAATGAAAGAACTTGTTGCAGCTGAAGATTGTCCGAGTCGGATTTTGCCATTTTGGATCGTGAGAGACTGAGAGTGAAGAACAGAAGGAAAAGAAGAACATAAGAGAGAGAAAGGGAAGGAAAAGAGAAAGGGAGCTAAAAGGAGGAATTGTGGACCATTAGATCTAACAATAGACACGTGTTGTTATTTGGTACAAAGCTCAGGTAGCTCAGCTAGAAAACTAGCTCAGGAGAGGATCCTCTCCCCTAGATAAGACCCCTGTCCATGTGATTCAGTGATTGTGATCGGCTGTGATTCTGTACCCACTTTTTGACTTTGGGAGACGTTTTCTCTGCTCTCTTCTTTTTGATAAGATCCTCTCTTTTCTCTTTTTGTACCTATTTTCTTCTAGCATAAATACCGGAACCATTATTCTCACCAGTTTTAGTTTCTAGCGTGGTACTACTCTCACGACTCGCAATCTTCCTGCATGGTTCTGCATTTGCTTTTCTACCTTCTGGTGTCACGTATTTTATGTACATTATGAAGATGGATATTGGTAATGTCTCCAAGATGACGATGCATCTTACAAAGAGATGTCTGTTTGTTATACTCGGTTTTCCTCTTCAAGTTCAAATGTGTATGTTTTAATATTATTTCGTCTGTGATCGGTCTCATCAACTATCAAAGAAATATGCTCATATTCGTGAATATAATGAAAGTTCCTCTTTTCTAAGCTTTTTATCTCAAAGTTTGGGATCATACTTAGCGGCTACAATGGTGGAGTTCCTTGCTTGTCGAGATAGCCCAGAGTTTGGGTCTTCTGTAGCCATCGACACTGATTAATTGCTGATCGTGCCTACATATGAATATGATGAGGATTTGTTGATTTCGTTTTGTGATTTGCTTTGTCAGCCTCCTTAGATCGGTGAGGGTTAAGGATGTGTCATGGGTGTAGTGTCATGAATAAAGAGTCAAAACGATTTAGGAGAAGTGGATCCAAAATTTACGATGAGGAAGAGGAAGGACATATTAATAAGAAACGTGTATAGTCAATAGAATGGAGTTGAAAAGTCTGTTTTGCTGATTTCTTAGCGATTACGTGATTGGACATGGAAATCTTGCCTTGCTCCATAAGTGATGATCATGAGCGTGGTTAAACCTATCTAATAGTCTAGCGGTAAAGACTAACTAATAGTCTAATCCCCTCATTAAAATCTTAGGAGAACTTTTTAGCTGTTTTCCATTAGCAGGCAACCAAGTAAAAGTCACCCAAATGAAGGTATCGTACTAATTGTTTCAATAGGTTATTACTTTCTTCGAAACCTAATAACCACATCAAATTTACGCGAAGAGTAAGGGACCTGCTGGGCACAAAGGTGAAGAAAGCAAGAAATGCAGAAGAAGATTGCTCGACTAGATGCTAACTATTCTAGAGACTGCCTAGCCAATTCTAACCCAATTCTGACTGTCGTTCTGCGATGAATATTGCTCAAGTATTCCACCTGAATTTGTCCCAATTATGTGGTTGGGCACCTTTCAGATTGCTTCCATACAAAGTAAAACGTAGTCAACTAGCACTAACTAGTCACATAATGGTTGAAGTCCAAAAGCGACTTCAGACCCAACTCGACTCGGTAAAAGTAATGCAACAGTAAGGTGTTCTCCCTAGCCTTATCCCAAAACTCACTTGGTAGCAAGGATAGAAGTTTCAAATAGTGCAACACAACACGCCCACACAAAATTTCTATTTCTATACGGTCACCACACTAATTTGAAAGGAAAATGTTCGTTGTTCAAGATACTCTTCAAGGTATAGAATATCTCATACGTAGTTTCACCTTTGCTATAACTAGCATAGATCTCTTCATTATCACCTTCACCAAATACTTGGCCAGAAACGATTTTCACTTGTCCAAATCTTTAGGTTCTCTTATCTTCAGTCTGTGCACGATTTGGAAGAGCTTGGGTGGCATCAAACAAAGAACCAAATAAATACACTATGTTTCTGCCAAGTAAAATAGTTTGCTTTCAACCCGATTTGAACACTACTTCCGGATCCTTTGTAAAACTGGAACCAACAGAATGCTTCCAAAACAATAGCAATTTTAAGCAACTCGTTTTGAGCAGTGAAGCTGAAAAATAAAGCCCAACATTTCAAGATGGACAAGTATACAGTTTCTTTTCTTGAAGTATTGAACATTTGGATCCAAAATCAATATAGAGAACAAGAACTTTTGAGATCCAAGATTTTGAAAATACAGGAAAGCTGAAAGGGAACGATGCAAGCTTGCACGAATTGGATTTTGAAAAAATTCGAAAGATTCAATATACTCAAGAATAAAACAACAGATATATAATTCAAAAGCATTTGAACAAAATAACTTTAACTTGGAGACATCAGCTTATAAAACTAATTTGTATTGAAATATTTAAAATTGTTGCTCTGATACCACTTTCTGTAACGCCCCGATTTGAACTTTATGATTGTTCTTTTTCTGTCTAAATGAATTTTCTTAAATTCCCAAACTTCCAAAATCTGAAATAAATAGCTATGATATTTGAAAAACTTCACGAAAATTACCATTGACTCTTTGTGATATATACCTAGTCCTTAAATTGGACATTTCGCTGCAAGAAATTTTTTGAAAAATATATCTTAAACACCATTGAAAAATTCGCCAACAGGTGAAAGTTTGTTTAGAGGTGGTGGAGCATGGAGCAGATCTGAAAGTTAAATTGGTAAGCCTGTCAAACAAGAACCATAACAAAGGAGGAGGAAAATCTGTGCTGAAAGTTTGATGAAAAGTTGATGTGAGATATGATTGGGTTGTGAACTTGTGATGATGGAGTGAAGAGGTGATGGGGTTGGTCCACTCTCTGTGTGGACATTTCCCACCTTATCACTTTTGTGGAACTGTGAACTGTGGATGGTGATTGACGTGACAACGTTCAATTTGTTCTAGGGTTATTGAGAGGTGTTAAAATACGGAATATAAGAAAATTATTTTTACTTAAATGTTAAAAAACCTATTCATAGAGGGGAAAAAAATTAACAAGGCCAATAATCCCAGGCCGGATTTGGCCTTCAAAATTTAGACGGGTCAAATTTTTTTCTTTGAGTGTGGGAACTGGGAAGTAGCCTACGATGGGAGAAGCTTTCAGGCTAGAAATAGATATTTAGTCTATGGTGAGAGATGCTCTAAGAAACCCAATTTTAGGTAATTTATACTCTAGATACTAACGTGGATGATTATTAACTTTTAGGTTTTACATCAACTGATGAAAACAACAGTCAATGACAGCAAATTAGGAAGGTTAGTGGCCCGTTAGCCAAAGAGAGAATTCAGATTCCATAATAAAAGGGCAAACAAAACCACTTGTTCCATGTGATTCTGTACCCACTTTTCGATTGGCCTTTTCCTCCTCTCTTTTTATATTTACTTTCTCCTTACATAGATATCACCAATATCCACCAAGGGCCCCGTCTCATTTATGATACTATGATAGAGTCCTAGTTTCTTCTTCTAACATAAATACTGTACCACTGGAGCCAATATTCTCCAAGGGCCCCCTCATTAATGATAAAGTTTTATCTGGAACTCACCGGGGGGGGGGGGCCCCCTCTCATTATAGTCGGTGTCCTTTTACGATTTTCCTGCATGGTTCTGCATGGATTTGCATTTTTTCGGTCTGATCAAGGTCGCGACGTCACGTATTAGTACCGTCTGTTTGTTATACTCAATTTCCCTCTTCTAGTTCAAATAAGTAGGTTGTAATAACTATCAAAGAAAACTGTTCATATTCGTGAATATAATGAAAGTTCTTCTTTTCTAAGTTTTTTTTTTTTCCTCCCCTCAAAATTTGGGATCATACGTAGCAACTACAATGGTGGAGTTCCTTGCTTGTTGAGCTAGCCCAAAGAGTTTGGTCTTGTGTAGCCATCAACACCGATTAATTTCTGATCGTGCCTATATATGGAGATAAGGATTTGTTGATCTCGTTTTGTGATTTGCTTTGTTAACCTCACTGAGCCTCCTTAGATCAGCGAGGGTTAAGGAAGTGTCATGGGTGCAGTGTCATTGTGCCTCCAGCCTTGATTAGCAGGGGCGGATCCATTCACAGACTAGGACGGGCTTGAGCCCGTCTGAGATTTTGAAGCCCAAAAAAATAAAATTAGATATATGTTTTTTTTTTTTTTTAATTGGGGTTTGTCCAGACGTCGCCTAGTCTCGCTGCAAAACCTCGGTCTCATCGAGACATCGTCCACTCTCTCCCGCGACGGACTCTCACTCATCGAGACAAGGCGACAGACATCGCTACTCAGTCACGTACTCTCTCCCGCGACGCTCAGTCACTCTCTCCCGCTACGGGCTCTCACTCATAGAGACTAGGCGACGAACTCTCTCGGTCTTCCTCCTCCCCTCGCCGCCTGCGGCTCAACCGGCTCTCCCGACTCCACTAGTCCACTCATCGACTACGGATCTACCGACCTACGGCCTATTCGAAGTTTCACCACTAGACTTCGTCGTCTGACTCGTCTCCAACTCTCCATCTCCGACTACACCAGGTACTCTTTCTTTTTCGGTCGCTATCTGATTCTGAACCTAGTTCCTCTTAATCAAACCGATTTGTTATTGATTTGATTCAGTAAAATTGGGGATTTTGTTGAAATTAGGGATTTAGGGCTCTGAAGTCTGAACTGGAAATTGGGGATTGAAGAATGAAGGTTGCAGAATGCAGACTGGAAATGAGGAAATCAGATAGGCTGTGGGCTCATTCGGGGTTTCTTTGTTTTAATTTGTTGTTCATGTGTGCATCAGTGCATCTATGTATGTGATCTTGTGCTGTTGTGGGCTGATTTGGGGTTTCTTTGTTTTAATTTGTTGTTCGTGTGTGCATCAGTGCATCTATGTATGTGATCTTGTGCTGTTGTGCAGGATGGATCAGTGCATCTATGTATGTGATCAGTGCATCTATATATATATATATATATAATTTTTTTTTTTGTTTAAGAAATTCAGCCCGTCCAAGGTTCCAATCCTGGATCCGCCATAATGATTAGTACCCATGTAACGACTTAGGTGAGTTAACTACCCAACCCTAAACCTCCCATTGCAATGACAACAACAAGATGATTGTTGAGAGAACTAACCAGTAACATAGAGAAAAAAGTTGAGATTAAAAAAGATTCCCTATAAAATTAACCCCAAGATTCCCTATAAAATTAACCCGAAATTATAGTTGTAGGGGTTAGTTATTGAAGAATATAATGTGACCATATTTGATGGAACACGATCGTCTTTAGCATAGGTACCTAACTCATATAATTTGCAACAATTTAATTATATTATTAGGTGTCCATAAAATTATAAACTACAAATTATCTAGTTTCAAATATAATAAAAAAAATCTTCCTCCTGTTTTTTTAATGTATGCAATGGTTATACAGAGAACATGACATTCAAATGAATCAGAGCTTTAGTGAATTTGTGATATCTAGGTGTGTTTTGCTGGCATGGGACAAATAAGGTTTTGCATAGCGTGAACTTGATATATTGTGCTCAAGTCTCAACGATGTCTAACAAGCCTATATGGGATCCTATGCAAAAGAGTGGCAACAGGACTTTCCTTAATGGCTTGGACAACCAAAAACGTGATTTTGGGGTCATTTTCAAGTGTAACCTCACTTCCTACGTCATTCGGACCACTAACAGAATGCAAAATACTAATACCAGAAAGCAAAGTACTAATACTTGTATCAATGAACAGTATCCTTATTATTTCAAAAAAAGGGTAAGAGAACAGTATCCTTACACCTGCGCCCTACGGAATATTGTTGTGGCGGTGTATGATGGGATGTCGGGTTCTTAGCCTCACTTCTTCGTCCTTCTGCCTAGAGAAAAACAATCACGATGACTAACACTCCCCCGACTTCGACTGAGCTAGGCCAAAGTTGGGGATGATCTACAATTTTTGTTGGGTCATTTTCAGGGTCATTTAATTTTCAAGTGCATGCTGTATATTCTTGGGTCATTTTCAATGGCCCCATTGCTGTTGCTCTATAAAGAAACTCGAGTTTGACTACCTGTTAAAGTTGGAGATGATCTACATTCGGTTGGGTCATTTTCAGGGTCATTGGTGTAGAGTTTTGGTGTCATTTTCAATGGCCCCATTTTGCTTCCTAATCCTCTATATAAACAAACACCAATGCCTTGAATCTCTGCACACACAACACCTTTGAAGGCTTGAAGCCTGTACCCTAAAACCACTAGCTCCCACACCAAATCTCTCTTCTAATTCATCTCTTACACCTCAATCGATCACAACTGACCGGTGAAAAACCACTGCTCAACATTCTTTATTCACTTCACTATACTCACATTTTCAAGCACCATGGAAGAGACCAACGTCGTTCCGGCGAACAGCAGGGAGAGTAACGTCTCGCCGACCACTGACACAGAAACCTACGACGTCGTTTCGGCGATCAATACAGAGGTCAACATCATTCCGGCGACCACGGAGACCAACGACTTCAGTTCCGTTTTCTCATATTATAATACCCAGCCTCCAATCTCTGAGGTAAAGTAGTCGATCCGGTTCAGTTTTTGGAAATATTTGTTGTTGTATTAATTTTCCGCGCGTGATTTTCTTTGCTATTCTGGTTTTTGGGTTTTTAGGGCCAACAGCTTCTAGCCGGCACAAATCAGGTCGAAAATGAGGCCCAGTCAACTACTTGTTTCCCTTGGGTTGCGGGGACGGCTAACTTGGACGGCTCGAGAGAATGGATGTCAGGCCTGTCTACTTTTTGCTCAGCCCAGTTTGAGGTACAATAAACTTATGGTTTACCGCAAGCAAAATCTCTTTTTGTTTGTTCGGCCCTTTGAGCTTCTAGGCCTCGATTTGCAACAAGACCCGGAAGGTACAAAGGGTCCAACAAAAAAGCAGCCCAAACGTTCTCACTTTACTTTCTTTGCTTTACAGCTTAAGCCTGAGGAAGAAGGATCGACTGAGCAAGACCCTGCATATCCTTGGTGGGAGCATCCCGATTATATCGGAAACAAATACGCTGAGGTAAAGATTTACATAATTTCAAGTTTTGTTTGAAATTGATTCAGTTTTAATAACCTGTGTGACTTTGCGCACAGTGATGACGAGATTCGCATGCCACCCAAGTACCCCTCAAAGTGCAAGTATGGAAGCCCTTGTCCGCATCGCTCTAAATGCTTTTGCAGTCGTCATTAGCGATTAGGATTTTCTTGCTTTTACAGTCGTCATTAGAGATTAGGATTTTCTTTACTTTGAGGCTTAAAAGGAGTAAATGTAACTTGTAGTGGCTTGCTAAGTACCTGGTACTAGAACTTGTATTGGATATTTTAATGAATAAATGTATATTTATCTTCAATGGGTTCTAGTCTTAAACTTAACAAAGATGCTTAGTAACTGAATTAGACTGCATTGTTCCATTGTGGTCTAAATGGATGGATGGCTTTTGCCGCCCAACAGTTTATCTCCATCAGACAGAGGAGTGGATGTTTCTTTTATGTGCATCGCCATAAAAGGATTAAAAGCGTTATCTTTGTAGTTTTTGGCCAAGGATTATCTTTTATGGTATTTGGCCAGATTGGAGAGCTTGATCGGCCTCGTTAACCGGATCCAGCTAGCCTGTACCGCTTTCAGCGATCATGGCAGCGAGGGCATGTCGCTCTGGGAAGCTCTCCCTTCCGTCACCGTCGTCGGAGGCCAGGTTTTTCACTCCCACCTCTTAATTTCTGTCACTTTTTCTATTAGATTGTTTGGACGTAAGTCTCGCATTGGTTCTTATATCAACTTATTGTGTATGATAGAGTTCCAGGAAGTCTTCGGTTTGGGAAAGCATGGTGGGGGGAGGTTTCTTGCCTCGTGGATCCGGTAATTCTCGCCTTCTTCAATTTCTACATTTCTGTTTGGTGTGTTACGTGGAGTGTGCGATGTATAATGTAGTATGTGTTAATTGCATATATAGATGCTGTGCTTACTATACTCATTGGTCTTTCATCCATGACTGGTGCTGATTGTTTCGTATTTAGTAATGAATTTTGCAAGTGCGAGTACTATTCATTATGTGGATCATAGTAGTTGTGTTGCTAAGTTTCTTACTTTATGTTTCTTTGGTCGAAAGGTATTGTGGCGAGGAGACCATTAGTGTTGCAGCTTCATCGGATAATGGATGGGCGATCTGAATATGCAGAGTTTCTTCATGCGCCTAGGAAGAAGTTTACTGATTTTGGTATGTTGACTTTCAATAATAGGTGCATTTTCTCTTGGAATGATGTAGTGTGTGAATTGTGTGAGCTTTGTAGGGACACCAGTACATTTCTACAAGCACTTGCCTATGAGGAGTGCATCAAATTCCCTTTGAAATTCTAATAAAATTTATTTTATTTTAACTTTCATTCTTCTTATTAGTACATTTTGATTTGTCTTTCACTGAATTTTGGGTAAATCAGAGATAGTCTATCATAACTTGGGTAAGTTTCAGTTTGACCTTTGGAATTCTCTTATACTGTTATGTGTAAGGAATTACATTGTTATAAGGGGGACTTCTGTCCCGAGAGTGGCAGGGCTTTACAAATTGCTGCTTACAAGAATGGCCTAATGGTGTTATTATTTACATTGGTCTGGCCACTGAGTTCCTGTTTGCTTATGCAGCTTCCATTCGCAAGGAGATCTCAGATGAGACTGATCGCATAATTGGGCAAGCAAAACACATCTTGAAACATCCCAATTCATCTCAGCATATATTCTCCAGATGGTCTGTATTTCATCTTCTGTGATAACATAATGGACGAAATCATTTACTTAAATCATCGCATATACTTAATTAAAAGAATAATATTCTTTCTATTGACTTATTGTTTTTGGGTTTTCCCTCATTTCTGGGCGTACCTTGCAGTTGTAAACTTGACTCTCATAGATCTTCCTGGATTGACCAAGTTTGCTGTAGGTAATCTCTCTCCCTTCCCCCCCTCCTCTCCTCCCTGCTTCTTTAAAAACAACAACCAACCCAATTTTAGTAAAGATATTTAGAATATGGTCAGTTCTTATGTTGAGAAGGTGAGGAGACTTGTTTTTCGATGCAATCAGAAAAACTCCCATGTGGCTTACCACATTTTCAAAAAGTACAGATACACGTACTAAAGTTAACATTCAACTAATGAACTTGCATATACTATGAGATGTTTGACATGAAGCTCTGGTAGTAAACATATCTTTATTTTCACGTCTTCCCATGATCAATATATTATGGATTCCTTAACTTTACTAGTAGCACTCGATCTGATGAACTTCTTTGATTAGTAGCCTAACTGCATTATATTGGCTATATCTCCTGCTAATCAAGATATTGCCACTTCAGATGCCATTAAACTTGCAAGAGAGGTCGATCCATCAGGTACAAGATACCAGGAGAGGCTATGGCACTTTCATCTCCTTGTGATTGTTTATCAAAGGATTGCTTCTTTTACAAGCCAAAACACTTTTTTTCAATGAGGTACAAGCCAAAACACTTATTTCTATTGTATGTTTGGCATTTTTAGGTAGAACATTTGGGGTGATGACAAAACTTGATCTAATGGACAAGGGAACCAACGCTTTCAATGTAAGGATCCAATTATAGAAACTTCATTAATTGATGAGACCATAAATAAAATCTGTCAGGGTTGTTAGCTTTTTTTTATATCATGTATATATAAGTACAAGTATTGCATCTCTGATATATGTATATAACTGTAATAAGTTTCTGTCTGGCGGTGGCCATAACTTTAAACTAATGGCTAAATATTTGAATGTTTAATTTTATAGAAGGAAGGTCATATAGACTGCAACACACATGATGGCTGCTTATAGGAAGGAGCGAGAATACTTGAAAACTGGTCCTAATTAGGGACCCTTGGCACATAGAATGGGGTCAGAATATCTTGCCAAACTTTTGTTCAAGGTCCTCTTTTGTCATATCCTCTATTACCTTGTCTATGTATAAGATCATATGGAAATCTCACTGCTCCATTTCATCCTTATTCTTAACAGCATTTGAAAGCTCTCATTAGGCAGCGCATACCAAGGATCATTGCTTTGACAAATAAGACCATTAGTGAATTAAATGCAGAGCTGGATCGCATTGGCAGGCCAATTGGCATAGATTCAGGGGTAACAGATGTTGACCTTGTAAAGATAGTTTTCTTGTTCATGCAACATACAAATTACACATGTTACTTTATGTACAGGTCCAATTGTACACTATTTTAGAAATATGTCGTGCATTTGACGGTGTATTCAAGGAACACATGAAGGGAATGGTAAATTTCATGACCTCTTTACAGCATTTATTGATCATTTAAGTCAACATTTTATGTGGCACTTTTTATTTCTTTAAATTGATCAGCACTAATAGTGTCTTTCATCGCAAAACATGTACTCTTGATTCATTCCGTCAGATAAAAAATGTACTGCATAAGTAAAATTCTGTATTATTTTCTTAAACTTATCTGTCCAGTATTTCGCAAACTAATCCATCTTAAGCTGGCATATAAAGTTCAGTTTGCCATTATCTGTGGACTTCATTCTTGGTCTAAATTTTAGAAACTTCTTTCAGTACTGTAGGCTAGGACTGCAAATTTATTACTTATGGATGGGGTTTCGCAATACCTAGCCTCTTAGTTTCATTAAGGCTCCCTAAAGTACATAAGGTCTGTGAGAGACTAAAAGTAACAGCTATTTGCAAGCTGCAGACGTGGAATAAAAAACCCTTGACAGATAATCAGTACCCTTGTACTTGCTCATATTTATATTGATTTCTGTGTTGGATTAGGTAGATTTCTGTTATACTTATAATTTTGATTTCTGTTCTTTTGGTTTACTTCCGTTACTATAATTTTTTCTCTAAATGGATACTGTAGTAAATATTCTTACTCTGTTATCTGATTTGACTCCTTTGCTTTGGCACAGATGCACTTTGTTTTGAAAGTACTTGTACGGAAATCAATAGCTGAAACAGAGGTAAGTAAAATTTTGCATAAGATTTAAGCAAGTTGTATTCAAATCCAGGTTAGCTTTTAATATGTAAATTCTATCTGCATCAACTGTTCTTGATTACGTAAAACAACCGCTTACTTCACCACAACGTTTGTCTTAAGTCAACGTAGTTAAAATCTTTTACATAATTTCTATGATGGGGTTTAGTGTAATAATCTGTTTACACTTCAATGACAGATGGGCAATTCAAGAAAGGAAATGTAGATGATGCCAAGAAGTACGAGAAAAATGCGGGATGGAGGGGTTAGTCTTGATGTGGCTGCATGCGGAGTGGTGATCTCAGGCCTCTGTAAGAATGGTCAGTTAGATAAAGCAATGCGGGTTGTTGCAGATTTGGCCATGTGTGGTTTTTCTTCAGATAAGATGTTGTTGACGACCATTATGGATGCATGTTTCAAAGCTGGGAATTTGAAAGCAGCTTTGGGTTTCTACAGAGAATTGTTAGCCAAGGGTTTTGAACCAGATGCTGTGAGCATATGGACATTTGGAGGAGGCAAGAGGCTACTTTTGCAAGAAAAAGGCGAATGAATTTCATATACTATGCTCATTGATGGGATGTGTAAGGAAGCAAACTTTAGTGGAGTTGAGACGATCTTCAGTGAGATGTCCGAGATGAACTTTATTCCAGACAAATATGTATACACTTCTTGGATTGCTGGGCTATGCAGACAGGGTAATCTGGTCGAGGCTTTTAGACTCAAGAATAAAATGGTTAAAGAGGGCATCAGACCTGATCTGTTAACTTATAGCTCACTTATTTTTGGTTTAGCAAGTAAGGGACTCATGGTTGGAGCACAACAGGTTTTCGATGATATGTTGAAAAGAGGAATTACTCTTGAGTCCTGACCGTCATGGTTGGAGCACAACAGGGAAATGTATACTGTAAAGTAGCTTTCTACATCCAAATTAATGTGGATCAATTGAACCTGCAATATCCTGTCACAAATGCACAAAAACAAATACACAGAGCATGATCAAGAATCTAGGCACGTAACATATGAAATAAAAATAAAAAGTGCATTCCTTCCCAATTGAATGGGGGAGAAAAGAGGAAAATACAACATGAATCCATGTGCAACCAAAATTTAGGGATTCACTTTGCTCATCTTCATCAAAATAAGATCAATAATTATATGGACAATTCTTGGATTCACCCCTAGGGTGAACGAGCATATTCACCCCTATTGTCAATTAACATACTTTTACTTAATAAATTTATAATCCAATGATCCATATCTTAAATTAGCCTTTAAAGATCATCTCTGTAAAATATCAATCTAATTGGAAATCGTTTAATTATCTGTAAATATCAATCGAATCAAACAAATTTTTTTTTGATCAAACTCGAATCAAACAAATTGATGGTTCTAACAACATTTGCTATTACTATGATGAACCGTCCATGTATTTCATAGAAATGAATAACTAAAAGGTCTTCAATTTGATTAATTTTTTGCAGAGTTAATCTTTGTATTACGTTATACAACATGAATGGTTTGATTAGAAAATTATAAAGTTATTATGAGTTAATCGCAAGAGATGGTGAATATGCTCATATCTAAAGGGTGAAATTAGAAATTGTCCTAAAATAACGGCATAGGTTGATCAAATAACGGAATGGACGTTGCATGCAAATAACGGCGGTGCTGAGATCTATTCTCCAGGTGGTGACCAAGCAAGTCCCCCAGCTGGCAAGATCTTGCGGCCCTAAGAGCAAGTTCACCGGGCATCCTATTGCCCGGGCACCACGTCAAAAGCAGCAGCTGCTGCCCCAGAATCATCCTGTTCATGATTCCACCGGAAAGAGGGCAAAACCACAGTGGGAGGCCCAGGTCATGAACTCGGGTAGGAGGTTGACTGAGGGGGTGACCCAGGATGCCAGCCTGGCCCAAAACAAAGCAGCTCGGGGAGACGCGCCTTGGGGGGGAGTGGAAGTCAGTTTCTTGTCTTCTAGCGGCGACAATTAAGGCAGGCGCGTAGCTTTCATTTTTTTGTTGTTTTGTGGATATGTGCGGCGACGTGGCATGTAGCCGTTGGTGAGCAGCTGCAGATTTGAATGCAACGGTCCACAGATCTGGACCGGTGCTTATGATTATGAAATGGATCTGACGGCTGGAGATTGCAGAGGTTAAAAAAAAAAAAACAATACCGTTAGATTACAACGGTAACAAAATAAAAATAACCAAAATTTCCTATAAATACCTCACCTCCTAATTTACCTCTCACACCAAAAAAATCATCTATCTTACTTCCTCAAATTTTTTTGCTCCTTCTCCTCATAGCTTTCATACTCTACAATTTTTTTTTTTGAATATGAGTGTACGAGGGAATACGATTGTCCAACCCGTAGGAGATCCAAGTATTGACGGGACACGTTGGCAGACTAATGAAGACATTCAATTGTGCAAGTCTTGGAGGGCTGTTAGCCAAGATCCGGCAAAGGGCACGGAACGAAGAAAAGATGATCTATGGTTAGAGGTACGCCAACACTATGCCGAACATTGGGATGGATATGTCCGATCATTGCAAGCTTTTCAAGGGAGGTGGAAAACCTTGAAAGTCGAACTCTATGCTTGGCATTGTGCGTTAAGGCAAGCGAAACTTTGGTACAAGATGGTGCGAATATGATTGATGAGGTATGAATTTGTAGTGTAACACAAATATTAATTTTTATTATTCTTTTAGTGTATATTAAAATTTAATTAGTTGATACATCTTACTTTAAATTATTAGTTGAAATATTTTGTTGATAATTATACTTTAAATTATTAGTTTATATATTAAAATTTAGTTGATAATTATACTTCAAATTAGTACTTCATAATCATACTTTAGACTTCATTTTATTTAAATTATACATTATACTCACCTTATACTTAAATAGTTGATACATTGTACCTCGTTTATATTTGTACTAATAGATTCATACTTTTTTGTTTAAATTAAATAGCTACGCCAAGCACAAGATTTGTGGAGAACTGCGATGACCAAATCGAAAGGAAAACAAAAAAAAGGTGATTTCATTAGTTTAGAATGTTACGAGATTGTTAAGGGGTTTCAACAATTTGAAGACATTCCAAGCCATTCCTCTTCGGCTGGAGGAACCTCCAGGGGAGGAACTGAACGGATGCACACACAACAATCCGCTCCTGATTCTCATGTCCAGTTGGACATAGATGCAGATGAGGTAAACGCCGATGCAACTCCCAATCCTTCGGTGAGGCCTCAAGGAAAGAAGGCTGCCAAAGAAGCTCTTCGAAAAGGAAAGAAAGCATCTAATGATTCCAGTCCTCTGACAGCCGCTGTGGAGACTATAGCAACCAACCAAACATCAATGATGTCTGCCAAGGAGAAACGTGATGAGGAATATGCTCGACATCTCCGTGACCAACAACAACGAGATTATATACGCTTGCAAATGGATATGCGAAACGAGGCATTCAAAATTCAAGAGAGGGAAGAGCGCATTATGGAGATAGACACAAGTAAGATGACGCCAACCAAAAAGAATTACTGGCAAAGAAAACAAAAAAAAAATTGCAGAGAAAGAAGCTGAAGATGCAACCGGTGGCTTCCCACAACCACCATTCCTCGGTGGGTATTATCCACAATCTCCTTTCTCCGGTGGGGGTCCACAACCTCCTTTCCCCGGTGGCTATCCACAACCTTCTTTCTCCGGTGGGGGTCCACAACCTCCTTTCCCCGGTGGCTATCCACAACCTCCTTTCCCTGGTGGCTATCCACAACCACCATTCCCCGGTGGGTATTATCCACAATCTCCTTTCCCCGGTGGCTTCCCACAACCACCATTCACCGGTGGTGTCCCTTCCCCACATTTCTCTTCGGGTGAATCCACCAACCCCAACCATATGGATGACCCCACAAACACAAATTGGATTCCTAATGAAGATGAGGATTAGGAAAATTAGGGAGTTATATATTTTAAATAATTGTATTGTTATGATTCCAATGCTTGGTTTTTGACTTATGTAATATTAGATTGATGAAATTAAAATTTATTGGAATAATACCCTTACAAATGAAAAGCTAAATGAAACCACACAAACATAATTAAAAACATTAAAACTAAAGTAGAAACCACACAAACATAATTAAAAACATAAAAACTAATAGAAAACACACACAAATAGCAGATCTAGATACGCCTATTGCCTTGAAATTCCCAAAAGTGTTGAATGAGGTCTTCCTGAAGGTTGGAGTGACACTGCTCAGATCTAATTTGTTGGTAGCGGTCCATGAATCCATTCATATGATGAGCATCTCTACCAACAGGATCAAAGTCTCTACCGGTTGGTTCCTCCCATACCTCAGCAATCCTGGGCCTCATATTATTATCCTCCTCATCATCGGACTCCAACTCATCATCGCTATCTTCAGGTCGTTGATTTTTGACAATCATGTTGTGTAATATAATACACGTCAACATAATGTATCGAAGGTCCTCTTTATGCCACCCACGAGCAGCTCCTCGAATAATACCAAACCGTGACTGTAATATACCAAAACACCTTTCTACATCCTTCCTATACCCCTCTTGAGCCTTTGAAAACTCGATTTCCTTGGGGCGTGTAGGATTTCGAACAGTTTTCAAGAAAGTCGCCCATCGAGGATAAATACCGTCGGCGAGATAGTACCCTAAATTGTGATCTCTGTTGTTAACTTGGAATTGGACAAGAGGTGCTCTACCGGCGGTAAGCTCATCAAACAATGGAGACTTTGCCAAGACGTTCAGGTCGTTGCATGCTCCAGGCATTCCAAAGAATGCGTGCCAAATCTAGGTGTCGTAAGATGCGACTGCTTCCAGGATGATAGTGGGGGTCTGTTTCCTACCACTATATTCTCCAGCCCAACCTGTCGGACAATTTTTCCATTGCCAATGCATACAGTCGATGCTCCCAATCATTCCTGGAAAACCTCTCCTCTCAGCTTTGGTAAGAAGTCGTCTGAGGTCGGCTGCAGTTGGAGCGCGGAGGTATTTTGTTGAGTAAAGATCAACAATTCCTCGTGTGAAATGCTGAAGGGCTGCAACGGAGGTGGATTTCGCCATCCTACAATACTCAGCACATTGATCTGCCCCTGCACCGTACGCAAGCATTCGCAAGGCAGCTGTCATCTTCTGCTCCGGAAGCAGTCCGACTTTGCCAGTAGCATCTGACCTTTGAACAAAGTAACGATCATACTGGCAAAGGTCAGTAGATATACGCTGGAAGAGATTGAGACTCATCCTGTAATGTGTTCGGAACTCCGCATCTTTGAACACTGGCCGGTCGACAAAGTAGTCGGCCAACATACCTTTGCCCCTTTCTTCTCTAAATCGTTCCTCATTTGGTGCACGACCCGGATGAGAACCGCGCCCTCGGTGTTGATTTCCAGATTCTTGAGCGACTGCAGCCATGACAATGGCGTTGGTGGCCATCATCTCTTCATCATCCTCATCCTGAGACCGTCGAATTTGATCCCACAAATTGTTCATTGCAACGAGGGGAATTTAGGAAATATGTAATGCTAGAGATATGAAAAGGGCGAAGTTTTGTTAAGCTCGGATGGTGTGTGTATGTAGTGAAAACATCATGTCTATTTATTGAAATTTTCCACACATAAAAGTGTCGGTAGGTTATCACTCACTCATTTCAAAAAACTTGTCGGTGGTGTGCATGTGATAAAAGTGTCGGTGGATTTTAAAATTTGTTCACACTTTTCAAAAAACTTGTCGGTTGTGTGCATGTGATAAAAGTGTCGGTGGATTTTAAAA
The DNA here is from genome assembly GCA_024704745.1 of Rosa lucieae. Lineage (NCBI taxonomy): Eukaryota > Viridiplantae > Streptophyta > Magnoliopsida > Rosales > Rosaceae > Rosa > Rosa lucieae. The sequence goes on along the minus strand of CM045495.1, from coordinate 61,332,051 downwards.
TTTGTTCACACTTTTCAAAAAAGTGGTGTGCATGTGATAAAAGTGTCGGTGGAGTTAAAAAAATTTTCACACTTTTCAAAAACTTTGTCGGTGGTGTACATGATAAAAGTGTCGGTGGAGTTTTAAATATTTTCACACTTTTCAAAAACTTTGTCGGTAGTATATATATGATAAAACTGTCGGTGGACATATAATTTGTCTACCAATAAAATTTTCTTTGGTTGCATTTTCAAATTGTTTATCAATACTATTTATTTATATCATACATTTCTCATTTTCCAAAAAAAAATTTATAAAATATTCGATGAACAGTAACTGACTGGTGACCCTGACCCAATGGGTGGAAGCAAAGATCCAGTGGCAGTGAATAGTTTCCTGCCCTGGTGACCTGATGACCCAACGGGTGAACTTGCTCTAATACAAAGAAAAACGGAACGGGGAGAGAGGGGGAGAGAGAAACGGGAACGAGCCAGTCAAAAAGGAGTGGGGCAGCGAATCACCTCTCTGCTCTAATGAAAGTGACAACCGACAAACAATCCCCAGACAACAGAGAGTGGAGGCAACGGGGAAGAGGGAGGGAGAGAGACAGAGAGACAGGGAGTCGAGTGAGGTTCACTCTATTGACTCTACTCTCTACCAAGCATTGTCTCAAAACTTGGATTTCTCTTTATTTGTTTACTTATTTTTTGCCAAGACTTTTTTCTTTTTATTTCATTGTCTATTGAGGGTTTTGTTCATTGCTTGCCCTCCCAATTTTTGTTGTCTTTTCTAGCATCTACAGTTAAGTATATATTGCTTGAATTGGTTATAGGAGTGCTAATTCCGAGGCAAGCTTCTTGAAGAACAAGTGAACAACCAATTGGTAAGCTACTAAGCTGCTTTATTTCAGAGTTTATTATTGGTGGTGTTATATGTTTAGGCCAAAAAATTGTCTATTGGATTACATTGTTTCTATCTATCTTCTTCCACTATTTGATTTTGGTCTTAATATAATTAGGACAATTCTTAGATTCACCCCTAGGGTGAAAGAGCATATTCACTCCTATTATCGATTAACATACTTTTACTTAATAAATTTATAATCCAACGGTCCATATATTAAATTAGTCTTTAAAGATCATCTCTGTAAAAAATCAATCGAATCGAAAATCGTTTAATTATCTAATTGAATCAAACAAATGCATAGTTCTAACAACACTTACTACTATTATGATGAACCGTCAATTTATTTAATAGAAATGAATAACTAAAAGGTCTTCAATTTGATTAATTTTTTACAGAGCTAATCTTTCTATTATGTTATACAATATGAATGGTTGGATTAGAAAATTATAAAGTTATTATGTGTTAATCGCAAGAGAATGTGAATATGCTGATTCACCCAAGAGGTGAACCTAGAAATTGTCCTATTTACTTGCAATAAAAAAATGATTAGTCCCAAAAATGATTAAATAGTGACTCCAATCAAGACAAATAGAGGAGTACGATCATAATGACATAACGACAAAAAAAATAATGAGCTCAGACCATTCGGTTAATTTCTCCCAAGTTTCATCATCAGACCATTCAGACGTGAGTGGCTATATAAAGGAGCAGAAGCGCCTACTGCAATGAGCGCTTCACAAAAATCAATTTCCCTCTGCAAGCTTCGAACTCAGACAAAAGCTTTACAAAAGAAAAAATAAGAACGAAAGAATATAGGGGAAAATCCCCAAATGATACCTGAACTATGGTCCAATGCACATTTTGGTACCTAAACTTTCAAAACTACCCTCGTAGTACCTGAACTATTGCTCCGTTTCTCCATATGGTACTTCCATCCAATCTGCGGTTAAGTTTGCCTATCAATTCTTTTTTTTTTTTTTTGGAAGATGAATGTCATCCTATAAGAATGAGCCACGTAGGCAAAGTTAACGGCAGATTGGATGAAACTACCATATGGAGAAACGGAGCAATAGTTCATGTACCATCAAAGTAGTTTTGAAAGTTTTGGTACCAAAATGTGCATTAGACAATAGTCCAGGTACCATATGAGGATTCTTCCCAAGAATATATTAGGACATAAAGTTTGATGTTTGGTTTTCAGTTAATTCAGTGGCTAGTCCAACTTTTTAGCACTTTGGTTTTTTTCAATCTATGTGGTGCGTATCTCTGGTTGTAAGTCTACACATGAAAGCAGGGAGTTTAGCTGGTGGGAGTTGTATCTAGTCAATTACACTTTGGATAATCTTCTTGTCTGTCATATATTCAAAAACAATAATTTTTTATTCCAGCAAATTCTAACGAGCATTCTTTTAGTAGTAATCAGTTTTTCGTTTGTGAGTTTCTTCTGAATAAGTAGAAACTGCACATCAAATTTTTTTTTTTAGATCACTTGGTGCTTTACCGCAACAATCACTATTGTGATTAAGAAAGGTCAGATTGAAGTATTCGATCTATTGAGTGTCACTCCCCATTTAGAATAGAAAGGCGCTTCAGAAAGTGCACATAATCTATACATAGCGTGGTAGGGGTAGGAAAAGAGGAGGGGACATACAAATTAGCTGTCTATGAAATAGATGAAAAACTATTGTAAATGATAATGACTATTCATGCAATAGGTATTGCTTAATGTATGCGATTGACAGACTCGTAATGTATGCGATTGACATACTTGTAATGTGCGATTGATTAGTATAGCTATTATGTATTGCCTTTTATATACACGATGTAACCCTATATAAACCTCATGGTGAGATGAATACAATACAATTATCCAATTCTCTACAACACGTTATCAGCACGATACTTTAACCCAAGCCCTAGCGAGAAAAAAAAAAACCCTAACACCTGAAATTTATTTCACCAAAAATTACCGCAAGCTCCTAGCCCTTGCTAGCTATACCGTGCGCTGCTCCTGCAGTCCTTGAGCACCCGTGTGCCTCCTACTGCCCTTGCAGCATCGTCGCACGCCTGCTGCCCCTGCAGCACAGCAGCACGCTCATTCTTGTGCAGCTCAGCCTATTTGTACTCCCCGAAACGTCTTGATCGGGACCTCAGATCAAAATCCTTCCTTCATCAAAGTTGTTCTTCTCTGCCTCTTCTATCTGACCTTCAAATTTCAGCCGTATTAGAGTCTTTTTGAGATTTGTACACCATTCGAAGTGGGAGCTATTTAGAAGTGAATTTGCTCAGAATTTCAACAAGTAAGTTTTAAAGATTAAAGTTCTTGCTTTCTTGTCTTTTAAATTCCTTTATTTTCTGCAGGATTTTCAATATACGAACATGAGTTCGATTATTTAATAACGCGGAATTGTGGGGATTCACGCTTAACGAACTAAGAGTGTTCATAATGCTTGGACTAAGAGCGTCCGTAAGCATCAAATTGTGACCATATTAAAACATTATTGTTTGGTCTAATCTAAAAGAGATTCTTGGAAATTGTTTTCTTGGTAGCATAGCTCGGAAATCTTATTATTTTAGTTTCGTGGAAGTTTAGCTCCGAAACTAATATATCTTCTCTTCTTATTTTCCGGATGTCGAATGAACCTAGACTCGACTTTTCCATGCTTGACTCAACAGGCTCGGATTATCACAGTTGGGTAACCGAAGTTTAGAACCACCTCACTTCAAAGGAAATATTACCCATAATCCAGGCAAGAGATCTATGGGTAGCGCTAGAAGAGCACTTTGGCAATGTCCAAGATTCCCTCCTCCCTGACTTGAAGGTTCAAGGAAACAATCTGCACTTTGCTGATTTCAAGTCTGTTGCTGAATATAATTCAGAAGCTCTTCGCCTACAATCCATGTTGAGGTTTTGTGGACAACCTGTCACAGAGCAAGTGCTAATTGAGAAAACTCTCTCCACCTTCCCCTTTTCAGCCATTGTGGTATCAAAGCAATACCGCACTGAAGTCAATGCTGGACGGATCACGAGGTTTCATCAGTTTATCAATCTCATATCTGTAGTTAAGAAACATGATAACATACTCGTGAGGAATTATAATTCAAGGCCCATTGGAACTAAAAGCGTTCATGAGGCGAATTATAATGCACCCAAAAGAGGGCGTAAGGAGCGAAACCCTAAGAATAAGGGATATGAGGGATGTATGAGTCCATATAACCGCCCTAACAAAGAAGGAAACAGCAGGTTTGGTGCGGATACACGTGGTGGCATTGCCACACGTGGGAGAGGTGGTTGTGGTATCCCTGGTAGTGGTGGTGGCACCAACCCTCCTAGGGAACGCCCCACAACGTGCACCTCAGTTAAAGGGAGGTAACCACAATGACATGTGTCATCGATGTGGATCAAGTAGCATTGGTTCAAGCAATGCAAGGCAAGCGAGCAACTAGCTTCAAAATACAGGGCATACAGGGACCTGAGGGAGCAAGAAGTGTACCTTGCAAAAGAAGAAGAAAATGGTGGAGACGTCCATCTCACCATAGAGGACTTCAAAGCTGACGATGAAGTGCACAAGGATGCCGCAGACTTTAATTAGATTAGTCCTTTTATTTTCCAAGAATTTTTGTAATGGCAATATGCCTTAGTCAATAAATGACAATTGTATTAAACTCTTTCTTATGTGGTGCAACAAATGAAATATGATGTCTAGGAAAGTCATTGAGATTAATGGTACTTAAGAGAGCCTCGCTCCACCAACATCTCTCTCTACTTTCTTGATCATATTTGATTGGAGTTACCAAACGGATAAAGTGACTATAATGTGTCTTAATTTGATTTTATTTTGGATTAGACTTTTTAGGACCTTTGATGTAATCATTGGCTATCTTTATTAATAAAGTATCGTATTATTATTCGAAGTCATGGACATGTTTTAATTTGAACTTTATTATTTTTCAGTATGTTTCCTGGATAGTTGGAATGCCTTGTTGATAGTGGCACCACACATACTATATTGCGACATAGGAAACTATTTCTATAGATGATGCCTAGTCGATCTTCTGTGACTACGATGGCTGGACCATCACAATTGATTCATGGTCGAAGACCAACTCAATTTATGTTGCCAAATGACACAAGTATTAATGTCACCGAAGCTCTATATGCTCCTAGGGCTGGAATGACCCTATTGAGTTTTAAAGATATAAGAGCCAATGGTTTTCATGTGGAAACACATTGTGAGAATGGACAAGAGTTCCTTTGCATCACCTCTAATGACTACGGACATAAACGAATATTAGAACTTATGTGTCGATCTAGTGGATTGTATGCAACCACTTTTCGAATTATTGAATCCAACCATGTCATGAGAGATGACTTATGGGATTCTGACACATATAGGCTTTGGCATGACCGTTTGGGACACCCAGATCGTGATATGATGATCTGTATATTAAAGACTTCATACGGATATCCATTTTTCAAAACGAAAAGAAGTCAGAACCAAAATTTGATCCAAGGTAGGGCTGGCGCAGCCTACCCCCTGTGGCCCAAAAGTGGTATTGACGCCACCAATACCTTCTTGGTTCCTTTTTCTACTTCTAAAGTCAATTGTGACTTTGTGGCTTAACCAGATGGTTACTGGATATGAGCCTGATGTCTCACACTTACGCATATTTGGGTGTACAGTTTATGTGCCAATTGCGCCGCCACAACCCACCAAAATGGGTCATCAAAGACGATTAAGCATTTATGTTGGATATGACTCTCCAACCATTATCCGCTATTTAGAACCCTTGACAGGCGATCTATTTACCGCTAGATTTGTGGATTGTCACTTTGATGAGACAGTCTTCCCGTCGTTAGGGGGAGATAGGAACAATAATGTTCAACAGGAACGACAAGAATTATCGTGGTCTGTCCCCACTTTGTCTCATCTTGATCCCCGAACCGCACAGTCTGAAATTGAAGTGCGGAGAATTCTCGATCTTCAGAACATAGCAGACTCTATGCCTGATGCGTTTTCTGATATCGCTAAAGTGACAAGATCACATATACCTGCTGCAAAAGTGCCTGCAAGGATTGATGTTCATAAAAATCATGGACATGGCGCCTCCACCACTAATAGTGATGATAATGTAGCTCAGGCCGGGCTCCCAGCAAGGAAACGTGGGAGGCCCAAAGGTTCGATGGATTCTCGCCCGAGAAAGAAAGCGAGTTTGACACAGAAAGATCCATTAATCATCGACATAAATAACCAGTCTCATGAAGATATTCCGGATTATGGTTATGTCCAAGAGACATCATTAGGGGACGCTCCAATGTTAGAACCAATTCCAGAGAATAGGGAGATCTCCATGAATTACACTAGTCTACATGAGACGTTGAATCGAGATTCTATTATCCTTGATGATGTGTTTGCACATTCTATTGCTCAAGGAATTATAGAACACGATGATATCGAACCTCGCTCTATTGAGGAATGTCAACGAAGAGCAGACTGGCCTAAATGAAAATATGCGATCCAAGTTGAATTGGATTCACTAACAAAGAGACAGGTGTTTGGGCCTATAACGCTGACACCCCCAAGTATAAAGCCTATTGGCCATAAATAGGTCTTTGTTACAAAGCGTAATGAGAAAAATGAGATTGTTAGATACAAAGCCCTCCTTGTGGCGCAAGGTTTCTCACAACGCCCTGAAATCGACTACGAGGAGACATATTCTCCCGTAATGGACGTTATAACGTTCCGCTACCTTATCAGTTTGGCAGTTTCCGAAAAACTTAACATGTAGCTTATGGATGTGGTTACAGCATATCTCTATGGGGATCTAGATTCAGAGATATATATGAAGGTTCCAGATGAACTTCAATTACCCAAGTCAAGTGGCTCTAAACCACGAAGCGCATTTTCAATAAGATTGAGACGTTCACTATATGGATTGAAATAATCCGGATGGATGTGGTATAACCGTCTAAGTGACTACTTGTAATAACCCGAAATTTAGTATCACTGTAGATCCATATTTTAGTAAATGCCAAATACATGTATATGTATTTATATGTATCTATATGTATATGTATACACAATTCAAATGCCAATACATCTAGAAGAGCTAATCTGATTTTTTTTTTCCAACCATAGCTTTATAGGAAATTTCCAAGCCCTTGTAAGTGCTTTGTGTACTTCCAACTCACTTTTGACTTACAAGTGAGAATTGATTTTTTTTAATGCATTTTTCTAGCCTATATAAACATATGATCTGATCATATTTCCTACAAGCTTGAAGATCAAGTGCAAAATTGATCAAAAACTCCCTTAGTTGTAGAGAAAACTCACCTCACTAAATCGATCATCCTTTTTCTCTTGAGAAGCTCCCTTTGTTTTTCTCAAAGAAGTCCAAGCTTGAATCTAAGACCAAAATATTCACTTCATCTCTGAGTTTCTTAAGTAAGTACATGAATACATTCCTATATTCTTTTGTCTTTAAGATTTATCAAAGTGCATAACCGATGATAAAATGGAAAAGAATCTGTTTTGCTGCAGTCATATATTTTCGTGTTTGATAAAAGTTAATCTTGTCAAAACTAATTATATTTTCAGTTTCTTCATGAAAAATCCTTCAGTTTAGGCTTTTGAATCACTAAAAAAGGTTAAGAAATGAAGAAGTTATGGCTAATCAAAGTTTTCAACTTTCAAACTCGCTAGAAATCTCATACAGCCATCACAACTTCAAAAATTCATATCTCTCTCATTTCTTAACCATTTTCTACAAAATTTATATCAATTTGAAGCTTAGGACCTCTTCCTTTATTCTGGAAATTTTGAGAAGTATTGGTGAAATATGCAGTACGTAAAGACTTGGACATCAAAGGTTAATATTAAGAAAATCGGTTTCTGCGCTGTTCTGGTATTTTACCATTTATGGACTATATCACTCTGATCGGGACTACATGACTTATTCCATTGAATTCCTTACGAAAAATCCTATGACTTGGTGTCCTCACTTGACTATTTCGGACATGAATTGAACAAGTTATAAAAACAGAAAGTTGACGGTACTTGGTATATTATTTTGATTGACGAATGGACACTTTGGACTAAGATTTCCAATACTATGGAAAAATGACTACTGACTCTTTGACTACTAACTAATATTCTCTTACTACTTTTAATTTTCAGTATCTTTATTTTATTACATATTTACTTTCAAGTTTAATTTGCAGTACCTTTATTTTATTGCACAATTACTTTCAAGTTTAATTATATATATATATACACGTAATTATGTGTGTGTGTATATATATATATATATATATTAATTTGTCCACACAATTTCAGTTATATTTATGTAAGCTTGTTTTTATGCTTTGTTATTATTTATGTAGCTGTTTTATTTACTACTTAAAGCTTACTATGCTTTATTGACGTAATTATATCTGGAGATGTGAAATTGGATGATTAGTACTACCCCGTGCTTAAGTGAATTACTGGTAAAAGTATGTTGTGTTATGAGAAGTTAGCCATGGGCCCTAGTCCCTATAGATAGTGCACTATTATACTCTTAGGAATGTTGCTTACTTTGAGTATACATACTTTGGTAGTGTCCTTGGTATGCTGCGGCTGTCCCATGCTTTGGTATAGTACGTTGGACCCTAGCATGTGGATTTATGATTTGTTACCAGTCAATCTAGCTTACCCGTGCTTTGGTATTATGGACCCTAGCACGTGGATTTATGAGTTGATACCAGTTAATCTGAAATATTCACTAAGAAGAGGAGTATACAAATATTTATTTTGATCAAATAAATGTTTGCAACATGTTATTAATATGTTATGGTGTTAAGTGAGAAGAGAATCGAGCATACATTGTTTTGAGGTTATTTGCACCTATTATTGCTGCAGTATTTGTTGATTCGATAAAGAGATGTGATTATGTGATTTATTACCAGTTTTATAATCGTTTATGTATATGTGTCTGTTGTGTGTATACAAATACATAAGATTTGGTGTGAACATATAAATGGTTCTCGGTACATTTTTACTTGGTTGTTCAGTTTTGATTTCTTATAAGACACACTAGTATAAGAATGTAAGCTGTACTTACTGGGTCTGTGTTACTCATGATGCTACACCTTCATATTTTCAGGTAACGAGTAGATGCATGGGGAAAAGGGGGATGAACCTACTAAATAAAAGAAAGTTTTTCCTACTCCTATTTCAAGAGTTTGAGTACTGTAATATGTTTTGCTAAACTTTGGTATTGTATAAATAATGATTTCGTTTCCTTATAAAAGTACTATTCAGACATACGTATATATAGTCTTTTACTCTCTTTCAATTTATTCAAAAGGAAGTAGTTTTATTTATTTTGACTCACGTCACAAATTCATGAGCCATATTTCAATGCAATATTGGCCTTAAATTTGGGGGCGTGACACTACTTGATTGAGAAGGGATATGTCAACAATGAAATATGCCCATGCGTATTTATAAAAAGGATAAGTTCCGGATTTGCAATTGTAGCAGTTTATGTCGAAGACATGAACCTAATTGGAACTCTAGATGAGTTAAAGGAAACTGCTAAGTACTTGAAATCCGAATTTGAGATGAAAGATCTTGGGAAAACACGGCTTTGCCTCAACTAGAACTCGAGCACCATAGTGATGGGATTATGATCCATCAGTCAGCATATACTCAAAAATTATTAAGGCGCTTTAATGAAGATAAAGCAAAGCCTGTGAGTACTCCCATGATCGGTCGTAGTCTTGAGCCTGAAAAAGGGAGGAGACCTGGCCCCAACCTAGATCTACAGAGAAAAAGCAAATGCCGGACAAACGATCATGATCAGACTGCTGCCAAAGCACAGACCGCCGTCCTTCTCAGAAGCTGCAAACGCCGGCGAAGTCGCACCCAACGTTGCAAATCCCGACCCGATCCGCTGAACCGCGCAACTAGAACCACACCCTTAACCGCCGCAGCTAATAACCGCCACGATTGGAGCCTGTGGACACCTGAAATGAGAACACAATGCCGTCGCTTGAGACACCTGCAGATGCATCGCCTCTTCGAGCTTACGTGTTCGCCGTCCCGCCTTTGCTTGGTCTGGGGAGCGCAAACTCACCGCCGCCACACACGAAACCCTAGGTTTCATTTCTCGAGGTCGCTCCGTATTCCACGGTGGCCTCTGCTTGTTTTTTCTCAAACGTATTTCTATTTGAACCTGAAGCTGTCTATATTATTCTTATGTTCAGAATTTTTTTGGATTGTTGAAATATCATAAATATTAAATAGAAGGTTGTATAGGATCCAGCCAATTATAGTTGTTCCAGGGATCTACCAAGCCAAGAGAAGCCAAATTTTTCATGCTACAGAGAAGCGGAAGACACCTGATGCTTTTAAAATATTCAAAGGCATAGTCTAGCACACTTTATATGCAGGATTACACACGAATATTTCTTTCCACATTATGAAATGCTAATTAGCAGCTTTTTAATCTTGATTTGCAGGTCTCCATGGTTTGCCCTGAGCAAATCCTTTCTGAAATTTTGCATTCTTGGTTGGGATAATCTTCCCCGGACATTGCTCATGTACTTTACGAATGTGATTCTATCGGAGGAAGGATATTTCCATTTGAGATGGGTTGTGCCTTATTTGGATTTGGGTTTATTACAGGTCCTGAATTTGAACTAGATGTTGATAAGTAATGGTTGTTCCAAATTGTTTGATCAAATTCAGTTCATTAAAAAGCTGTACCAAGTGTTTTCTGGTACATTGATTTGGGATTATAGACTGGCAATTGAATTCTGTTTGTATTTTCTTTGGTTCTAGTAGATCCGTTACAGTTGGCTGGCCAGGAGGTGATACCACACCCGCCTCTTGTGTACCAAATGTGACATATGACCCATATTAATTTTGCACCAAGTGCACGAGAGATCGATCACACCCTTCTTACCCATCACAAGTCCTATCATTACGAGTTTACGACCTACAGTTTGAGTACAAACGTCAGGTGCAGATTGTAGAACATATCATATAGAGACATAAAGAACACTTGTTCAATGCTTTTAATTTCCGCAAAGAAAAGAGTCAAAACTGGGTATTTTTCTAAATATATTTTGATCTTATAGAAGAGTGATAGTCCCATGTTGTTTCTTTTAGATAAGAGTGATCAAGATTCGTTAAAGCATCGGTCCTTAAATTGACATTTGTAAGCATGAGATTCATTTCCAATGTCTTGAGTTATATATGACATCAACCAACACGAAACCCGTTAAATTGACTTCTTTAAACACATGATGAAATGAAATGTTGCAATGTGTCTTATGCCACATATGATCTTCATCAACTGTCAAGGACACCAACGACACCATCTACACAATCAATGATGAGTTTAGAATCCCCTTTAACCAATACACTCTTAAAGCCTTTTTCTCTAGCTTTGAGTAAAGCTGTCTGGAGGGTTAATTCTTCTGTAGTTTTGCATTAGAAATTGACAATAGACTAAAGTCAATACTTGCCAAAAAACGAAAAACAAAAGTTAACAAACCATTAATATAGAAATGAGCTTAATCAGTTTAGACTAACCCCGTAACACGGAATATTACACGAGCTAAAACCATGCATTAACAGTACGTGGACACCATTTCAAGCACTGCTACTACTTATTGACCTATGTCAAGGGTCTCTACTTTCTAGTTTCTACCAACAGTTCAGTCAAAATACATGAGTTTTTCCTAAAACTGTGCCATGAATACAATTAGGAGTGCATGGTAGACTATCTTCAGCAATTTGCAGGGGAAAAGGTTATCCCTGGATTGCAATGTCAAGTGTTCCTTAGTAGATCGCACGAGTGGAGCTTCACATTAGGGTCTCGAACCACTGAAGACAATATATTTTCGTCACCTTTCTTGGTTGTAACTTTGGGGCAGAAGAGCTATTACAAGGCTTCTTTCTTTTTCTCTCTTGTTCAACTTTGGGTACCAGAGATGACGCCAAACCTCTCCATTTTTCCTTGAGCATTTCTAGTTGAACTATTTGCATTTCAACAGTCTTGGACGGGTATTCAGACTCGAGGTTGTAATCTTTGGTGCATTTAATGGCAGCTCTTAGATCAGCTATTTTACCATTCACAGCCTTATCCTGTAAAACAAAAATGTAAAGCCTTCATACATGTATATTTTTACATCGGGGATCGTCTTAGATGCAACTGTTTAAGCATCAGCAAATGGAAATGTTCCATCTGCTATCCTCGCATTGGTGTGCAAGGAGGACCTCCAGTTATATGTGCCTCGTTCTGTGGCAAGGCCTTCAAGGCTTGTCTCATTACAGATGCATGAGAAAACTCCCTTTGTCTGATTAAATATTTTCTGCCAGTTTGATTTGATTGCAGATTCATGGGAGGTCTCACAGTCTAATATGCCACGGAAACTTGGGACCTTGAGGCTGTTAGAGAAATGCCTTGAGCTGGACGTGGGAGGATTGGTTCTTGCAGCAGGTGGCCTGTTGTTTATGGGCTAGGCAGAAAAATAAGTTAAAAGTCATAATCAGCTCCATAAACAATCTGTTTTACCAACATCTACTAAGAAACTTGAAGCCGAGATGAAGCAGAAATCTGTTCATGTCAATTTACAGAAGCTGTATCCATGTAGTGAGTAGACCGACGTTGGTCTCTGTATCCATATAAACTAACATAAGTTGTTACTTCAGGCCACCTGGTGGATGAGAACGAATATACGAAGTTTTTGACCATCAATTACCGGCTGCTTTAAAAAAGCTCCCATTTCCATTTGGAGATAATTTGTAATGGAAAGAAATCTTGTTCAGGGAATTGAAATCGTACTCATTCTTTCTTCTTTTCTATTGAAATCAGTAATAACTGTTTAATTAACTACAGCATCAATGTCATTCTCATTCATCTGTCATCAGGCCGAGCTAGCTTGCTTGCCTGCATATATCTAGTGAGATCTTCTAATAACGCGCGCGTTTTAACGTATTACGCAATGCTGTCATTGCCATTAGGTATGCCTCTCATGGAGGTGAGCCATGAGCACCTGCAAATTACCTTTGCCAGGGGATAGGAAAATGGGGATTGTATTTTTGTAAAAGATGTAATAGCTGATCAAAATAAATTTAAACGTAGAGTTCGCCTTTTGAGATTCAGTATTGTTCTGCACTGGCAATGCCATTCCATCTATTTGTTTGGAATTAGGATTAAACCATACTTTCATGATCAGACTCCATAAACAGTCTCTGGTTGTTGCATTAATCAGAACATTAACTTCCATTCAGCAAAAACATTGCCATTAATTATAGCAAGGTTCACGATGCAGCGATAGAGATTTTATTACCATTAGCAACCCAGCACGACGCATTTCAACACTATCAATTGCTGGAGCTTCGACATACAAAACAACGATACTACTACTATCCTCACATAATGTCAAGAGAAATTATGAATCTCGATAAGAACTTCAACTGCTGCTTCCCCATCTCCACCTTCCCACGGTTCATGACCATTGGGTCCCTTGCTCTTTTCAATAAATCAAACTCTTTCAATTATCAACAGCCAAGAGGCTTACAGAAAGGTAAACATCATCATATTTTCCAGCAGTATCTTGCTCATCGCGAACAAAAGGCTCAAACCTCAAAAACTTCTATTGGTTGCAAGAATAGCTTTACTATTGTTTATTGCCAATCCTTTTGTTTCAGGTGAAAAGTTGTTTTGACAATTCTCAGTTGAGGACAATGTCAACACCCAGGTAGCTTATGAGTTATGAACAAAGAGCTTGCAATAATATAAAATAAACTTCCAGTAAAACAAACCTGGCTTGGATTTAAATCCTTAATTACAAGGATGTCATCCCTTTCCCTAACATCACTTGACTAGGAAAAGCAAGCAACTGGCCTGCAAATTGAAATATAAACTTACAACATTGCTTAATTCAGTAGCAATAATGATATCTGCCAGGGGATGAAGCTTAAACAACCAAACCAATATACCTCAAATTGTTCAGAGAAACAAGGCAACTACGATCCTCAACCGGCAAGGTCACATGAAGGCAAAATGGCATACATGAAAGTGAACAATAAACTAAGTCACAACATAACACTTGGACTCTGATTACGTTGAAATTAAGTCAACAATGTGTTGAAAGTAAAAGTTGGATATAACCAATCTCATAACAGAAGTAGAAAAGACGACTCTAGTTTAAGCTCTACCAGTAACTATAGACATCAACCATAATTAAGATCAATGCACTAAAAAAGTGCAAACCTTTTACTTGCATGCTGAAGTTCTGCAAACACCCCTGAAAAACCTTGAGAATCTAGTAAACTCCATGTACATAACAGCTGTTTTGACTCTGCAAAATGAATTAAACCCCGTGCAGAGAAAAGGTAAAATGGAGATGGGGTCAAATGTTGATAATGGACTTGATACCATCATACACTAACCACTACAGACAATACTAAAGCCACACACTAAAATAAAACAGCAACCAAAATGCACAGGAATTCAAATGATATTGTACTTGTACCAGCTGTTTAGGCAGGCTGTGTAAATCACTGCAGCATACAAACAAACTCATACATGACCAGTCAAATGTCACATCCAAAAAATTGGCTATATAGAATAAATAGTATGGAAATGTCTCAATGAAATCTGTCAAATTACCTTTGAAGCGTATGTCGACAAGAAAACGACAACCAGAATGTAACAAGCACCCACATCAAAGGCTGCATCATTCTCTTACTGCATTTCAAAAGAGGCATAGGGTCGGGTTTTTACCTTGGTTTGCTTTGTGTAATGCAGTGAAATCAGGCTCCATTAGAATTTCAGCTTCAGTTGCCTTTTTTTCTTTCATTCTCTCTAGCACTCTTCTTTTTCTCTTTCTCTTCAGCTTTCGTTCTGTGCTCTTATGGCAAATCTTTCTCTGCTTTTCTTTATTTCCTCTATTGCTGCATCATATTTGGCTTCCCCTCCGGCCTACACAATGTATAAATAGCAAAGTGCGTAAGTCGAGGCACTTTTGCCTAAGCCTAAGCAATTCGCACATCGCATTGTTATAACAATATTTATAAATAAAAAAATATTATCATTAACAAATAGTAAAGAACATTCATCAATCAGAAAACTTGTAGAAGTCAAATAACATTATCCAACTTAAATAGAAACAAATAAAAGGTAACATCATCCACCTTAAGTAGGTAGCACATAAACGCATATATAGTGTTCATCCAAAAGCAATAGGAACCTGTGTTTTCTAAAAACACTCGAAAGCAATCCAAAGGACTAGAATATGTTCTGCAATTCTGTATTACCAATTAACGTTGATGTATTGATACATCAAGTACACAAGTTCGATAAAGTGGTGGACTGAATTGGTCGGATCGTGAACTAATCTACGAGTCTAGGGAGTTAGTCTATTGCTGTACGGAGGTCTACCATTGATGTATCTATGTGCTAATGTACTGTAAACATTTTTTTCAAAAAAAAAAAAAGGTATGCAGAAGTTAAGCTAGTCTCATATAAGCACTATCTAAAGTTATATATACTTCCAATGTGGAAACACTCATATTCTCACACGTTCCCTCACGTGTGACGGGATTCAAGCCAAACATGTTAACAACTTATAGCAAGTAATGGGCACGTGTGGCCGTGGCTCTGACACAAGGAAGAAATCTAACCCTAAATCATTTGGTAATAGATAGAGCAATCTATTCCTTTATAATTAAGCACTTAGAGTAACTCTAACAGCTTTCTCATATTTTGATTTTTCTCTACTTTAGACAAAAATGAGCCTGTTTTGCTGCAATAGATTCCCTATAACTACCTCTATTTTAGGGAGAGTGAGGAAACAGAAAACCAAATTCTCTATATTTACAGCAATCTCTAAAATTTTAAGAAATAATATAGAGATTTTAAAGATTGCTGTAAAATAGGGAATCTGTTGGAGTTGGAGAAGAAAAAGATGCTAAAATTTTGACTTTTGCTTCTTTATTATACAGAAATTATAGGGACCGTTGGAGTTGCTACGCAAGGTCGCAAGGTAATACGTGGAGCAGCCTACCCTAAAATATGTAACAACATTAGACATTCTCACAAGTATCTCTGCACTAGAAACTGTCAGCAGTTATGAGTTCGTCCACGGTACATTATTGTATCATACATCAAGTAGACACCTCCATAGAAATGTAGATCGGCTTCATGCAGCAGTAAACTTGGTTAACTTGATTTCAAGTTAGTCTATGAATGTAAGGAGTAAGTGTACCATTGATGTCCTGATATGTTAATTTACAGTGGGATTTTCCTTGCATCTGAGGTGTATTAGCTAAATAAGAAATACATGTATGTTTATCTAACTAAAGGCTACAGACGCCTTTTTTGTTTCCTCCAACATTAGGACCGGCAATATGAATTGGTATAAAGAGTAATCACATTTTGAATACTAACAAAATTATAATTAAAGCCAAGTGCTAAAGCTAGAGTCCAAAGCTTAGTAGGCTTCTTCTTCTTTTTATTTTTTATTTTGTCACTGAAAGTTGGCAATAGATTGTTAAACTGGAAAGCTGTAGTGACTTGAGAAATTAGTTTTTTCTTGTTTTTCTGTTGTTCCTTTTTTTCCCTCCTAGATTGTTTTAGGGACCTCTTGTCCTCAGTTGTTTGGTGGCTTTTGGCTCTAATAACATTCAGTTTCTTCCTCAACAAAAATTAACAATACTAAGATCTTCTCCAGTAATATCCTCTCTCTCTCTCACCCTCTCACCCTGTACACTAATACCTACACCAGTAAAAATTGGGCTGTGTATTGCATATTAAGAGCTTACTATTATAGTAAATATCATTTTAAATTGGACTTAGGTTTCTATTCAGACATCCAAAGTACCAGAAAAAGCTTGTTCACAAGTCAAATAGAATTTCTCCAAGGTGTCTCTTAAGTCTTGACTCAATACGGCATGTGATGGATGCACGCCCAGTGCAATTGCTATCCTAAGAAGCCTAGGATACACACACACACACACATATATACATATATATATATATATTATGTATTATGTTTTAATCTTTTATATTACTGGTGCAGTTTGACAATAGAAAGTTGCACAGGCCATCACACAAAGCAAAAAAGGAAGAAATATGTAAATTTGAACAAAAGTTCTAGAGAAAGAGAGAGAAAGAGAGATGAGGGGAAGGCTTGAGGCAGTCTAGATGGGTGGGAAGACAAATGATTTCAAGGATAAGAAATAGGAATAAAAAATAGTCCATCCAAATTATTTGCAATTCAGGGACTCTAGCCTTCATTCCCATATCTCAAACATCATGAAGGCATCCTACCTGTGTAAATCAACTAATTGCACAATATTGTACATTAATAGCATGAGATAGTTGGAGTTGGGATTTTGGGTTAAGGCATATCAAAAGATGGTGGAGGGTGTAGTGAGGGAGGTAGGAGAAGATGCTGTATGATGGTTGTGGGTGTTTCATTCTCCCTAAAAGTTGGGTTAACCAATCTCAATTAACAAGCTACAGCACAATGAAGCTACACCATTAACTATCCCACCAAGAAACTCAACGAAGTAACACACTACAGCACAGTGAAGCCACACTATAAACTGATTGTCTCAGATTTGCCTGACCTTTGACAAGCAAAGTGAAATGTTCAATTCGGTAGAATACTAAAAACTATGCCCAATTTTTAGTTTGCTAAAATGCAGCAGTCAAGATATTCACATCCCTAGTATCCGCAGACCCACTGTGTATTAAACCATATTCCCAGCAAACTCACCTTACCAGCCGAACAAGTAGTGCTTCAGGCTCGCATACAACTCCCACAGCCAAGAGATGACCAATTGATGCCCTTCTGATGCTTGCGAGCCTTCATTGGTTTGCTGCCCTTCTGGTGCTTCAAACCCTTCATTGGTTTGCTGCCCTTCTGATGCTTCCAACCATTCATTGGTTTGCTTAAGAAGCTTCTTTTTCTCCTTCTGCCTTGCCTTCTTCGCCTTCCTCCTCCGTCTCTGTCCTTCACTAACATCCGTCTTTGCCCTTCTGACTTTTTTCACCTCCTCTTCTTGCTTCCCCTCCTCTGTTATTTTTTCACCTGTGGGCTCCTCCTCACACGTTCTGAACCCAGATACTAATCCTTCATCTTCATGGGTTAATTCCTTACGGTCTTTCGGTGATTCTCCATGTTTTTGTTCTTCAAGGTCTTCTACAGATGAAGCTACTGGAACAGATTCATCATTTTCTTGCCTCCCCTCGTCTGTTATTTCATCTGTGGACTCCTCCTCACACGTTCTAAACCCAGATACTGATCCTTCATCGTCATGGGTTAATTCCTTAAGGTCTTTCGGTGATTCTCCATGTGTTAGTTC
The DNA here is from genome assembly GCA_024704745.1 of Rosa lucieae. NCBI lineage: Eukaryota > Viridiplantae > Streptophyta > Magnoliopsida > Rosales > Rosaceae > Rosa > Rosa lucieae. The sequence goes on along the minus strand of CM045495.1, from coordinate 61,313,794 downwards.
CTCAAGATCTTCTACAGCTGAAGCTACTGGAGCAGATTCACTATTTTCTTGCTTCCTCTCCTCTGTTATTTTTTCATCTGTGGACTCCTCCTCACATGCTCTGAACCCAGATACTGATCTTTCATCTTCACGGGTTAATTCCTTAAGCTCTGTTAGTTCCTTGAAGTCTTCAACAGATGAAGCTACTGGAATAAATTCATCATTTGCTGCATACCACAAACCCACAGGTATGTACCATAAGCAAGATATTAAGACTAGTTATATAGGGGGTAGAAGCAAATACACAAGATATGATTGTGATATGATAGAAACTCACATTTTCTCATGGTCAGTGGAAGTAAGCTATTCTGTAGAATGAGGTCATCATTCATGTGAAGCAATGCTTTATCACCACTCGATCTGAAAATTTAGACAACACAAAATATGAGTATTTAATAAGAGAAGAGGGGGGAAATGATCAACTAAACCGTGCATAAGAATTACCTATCAACAAACTGAATCAGAGCACATCCCCTTATGGTGATTTTAGAAACCTCACCATAGGGAGAAAATTTCCGTAGCAAGAACCCTTTAGTGACATCCATTTCCAAGTTTTGAATGTAAATCTATACTCAAATGAAAGAGTTACTATAATGCAGCAAGAGACGTTTAGAAAATTACATGAATAAACTACCTACTTACTTTTGAACCATTTGGATGTGCATCCTCTGGATGGGTACTTAGGTAGGCAGCTGCAAATGAGAGACAAATAAGAACAACGTTCCAACAGCAGTTCCAGAATCAGTATCACAAACAATCAAGCAAAAGTTCCCAACAGCATTTATATAAGTTAATCAAATAAGCAGTTATATAAACTAGTCAAATAAGAAAGAGCGTCCAACAGCGTCATATAACTTAGCAAATTTGAAACATAGTCCAACACTTTTCAATTTCTTAACACATTGTAAATTCTCTCATTATGCCAGAAGAAGCGGTGGCAAGAAGCACCCCCTGTACTTCTTCTTCCAACTCTGTTTATCTGTAATCCTAATTTTTCAAATGAGCTTTAAAATAGCATATGGACAGTTTCTAAATAACAGAACACTGTCTGATTAATAAGTTTTCTAGTGAAAGAATAATATAGTTCCAGTACAGTAATTTATGTTTTGTGACTGTTTGATGCACAAATTACACATACTTCTACTACAAAACATCAGCATGCACAAGTAACTAGGACAGATACCTCTCTGGTACTCAGCAGCTGTATCTTTATAGAAGAAATGATGCGGTTTGCCGTCTTCTGTCCTCCTAAAACATTGACTGGCCATATGAATTGATGCTAGATGCCTTTCATGCTCTTTTGCAAATGTAATAACACCATACAACCCCTGGGATTCACTGGTGTGAACTTCAGCATCCTTAACTGAAGGGTAATAGGTTCTAAAGTGCTGCTGCAGTTCTTCAGCAGTAACATCCTTCGGCAAATTCCCATCAACTACAAGCTTGTAATTCCCTGGGTACACAACAGAAAATGAAGACACTAATGAGCATTCATTATTCTAGTTTCAGGATTGGTTGCCATACCAAAATTTTCTATTTCTGCATAAAGCTACTAATCATGAGAACTAACCATCAATATATAGGTTATTATGGTTATGAATCAAAAGATAACGTCAGAAATGACTAACAATGGTGAAACTAACACAGGTCACTTTGAACTTTTGCATGTGATATGAATTACTTGCTAGTTGCTGCTTATACCAAATGAGAATTACTAACATGTTTAAGTAACTTAAGGTTATACTTCCTCCGCGTCTAAAAAGTGACCGGCAAGATGGTATGAAAGATTTTTTATCTAATTTTTATCCACCTCCAATCACTGAACCACTTTTCAGAATATGAAACTTTTCTTTATGTAACAGTGACCGTAGTAGTCACAAAGATGACAAAGTAGTGAAAGTCCCGTCAGTTCTGGAGAGAAAGAAAGGAAACACAAGCTAATAAGGCTTCTTTGCCCAAGCTGAGAGTTTCTTTTAAATGTTGGAGAAGGAAAATATAGAGAACAACAAACTGTAGCCTATTTCAGAGACTTCCAAATAGTCGGTTACAAATCATCTTGACAGCTGAAAGCTAATGATATTAAGACGTGAATCTTTCTTTACCTAAGAAAGCTGCAACATATGACTCCAAAACCTACTCCCACCCTTCAAATCAAATTATCCCCATGCACCAAAAGGTATTACAACGGAACAAAAAATCAAGCAGAAAACGGCATCAGACAAAATATGGGACCATGAATGCATAAATTCACAATTAGTAGTGAAATAGATAATCATACCACAAAAAAAGTAGACAATTCAAATTGTGTACAGGCGACTAAAGAGGTTAAGTACACCTGATCTCGTAAAAGGAATACAATGAAATCCTGGTAAATTAAAAACAACATTCCGATAGCAACTCTAGCATAAATTACAAAACAAAAGTGGCAGTTACACTTTAAAGTTCAAACAGATGCAAATGGATGTTCCTAAAGAGGCAACAAAACAAATTTTGTAGAAGTGACCTAGTAGATTTTAGCATATGAGGTAGATTTATTCTATTTTCTCAGACCGCAAAGAAAATGAGATTTACTCTGACCTTAAGATGAAGGCTGAAACTTAAAAAGTAGACATAGGCCACAAGTTTGGGACCAAACTCTATCCTATCCAGAAACAGAGACCATTACGGATTAGATCCAAAAAGACAAACATAATGGTTTATCAGGATTAACATCGCCCTAGTATTAACAGACAGATGTAAAACTTTTGGAAAACAGAGTAAGACTAAACTGACGTACTGATACTATACCTCACTGGAACTGAACTACTGATACCTCTTATATACAAGGAACTGGAAAGGCTTACATATAAAACCTGACCAGTACTAATAGTCTACACATAACAACCTACTTGGACAAACATCTGTATACCTCAGGCCTTACAACACCAAATTTAAATATGCAAACCAGATAGGGAAAAATCTACCTTCTTCAGGTGCAGCCATAGTTCCCGGTGGTCTCTTGGACCTGTTCCTATTGAGACGGAAATATTGACACGCCTTGGGCATCGTCTTGCCATTGTACGTCTTGCGTACAAGCTCTGCTACCTCAGGAGACCTAAACTCCAGAAAACCATAGCGATAACCACTTTTCTCAACAAAAATGCTAGCACTCATAACCTACAGACAACATATAACCAACATTAGACAGGAGATGAACATATTTGCCATAATGATTCTATTACTGTAATATTTGATGAACACTAACTATTTACTTGGCAGTCAAGAATTTAAGAGTTTGATAATCTGAACTTCTTGACACATATGATGATAGTGAGACATGAGTTCTATTGGCTCTGATGAATGATGGTAGAAAAAGGTTAAATCTTGGATGTATTTCTATACCCATATAATTGAACTATCTGATTCTTCCAACTTTTATGTATATCTATGAACCCAAAACAGAATGCAAATGCAAATGATCTTGATCAAGTGCATGAATTAAAGAAAATTACAATAGCTAGTGAAAAGAAAATCCCCACAATTACAAGGCCATACCCCCCTTTTCTTCTCAGTTACGGTAGCAAATAAACCAGAATCACATTTATGGGTCCTTTTCATTTCTTGTTCTTGGCAATGGGTATAGTTTAATTTCAGAGAAAAAGCAAATGAAGCAGCATAGAAAAGAAGAAAGCAAAGCTTACCTCTCCCGGAAACTCTGGGAAGCACTCGTCCCGCAAGTAGGGCTTGTCCATCCAGGCCTGCAAATCAGCGATGTGGAGAGACAGGGAACGGCGGTCTGCCATTTCCAACGAGGACGAATCGACTTCACACACTTTGAACCCAGATACTGATCTTTGATCTTCATGGGTTAATTCCTTAAGCTCTGTTAGTTCCTTGAAGTCTTCAACAGATGAAGCTACTGGATCAGATTCATCATTTGCTGCATACCACAAACCCACAGGCATGTACCATAAGCAATATATTAAGGTTAGTTGAAGCAAATACACAAGATATGATTGTGATATGATAGAACTCACATTTTCTCATGGTCAGTGTAAGTAAGCTATTCTGCAGAATGAAGTCATCATTCATGTGAAGCAATGCTTTATCGGCACTCGATCTGAAAATTTAGACACCACAAAATATGAGTATTTAAGAGAAGAGGGGGAAAATGATCAACTAAACTGTGCATGAGTAACAATTACCTATCAACAAACTGAATCAGAGCACATCCCCTTATGGTGACTTTAGAAACCTCACCATAGGGGGAAAATTTCCGTAGCAAGAAACCTTCGGTAACATCCTTTTCCAAGTTTTGAATGTAAATCTATACTCAAAATCAAAGAGTTACTATCATGCAGCGAGAAATGTATAGAAAATTAGATGAATAAACTACTTACTGTTGAACCATTTGGATGTGTATCGTCTGGATGGGTACTTGGGTAGGCAGCTGCAAATGAGAAACAAATAAGAACAACTTTCCAACAGCAGTTCCAGAATCAATATCACAAACAATCAAGCAAAAGTTCCCAACAGCAGTTATATAAGTTAGTCAAATAAGCAGTTATATAAACTAGTCAAATAAGAAAAAGTGTCGAACAGCGTCATATAACTTAGCAAATTCAAAATATAGTCCAACACTTTTCAATTTCTTAACACATTGTAACTTCTCTCATTATGCCAGAAGAAGCGGTGGCAAGAAGCACCCCCTGTACTTCTTCTTCCAACTCTGTTTATCTGTAATCCTAATTTTTCAAATGAGCTTTTAAACAGCATATGGACAGTTTCTAAATAACAGAACACTGTCTGATTAATAAGTTTTCTAGTGAAAGAATAATATAGTTCCAGTACAGTAATTTATGTTTTGTGACTGTTTGATGCACAAATTACACATACTTCTACTACAAAACATCAGCATGCACTAGTAACTAGGACACATACCTCTCTGGTACTCAGCAGCTGTATCTTTATAGAAGAAATGATGCGGTTTGCCGTCTTCTGTCCTCCTAAAACATTGACTGGCCATATGAATTGATGCTAGATGCCTTTCATGCTCTTTTGCAAATGTAATAACACCATACAACCCCTGGGATTCACTGGTGTGAACTTCAGCATCCTTAACTGAAGGGTAATGGGTTCTAAAGTGCTGCTGCAGTTCTTCAGCAGTAACATCCTTCGGCAGATCCCCAGCAACTACAAGCTTGTAATTCCCTGGGTACACAGCAGAAAATGAACTAATGAGCATTCATTGTTCTAGTTTTATGATTGGTTGCCATACCAAAATTTTCTATTTCTGCATAAAGCAACTAATCATGAGAACTAACCATCAACATATAGATTATTATGGTTATGAATCAAAAGATAACATCAGAAATGACTAACAATGGTGAAAACTAACACAGGCCTCTTTGAACTTTTGCATGCGATATGAATTACTTGCTGCTTATACCAAATGAGAATTACTAATATGATTAAGTAACTTAATGTTATACATCCTCCGCATCTAAAAAGTGACTGACAAGATGGTATGAAAGATTTTTTAACTAATTTTTATCCACCTCTAAATCACTGAACCAATTTTCAGAAGATGGAACTTTTCTTTATGTAACAGTGACTGTAGTAGTCACAAAGATGACAAAGTAGTGAAAGTCCCATCATTTTGGAGAGAAAGAAAGGAAACACCAGCTAATAAGGCTTCTTTGCCCAAGCTGAGAGTTTCTTTTGAGTGTTAAAGAAGAAAATAATAGAGAACAGCAAACTGTAGCCTATTTCAGAGACTTCGAAATAGTTGGTTACAAATCATCTTGACAGCTGAAAGCTAATGATACTAAGATATGAATCTTTCTTTATCTAAAAAAGCTGCAATATATGGCTCCTAAACCTATTCCCACCCTTCAAATCAAATAATTCCATGCACCAAAAGGTATTACAACGGAACAAAAAATAAAGCAGAAAATGGCATCAGACAAAAAATAAAGGTATTACTAAATTCACAATTAGTAATGAAATAGATAATCACACCACAAAAAAAGTAGACAATTCAAATTGTGTACAGGAAACTAAACAGGTTAAGTACACCTAATCTCGCAGAAGGAATACAATGAAATCCTGGTACATTAAAAGCAACGTTCCGATAGCACTTTAGCACAAATTACATAGTGGCGGTTACACTTTAAAGTTTAAACAGATGCAGATGGATGTTCCAAAGAGGCAACAAGGCAAAATTTTGTATAAGTGAACTAGTAGATTTTAGCATATGAGGCAGATTTGTTCTATTTTCGCAGACCACAAAGAAAATGTGATTTACGCTCTGACCTCAAGATAAAGCTGAAACTTAAAAGCAGACATAGGCCACAAGTTTGGGACCAAACTCTATCCTATCCAGAAACAGAGACCATTATGGATTAGATCCACAAAGACAAAACATAATGGTTTATCAGGATTAACATCGCTCTAGAATTAACAGACATATGTAAAATTTTGGAAAATAGAGTAAGACTAAAATCACGTACTGATACTGATACCTGATTGGTACTGATACCTCTTAGATATAAGAAACTGGAAAGGCTTCCATATAAAACATGACTGGCACTAATATTCTACATGTAACATCCTTCTTGACAAGCATATGTATATCTTACAACTGCAAATTTAAATATGCAATACCAGATAGGGAAAAATGTACCTCCTTGAGAAGCATCCGTAGTTTGCAATGCCCTCATGGGCCTGCTCCAATTGAGACGGAAATGTTGACACGCCTTGGGCATCTGCTTGCCATTGTATGTCTCCAGAACAAGCTTCGCTACCTTGTGAGACCTAAACTCCAGAAAACCATAGCAGTAACCCGATTTCTTAACAATAAATTTTGCACTCACAATCTGCAAACAACATATAACCAAAATTAGACAGGAGATGAACATATTTGCCATAAGGATTCTATTACTGTAATATTTGGTGAACACTAACTATTTACTTGGCAGTCAAGAATTAAAAAATAAAAAATGAAAGAATTCAAGTGTTGATAATCTGAAAGTCTTGACACATGAGTTTTCTATTGGTTCTGATGAATGATAGTAGAGAAAGGTTGAATCTTGGATGTATTTCTATACCCATATGATTCTTCCAAGTTTTATGTATATCTATAAACCCAAAACAGAATGCAAATGCAAATGATCTTGATCAGTAGTGAATGAATTAAAGAAACTACCATTTCATCTCATATATATATATATAGATTCCAGTCCAAGTATCCCCACAATTACAAGGCTATACCCATAATTACGCAGAAACAGAAAAACAAAAACCCTCTGCACCCAAAATCACATTTTCATGGGTTTCTTGTTCTTGGAGATGGGTATAGTTGAATTCGAAAGAACAAGAAATGAAGCATGGAAATGACGAAAGCAGAGCTACGTACCTCTCCCTTAAGCTCTGGGAAGCAGTCATTAACGAAGTACGCCTGGTCCATCCACGCCTGCAAATCGGCGATGTGGAGAGACCGTTCCTGGAGGGCTGACATTCCCGACGACGAACCGCCATTGATGGTCAAAGAAAGCTTCTAACTTCTTGGAGCAATGAAAAATGGGAAACAAACAACAAACTGGTTCGAGGAATTGTGAACAAAGCGCGAGAGCTGTCCAGTCTTAACTAACTACAAATGGGCTTTTAAAAATTAAAACTAATCGCCGCCTCTTTTAAAAAAAAATTAAAAAAAAACAACTAATCTGGTTTCTCTCTCTAGTTTTTACTCTTTAGAGAGCGATGCTCTCGTATAGGCATTCTCGTCCTTTTACTTCTTTCCGAATAACCCGTAGGATCGAGTTGCGGGCAATGAAATTTAACAGTGCAGATTTCATGTAATCCAAAATAACTTCTATTTTTAAATACTTTCTGAACTATACTCACAGCTAGACTGACTCCCGAAGGTGATTTGACTCATTTAAGACAAAATTCAGTGAAAATGTTTTTTTTTTTTTTAATACAGTTTTGATACAACTTGACGGGGCCTTGAGGGCAATTTGGTACAAAATTGAGTAAAAAATTGTTTTTTATTTTATTTTATAAGAAATCACTTTTAAATTAAATATGAGTTCCAAGAGGGAAACCATTGTTTACAACATCAAAGAGAAACAAAAATAAAACCATCAAGTCCACACTCAACACTGCAGTGGGTTCTAATCTCAGGAATGCGCTGCACGCGCCTAGCTTTTGGTTGAGTTTTAGTCGAGGTCCTCTCGTCCGGCGGCACTCCACGTCGGTGGGGCTTGCCTCGTCGTCGCTGTGAGGCTGCCGGACGGGTGATGATGGTCTAGGGTTCTTTGGCTTCGTAGATCTGCAGTGGCTCGATGTCTGATTGTTGGACCTGATCTTGCTTGGTTTGAAGCTTCTCTATGGTTGGGGGAGTCGTGGGGTCTGCTTCAAGGGGCAGCGATGGCGGGTGTTTGGGTCGAGACAACGGCGGCAACGCAACTTCATCATTGAGATGCAGCTGGCGCTCTAGGGGTACAGGTGATTCTTTTCATTTTGAATCAAGTCTAGTGCTTTTCGGGTTCGGTGGTGTCCTCAAGGTGGTGGCGTTGTGGTGTGGCTGGTGGTCCTTGAAGTGGGCGGCGACGATATGGAGCAGTCGCAGCTGTGGCTCGCTGGTGGCGTACATCATCCTCAACACAGGAAGGTGGAGGCGTAACAAGGATGGGTCAATGATTAGGGCCTAGGGTTTCTATTTTTTCTTTGGGCCAATTGGGACATTCAATAGTTAGCTTTCCTTCCTTTTTTTAAGGAACTCTAGGTTAGTAATTTTCTTACTTTCAATAATTCCCTACTTATCTAGGGAACTACGCACCTCTATGTCTTTAGCGAATCCTTCAGAGTAGTACCGATGGAGGAATCAAGCTATCTTGATGTATTTAATGTCAAATGAGTGACCTAGATATATGTACCACTGTGGGTACTAACACATCTTCTTATCTATCTATAGATGGCAGCGGAAGGATATGTAAGGTCATTCTGGCTTTTGATCAATATATTGGTTTCTGCCTTCTTTCAAAAAAATACAACATCAAAGAGAAGGCTAGGGTTCTTATTGCTACACTAAGGATACAATTGATTCATTAAAGACCATTACAAGAGAGGAATGTCCTAAGTTTGCTGGAGTATCTGCCACAAAATTTGCTTTTCTGTAGATATCAGTAAACAAGATTGAATCAAACTTTGCAGCAAGATGTCCAATGTCTTGTACAATCTTTGTCAATCTCCATGGTGTACTTTGAAGTGATCATTTACAAAATCAATGACGAGCTTAGAGTCCCCTCCACAAGAAGCTTTCTAGTACCTTTTTGTTGATCACAAATCAAGTCGTCTATGAGGGCAGTGGCTTCCGCAATAGGTACAGTTGAACTCCCAATTTTCCTTGCACCAGTAATGACAGGCTGACCATAACAGCCTTTAATAATGAAACCCCTAGCCGTCGAGTTTCCATTTACCGAACCATCAAAGTTCATTTTGTAAACATCTCTAGGAGGAGGAAACCAGTTAATAGTGGTACTTTGGTTTTGTATATTGCCTCCTCCTACAGATATGTTCAGATTATAATTTGAAGTGTTCCTTAAGGTATTGGCTGCAGCGTAAACTAAAGCACTTGGGTCATTCGTACTTTGTCTGGAGACAACCTCATTTCTTGCTTTCCAGATATGCCAAAAACGGGTTAGTAACTTGGCTTAAAAAATATTGTCACAGGGTTGTTTAATAAATAGTTCATTTAGAACTCTTAGATATCCTTCAGTCCAATCAATTGGTGCGGAGATACTTGCGTGATGCCAAACCTCCTTGGTGAAAGGACAATAACCAAATGTGTTTTGGTAAAACAAATTTGATAACTTAATCAGCCCGTGAGGATGATTTGAGGCAAAATTGAGTGAAAATGTGTTTTGTTTATACATTTTGGATACAACTTGACTAAGCCCCAAGCGTGATTTGGGACAACATCAAATGAAAATGTGTTTTGTTAAAACAACTTTCATACAACTGGATTGGATCTCGAGGGTGATTTAGGACAAAATTAAGTGAAAACGTGTTTTGTTGATACAGTTTTGATACAGCTTGACTAAGCTTAGAATGTGATTTGAAACACAATTGAGTAAAAATATTTTTTGTTGGTGCAACTTTGATACACCATTGATACAGCTTCACGAGGCCCCAATGGTAATTTGAGACAAAATTAAGTGAAAATGTGTTTTTTGATACAACTTGACGCGGCGGACACAAAACTCGAGAGTGATTTGGAACAAATTAACTTGAGTGTTTATTTTTATTGATACAACCATTTGTTATAAGGAAGATGGTATTTAGGTAAGTAAATTTTTTTAAAGGGAATGAAGAGTTTAAAAAGAAATAAAAAATAGAGAGAAGGCTTATATAAGGAACGATTTTAAATTCTATCGGAAGATTTAAATAAACAAATCTAAACACATTGGAACAAATCCATGTTCATAGTTTTAAAACTTGATTTGAACACTACACCTCTTCAACCAAAAAGGAAAAAAAGAAAAAAAAAGGAAGTGTAATACCTCATGTTCTAAGGTTCATATTTACCACGGAAAATTTGAGTTATTAGTCAGCGATTCCTTATTCTACAAAAGGAAGCATCGAATAACAAGAGTTCTATGTCATCAAAAAAAAAAAAAAAAAACAAGAGACTCAGAATTCCACATCATCATCAAGTAAAGTCCGAGCCTAGACCCAAAATTATAGCTGAACTGCTAAGTGTAGTTAAAATAGCAGCATAAAGTCATTTATAAGCCAGATCTCTGGTATATTAATTTAGTGACATATATTTCTTAACTTCAGTAAATAAAACTTAGGGTCAATTACTATTTACTTCATGAACTTTCAAGGAAAAAACAGTTCAGTTCCTGCCTTTTCAATTTTACACGTTTACTCCCTCATCTCTCAATTTTGAACCAATAGGTCCATTCCATGAAAAAACTCTATTAAAATGTTTATTATACCATCAGTTCATATTTTTTCTTTTTCTTAATTTATTTTTTTTTATCTTTTTTTTTTCCTTTTCTGTTTATCTCTTCTTCTTCCACCTCTCTTCTCCTTCAACACCAAAATTTCTAAAGCGACCAAATCAATCCGAAACACAAAACCTCTCTTCATCTGCTCAATCAAAAAAAGGAAAAACAAAACAAAACAAAAGAGAAAAAATCTTTTCAAAAAAAATTAATTAATTAATTAAAAAATTTGAGGGTAGAATAACAAATTGGACCTATTGGTCCAAAATTGAAAGATGAAGAAGTAAACGTGTGAAATTGAAAATGTATGGACTGAACTGTTTTTTCCCTAAAAGTTCAGGGAGTAAATAGTATTTAACCCTAAAACTTAAAAGGATGATGTCTGAAACTATTCTTAAATAAAAGTAGCATGACATCAGGAAATTACTTAATTAACTAAATCATCATTGTCATTCAACATTCAATGGATTTTGTTAGAATTCTAAACCCTAGCAGAGTAGACGGGCAAGAAATGTAAAGCTAGAGAGAAAAGAGTAATTAATAAAGCAAATTCTTTCATAGATGATTTCTTCAGCAACCAAAACGTTTCCTAAGTAGTAGACAACTAAGTGTAAGCTGCGCACTGGACACTTATCGATAAAAGAGGTAACTTAATACAATTTATTCATAACGTACCCTAATGTTCTTCTAATAATGCATCAAAACGGTGTGTTTCACTTTTGCAGATTTTCACTTTTGCAGAAGGTGCAATCCAATGCAAGGATTCCATCAAGTCGAAATAATCTCTACTCGCTTTTGTTGGTGGACTTGGCATCATCACCTCCAGAGTGCAAATTTTAGGCAACGGTGAAGAGAATTCCTTCCTAAAATGATTAGGAATTATGAGAGCCTTCAGATCTTGATTATAGAGGGATATTTTCTTGCAGCACCCAAATTCTTTGAGACAACCAATCAATGTAGGAAAATGTGAAGAGTAATGCACGAACCAATTTTTGAACAAAAGTTCCCGAACTGCAATCTTGGCCCTCTGACATCCTTTAACAGAAAATTCAGCCTTCAAAGTTCCAAGAAAATCAAAAAGATGGAGATTTTGGACATTGATTGTGGCTTTTAGTGCACGATGACATCCGTTTAAAGAAAACTGCCCTAGGTCGTCAACACCAATTTTGATATTTTTTAAGTTGAAGGTATTATTCAAGATCACCTTTTCATGTGACGGAAGCGGAGAAGCAAAAGTAAAAGATTCAAGGTTCTTAGCTTCATCAACTTGAAGAACTTGTAGCCGTTCGCAATCCATAACTTCCAAGGACTTGAGATTTAAACTTGAAACTTGACACTTGAAGTTTTCAAAACAACATTCAGTTATTGACAAATACTCGATGGAAGGGCACTCCAATAATAAGGAGGGGAGAGCTTCGTCAGCAAACCATGAAATTGCGAAGGACAAGGTTTTCAAAGAGGGAAGAAGGCGCTCGTCACTTTGAACGTTTGCACTAATGTTTGCAATTCTCGTGTCCTCCAGATTTAGACTAGTTAGGAATTTTGCATTAGCAAATAATGTCACCCAAGATAAATGGTAGGAGTCGTAGAGGTTGTAACTTCCCGTAAAAATGTTGCCATTTTTCAACTTGAAGGATTTATTCATGATCACATTTTCACATAGTGAATATGGTGCTGACTCCGAGAAAAAAGTAAAAGATTCAAGATTGTTAGTCTCATCATGAACTTGAAGCACCTGAAGCTGAAAGCAAAACTTCAGTTTCAGGAACTCGAGACTTGAACTTGAAACACGACACGTGAAGTCTCCAAATGTGCAGCCGGTCAGTGACAAATACTTGATGGAAGGGCACTCCAATAGTAAGGAGAAGAAAGCTTTGTCATCAAACCACACACATTCGAAGGACATGGTTTTTAAGGAGGGAAGAAGGTACTTCTCATCCCTTTGAAGTTTTGCACTTTGGATGTCTGCCATCCTAACATACTCCAGATTTAGACTAGTAAGAGATTGTGCATTATTAGCAAAGGATACCCAAGGTAAGCGATACAGTTTTTCGGCTTCCACCACTATTTCTCCATGGATAATAGTTATTTGTCGTGGGCTAATATCTAATTCTTTGAGACCTCTATTAATTGCACGTTCCAGCCACCTATCAATGACAGTAGCATCTCGACAGAAATAAAAATGTATATGAAGCCTTAGTGAATCTAGGACCTCTTTCTTCTCATATGTCTTATGATATTCTAGATACCCTTTCAAGAAGTTGATGAACTTCTTGTGTTGGCATAGGTTGGCAAAGGGACCATTGGGGTTGTGACGTCGAAAATCATCAGGCTCGTCGAAATTTAGTGCAGACGCTGAAGAAACTGGAGATTGCTTGGAAAGAAAGGTAGCCTGGACGGCAGCTTTAGTAGGAAGAAACCCAAGGATTTTGTCAATAACAAGGTCCGGTAAGTCATGAAGGTGAGGCATTTTGTGCGGTGATCCCAATACGTTGACGGCCATTAACGTTGTGGTTAGGTCGATGACCTTGATTCTGTTTCACTTTGCGGTCGCTGTGTGGTTTTTCTCCCTTCTGATCATTGTTGATGCCCTTAAATAGTCCTTGCTTGTTTTCATTTTTTTTTTCTTCTTTTGGTAGGAAACGGAATCATAGTTAGCAAAGATCTCCTAAATTACTCTGTACAAGCTAGGTTTTTACAAATGGTCGTTCCAATATATAATAGAAATCCTAGTTATAGAAGGACTGATTGTTGACAAAGGTTTATTAGCTAACTTAAGTCTTCTTTGCGGTGCTAACAAAAATGAAAAAGAAACAGAATTGATATGATTTTAACTATAGATTAATTAGATGCACAACCAGTGGCTCAATGACCATGAGATAGAAACTTACGTTATACTGGGATTTCCATTACAAATCTTGTTCAGGCCCGGAACTGAAATAGCACTTCTTCTTTCTTCTTTTCTATTGAAATCAGTAACAACTAATTAATTAACTAGAGCATCAACGTCAATTTCATTCATCGATGAGCCCCGAAGTATGAGTGCATGCATGACCTTTGCACAATACCAAAAATGGTGACTATTCTTGTAATAAGATGATGTATTAGCTGATCAAGATGAATTTAAAAGTAGAGTTCGCCTTTTGAATTTAAAAGTACGTAGATGATGTATTAACAATATTGTTCATTCCATCTATCTGTTTTGATTCAACCATACTTCCATAAACGTCTTTGCCTGATGTATGAAACAGAACATTAACTTTTATTCAACAAAATCATTGCCATTGGTAATAGCAAGGAACACAATGCAATGATAGAGATTTTATTACCATTAGCAACCCTACGCATTTCAAAACTATTAATTGCTGGAGCTTCCTCCAAACAAAACAAAGATTCCACTACTATTCTCTCACACATGTCATAACATATAGTTTCTAACTTTCTATTTTAATACATTTTTACCATTTTAATCTCTCTCATCCCCAAATCTATTTTAACCTTTCCAGTTCGTCAGATTTCGGCATCGAATTGAACCTTGCATCGGATGTCGGTAACATGGGTGGCTCGTCGTCATTGTAAACTCTCAACGCCGTGACGTAACAGGTTCTTGGCTATCAGGGGTTGGTCTAACTTGTTTCCGGCATCAAAAGTGTATCAAAGTTATATAACACTACTAGCAAAACGGGCAACTCACACAGATTTAAATCTGTGTGAGATACTACCATTTCACACGGATGTCAGTGTGTAAAAGGCTTTACCTACGGTGCAAGCACGGAATTATTTTCGGTTGCCTTCGGAGGGGGCGCTAATGCTCTATTCACACGGTTTTGGAAGTCCGTGTGAAATTTTAAGTGGGTCCCACTTGTCTTCCAACATGCATAGTAGAATTTTATGTAATCCGTGTGAGATAAAAATAATATTTTAATATCTTGTTCAGTGTGAAATACCTTCTTAACACACAGATATCTGTGTGAAATAACTTCTTAACTCACACAGATATCTGTGTGAAAATATGAATACCATTTAAAAAAAAAACTGTTAATTAACAAATACAAATATATACAATTGCATTTAATTTTTCCCAACAAAAATAAACTCATCCACAGTAACTCACAATAAAGTAAACTTTACATTCCCAACCGGTCATCATTGTTTTAAGCTATATATCATTGAGAAAGTGACCAATATATACAAACTGGCCATGCCAGCAAGATCTTTTTTTTACATTTCTTGGCATACAAAAAGGACATCTACTTCATACCTTAAACAAATTCTTGGCGTACAAAAAACAAGGATGTTTTCTAGAATACAGTGTTGTTCAAGGGGGAACATGACTAAGATTTCCCCCCTTTTAACAACAAAATCCTTGGCCAAGAATATAGTTTTGATGGAGCTTTGAGGATTAACTCAAAGTAGACAAAAACAAAACCATCAAAGTCAGGAAATAACATCTACATAAGGTAAAACTAACCAGCTTACTTCTGCTGCGATATACACTATCAGTGATGGCTGGGGTTGGGATCACGGGTCTACTACCTCCATAATGTCTCAAGAGTGTCACTCATCACGCATGAGTAAGTTGTCATCTAGGAACACAACTTGTGAGATTAATACATTAATTTCTTGAGCAACAACAATAAAACTTCCAAGACACCAAATTAACAAGTCTACAACTATTTCAATAATAAAAACAAAACCGTGCCATGAACTACAAAATGACATACCAGTTTCTCTCTTCAATAAGCTCACCAAAGTTAAACTACGTGTGTGTGCACACCCACGCACGTGTGTGTCTATGTCTCTGTGTTTGAGCGATTTTATGTTTGAAATCTTGCACTTTCACAGTTCAACAGAAAATTAAGAATAAGACATCTATAGAAATTTCTCACAATCTACACTCGCAAAAGACTACTGGTTTATGTCAGAGCATAGTCTTTATATGAAAAATACAGTAGAAGGGCAAAATTGCTATTTTAGGTGCACACTTATCATGAACTTAAACCATCAAAGATTGCTTGATTAACAAATCTGACTATATATTCAAGAAAAATGAAAAGAAAATCTTAATGACAACCGCAGCAACTATAGTGCTACAACTTTAAACACAAAAAATGCCCCAAAAAAGTGCCCAAGTACATACAAACAACTATGACTATAAGTCAGTTAAACACAAGGGAGAAGTAGCACACCAGTCTCAGAAGAAAAGGGTCTGATCCACATTTGCCTGATACGCTCTGGCTGAATAAAGCTTCCAACATCCCTGCACAGCAAAGCCATGAGAACTTAACAAGATAAACGGTAAAGAATCACATTAATTTACTCATCTTTCACTAAAAATGGTTTCATGTAAATCGATTCAATTTGATTCAGACCAAGGTTAAAATAAAAAATAAAAAATGAAGGAGGCAGATTGTTGCATACATATATAGGTGGGAGAACCTAATACGGAATCAAATAGTTCAATCCTCACTCGGTGAAGAAAGTGATCGAAACTCTGGTTCATAACAAATGCACTAGAAATTTCTAACAGATGCAGCAGAAATCAAGTCACTAACCTTGTGGATAATTCACCATTCAGATTCAACTAAAATACACCATTCTAAATCACCATAACTTGGAAAAACAAACTGGTATTCTATACATCCACACATCTCACTTCATCAAATTAAAATGCAATCAAACCAAAACAAAAAATACAAACTTGCGGACCCAGAATATTCAAGTAATAAAAACACTTACTTCCATTGTAGTGGTGAACTCTAACCTTGGCAAGCATCGCGTAGTACTCGATCCCCGACTTTCTCAGAGGAGGGCCATTGTTCGAGATTATAATCAGCTTCCCTGCAATTCACCCGCAAAAAAAAAAATCAAATCCCACATCGAAGATTCAAAACCCAAATCACATAAATGACAAAGATTGAAAATTTGGGTCAAAGAATCAGAGAGAGATGCTATCTTTGGAGCTACGAAGAGTGTCGATGACGATCTTGTAGCCCAGAGTGTACTTGCCACTCTTCATGACAAGAGCGAGCCTGTTGTTGATAGACTCATGGGTCTTCTTGGTTTTCTTCACAGCCACCATGGTTGAATCTAGATCTCTGTTTTCTTCTTCTTCCTGTGCCGCTGAGACCTAGAAACAAGCTTTTGGAGGCACCTGACTGGGTTTTGGTATTAATATAAGAGCGTGAGCGGGTTAGGTTTTAGGGTATGGCGGACAGAAAATCAAACACTGGTGCGGTCAAGTGCCGGCCGGAGAAGGAGGCGGAGAAGGAAGAGGAGGTCGGGTGCTGGTCAGGTGAAAGGGTTGTTGCAGAGGAGAGAGAGAGAGGACATACGCTGACGGCGGTCAGAGAAAAAGCTCGTGGTTAGGTCGGAGAATGAGCTCCAGGCGGCTCTCCGAGCTGAGGTCGAGGGCGCGGGTCACGCTGGAGAACAAGCTGAGGTCGGGAACGCGAAGGAGGCGGTTAAAAGAACTTAATGTGGGAGTTTATCAATTAGCTAGGGTTCGAATATTGTCATTCTAATTTTCACACGGAAGTCCGTATGAAAATTATATTCTCACACGGATATCAGTATGTTCATTATACACTGATATATGTGTGATGCTCATTTCACACAGACATCTGTATGAAATTGTATTAGTTACTGAAGACCGTAGTTGTATAATACATATAAGAATATAAAAAATTCATGTTTAAATAATGAAATACCTGATTCACACTGAAATCTGTGTGAACTGATTTCCCCACGGACAACCGTGTGAAAGTATCTTAGCTTTCACACCGATATCTGTGTGAATTGTTATTTCACACGGATGTCTGTTGCTATTGGTATGACAGAAACTCATGTGGGTCCAACTCAACTAATTTCATACGGATATCTGTATGTAATTATCTTTCACACGGATATCCGTAGCTATAGAAAATCTGTGTGATTAAAATCTGTGTGAGTTGCCCGTTTTGCTAGTAGTGTAAAATAGGTATCAGCTATAAAATGTGTATCAGAAAAATACATTTTCTCTCAATTTTGTACAAAGTCACTATCGGGACTCGAGCTTGCCACATCATGCTGTATCAAGTGAGTTCGGACAAAATTGAGTAACAATGTATTTTTCTGGCGATGACGAGCCACCCATTGCTATATTTAGAGACATATATTTCTTAACTTCAATAAATAAAAAGATGATGTCTGAAACTATTTTTAACTAAGTGCTTTTGAGAGAGTACTTCTAGCATGACAATAGGAAAGCTGAGAATTAACTAAATCATCATTCTCATTCAACATTTACTGGATTTTGTTAGGGTTGTAAAGTTGTAAACCCTAACAGAGTAGATGGATAAGAAATGTAAAGCTAGAGAGAAAAGAGTAATAAAGCAAATTCTTTCATAGATGATATCTTGAACAACCAAAACGTTCCGATCCCTAAATAGCAAACAACTAAGTGTCGATGAAACTAGAGGTGACTTAATACAAAACATATGGGAATAAACCCTAATATTCTCCTAATAATGCATCAATACGATGCGTTTCACTTCTGCAGATTTCCACTTCTGCAGAAGGTGCAATCCAATGCAAGGAGTCCATCAAGTCGAAATAATCTCTACTCGCTTCTGTTGGTGGATTTGGCATCCTCACCTCCAGAATGCAAATCTTAGGCAATGGTGAAGAGAATTCCTTCCTAAAAAAATTAGGAATGATGAGAGCCTTCAGATCTTGATTATAGAGGGATATTTTCTTGTATCTCCTAAATTCTTTGAGACAACCAATCAATGTAGGAAAATGTGAAGAGTAATGTACGAACCAATTTTTGAACCAAAGTTCTCGAACTGCAATCTTGGCCCACTGACATCCTTCAACAGAAAATGCATCCTTCAGAGTCCCAAGAAAATCGAAAAGATAGAGATTTTGGACATCGATTGTGCCTTTTAGTGTACGATGGTATCCGTTTAAAGAAAATTCCCATAGGTCATCAACACAAATGGTGATATTTTTCAAGTTGAAGGTATTATTCAAGATCACCTTTTCACATTTTGAATTTGGTGGTAGCGGAGAAACAAATGTAAAAGATTCAAGGTTCTTAGCTTCATCATCAACTTGAACAAATTGTAGCCGCTTGCAATACTTAACTTGCAAGGACTTGAGAGTTGAACTTGAAACACGACACGTGAAGTCTCCAAAGCGGCATTCAATCAGTGACAAATACTTGATGGAAGGGCACTCCAATAGTAAGGAGAAGAGAGCTTTGTCATCAAACCACACACATTCGAAGGACATGGTTTTTAAGGAGGGAAGAAGGTACTTTTCATCCCTTTTAAATTTTGCACTTTGAATGTCCGCTATACTAACATACTCCAGATTTAGACTAGTAAGAGACTCTGCATTATTAGCAAAGGATACCCAAGGTAAGCGATATATATTTTCAGCTTTCACCACCATTGGTCGAGGGCTAATATCTAATTCTTTGAGACCTCTATTAATTGCACGTTCCAACCACCTATCAATGATAGTAGCATCTCCACACATACATAACCTCATGTGAAGCCTTAGTGCATCTAGGACCTCTTTCTTCTCATATTTCTCATGATATTCTAAATAACCTTTCAAGAAGTTGATGAACTTGTTGTGTAGCAGCTGTAGCTGTCGGTAGGCAACCCGGCGGCCCCGGCCATTGAGGTTGTGACGTCGAAAATCATCAGCCTCGTCGAAATTTAGTGCAGACGCTGAAGAAACTGCAGATTGCTCGGAAAGAAAGGTAGCCTGGACGGCAGCTTTAGTAGGAAGGAACCCAAGGATTTTGTCAATAACAAGGTCTGGTAAGTCGTGAAGGTGAGGCATTTTGTGAGGTGATCCCAATACGTTGACGGCCATTAACGTTGTGGTTAGGTCGATGATCTTGATTCTGCTTCACTGAGACGTAGTTTTTCTCCCTTCTGATCGATTTTGAATTGTTGATGCCCTTAAATAGTCTTCTTTTCATTTTTCTTTTTCTTTTGGTAGGAAACGGAATAATAGTTAGAAAAGGTCTCCTAAATTACTCTGTACAAGGTAGGTTTCACAAATAGACGTCGTTGCAATAATAGAAATCCTAGTTGTAGAAGGACTCATTGTTGAAAAGGGTTTATTAGATGCACAACCAGTGGCTCGATCAATGACCATGAGATAGAAACTTGCGTTATACTGGGATTTGTAATGGAAAGAAATCTTGTTCAGAAATCGCACTTCTTCTTTCTTCTTTTTTCATTGAAATCAGTAACAACTAACAACTAAGGAAAATGATTATAAGCCTCAATGAAGCCTAAGATTTGTGGCATCAATCCAAGATATCATGTTATGTCACATACACACATCACCTATTTGCCAAATCATGTCATATATTTTTTAAGAAAAAAGATCATCTTATTCTTCCAATATCTAATGGCTCTAAATTATTTTGACTTTTTTCTAAAAAACAAATGTTTCTTTTTTTCTTTTCATTACATTCAAACTTAGATTTAGACAACAATTTTTTTCTTCAATCAAGAATAGAAAAAATATCATGTAATTCAGTCAATAGATTTGCACATACATTAATCAATAGATTTGCATAACACATGTATATGAATTCGACGTTTGTTGGGTTTCTGCAAATTTTGAAAATATATATTCTTTTGTTTCTTTTATTCTCTTTCTATAGCTAGGGTTTAAACGTTAGGCATGAGTTTATCATTTTTTTTTTGGGTGGTTCTAGTTAGACCTCCAAATTTGCTATTTGTACCTCCCATGCTTAGTATACCTCTAATTTACTTTTTAGAATACTTGAAAAGATAAGTAGACCTCCTTATTTTTACCAAAATGCCCTTGAACATGAAATACAATAATCTGTTACTCTACTTTTTATCTCTATCTTCAACCATGAGAAGAAGAATGAATCAAAATTACATGATATTGATCTCTTATGAGTAGGTTTGTCCTCCACCAAAATTAATCAAAGAGTTGGTTCTCGATCTTGATATGTTGTTGGAATCCCTTTGAATTTGCTAAAAGAAGGATTTCAAGGGTTTTGGATTAGAAGATTGAGTAATAAATATAGAAAATTACACAGTAGCACCAGACCAAAGATATAAACACATAAAACTCACCTTCAAATAGTTTTATACAAATAATGACACAATCCCAGACCCAAAACCTAATAAAACAGGCTTGGCTTAGAATGTTAATGGAAAATGACCAAATTGCTTAGTTTTCATCACAATTTACGTGCATGCCACTGACATAATATTCAACAACCAAAAAATCTCAAAATGCAAAATGCAATCAGAAACCCTAAAATCTCCACCGACGGATCCAACGCAGTAGCAACATAAGGTTTTCTTCAATTTCGACAGATCCAACCCAATTTCTCTCTCCCTCTCACCTCTTATCGATCTAATCCCTCGATCCCACACAGGCACAATTCGATTCGCCATTGTCGCCTGAGATTCAAACCAGATTTGATTCGGTTTGGGATTTTGGATGTGATCCGTGTGAAATCAGAGACAAATGGCTTACCTTAGGAGAGCGGATTTGGACGGAGATGGTAGGATCAGCAGAGCTGAGGCCGTCGCTTCCTTTTAGGGCACCAATTTGCCCAAACTAGTTCTTGCTCAGGTTCGTCATCCTTTGGCTTTAATCTTCGAATTTGATTTGTTTCTCAACATCTGGTATTGTGGATTATTGAGCTTGAATATCGGAATATCATAGTTGATAGTGAGTAGGGAAACTTAGAATTCTGTCTGTCATTTTCGAAGCAACTTCACAGTCACTGGCTTGGAAAAATTGGAGTAAATGCTTGGTTTGGATTAGTTTGTTATATACATTACCGCATTAACGACGTGAAAGAGTTGGAGGAATTTTGATGTTGCTGTGTGTTTGTGCTTATTTGGAGCTGTTACCACTGAGTCTATTGTTTCCTTTGCAATTCAAAACTTTGTCTGGTACTGAGAGTTTGAGTAGCTCATGATTTTACATGGCTTGGTTTAGTACATTGTATGAGACAGATTGGAAAAATATAACAGAGATAATTTTTTATATGAGCTAGTCTCAGTTCGACTCTGTTTTGGTGCGTGTTTCTGCATTATGTCTGGAACATCATGATCTTGTGCTTTCAATATTTGACTATTTGAACGACCATTGACATTAATGTTGTTATGGAAAGATTGTTCCAAATGCAATATAGTTCTTACATGGCTCCAAGTATACCACGTAAGCTATGTGAGCTTCTATCTCAGTTTCTATAAAATTTCATTACTTTCTGTACGTCTTTGGTTATCAATTAATGCGGTGCTTTTTCCAAAGAAGCTAGGATATGGTATATCTAGAAGGTGAAACCATGTGAATGTAATCAAGGTAGGTAAATAAAGTTCAAATAAGCAGATGTGTTTAAATAAGAACCATAAGTACTATATATCTAAGGTGCATTGCATACATATCTAAGGTGCATTGCATACATAATATGATTTGATCTGCTACTGTTTAAATTGAAATGATCTGCAACTTTATAGTTTATTGTTTATGTTAATGATTTGATATGCTACTATGTATAGGTGCAAAAGGGAGATGGAACAACAAAATCGGTGAGAAGAAAAGCTCCGGCATGTAGGAAAAAATTTCCAAGCACAAGAGTAAAGAGACAAAAGCAGAAAGAAGTGGAACAAGAAAGGGAAGAAGAGGAGGATGAAGAAGAGGAGGAAGAAGATGAGAAGGAACAAGATGAGGGAGAAGAGGACAATGAAGTAGAGGAGGAGGAAGTAGAAGAGAACAATGGAGCAAGAAACAAAGGCAAAGACCAGAAACAATCATATTGTCAATACAAGTGCAATATGATTATGAGTGCAGTAGCAGGATTAGACAATGTCGAGTGCAGTAGCAGAACACGAGTACAAGTGCAGTAGCATAACTGGAAGAGAATGAGTGCAGCAAGTGCAGTAGCAGGATTGGACGAGTGCAGTAGCAGTAGCAGGATTGGACGACTGCAGTAGCAGGATTAGGCGATGATGAGTAAAGTAGCAAAACACGAGTAGAAGTGCACTATCATAATTGGACGAGTATGAGTGCAACAAGAACTTGATGAGTATGAGTACAACAAGTGCAGTAGCAGGATTAGGCGATGACGAGTGCAGTAGCAGAACTGGACAAGTATGAGTGCAGTAGCAGGATTAGGCGATCACGAGTGCAGTAGCACAACACGAGTACGAGTGCAGTAGCACAACACCAGTACAAGTGCAGTAGCAGAACTAGACGAGTATGAGTGCAACGACTGCAGTTACACGATTGGACGAGTGCAGTAGCATAATTAGACAATGAGATGAGAGTAGTAAGAGAATGAGGTTTTTTGAAGTAACATAAAGGGATTATTCTCAAGAGTAAAAAAAAAGTAACATAAACGGATTGTTCTAAAAAAAAAAAAAAGTAACGTAAAATGATTATTCTCAAGAAAAAAAAGTAAGATAAAAGGATGATTCTAAAAAAAAAGAGGTAAAAGAATTAGAAGTCAAAAGAAGTAGTTAAGGGTAAAAAAGTAAATTAACCCATGGTATGTGGCAAGTGGAGAGCAGATTGTCTTTATTTGTAAGATTTAATCTTTGTAAAGGAATTAGAAGTGAAAAGAAGTAGTTAAGGGTAAAAAAGTAAATTAAATCGTGACATGTGGCAAGTGGATAACACATTGTCCTTATTTGTAAGATTTAATCCTTGTAAAGGAATTAGAAGTTAAAAGAAGTAGTTAAGGGTAAAAAAAAGTAAATTAAATCATGACATGTGGCAAGTGGAGAACACATTGTCCTTATTTGTAAGATTTAGTCCTTATATGTTTAATTCAATCTTTAATGGATATATTTGTTAAGTCATTTTTTGTCAATAACTTTTATGTAATTTGTTATAAATAAAAACCAAGTCACAACATAGTACTTGGACTCAGTTAATTACCGTGCATATTGAGTTCACAATGAGTGATGTCGCTTTTGGGAAGCGACCAATTTAACCCTGAAATGTCGTTAGTAGCATATAATAAGTAGGGATCGTTCTATTCCGGGGATTGAGGGTACACCTGTCATTGTCAAACAATTAAACAATTAAAATTAAAACAAAGTAAAATATTTACAAAAATATAACAAAATATATACATATTTACGAAAAAGGGGGGGGATTTTTTGGTTTTTGGTTTTCTAATTTCGAAATTAAATCTAAGCTAACAAAACAATTAAAATGCAAAAACATAAAAATGCAAATGAAATGCACGAACAAAGATCAAATCGGAATTTATAATCAAAGTTAACTCAAGTTCATCGTTGTTCATCATAGTCATGCAAGAGGAATTGATCATGTGAAACGTTCTAAGCAAACAATTTCCCATATTTTACTTTCAATGCTAATTAACCTAAGTGAAAGCACCTAAATTAATCCTATCAAACATGCATTCAAGCCCTAGAAAGCTAGTCAATCACACATGTTTAACGCAAGAAGTTCAAGGAAGGCTATCAATTCAAATGTGCAACTTAGTATGAAAAAGTTCACCTAATTGCAATCTCCTTTGATTAAATTTCGGTTTTTGTACAAAACCTTTACTACTTATTGATTCAAGAACACAAAACCAAAAAGTTGATTCATGTTCTCGAATTCGTAGCAACATTCACATAAAAACCCT
This sequence comes from Rosa lucieae, assembly GCA_024704745.1. Lineage (NCBI taxonomy): Eukaryota > Viridiplantae > Streptophyta > Magnoliopsida > Rosales > Rosaceae > Rosa > Rosa lucieae. The sequence continues at coordinate 61,289,101 of CM045495.1, read as the reverse complement.
AAATGTTTCGAACCATTCAAGATTATCATACAAACGATTTCTATCATGCAAATTCAATCAAACACTTACACAAAAGCAACCATAAATCACAATATATGAATCTGAAAATTAACAATTAATCATAAAATTTCAGAAATCAATATTCGTTCATACATATGTGTCAACTAAGGCAAACCAACGAAAATACAAACAAAGTTACAAGGATAATCGGATTACACCGTGATGAAGATGAGATGGATGAAGTGATGATGTGGTCTCTTGAATTTCGAAAGCAATCTTCAAGGTGGAGGGTGGATGGTGTTCACGGCTTGTCTTCTTCTTCCTTGGCCTTGCTTGCACTTCGTGGTTGCCCTAGAGGATGGAGAGGAGCACGGCTAGGCTATAGAGTTTTCTGATTTTTTTCTAAAGTGTATGAACGCAAAAGTGGGAACTCCAAAACGTTGAGAGAAGAGATGAATATATAGGGGACGGCCCCTAGGTCTTCATGCCGTCCAAAACCCTAGAAAAGCTCACGGCTATTGCTTGCTTCCTCCACATAATTTCCTCCAATGAATTCTTGCCACATAAGCCCTATGAAGTGGTGCAACCAATCACAAAATTCCAATATTTATTCCCTAAATAATTCTTGCCGAAATACATAGATAATTTCTGATTTCTTTCACCAATTTCGGCAACAATATATTTAGAGAACAAAGGGGGACGAACCTAGACTCCTTTGAGAGCTTTTTGTGTTCAACAAATATTCACTTTCCTTTAAAAGCTCCCTAAGAAATCTCCACGAAATCTCTTTATTTTTCTGATTTTTCCTCACGGCAAAACCCTAGCTTCTTTCTTCATTATCTTTGGCCGAATTCCTTAGGGTTTGCACGGCATTCCCTTGTTTTCCTCTTGGCTTGGACGGCTAGGAGTCTTCTAGGGTTTATCTCTTGATTTATTTCCATAAAAATAAACCTAGAAAATCTCCCTAGAAAATCTCCTTTTTATTTCTGATTTTTGGACGCCTCTTCCTTGTTTCTCTCTTGCAAATTCACGGCAAAACATCTTTAAGGGTTAGGGTTTGCGTCACAAACCCTAATGGTATGGGCTTTGATGGGCCTTGATCCAATTTGCCGAAAATCCAAAGAGTTCTTGGGCCTCGTTGCTTCATCTTCAAGCCTTCTCATTTTCCAACGCAAAACACTTTATTTTTCCATTTCTTTTTCATGGTTGCGTTGGAAACTTGCTAGGGAAGCTTTCCTCCATTTCGTAGGATTTCCTAGTTGGACTAGGAAAGCTTGTTTCTTCATTTCTGCTCAAATGTGTGGGCCATTTTCTCTCATATTCGTTCGTCTTGATGTTCGCAAGCTCCTCTTTCCATTCGTGCGTTCATTTCCACTTTCTAGCTCGGAGGTCCTGAAAATAGAAACTATACTTAAAATAGAAACTTACTAAAAATGAAAAATAGAAACTTTCCTAAACTGAAAAATGGAAACTTGCTAAAAATGAGAAATGAAGACTACAAAAATGGAAACTTTCTACAATAAGTAACTTTCCCAATCAAAGAATGGAAACTTCCCAAAACAGGGATTTTTCAAGGAAATGGCGCAGAAAAATGTAGGGAAATGCAGTTAAAACGTCGCATTAAAATGCTCCTATCAATGAGTCTAAAGTAGAAGCTAGCTGGATGTAGCCAAGTGAAGCAAAGAGTTAAGTATTCGATATAACCAATCTCATGAAAAAAAAAAAAAAAGGTAGCAAAGACGAGTCTAGTTTCCCCTGCTACCACCCGACATTGCGTCCTCAATCTCTCAAAGTGGAGTACTTGTAGAATGACAAGGTTGGAGATGATATAAGGCGCATGCATGATACAAGTGACGACATTGCTGGCAAAGTAATACTCCATCAAAAATCAGGACTCTGGCTCCTCATAATTAGGCCTGGTAACAGTGCGGTCACGGGCGGGTTACGGGCGGTCTTAATGGGCTCAACCCGTTATAACCCGTTATCTTAACGGGTTGAGCCCGATGGTTCGCGGGTTACCCGTTGGAACCCGTTAAGACCGCTAAGGTTTTTTTTTTTAATTTTAAAATTCTTTTATAATCAATTACCCACTAAAACCCGTTAATACCTGTTAACAATAAATTGGCCATTGAACCCTGTTAAGACCCGTTAACATAAAAATGAATTTATTATTATTTTTTATTTACATTTTTAAAAACTCTTTTTCACACCCATTATCTACTAAAACCCTTCTAAAAAAAAGTTTTTATTTTTTATTTTTTTTAAACCCTCTTCCAACCCATTACCCATTAAAACTCTTTTTCATTGTTGATTTTCATTAAATCGAATTATCAAAAGTTAATACATATTGGGCTCACAATTCTAAAAAAAAAACACTCTTTTTTTTTGTTCTCTTTTAAGCGGGTTCGATGGGTTCTGTCGGGCAACCCGTTTCCGCCGGTTAACTAACGGATTGACAGCCTATTAACACGTTAAGTTATCGGGCAGAAATAAATGGGTTTTTAGCGGACGATTAATGAGGGATTAACGGGTCATGGGTTGAATTGCCAGGCCTACTCACAATGATCCCTTATAAATTTTGGGGGGGGGGGGGGGGGGGGGGCAACCAAGCAAGAGAGAAAGCCAGCAACTCATCGGCACTACGTCGATATAATGGATATGGTACACATAATACGCATTGATATTTGACATAGAACATAAGAACAGCTAACCTAGAATTGCCTACCTGGCAAGCTTGAACTCAAATTAATTAAGTGATGAAGATGTGCCAAGGTACTTTCCTTGCATGGAGGCACATCATCAACACTTAATTAACTAAAAATTTAGAAGTTATGAACAAGTGTAGTTCTCATTTATATGATAATTAATGCATATTTCTTTCCTCAATAATATGTACAAGGAAAGCTCTCAACCTTAATATGTACAAGAAAAGTTATCAACCTTAATACCGCCTCAATTTAAGTATACCACCCACTAAAAGAGACTAGTTTTTAGAAATTTATTTTTGAAAAATGAAATGATCGAAAACCTCTACAAGATTCAGAGTCTGACTTTGGCACCTCTTCCCCTTAATATCAACCAATTTGCAATTACAACATCTCAACTTATAATGACACTATATATATAGTTGATTTGTAGGAAAATTGTTCTATGCACCGGTGATGCAAGTGTATCAGCAGAACTCAGCCGTTAATATTTATAAGCAGCTTTTTTTTTTATAATTTAAATTATAAATTTTGTTACACGTTAGTGAGCTGAGTACTCTCTCTGATTTGCAACCTAAGTATTTTGAACAGCTATACTGTATGCATACGTACATAGCAAACTACATACATACAGGTCTTTCTCAGAAGAAAAAAAGAAAAAAGAACAAAAAAATAACCGTTTATTCCGTTTATTCTGTCCCTCTCTTTTTACTTTGCTTTTCTCAGATTCGATCTCCGCACCTAAACCCACACCAAATCTCTGGTCCGAAAACTCAAATCTCCGATCCCACATTCCCTTCTCAGATCTAAACCTACCTACCGACCCCCACATTGCCTCCTCGATCCTCTCAGATCTCCACCGCTCCGATTCGATCCGACCATGGCCAGATTGGAGAGCTTGATCGGCCTCGTCAACCGAATCCAGCGCGCCTGCACCGCCCTCGGCGATCACGGCGGCGAGGGCATGTCCCTATGGGAAGCTCTTCCTTCCGTCGCCGTCGTTGGAGGCCAGGTCATCCATCACCTTTTCTAGTTTTCAATTCCACTGTTTTGGCCGTATTGGTTCTTATATCAAGTTTTTGTTGTGTATAACAGAGTTCCGGAAAGTCTTCGGTTTTGGAAAGCGTGGTGGGGAGAGACTTCTTGCCTCGTGGATCAGGTACTTTTTCCTTCTTCTTCAATTCTTTCATTTCTGTTTTGTTGTGTTTGTGGTCAATAGGGAATGCAAGTAAGTAGAGTGTAGGCTGTGCAATGTAGTATGTGTTAATTGCGTATATAGATAGACTAAAACATTTTCGAGCTTATTTCGAGGCAAGCTCAAGCTATACTCATTGGTTTTTTTTTTTTTTTATTTCATCCATGGCTGGTGCTGATTGTTTTGTAATTTGCAAATGCGAGTTACTGTTTGTTATGTGGTTGTAGTAGTTTTGTGTTGCTGAGTTTCTTTTGTTATGTTTGTTTGGGCGAAAGGTATTGTGACGAGGAGGCCATTAGTGTTGCAGCTTCATCGGTTAGAGGACGGGCGGTCTGAATATGCAGAGTTTCTTCATGCGCCTAGGAAGAAGTATACTGATTTTGGTATGTTGACTTTCAATAAGATGTGCATTTTTCTTTTGGAATGATGTGGAGATGAAATGTGTGAGCTTTATAAGAGGTGGAGTTCTGTGCTGAGAGTGGCAGGGCTTTACAAATTACTGCTTACAAGAATGGCCTAATGGGGAGTTATTGTTTACATTGTTCTGAACGCTGAGAGTTCCTCTTCCCTTATGCAGCTGCTGTACGCAAGGAGATCGCAGATGAGACTGATCGTATAACTGGGAAATCAAAACAAATCTCTAACATCCCAATTCATCTCAGCATATATTCTCCAAATGGTCTGTATTTCATCTCCTGTGATAACATAATAGACGAAATCATTTACTTAAATCATCACATATCTTATTTAAAAGAACACTATTCTTTCTATCGACTTATTGTTTTTGGGTTTTCCCTCATATCTGGGTGTACCTTGCAGTTGTAAACTTGACTCTCATAGATCTTCCTGGATTGACTAAGGTTGCTGTAGGTAATCCCTGTCTCTGTCTCTCTGTCTCTCTGTCTCTCTTTCTCTCTCTCTGCCTCTCTCTCTCTCCCCATTTTAGTAAAGATATTTCTTTTTGGCTTCTGCAGAGGGACAACCAGACAGCATTGTTGAGGATATTGAGAATATGGTTCGTTCTTATGTTGAGAAGGTGAGAAGGCTTGTTCTTGGATACAATCAGACAAACTCCCATGAGGCTTGCCACATTTTCAAAAAGTACACAAACACGTCCTAAAGATAACATTCAACTAATGAACTTGCATATACTGTGAGATGTTTGACATGGAGTTCTGATAGTAAACACAAGTTATTTGCTCATCTTCCCATGATCAATATATTATGGATTTCTTAGTTTTTACTAGTATCACTCAATCTGATGAACTTCTTTGATTTGTAGCCTAACTGCATTATATTGGCTATATCTCCTGCTAATCAAGATATTGCTACTTCAGATGCTATTAAACTTGCAAGAGAAGTTGATCCATCAGGTAAAAGATATCTGGAGAGGCTATGGCACTTTTGTCTCCTCGTGACTATTTATCAAAAGGATTGCTGCTTTTACAAGCCAAAACACTTACTTTCTACTGTTGTGTTTGGCATTTTTAGGTGAAAGAACATTTGGAGTGATGACAAAACTGGATCTAATGGACAAGGGAACCAACGCTCTCGATGTAAGGATCCAATTATTGTCACTTCATTAATTGATCAGACAATAAATAAAAGTTACTTGGACACAGAAGAGCAGAATTTTAATTGTCGGGGGTTGTTAGCTTTTCGTTATTTCATTAATATTTTTTATTTTTTTATTGTTCTATTTCATGAATATATAATCACAAGTATTTCATCTATCTATTCCCACCCTTCACCTCCCTTAGACTCTAGACTCTATTTTTTGGTCTTAATATATGTATGTACCTATAATAAGTTTCCTTCTGGTGGTGGCCATAACTTTAACTAATTGCTAAATGTTTGCATGTTTAAGGTTATAGAAGGAAGGGCATATAGACTGCAACACCCATGGGTTGGAATTGTGAACCGTTCTCAAGCTGATATCAACAAGAACATTGATATGATGGCTGCTCGTAGGAAGGAGCAGGAATACTTTGAAAATAGTCCTGATTATGGACACTTGGCACATAGAATGGGGTCAGAGTATCTCGCCAAACTTTTGTCTAAGGTCCTTGTTTCTGACATACTCTATCGACCTTGTATATGCATAGATAATGATCGTATGGAAATCTCACTGCTCCATTTCATCCTTCTTCTTAACAGCATTTGGAGACTGTCATCAGGCAACGGATACCCAGTATCATTGCTTTGATAAATAAGACCATTAGTGAACTTAATGCAGAGCTGGATCGCATTGGCAGGCCAATTGGCATAGATTCAGGGGTAACAGATGTTGACCTTGTTAATATAGTTTTCTTGTTCATGAAACATATGACTTACATGTGTTACTTTATGTACAGGCCCAATTGTACACTATTTTAGAACTATGTCGTGCATTTGACCGTGTATTCAAGGAACACCTGGATGGAGGGTAAATTTCAGACCTCTTTACAACATTTTATTGACCATTTAAGTTTAATATTTTATGTTGCACTTTTTATTTCTTTAAAATGATCAGCATTACTAGTGGCGTTCGTCTCAAAACATGTACTCTTGATTCATTGCATCAGATAATAAATGTACTGTGCAAGTAAAATTGTGTGTTATATACTAGTCCAGTATTTCGCAAGACAATCCATCTTGAGCTTGCATATAAAGTTTTGTTTGCCATTTTCTGAGGACTTCACTCTTAGTTGGTCTAAATTTTTGAAATCTTCTCTCGGTACTGGAGGACTGCAAATTTTAATTATGGATGGGCTTGTTTGCGATACCTTGCCTGTTAGTTTCATTAAAGCTTCTAAAAGTATATAGGCTCTGTGAGACTAAAAGTTGACAGCTATTTCAAAGCTGCAGACATGGAATAAGAAAACCCTTGAAAGATTATAAGTACCCTTGTACTTGCTCATGTTTATGTTGAGTTTTGTGTCGGATTAAGTAGCTCTCTGTTATACTGTAATTTTGATATCTAAGTGCAAAAATGCAAGTTTCTAACCATTTCCTTCAGGCGACCTGGTGGAGATCGTATATACAAAGTTTTTGACCACCAATTACCAGCTGCTTTAAAAAAGCTCCCATTTGATCGGCATCTTTCTGTAAAGAATGTCCAAAAAGTTGTTACAGAGGCTGATGGCTATCAGCCCCATTTGATTGCTCCAGAACAAGGATACCGCAGACTTATTGATGGAGCTATCGTCTATTTTAAAGGACCAGCTGAAGCCTCTGTGGATGCTGTAATGTTCTTTTGGTCTACTTTCGTTACTATATTTTTCTCGAAATGGATACTGTGGTAGATATTTTCACTCCTGTTGTTATCTGATTTTGACTCCCTTGCTTTCGCACAGGTGCACTTTGTTTTGAAGGAACTTGTACGGAAGTCAATAGCTGAGACAGAGGTGAGTAAAATTTTGGATAAGATTTAAGCAAGTTGTATTCAGAATCAGCTTACCTTTAAATATGTAAATTCTATCTGCACCAACTGTTCTTGATTATATAAAACAATTGCCGACTTCACCACACAGTTTGTCTTGAGTCAACGTAGTTAAAATCTTTAATATAATTTCATTTATGGTCTAGTTTCCTGTCACGACTTTAGTCAATGTGCAGTTGGGACTTATGTGTACTGATGCTACTTTATGGCAATTGTAGGAATTGAGACGATTCCCTACACTTCAGTCTGACATTGCAGCAGCTTCCACAGAAGCGTTGGAAAGATTCCGTGATGAAAGCAGGAAGACAGTTACACGGCTGGTGGAAATGGAGTCTAGCTACCTAACGGTGGAATTTTTCAGGAAGCTTAATATGGAAGGGGACAGAAATCAAAACCAAACAGGACCAAATGCAGACAAAAATAGAAAAGAACCGCCACCAAATGTGGACATGGTTGGGGATAATTATCTCAGGAGGATCGGTATGCAAGTTTCTCCTCACTTTGCCACAAACACACACACACACTCTCTCTCTCTCCAGATATGTATATGACTTAGCAAATAATTTAGCATTTTGTTTCATCAAGTTACACTAATTATTAGATGCAACTTGCACAAAACAAATTTGTAGCATGCCATCGAGTTTTAAAGGTGGGGCTAAGAACTGATGATTTTTATATGTATCATGTATCAGCATCAAACGTTAACTCTTATATCAATATGGTTTGTGAGACTCTGAGGAATTCGATTCCAAAGGCTGTTGTCCACTGTCAAGTTCGAGAGGCCAAAAGATCTCTGCTCAACTACTTTTACACTCAAATTGGGAGGCAAGAGGTGAAATTTTCATTTTCCAAAGCAAAACTCTTGCGGTGAAAATAAATATATTGAAGAGAAGTTGATGATAGATGATCATGTGTTATTTTGCAGAAGGAGAGGCTAGGTGCAATGTTGGATGAGGATCCAGCACTCATGGAAAAGCGAACGCTTATTGCTAAACGGCTTGAACTGTACAAGTCAGCCAGAGATGAGATTGATTCTGTCGCATGGAAATGAAGGACCTCATTACTGTCATACTAGTAGATGTGCATCATTTGCCACTCAAACATGACAAGCAGATATCACCACTACCATATTTGAATCTGCATATTCTTTTATCTACTTCAAATTAATAAGGTATACCGACAGAGACAGCCACAGGCCGCAGGTGCTGCATGAGCATAGAGTTGAAGTTGCACACGATTCTTTATTCCAGCCTTATGCCTTATTAAATACAAGTTGAACTCAGACTCGAGTGTGTACAATGATAATTTCCTTCCAAAATGATTTGGTTCCTTACCAAATGGTCACTATTGACGTAAAATCTATTCTTCTGAGATATGGAATTTTTTGTAGACATGGTTTGTTAAAATTTCATCATTTATCTTCTTTTTCAAATGGGATAGTATGTTTGAGGAACTGTACTAAAGGGCTTCAAATCAGATGTGACCAGCACTGAACAATCTTCCCAAACCCGAATTAGAGACCTTCTGAGGAAGGGAAAAATGAAACCTAATAGAAGTAGCAGTTGAGTAGGGTTGGCGGTTTCAAAATCAGATGCTCCGGAAATAAACTTGTATACATTCATATCCTAAACTCACAATGTACATCCGGAATAATGAATCATACAAAATGATTCAAGGTGTGATCTAAATACATTGTAGTACAAATCGAAGCACAAGTACACGAATACATCAAACACCAATCATCATAACACAAAACGAAGCCAGTCACTAGGGACTTGGGTGGAAGAAGCTCAAGTCACAGAGATCACAAAACAAAATTTTCTTCCAGTGGTCGGTGCACAGTAAGGTAAAGAAAGAAATCTTCTCATAGGTCTGAATCCTGCCTGCTTGCTAAGCACAACTCATGCAAGTCATTGAGTATCCACTCCTCACCTGTGTGGCCACCCAGTACCAGGACCCTTGTCCCTCCGACCACGCAGGTGCTGTGACCCCAAGCAAATTTAGGTGGTTGCCCGGGAACGTTCAAAATTCTCCATGATGGTTTCTCTTCAGAAGGATCCAAGAGGAAAAGCTGAGAAGGAGAATGCAGCCCGGCAATTGAACCACCAAAAATGATAATCCTTCCGCAAGGCATGCTCACAGCAACATGATCAAGTCTAGGAGGAGGGAGCACCGCACTCTGGCTGTCAATGCTGGTAAATGCATTACACTCCAGTTGCCTCCATTGAGGCTCTTCGTCTTCCAAATCAATGGTGTAAGTCTCACCTGATCTTAACCGCAAGTGCCCACTGTTGGCAAGTCCACCAAACATGAGAATCTTTGACCGGCCATAAACTGAAAGGGAATGTCCCAACCTAGAGGGAGGAGACCATGAAGTTGGAATCTCTCTCCATGTTGGATTGTCAGTGGTGAGATCCAATACGTATGTGTCGCTAAGAAGTACCCCAGCATCCGTGCATCCACCTGACACAACTAATTTAGAACCTTCTGTTATGCAAGAGCTATGCCAGGATCTAGGGAGAGGAGGAGTTCCACCATAAACTTCTTTCCATGTTGGCTGCTTGGCATCCAAGTCAAGAACCCAAACATCATTGAGCAACCCTTGCCGCCCACATCCCCCAAAAACTACTAGCAAAGAACCATTCAAACATGAAAGTGTATGGCCCCACCGACCTGGTGGTGATGATTTCACACTTACTCTAGTCCACTCTGGATTGGCAGCATCAAGATTGAGAACAAATGTGTCATCCATTGGCTGCATATCCACTCCTTCACCTCCAAACAATACCAGTCGATTTCCCACAGCACAAGCACTGAAATTGCACCGTGAAGGCTCCACGGAACCTCCAACAGTAAACTTCCTCCAACAAACAGCCTCAAGAGTTGTCAGTTCCCTAGCCAGACGCCCCCACCCTAACTTCTTAGTCATCAGTTCCAATGTACCAGTGACTTCTCTTCCCCATGCATTTTGACATACCATCTTCCTCACATGCTCATTTTTCGTTAGCTGACGGATTCTTCTGCAGACAGACCCAATGGATGCCACATCCCTTGGAGTCAAGCGCGATAAGATGTTGTGAGCCAAGACTTCATCCGAGAGCTGCAGAATCCCACAAATTTCTTGATGTTGGGTGGAAGGTGTTTGTCCACTGGTGAGAGAATATTTATCGGGCTGAGTGAACTGCTCAGTGCATGTCTCTTTATAAACTGGATATGACACACTATTGAGATCTATTTTTGTTTCAGCAAATACTTGAATGCCTATGATGTGTGTGACAGTTCCGTTATCATCAAGTATAGGCTTCAGCCTTAGCCTATTCACCAAGGGAGTGCCATCCTTACTGAAATTAAGAAGCTCACCTAAGAATTCAACTCCTTCTTCAAGACACCTTCTAATCTCAGAAACGACATCAGGATCTACCAGAGGATGTCGTCTTTGAGCATGAGGGTCTCTATATTGTAAGAACCGACTGAAACAAAAGACAAAAGAAGAATATTGGTAAAGACAACTTCTGAGACACATAACTATCATACGACAGATATGCTTATGAAAGAGCAACTACATACATGGATCATTAGTATGTGAATCAGCTCAGCCAACTTCAAACAACAAATGCAAAGAATACCAAATTAACTAATATGGTTTCATCTCGTTGCTTCAAGTTGTTTACTAGCTCTTAAATTTGAATAGATTGTCTCCCTCAAATATTTTCAGTTTAGAGTCACCGGAAAGTTCTGCATTCCGGTCTCCCTCAACTTATACATACCAAAGAATGCGGTCATCCACATTTGCTGAGGCTTAACCTATGCCAAAGAATTAGACACAAAGCTATCATTCAGTATTCAAATGAACACTTGACAGACTCTCTCGAAAATTCAACTTCTAACAGGAGAATCTGCTAAAGAGTAGTGAAATACTGATACGACAAGTTTAGTTTGTCGATTCAGCATGTCAAAAACGATATTGTTCATAATCCGATCCATCTTCAAGAAACTATCAATAACCAAACTCAAAAACACCAATGCTCGCAGAGATTTCTCAAACTAGCTTAACAAACAAAACGACATCACACAACAAAACCCAAAGTTTGAATTTGCACCAAAACTTACTATTTCTGGACCAAGATGTCCACTTTGTTCTACATTTGCAAATTACATACAAAACCCACAAATTCTCTCAAAATTCCCCAATTAAAGTATCTCTCTTTTGCACCCCTTTTACGTACAGTTGAGAAACTAAACAATAAACCAATCAAAACAGTAAGAAATGAAATCGAAATAAAAAATCACTACCAGTTCCGACCGAGGACTTCATGAGCTCCATATCCGGTGAACGTCTCGAACACTTTGTTGACGTAAATGATCGGACAATCGGGTTCCAGAGCATCGGAGACCACAAACGATGTGGGAGTCATTGGGTACATGCTAAGCATCTCTCTCTTCTCTGAAACCTCGCTCTCTTCTTCTTCTTCTTCTTCATATTCGTCTCGAACCTCCTCGTATTTGCTGCATTTCAGTCTCTTCCCGAAGTTCTGAACCTCCTCCTCCTCCTCTTCTCCTTCGTGCTTCTTCGCCATGGCCATTTCTTCAGAGCTCAAATTTGTCTCTGTAGCTAGGAAAATATCTCAATCTAATTATATTTATAACTTCAATGGGGAAGCTTTTTTCTGACCAAAACAGTCATGTTGGATATTTTTATTTACGGAAATGCCATCGTGATTTTTATGACCGTGGACGAAATATCTAACCGGGAGTCCTGGACTAGAGGCCATTCCAATTGGTTGTGCTTCGGTCTTTCAAGCGGAAACAATAAGATTGAAGATAGGCTTAATTTGTGCGCCGCGATTTCATACTCTGGCTTTAAATTGATAGAGACTCCTTACCACTTATCTAAATTTTGTATCAACTTTAAATTATAAGCAAAATTTTAACTCTCATATAAGATATTCTTTCAACACGTCATTTTTAATTATAATTTTCTTGAAATAACTATAATTACTGATTTATTTGCAAGTTTAAGACATTCATATTCATAATTTTTTTTTTTTTTTGGAGAATGCATGGTCATAAAATTTGAAAATTGTATTTGGCGGACTAGAGGCAAATAACAAGGTGGAGTGGCAGTTTGGTGGTTTGGGAGAGATTGGAGGGTGGAAGTGAGAGGAGGAGGCCACGTAACTGACATGTGTTGTTTAGCTGATATTTTCTAGGAAAATATCTTGGTCCAACTTGCCACCATATTGCGTCCACGTCATTGGATTCGTTGGGAGGAAGATATTTTTGTTGGGGCGGTGCCGGAATTCCATGCCAAATTTCCCACTGTTTTAACTTTTAACACATGTGCTTTTACGCATAAGTTGGTCACTAAGCTCAGGTAATTAGTAACAAATATTTTTCCACACATGCTCTGCATGTGCAAGCTATTAATTTTTTTTTTCAGAAAAAAAAAGAAGAAGAAAAAAGTTGGTTATTGCAGAGAAAAGAAAGTGGGAGAGAGAAAAGTGGGTTGTGGATAATTTTTTTTCAAATTTTTGAAAGAAAAATACATTTTGTAAATGTCTTAATTATCCTTGTGATTTAATTAATTCTCAAAGTTTATTAATATTCTAGGGTCAATTCTGTCAAAATTTTAGATTTTGGCTAACAAACCCTCTTCTCTTAATAATAGTATAGATTAGTGATTAGTACTTGGTAATGATTTTAACGGAGATATTTAATGGGGCATGTGTTATTGTGTTTGGAGGAGACTTTTTGAAATTGACGTACTATTTTATCATGATAAAATGTACATTTAGAACGTTTGTATTTGAGTTGAAGTCTGTAAATCTGTGACTTCTTTAAAATTGGATACAATAATGATTAAAATGATGTAAATTTGAGTCTACATTTGATTCATTATTACACAAATTATTTTTTTTGGATATCACGGTTAAAAACAAATGATTTATGTTTAAAGCAATGTTAACACATAGATTATGATGCGAAATACGTGAATTATTAGTTCAACAATATTTCTCATCGACAATATTCTCTAAGTACAAGCGTGAAGCGTTCTACTGCGGAACACCGATTTATAAGAACTTGGGACTCTCTATCAAAAGATATTTCTTCATTTTGTCGGGATATGTTCTAAATATTTTATATATCGAGGATATTTGATGATATTGGAAAATTTTGGCAGAAACGGTGGAATATAAGATATTTTCCCCTATGATATATCGACTCCTCTAAAAAAAGAGATATCGGAGGATATATCGGAAATATCACAGATATTTGATGATATTGGAAAATTTTGGCAGAAACGATGGAAGATAAGATATTTTCCCCCTATGATATATCGGCCCCTCCAAACCTCACTTTACTTTTTGCTTGCTTTCAGAAAACTGAGGAGGTTAATCTTCTCCATCGGTCTCCAAAACGCTCGCATCTGTATAAGAAGGATTTCTTCTCTCCGTCAGGGCAAAACATAGCCACGCATGTAGACGAGGCTTGACAGTTGCCCTGACGGAGAGAACTGTCAATTTGCCCACAGCAAGGAGGAGATTCGTCGGCCAGCACTGGTCATCAAGGCAGTATGCGATGCTTGTCCGTATGTGATGAATCTAGGATGAAAATTAGGGATTTAAAGATTGCTTACAAGATTTACTTATTTATTTTTTGTCGACGATGATTCCAAGAATTTTGGGACTAAAGTTTAGAAGAAATACTAATGAAGAATGTTGTAAATTGTAACCAAGGATTGAAATATCTGTGATATTTCTTATATATCCCTCGATATCTCCCTTTTTTGGAGGGACCAATATATCATTGAGGGACAATATCTTATCTTCCACCGTTTATGTGTAATTTCTCCGATATCGTTAAATATCCTCATTATATAAGATATTTAGGATATATCCTGATAAAATGAAGAAATATCTTTTGGTAATAGAAGAGAGTTCGAAGTTCTTATAAATATATATATATATATATATATTTTAAATTTATAACAACGGTTGATTTTGTGCAATTCTTTCTATTTGTAGGAAATGAACGAGATAGGCGCCCTCAACAAAATAAAAGGTTCCAAAGAGATGAGGGCTTTAGAAGACGTGTTTCCGTGTTTTCATCTAGTTAGTGGATGGGGCAATCGTGTTTTCATCTTATGTTTCGTTCTTTTTTCTACCCTTAATTTGTAGTTTTGAGCAATGACTATTGACAAATGGATGGCTGAGATGTAGTTGATTGGAGCATGTGGACTTTATTGAACTAATATGTATATAGGCATGTATAGAATTTTCTTTTAAAAAAGTATGTTTCTATTTTGTGGTAGCTAATCAATTTCAATAATAAGTAGACTTAAATGTGTGATGGCCTAACCTGCCACTGGGTTCCCGCCATTAAAATTGTAAACATTTGTATATATTAGTGCATATTTTTGTATGAAGTTTTACGTTTTTTACTAATGAATTGCTAAAACCAAATATCACTATAGTATAATTGGGGACTTCAGATCCTCATCATAAGTGAAGGTGAAAATAAAACTAAAGGCATAGAAGTGACATAAAGGCAATGGCGTAACTAAATGAAGGGATACTTCCAACCCAAAATTCTTGGAATAATTTATATTGTATAAGAAAATCTATAGCAATGCTAGCAATTTTTGAGTCAAATTTTAGCCAAAGTAGCTAAAAAGTCATTTTGGCTAGCCACTTTATAAATACGTCTGTGTCAGTGCTATCTATTTTAGCTAATTTTGAATTTATATTATTTTTTAAATGAAGGTTAAATAGTTGAAATATATTTATAAATAACTTAAAAGGAATGTTTTAAATTATAGAGAGCCTTATCTCGCTCTCTATATTTAGGAGCGAGATAACTAAAAGTTATAATGGAGAGTCACTTAGGAGTCTGGTGCAGCTGCTAAAATAGATAAAAAACTAAACATGCTCTCTAAAATAGGTAAGGAACTAAAATAGAGAGTCTGCTAATTAAAGATGTCCTAAGTGTGCTACTCTAATGAGAATTTGACTCTGGTTCAGTTGGCAAAGTGTTGAGTTGTTTTGCTTATTCTCTCAAGCTCTGACCTTGGTTCGAGTCCCCTTTAATCTCCTCATGTTGTTGATTTTCCATTTCCCGAACCCTTTTTGGTATTCTTTTTCACAAAGATGGCGAGTAAGAGTAAGAAATCAAAATTGAAAAATACAGAAACAAAGATAAAAGTTAATACTACCTCCAAACTCTTTGAAGCCATTAAACTTGATTTATTAAACCCAAATAGAATCAGTGGTGGGAGATTTGTTCAAAAAGATGAATCTGAAATCACTGATTTTGATACTAATATTTTCTTCTCTTTGGGTTTGAATTTGCTTTGCTCTGGTTTCTGCGTGAGTTTTCTTCTTCTACACGAACTTTAAACTGAGAGACGGCTGGATCGTGATGAAGTCATATCTACTACGGTCATATCCCACGTTGTCTCTAGTCTCCGATCGTACGCCCTAACAATTATCCCTTCCCCCTTTGGAGATCGCGTGCTCTCTTATCGTGTTAACTGCGAGCTACTTTTTTCTCTCTGTTTTTTTTTTCAAGCTCACGATTCCGTACTTATACTTTCTCTAGTTGTTTTTTTTTTTTTGTATTTTACATGGTTACCCCTCTTTGATATTTTTCACCTAAGTTGAACTGTTCTATATATCATGGGTAATATGGGGACTTTCAAAAATTGGTGAAACCTTTGACACTAAAAGAGGGCCTGGCTTTATAGTAGTAGAGCTGCTGTAGTCAAACCAACATTTCTGTATTGTTGTTACCGTTGTCACCTTATTCTATCCTTCAAGGTTGGGGTGAAATACTCCAGCATTTTATTCAATACTCGTTTATTTATGTAAGTTCTGATATGTACTATAATTAATCGGGAGTTCGGGACCAATGCATATATATTATCGACTCAAGTGTGACTTAAATTCGAGAGTATATATCCGATTAAAGCAAAACCCTCTCGTATTAATTCTCTCTACAAGAATCTGGTATAGATATTCATCATGAACCACAGATCAAGTTGAGGTTGAAAGATCTAGATGTCCAAAACAAAGTGGCCACAAATTTTATGATGACTAGTCTAATTAATAGACAAAATCAGTATTTCATCTTCATTTTCATGACAATTAATCACAATGACCAATCAACCCAATGAGATTCACCATCTACAAGTCTTGCACCTGCATATTTCTAAATGGGTATATGAGCCTAATATATAAGACTAAAAGCTCCTGTATATGTCACTCTAACTATATATACATTTGGAAGTTGGGTGGTAGATTGCTCTTGAACACTTTCCAGCTTAGGTCTTTCTGCAAGTACTCTATGTTTGAAGGGTCAAAAGGTCCTCTCACCCTGTCTATACTCTCTATCACTGCTCTTGCTGGAAGTATGCTTTTTGATGGGTCTGGTGAAGTCCTGTAACTCAAGCACGAAGAGAACCCCTGAAATATATGCATATTATATACAACTAATGAAAAACCCGAAAACCAATTTTCTAAAATGTCATTCCTCGATAGTAGTTATGGCTAAAAGTACTTCACTAGAAGATAAGAAGTTGGCAATAAGCACACCTTGAAGACAAGCACTTCCACTGGCTGGTCATCCACCATTGCGTGAACAATAAGTGCTTCTCCTCTCACACTCTGACTATACAGCTCCAACAATGCTATTTCCTTGTTATTCTCCTCATTCTCTTCATCTCCATCCCCATCATCATCGTCATCATATCTCACCCTTCGTCTTGCAGCACAACGAATGCTCGAGTAGACTCGTGGGTTGAAGACATTGTTCAAAGCTTTGAAGGTAAAGCATGTTCTGGAACATCTGTTTTCAGATTCAAAGGAGGTAACCTTAGGAAAACATGGTAATGTAGCTGGGGGAGAGACCAGCATAGTCCAATTTCCCAATTGGAAGTGCTTCAACATTGCAAGGAAATTGGACTGTACTATACACAAGAGGCTAGGGTCTCAGAAACTTGCAGCATTTTGATGCTTAAAGATAAGGTGTGGAATAATTGAATGGAGACGTGACAAGCATGGGATGATATGTATACAAGGGTTAAATGGTCATTTACACATCAGCGTGGGATGAGCAGATTCTTCGGTGTTAATAGCAAGGCCCATTTGAATATGATTTAATCCAAAGATTGAATTTCATGATAAGCATAAACATCATAAGAGGATATTAGATAGAGTTGAGATAAGGTGGGTGCAATAGTATGAGATTTGTACATCTTTTACAGGAAAATGCCACCATTTTTTTCCTTATTGTGCAAGGCTACCATGTATGGTAAATAGTAAAATACCATAGTAATTGCCAATTGTTCTGAGATTTTGTTGTGATCTTCATGCATTTTGCCCTTTTCTGGAAGTTTGTTTCCTTATTTTGGTTTGTTTTGCCAAATTTATGTAGCTAACTATAGTAATTAGCTTTCAATGCGTTAATCATTCTAGATTCTAACCTAAATTTGGAGGATTACTTAAATTTGATTTTATTTTACATATATTTAATGCAGACCGCCACAATCCTTGAATTTCAGGAGTTAGTTTCGTATTAAGGAAATGTGAGAAAGTACATCTCCAATGTTACTCTAGCATTGTACGGAACGTCAGACAAAAATTGCATCATACAAACTCATATCGTAAATTTATAACCAATAGTTTTTTTTATGCTAATTTTGTATTTCTTTCTTACATAATCGATTTACCAAAAAAAAAAAAAAATCCATGTCAATTGATCACTCTAAATTCTATCCCAAATTTGCAAGATTACTTACATTAGATTTATATAAACCATACAATGAACGGTTATCAGGTTATGCAAGCTGACTCAGGTCTTGACATTCGAGAATTAGCTTCACATTAAGAAAATGTGAGAATACCCTTCACGTACCTTTAATGTTACTCTATATTATTGTACGGTAAGAATTTACATCTTAGAAACTCAAATCATAAATTAAAAATTCATAATTTTTTAAAGTTAATTTTTTTAATTTTTTATCAAAATAAAATAAATATTTGAGTCAACGTTATACTGTTATGCAAGCCGTTTAAGGCTTTAAATTTTGAGAATAAAACTTTATATTAAGAAATTATTACTTTTTCAGCTTCACGGAACTCCAATGTTACTCTATATTATTGTATGAACTTACATCCTACAAAGTACAAACTCACAACTCAAATCGTAAATTACTTTTTTATGCTAATTTTTTATTTCTTTCTTTCAAAATCGATTTACCAAAATAAAAAACATATCCAGGTCAACGTACACCAGAAATAACCAAAAATAAAAATAGAATTAAGAACATTCCATTTTTGTCTTCGCCTCTCATTATCTGCATTCACCCCCAATATATATATATATATATATATATAATATAAACCCCTCTCACTCTCTGCTCATTCTCAAGTAACCCAAAAAATCTCAAAATTTCAAACCCCCAATTGCTCCGATTATTAAGCCCTAATTCCCAATTCCAAACCCTAATTCCCAATTCTAAGATTTCTAAGCGTTCCTGCTCTACCTCTCTGTCCAATTGGCCACAAATTGATGGTGAATTTCACAGTTTCAGTCCACTAGTGACTTTTGATTCTGTGTAGAGTTTAGGGTTTTGCGGCTGCGGCTATGGCGGCGTTGCAGAGCGTGGTGCAGTCGTGCTTGAGCACCACCACCGCGAGTAGCTTCGGCTCGTGTAAAGGTGGAGGCGGGGCTTCGTCTGCTTCTGCTAATGTAATGGCGGTTCACGATCAGTTTCCGGCGGGGTTGAGGGTTCTGGTGGTCGACGACGACACGACGTGCCTGGCGATTCTGGAGAAGATGCTTAGCCGGTGTCTCTACCAGGGTTCGTTGCTCGTCTCTTCTTCTTTCTCAATTGTGATTATTTGCTTTATACAGTGAATTTAAGTCAAATTTAACCTCTAATTATAGAATTTCGGCGAAATTAGAAAGAAAAGAAATACAATTTGGTCTGATATAGTGAGTTTAAGTCAAATTTAGCCTCTACTTATAGAATTTCAGAGAAATTACTCAAATTAGAACGGAAAAAAAACAATTTGGTCTGATATGTAATTTGTTTCTTATGATTAATTTCCAGCAGATATGATACAGCTGTACAAATTTGAATTCCTCTGTTCTTAGATTTTTAGTTTTAGTTTTTTCTTCTTCCGCATACTAATTTTTTTTTTTATATGATAAGTTTGAGGATTTAGATGAGGTTAAGCAGTAGCTGTTCCAACACCCAATACGCATATGATCCATTACTATTATAAGGACAAAGCTTTTCTGAATTTGCCATATTAGGAATGCATGGGGACCTTTTTTTTTTTCTTGTAAGCAAAATTGATGTCAGAAGTAGGAGCAGAGTTAAGTTGTCTAACTTTTGTTATCTTGAATGTCTTGTTGTTTGCATACAGTAACACTTTGCTCCCAGGCTACTGATGCTTTGAATCATCTACGGGAGAAAAAAGGCTATTTTGATGTGGTATTGAGTGATGTTCATATGCCTGATATGGATGGATTTAAACTCCTGGAATGTATAGGGCTGGAAATGGATCTTCCTGTCATCAGTGAGTATATATATACATACTTGTAATGTTTAAGGGTAATTAAGTTATGTTATTCCTATTGACATGTTGGTATTTTGTTCAGTGATGTCTGCTGATGGGAGAACAAGTGCTGTTATGAAAGGAATCAGACATGGTGCTTGCGATTATTTAATTAAGCCTGTACGTGAGGAAGAGCTCAAGAATATCTGGCAGCATGTTGGGCTTGATAGTATGTGCTCTAATCTTTTACCCTATATTCTGATTTAATTCTTATATCAAACATATAATTTGAATTTCTGAAGGCATAGTTTATTCTAGTATGCGGTGTTTTCTGGTACAGATGTTGGCTTATGTAAAATGCCTTATATGTGGACCATTTGGGATCTCATTGCTTGGTTTAACTTTTAGAATAAATAAATTAAATAGCTTAATAACTTGAACTCTTGATGTAAAAGAAATGAGGAGCATGAGAAGTGGGACAATCCAGAGGTGAGAACCTTATTTCCCTGTATCGTCAAGTGACATAGAAGTTGGATAAAAATGTCCTCAAGTGTCTTAATTACAAAGTACTAGTTTTTGGTGTAGTTTGGATAACAGAAGAAATTTACTTGTGCCCTGCTGAGGAGACATTGATTGAGATTAACATGCATGAGAATTTTCTGTTTCTTTGTTTTCTTTTCTTTTGTGATTAAGACAGAAATCTGAACCCTTCTTCCATTATGCTTATCAGAATATTTTCTTCTATTTCAGAGGCCGTACCAAAGAGAATCCTTGAATTGATGAATGTACCTGGTTTAAGTAGAGAAAATGTTGCAAGCCATCTGCAGGTCGGGCGGATCCTTCCATATTATCTCACATGCTTTGCATTGCTTGCTTTGTTATTTTTGTTTGGTGTCTAGAAGCAGAACAATAAAATACAAGCATGTATCCTTTGATGCAAAAATAATAAGTAATTTTTTAACATAAATGACAGAAACTAGTAAAATTATAGATCACACTTGAATCAAAATAATTAGTTCATCTACTTTAGAAACCTGACATGAATTAATTCATTGAATTGTATTATAGAAAATATTTCTTAGTGTAGAATAAAGTTCTAAACCAGCACCAAAATACGAATGTGTTTTCCTTTTCTTTAAAAATCACTAATGACACATACAACTATGTGACTCTGGCTCTTAGATCTAAAACTATTTTATTTTAGTTATCTATTCTCGGATTATTCATTGCAGAAGTGGTTTATTTATTATTATTATTATTATTATTTTTTTTTTTTTTTTTCTGGTCTTTATGCAGTTTCAGTTTTTTTTGTTCTTTATCATGCATGTACCTAGAGTTGTTCATTTGGGCTCTTTAATGTGCAGAAATTCAGGTTATATTTGAAGAGATTAAGCGTAGAGCAACAACAAAGTGCAAATGCTTTCTGTGGGCCTGTAGAATCAAATGTGAAATTGGTTTCGCATGGTAATAGATTTGACATCCAAGCTTTGGCTGCCGCTGGACAAATTCCTCCACAAACACTTGCAGCCCTGCAAGCTGAGCTTCTAGGTCAACCTGTAGGAAACCCTGGGTCAACAATAGATCAACCTGCTATTTTACATGCATCCTTGCAGAGACCAAAGCGTGCCCCTGGAGATCATGGTGTGGCATTTGGGCAGCCTTTGATAAAACGCCAATCTAACGTTTCTGTACACTTTCCACAATGTATCATATCTGCTGAGGATGCATCTGCAGGTGGACCATGGAGGTCTAATAGTCTTGGTACCGTGGCACCGAACAGCAATCTTGGAGGGTTTAGCACTCAGAATAGCAACGTGTTCATGGATACATTGCAGCAGGAGCAAAGACCACAGCCAAAAAGACATCAGCAATCTTTGCTAACTGAACCTGTTCGTACTATTAATGTACAGCCATCTTGCCTTGTGGTTCCCTCGCAGTCATCAGCTAGTTTCCAGGCTGGAAATAGTCCTGCTTCTGTCAATCAGAGTTGTAGCTTTAACAGGTCCACTGCTATTGATTACAGTCTCCTTTCAGCTCAATCTAATAATAATTCCTCATTGAATATCGGACGGATATCAAATGGACATCATAAAACTCCTGGCATTCTTAGTGGGTACTCAGCCACTGGTTCCTTATCTACTCCATCTTCTTCTGTAATTGCTGAAAGTAGCATCAGTCCCCAAAACTCAGCTGTGACATATAGTGATGCTCGACAATTGACTGGGCGGTTGCATAATATGTCAAACATCCAGGATTTATATGTTCCTAAATCAGGGGAAATGCTTGATCAGGGTGCTTATAGGAATCTTGGATTTGTTGGTAAAGAGACTCGGATTCCAAGTCGATTTGATCAGTTTGAATCGCAAAGCAACTTGAACCATGGAAACATCCATGCCGAGAACATTGGTAATCCAGTCAAGCAGGAGCCAAATATGGGTTTTGTGGATAATGCAAAAGGCTCCCCAATTTTTCAACAGTTCTCTTCAAGTGATCTCATGAGTGTTTTCAATGAATAGGTACTACAATTGTTGGTATACTTCTATTTTCCTGCTCTATATTGGTGCAGATGCCCAAGGGTTTCTCTCTCTCTCTCTCTCTATGGTAATTTTTTTTTGCCATGTTAGCACTTGCAATTGTTCCTTTCGGCTCTCTTCTCTGATCAACAGACCTGGACTAAAATTTGTCGATAAAACTGTTGGTTGTAGATATGATTTAATTTTCAATGTTTGTGGAGTTTGTTCATTCAGTATCTAATTCTGAGTTCTTATTTGCAACAGGTTTTCGTTAGGTGGCCACCACAAGTCTCTTGATTTCTGTGGAGCGTACAGATTATTTCACATTCTCAAATGTTCAGTACAGATTGCAGTTGAAGTCTCTTGTATTATTATTATGATAGATCTAGTTTTAGTGCCTGCACCAGACTCAACAGGTGCAGAGCGGCCTCTCTCCTACCCAGTACTCAAGAGCTGAGGATTAATCTCATTGTTGGCCGCAGGTTCAGTTTTATTTAGTGTTAGTATTGTTGGTTAATAAATTACGTCAGACTCCAACAGCTTGAAACAATATTATGATGGCATATTGCCAACACAATTGTGTAGTAGTTATTTGGATTTAGAGATGTTGGATATGGCTCATGACTTTTTCATCCTTCAATCATGAAGTTGTAACATATATATATCTCTAAATTGCCCAATTTATTTATACATTAGCATCAATGTAAATTATTTGTTAAAAGATGGACAACACTATGGATGTTGTGGTAAGATAGCAACCATTGCATCTTTGTTTGGCCATGGAATTACTATAGTAACATTTGTCTAGTTTTACTTCAGTCTCTGATTGTTCCCCAACTGTTTTCAGTTTTCGAAACTTTTGCCTTGCGTCTCTTCTTTGAGTAACCGAGGGTTTTAGCAGGAAATATACTTTTAGAAGCTAAATTTTCTTGTTAGTTTGAAAAGAGGGCAAAGCTGGGAAGTTGAGGCCTTACTTTCTTAACTGTCTCAAATAGATGACTTTTTGTTTCTAGACTGCATTTTGAATTGAATAGTAGCAGAATATCTCATCTGACCAAACATAATCTTTACATTAACAACGTTGCAACATTTAGAATTATATAATACATCTTGAGCTCTACTTCTATTTTTTTTTTCTCCCCTTTCCTACTGATCACCTTCTTTGCAACTTGCAAGCCACATCTGCAAGGAATATACCATACAACGCACCTAAACTTAATAAATACCATGTGGCTTGTTGCCCTGCTTCTATGGTTTTCTACATTGCATGGAGGAGAAGGATTGGTTATGGAGGATGAGAGTGATTTTTTGCTTCAATTATTTTCATTCAAAGTTGACTCCCTTTTTCTCTGGATCAAATTATTATTATTCATATTACTTTGGATGATTTAAATAGTTACATGTCAAAAGACAATGACTTGGCAATAAGGACACTCCAACTTTTGGTTCTTTGTACCTATCTTTTTGCGTGGTTCATGAGCAAAGTTGTATCTTCCACACTTCCCTGTTCTGAATCATAATGGGGTTATAAACAGTCCGTCCAATCTCTGTTGAGAATAAAAAAATTGAAGATTCTTGTATGGAATGAGAGCCACTAGCGACGAACCAGTTTTGTCCACTTCTCCGTTACTTACTAATAGTCTTTGCCCTCTTTTGTAGACATTCAGAGGGGTCCTTTCCGTCTACGCAAACCCTTCAAATTTTAGAGCCACTCCCTCTTTTCCGGACCAAGTTTGGAGCTTTGATCAGTCAAACTGACGTTTTGAAACTGAGCTGAGACCCTTTTCAGTTGTTCCCACCCTGAGTCCAAATTACTTGTTCTTCTTCTTCTTGATTTTGCAGAGACCAAAATGGAGAAAACCCAGGAAGTTGCTGTGACCCAGATGAGGACATTAGTTCAGAAGCTTGGGTCGTCCACTGAGGTAGCACTGCTTTGCTTTTCTTATACGGTGTAGAATATGCTATACATCATTAAATTTTGGTCCTTTATTCTATACATCATTCAATTTTGGTCCTTTATTTTCTCTGCAGAAGTATGGAGACCCAACACTGATGAGGTTCTTGATTGCAAGATCAATGGACCCAGAGAAGGCAGCAAAGATGTTTGTGCAGTGGCGGAAATGGAGGGCTTCATTTGTCCCAAATGGGTTCATTTCGGAATCCGAAGTTAAGGATCAATTGGAAGACAGAAAGATTTTCTTGCAGGATTTATCTAATGGATGTCCTGTGATGATTATTAAAGCAAGCAAGCATTATCCTGCCAAGGACCAACTCCAATTCAAGAGTAATTAGCTATTCCTCTAAGTTCTGTTATTCTTGCTATTAACGTTTTACTACTTTTTGGGTGGATTAGTTCATACTGTGCTATGTGTTTTGAACTTTTTTCATTTCTTTCTCTGTGGTCTTTTAGATCAAAAGGCACCATTGTTGATGCAATGGTGCCTTTTGATCTAATCAAAACAACAAAAGGTTAATTGAGTTAGGCAGGCTGGAGTCTTATCACTTGTTTCAATGTCCTAGACAAATAGAAACATACAATAGTTGTTTGAAAGGTGTCAATGTTGCCTGGGGTCCTTTGATTTCTCAATATATACCGCCAAAGGCAATAGTATAACTCATACAGAACTATGGTGAACGTGAGTATAGCCACTGCTTATTTTGACAGTACTTACTGCATAGGGGAGTTTACAACCTCTACTTTTCACTTTTGACCAAAAATTTAATTGCTGGATAGTGGGAACTGATAGGCTAAATCTGGACAATGCAGCCTCAATATATGAACGACAAGCATGAATAGAAAGAAAATTAGATGGCAAATCAAGATTTAGCTCTACTTTTTGTGTCAAGTAATTGGTGATTCTTTATTCAATTTAGTTTGTCCCTTGTTGCAGAATTTGTGGTTCATCTGCTTGACAAAACTATTGCAAGGTAAGACTCCATTTCACTACTATTCAAGTTTCTTTTTTCAATAAGGATAAGGTTCATTAATGAAGCAATAATACATGTCACAAGTAGGATTATTTAGGTTCAGTAGTTGATATTGATCATTCTTTTGAAGACACTGGCTTTCAGTCCGAGTAATGTCAGGTAGAATATTACATGCTCATGCAATGTCAATGCTGTGAAATAACTTTACTTAAGGATGGTTTTAGTGCACTAAACATCTCTGGCTCTCTCTCTCTCTCTCTCTCTCACACACACACACACACAACACAGAGACAGACGCACTCACTCGTGCACTAATAAATTCAACTCTGTACATAATGAGTCAAGATGCATTAACATTTTCCATTTGATTTGCTTGTCTCAGCTCTTTCAGAGGAAGAGAAATCGGAAACGAAAGGTTGATTGGCATTCTTGATTTGCAACAAATTTCCTATAAAAATGTTGATGCACGTGGATTAATCACTGGATTTCAATTTCTACAGGTGACTACCTTTCATTTCCTGTAATTCTGGTGTAAATATGTACCTTCCGTGAAAGGCTGGGAAGAGACTTGAGAACAAAACATATATTAGAAGTCCCTGGTCTCTGGGGAGCATTTTCTGAATATAATATTATGTGTTCCTGAAATGCTTTCTATAACAAACTATGCAGGCTTACTACCCTGAAAGATTAGGAAAGCTCTTCATTCTAAACATGCCACGCTTTTTTGTAAGTGTCTGGAGGATGGTTTCTTGCTTCCTTGAGAAGGCAACTGCAGCAAAGGTATGGTTTTATTTATTTTTTCTTCTTAAACAGAAGTAAATATCAGATAACTCAGATTGGGACCTATATGAAATCAAGCTGGTGAATGAAACTTGAAGAAGTTGGCTATTACCAATCGAGTTTGATTGTTTTGTGAATGTACAACAGTAATGTTGCAGCTTTTGAGCTATCTAAGTTTGTGAAGTGATTGCAGGTTGTAATTGTGACCAATGAAGATGAAAAAAGAGACTTCATAAAGGAAATAGGCGAGGAAGTCTTGCCGGAAGAGTATGGTGGTCGAGCAAAGCTTGTAGCTATTCAAGACGTTGAACTGGCCCCAGTAGAGGATTGATTGTACAAATAAACTGAGGTTGGGGACACCGATATCACAGCCCCAGTGGCAGTCCTATCTGCTAGGCTTACTCTGTCTGTTAACCTGTTATACCCAATTGTCAAGGTCAACTGCTAGAAGGCAGCTTCAGCCTGCTTCTTTATAATATGAGCTACTTCAGCAGTGATATGTTTTTATCCATAGCAGCACTTCTTCTTCTTGTTGGATAATTCCGGTTTTACAAAACGATGGATCAATTCCGGCTCTTGATTACTTCACTGTTAAATTGTTATCATCCTATGAACCTGACTGAAAATCCAAAATTTATGATTTTATAGTCGTGACAAAGAGTTGATCCAATTAAAACTCGTTATATGTATGCATAATACTCCAAAACCTGAAGGACGATATAATTCTCACACAAATGTAAACGTATTTTCTTTCTTATGGGTTCCACAGGACGAGCGTAATGATCTTCAAACAAAGTTATCGCACCTTATTATTTTCAAAATTTCGATTCTACGTCCTTTCCGAAGCCCTATTTAGAAATAATAACAATAAATCCGTCGGCAAAGGTGACTAGAAATTAGGTTTTGAAAGTTAGTTCCTTGTATCGACCAGGAAAACATGAACCAAAGTTCGATCAAACAGGCATAGTCCACTCCCGTGTGCTATTTCAACGTGCGATAGTACACAGAGTCACCAAAGCCGGGTCACTTTCTTTTAAGGTACACAGGTTCACAGCTCAAAACAGCTTTTAAGGTACACACAACAACAACACTAAACAACAACAACAGAAGTCACAAACTTAGAAAGAACCCAAAACCCTCCGCCGCCACTTCGAAAAAAAATGGCCACTTTCACCCACCCCAAAACCTCCCTCTTCGGCGGCGCCCGCATCCCAATGCCCACCACCACCAAGTCCCGGACTTTCGGCCCATTCCGCGTCCGGATGGCCCTCCAGGACTCCGGCCCCTCCATCGCCGTCGTCGGCGTCACCGGCGCCGTCGGCCAGGAGTTCCTCTCCGTCCTCCACGACCGCGACTTCCCTTACCGCTCGATCAAAATGCTCGCCTCCAAGCGCTCCGCCGGCCAGAAACTATCGTTCCAGGGCCGGAGCTACGTCGTCGAGGAGCTCACCGGCGGCAGCTTCGACGGCGTCGACATCGCCCTCTTCAGCGCTGGTGGGTCCATCAGCAAAGAGTTCGGGCCCATCGCCGTCGAGAAGGGCACCATTGTCGTTGACAACAGCTCGGCGTTTCGGATGCAAGACGACGTGCCGTTGGTCGTGCCGGAGGTGAACCCGGAGGCCATGGAGGGGATCAAGGCCGGAAAAGGAAAGGGGGCGCTTATTGCTAATCCTAATTGCTCCACCATTATCTGCTTGATGGCTGCTACACCTCTACATCGTCACTCTAAGGTTGATTTTTTTTTTTTAATTTGTGGGGCTGATTTTGAAATGGGTTCTGTTTTTTGATTGGATTTGGGTGTGGAGTTATGTAAAGTTGGTGGCTTTGTGTATTTTGGGGTTTGTTTAATGATGGGTTTTGCCTGGACTATGTTTTGGGGATTGAAAGTTTGTTGCTTTTGTGGTTTATTTGGTTATTGTGACTCGGAAATTTGGATTATGAGCGTTTTGGAGCTATGTAAAGTTGGTTGGTTTGCGTATTTTGCTCACCGGACTGTGTTTTGGTGCTATAAAGTTGGTTGCTTTGGGGATTATGAGTATTTTGGAGCTTTATGATGTTGCTTGCTTTGTGTATTTTGCTTACTCGACTGTGTTTTGGCTAGAAAAGTTGGCTGATTTGGGGTTGTTTTTGGATTTTGGATGGGAATTGAGTTGGGGGTTTGTGGAAATGTTTGTGTTGATTGGGTTATCACTGGTGTTTTCAGGTGAAACGCATGGTGGTTAGTACGTATCAGGCTGCCAGTGGAGCTGGTGCTGCTGCTATGAGAGAGCTTGAGCAGCAAACTCATGAGGTTTCTTCTACTCTCTACATGTTGTTGAATTGGTTTCATCATTCAAGTTTAGCTGATGTGATTTTATTTTTGTATTAAGGTTCTGGAAGGGAAGCCAGTAACTTGTGAGATATTTCAGCGGCAGGTCTGTCTATCTTCGCTGTGATGTTCAAGTTTGTTTTCGGAAAAGTAGTTCTGTTCTGTTCTGTTTCCCATGAGGTTTCATTGAACCACCTATTTCTGCCTTCATTTTTGCAGTATGCTTTTAATTTGTTTTCCCACAATTCAGCGGTTCTTCCAAATGGATATAATGAAGAGGAAATGAAACTAGTCAAGGAGACACGAAAAATATGGGTTAGTATCTTTACTAGTTTCTTATCACTCCCAGAACAATTATTTTGTTAATGAAAGTTAAGCAAGAGTAGTTTGTTGGAAGTAAGATTTTAAGAATGAAGATGACAACATATGGTGTAGAACACTAGATGTAATTTTTTTGTTGTCCATGTATTCAGAATGACAAGGATGTCAAGGTAACTGCCACATGCATACGAGTTCCTGTAATGCGGGCACATGCTGAGAGTGTAAATCTTGAATTTGAGAATCCCCTTGATGAGGTAATACTACAATACTTTTATATTATCTACGTTGATGATAAAAATATATATTGGTTGTTGATGACTTGTTTTGGTAGAGTTATTAAGGATTTTCACATAGTAAATCTCCATCATTGGTGGGAACAAAAGTTTATCATGAATTTCATTTATTGATATTATTTTGTACTGCGGAAAGACTTAACAAGAAGATTTCTGTGGATATGAATGGCTTGTGCTATTATCAACATTGGTTTTGCATCTCCATGATGATTCTCTTATGTTTATATTCTTAAGACTTTAGGCTGTTCTTGTATCTTATTTACAATGGCTTGATCAAGTGGTTTTAAGTCACTGTGCTCTTGTTTTCTCTTCTACTTCTTTCTTGTGCACAAAATTAAGATTGTCAATCACTCTTAACATTAAAAGTACCCAGGTGTAGCATTTGGTTTTTCGTCTTCATCTCAAAGATGAAATATCAGATATTCTTGAAGGTGCTAAGATCCATGTGTACTTTTATCCCCATGAGATTGTTCAGTCTCTTTTGTCCATTGGAAGGCCATTGGGCTTGTGGTCTATATAACTAGAGGCAATCCTCTTGCATTCCATGAACCCAACCTTGATGAACTTGAGTTTCAATCCATGTCCCTGTTATGGCACGCCTGGGATGTTTACCAGCTCGTAGATGGCATTTTCTGCAGTAAACTTATAAATGTTTTAAGAAGTACAGTATGCTTTTTCTTAGTGGACTGTGAGTCGAGTACTGTATTACCATGCCTGTGTTCTAGTGATATGTGCATGTCATTGTGTTTTATGTGGGAAACTCAATCAATCACGATCACAGAAAAAGCTAATTTGCAATAGATGGATTATTTATTAATGTAATCAGTGCAGTTTTTCTTCCCATTCGTTCATCACAAGTTCTCCTTAGAAGTTTAAATTTGTTCAATGTCTAGGACACTGCAAGGGATATTCTGAAGAAGGCTCCTGGTGTGGTGGTTATTGATGACCGTGCAGCTAATAACTTTCCTACACCTTTGGAGGTGTCAAACAAAGATGATGTTGCAGTTGGCCGAATCCGCCGTGATGTGTCCCAAGAGGGGAACTATGGGTAAGACTAATGTAACAGTACATTTTCTAATTTAGCATTGCATATCTTAACAAGCCACTAATGGGAATGTCTGAGCAGGTTGGACATCTTTGTCTGCGGTGATCAAATACGCAAGGGAGCTGCACTTAATGCTGTTCAGATTGCTGAGCTGTTGCTATAGTTAAACTCTGATTTCAATGGTGAGGTTTCTCACCATCTAATATTTGCCGAGTTGAAGTAATTTGAGATCTTCTTAGTTGTACTTTAGTCTTTAGATTGGGTTGTGAGGTGAGATGGAGCAAATCCAAGCAGTTTTTGTAGACTAGTTATTCATTTTCAAATGCAACTGTTAACATAATATCCATCCATTTGGAGGAGATTTTGTTAGAATAAACTTGTAATTTAAGAGAATGAATTGTACGGGGATGTTGTTTTGATTAGTGTGTGCGCCAAAACTAAATTGGTGTCTTATGAGTCAAATGTTGAGAAGGTGCAAGGGAAGTTTTTCAGGAATATCGCCTTTAGTAACCAGTTCAGTTGAGCACCAGGAATTCTGACCAAGCTGGGTTCAAGTTTTAAGCACGTATAAAAACTTGGTAACAAGGTTTGACACGATTTTTCATTTGAAAAAGGTTTGACATACTTGCATATAGGTGATAAAGAAAATATAAAAAAAACGCGTAAAAAGCTGCTATGAACATGAACACATCAGTAGACCGTACACGCAAAATCTAAATAGTAAATACCGATTGCTCGTATTCATACCATCTGTTCAATATAATTGCTTGTATAGAACGGTATAATTATTGTATAAAATACTGATTAGCATTTTCATTCCTTAATCTTGTAGGAATAGTGTTTGAAGCCTTTACATTAGGCTTGCCGGCCAAGGTTGGTTAGTCCAGTAGCATAGTCTATGATGGGAATCTGTGATGGTGATGCCGTGCTATTGCTGGCTCCAGGCTTCCAACTCCTTTTAGAGCAAGTTCATTCCTCCAAAAAGTACTTTTCTTTATTGCTGCTTTTTAAATTCTAGGCACTGTCTTATCCTATTCACTTTCACTCGCTCGAGTTAAGGTTGCTCTCGTCTAAACCTTGTTTAACAAGCCATCATAGGGAACATAGGTACCCACTGCCCTTTTTCCCCTTGGAGAGATTCTAGAAGATTCTTGGTCTGCACTTCTCATAAGGGTTAAGGCATTGTGGTCCGTTGGTCCCTTAACTTCCAGAACATTCTTGGCCAGAAAGTTCATTTTCAACATCATTTAAACAAAATAATCTGGACAAAGGGAAATTAAATAATCTTAGTGTACCATATCTGTCAATTACATTATTATCAACCACCAATCTTAATTGGATGAAATCTTAGTTTAGGCATTAGTACCTGTAGCATTACACTTGTGCAAATGAGCACAGGTCAACCATCATGGCCTTGTTACGTGGCAAAATGCAATTGGACTCCTCGAAGCTAACCAGTGACAAAGTCGTTACTGCGAAGCACGAGATCATGACATGTCGTTTATTCTATTTAAAAAGAGGCAAGATTCTCTAGAGTAAGCATAACTGCCATGACAAGTTGTAGCCAAAAAAAAAAAAAAAGAGCTGCCATGACAAGTTATATACACTGTGGGAGATGTACTTGAAACTTGGGGACCAATCTTTGACCTCTGTGCTCTTTTTCTTCCTATAAATATTGGCTTCATGAGCTTTGCTTCATCCACAGAAAGCAGTTGTTACCTCTCAGCTTATATTTCATAGTCAATGTGAGCTTTGCATTACATTCTTCTAGCTCTTTTAGTTAACTTCATGTCTAACGAGTGTAGTACTATGTCAATTGCATTTTCTTTCAAAGCTTTTACTATGTTCTGCATTCCCTTCACTGTTTTTAGTTGAGAGTTACTAATTTTATTTTTACTTTGAAACAGCAATTGCCATTATCAACTAGTCAGCATGGTCAAGAAAGTTTACTTGTATGGATTTCCCACTGTGGAGTCTCCAGAAGCGGTGACAAAATTTCTGGAGGAGTATACCGGAGAAGGAACTGTTCTCTCTGTGAATATTCTTCCTCCAAAAGATGGCGCATCAAGATCATCTGCCACAGTTCAATTCACAACTGCAGAATGTGCTGAAATACTACTTCCATTAGCCGAAAAAAAAGGCCTGTGGTACGGAGAGTCTTATCTGAAAGCTCGAGAATGGAAGCGTGACATGGCACCGAGATCAGAAGTCTTGGAGGAACTTGTGACACTTCACTTTGGATGCAAGATATCTGAGGAGAAGTTTTCGGTGCTTTGGACAAAATCAGATGTTTCTGTGACAATTGGGATGGAACGGAAAAATGTGCACTTGTCTTTCTGCTATGATTGTGTTAAATACAAGCTTGAGCTCCCATCTGACACTATTTGCCGGATTGAGCTGCATTGTCCACGTGATCAGTTTACAAAGTTTCTTCTCATCCAGGTTTATCAAAGTTCTTACAGCTTGATTCCCCTATTTTGCTGCTTCTCATATATCGTTTATATACTGGTATTTATTTCCTAGTAACTTGTAACTCTAGCTAGCATCAAGTTCATTATCTTGCAAAATAAACTATGTTCTATGCTAGTTTTTTATGAGTTATACCAGTAAAAAATATGTCTGGGGTGTGTTTAAGCGGTGATACTTTTATAGGATTTAGATTCTAGTTGTATTTTAGATAAAACGCAGTGACTTTTAGCTCTGGATAATATGCGGAAATATAGTTTCTCTTAGTGAAACTTAGGTGTGATGTCATGTTTGATTACTATTTCAGTTCTAAACTTAATAAAGTTTCAGTATTCAAGTACTTGCATTATATATATTTCAATGTGAATGCTGTTGAACGCTAGACTCTGTGTGTCCCTAAACCCTTGGGGGAAATGTCTTAACATTTTCTCTTCTTTATATTCTTGCCAGTTACGTGGTGCCCCTCGGATTTATAAGAAGGATGTAACTTCGGCTTCTGACAACCACTGGGTTCGAGAAGTTGATTTCACTCCATCATGCTGCATCGGGCAATCCTCTTCTTTATGTTTGGAGCTTCCCTTAGGGTGTGCACTTCCAGACCTAGGCAAGATTTTCATTCACTACATAGAGAATGAAGGACAGTTTGTGCTGAAGAGAGGTAACACTTTCTCCGGAAATTCAGCTCTTGTTCCTATTCTGGCTCCACCCCTAGGGATTGACTTGCCATACAAAATCCTGTTCAAGATAAATTCATTGGTTCAGCATGGTTGTATTCCCGGGCAAGCTCTTGATGTCAATTTTTATAATCTAGTGGATCCTACTAGAACAAGAATTGAATATATAGAGTGCGCCCTGGACAAACTGTTCAACTCCAAGGAGTGCTGCTATGAACCTGTAAGGTGGCTTCTTAAGCAGTACAACAAGTACATGGCATGCAAGCGGATTCCTCACTCAGCAGCTATATCTTTAGATGAAAGCTTTGTGCATGTATACAGGGTTCTTATTACACCAACTAAAGTATACTGCTGTGGTCCAGAGGTAAATCTCTCCAATCGTGTTCTACGAAATTATCCTGAAGATATCGACAATTTTCTTCGGGTTTCTTTTGTTGATGAGGACTTGGGGAAGATGCGGTCTGTAGATTTGTGTCCGCGGACAAGTTGTGCAGAAGAGGAAAGGAGAACTAGAGTTTATGAAAGGATACTTTCTACTCTAAGAGATGGGATAGTGATTGGTGATAAGAAGTTTGAGTTTCTAGCATTTTCGTCGAGTCAGTTGCGAGAGAATTCTGCATGGATGTTTGCTTCCAGAGAAGGCCTTACTGCACAAGAAATTAGAGACTGGATGGGTGATTTTAGTCACATTAAAAATGTGGCTAAATATGCAGCCAGGCTTGGTCAATCTTTCTGCTCTTCCAGGGAGACTTTTACTGTTGGATCAGATGAAATTGAAGTCATTCCTGATGTACAAAATGAAAGAGGCGGAACCAAATATTGCTTCTCTGATGGAATTGGGAAGATATCTGCTGAATTTGCTGAAAGCGTGGCAAAAAAATGTGGGAAAAGTTCTACTCCATCTGCCTTTCAAATCCGCTATGGTGGCTACAAAGGTGTTGTGGCAGTCGATCCAACATTGTCAAAGAAGCTGTCATTGAGAAAGAGCATGTGGAAGTTCAAATCACGCAACACAAAGTTAGATGTCCTGGCATGGAGCAAGTACCAGCCTTGTTTTCTCAATCGTCAACTGATCACCCTTTTGTCCACCCTTGGAGTTAAGGATCATATTTTTGAGGAGAAGCAGAAACAAGCAATGAATCAGCTGGAAGGGATTCTAACTGATCCATTGAAAGCACAGGAGGCACTGGAATTGATGTTCCAAGGAGAGGCAACCAACATCTTAAAGGAAATGCTGATGTGTTATAAGCCAAATGCAGAGCCGTTTCTCTCATTGATGCTACAATCATTATGTGCATCAAAACTTGCAGAACTGCGAAACAGAACACGAATTTTTATTCCAAATGGAAGATCTCTGATGGGATGTCTAGATGAAACCAGGACATTGGAATATGGTCAGGTATTTGTGAAATGTTCTCACCATGCTATCTTCACTGGCAACACAACCTCAACTGCAAGCCAAGACAATTTTACTGTTGTGGGTAAAGTAGTTGTTGCTAAAAACCCGTGTTTACACCCTGGAGATGTGCGTGTTCTTACGGCGGTGGACGTGCCGGCGTTACACCACATGGTGGATTGTGTTGTGTTCCCACAGAAAGGAAAGAGGTAACTTTCAGATTGCTTAATGCTTACATTTGTATTTTAGTCTTTCTTTGTTAGATATTAGTTTTCTGCCTTAACTTTATATACTGAGTACAACCTTTTTCCATTAAATTAGGCCTCATCCAGATGAATGCTCGGGCAGTGATTTAGATGGAGATGTTTACTTTGTTAGCTGGGATCGAGACCTGATTCCCCTGCAGAAAACTCAACCGATGAAATATACCTCAGCACCAACTGAGGAATTGGATCATGATGTTACAATGGAGGTATGGCATTACTCAAATTATCAAGTAAAATGTAGTCAGTATATTTTTAAACATGACTTGAGATTCTTTTCTTCTGTGTTACACTTGCAGGAAGTTGAGGAGTCATTTACCAACTACATAGTAAATGACAGTTTGGGCATCATTTCAAATGCACATCTTGTCTTTGCAGACAGAGAACCACAGAAAGCTATGAGTGATAAATGTGTCAAACTCGCCAAGCTCCACTCCCATGCTGTCGACTCTCCTAAAACTGGTGTAATAGTGAAACTGCCGCCTAAAATGCGTGTCCACAAATACCCAGATTTCATGGAAAAGATTGACAGGCCAACCTACGAGTCCAAGCGTGTGATTGGGAAGCTTTTCCGACAGGTGAAAGATATCGAGCTAGGATCACATTCGCACTCTTTTAAGTCCTTCACTAGGGAAGTGGCTTGTAGGTTTTATGATCCTGACATGGAAGTAGATGGATTCGAAGATTACATCAATGATGCCATTAGTTACAAAAGGGAGTATGACTACAAGCTGGGAAACCTGATGGACTATTATGGTATCAAAACTGAAGCTGAAATACTGAGTGGAAACATCACCAGTGTATCAAAGTTCTTCAACAAGAGAAAGGACTTGGAGTCAATTAACTACGCTGTGAGGTCATTGAAGAATGAGGCAAGGGCACGGTTTATCGAGGGGCCAAATTGTGATGATCCATCAGATTTCGGAACTGATATCGGTAATGTGTATGCAGCAAAAGCATCAGCATGGTACCATGTTACATATCATCATCGTTATTGGGGTTGTTACAACAAGGGTATGGCAAGAGACCATTTCCTGAGTTTTCCATGGTGTGTTTTCGAAATGCTTATCCAGATCAAGAGGCATAACACAAGTAAAGGAAGTCATCAAGTCATTACTGAAGAGCCATTTGACTTGGCAACCGAACAACATCAGTGTGTCTGTTTGGGAATTGTAGATTAATCCTTAGCTGTTGTTTATTTCCTTTAATTTAAGAATAAGATTAGCAACACATATGTTGTATTGATTCTGAATTAGTGTTGATGTTGTATTATCACTGAAGCGCCATTTTACTTGGCAA
The DNA here is from genome assembly GCA_024704745.1 of Rosa lucieae. NCBI lineage: Eukaryota > Viridiplantae > Streptophyta > Magnoliopsida > Rosales > Rosaceae > Rosa > Rosa lucieae. The sequence continues at coordinate 61,252,931 of CM045495.1, read as the reverse complement.
AGGTGTCTGTTTGAAAATTGAAAGACGTTCTTAGCTGATTTTTCTTACCTCAAGTTTCTGAACATGAGCAATCAAAGTGCGTAAATACCTTAGAATGTTTTCTGTATGAAACAGATCTTTGTTAGAGGTAGATGATATCATGAATTTCATTGATATCGATATTTATTTAATAGTGAGAAATGACTTAACAAGAAGTCTTCTGTGGATACGAATGGCTCTGGTGATACTCTCAACATTGGTTTTGCATCTGCATGATGATTCTCTGATTTCTCTCTTATGTTTATATTCTTGTGTCTTTTTTTTTTTTTGGGGTTTTGTCCATTTACCCCATTTCTAAGGAATTCTTTCCCACTTACCCCATTAAGTTTTTTTAATTCTCTCTTACCCAATACACTCGAAGGGAGTCTTCCCTAATACCCCATTAAGATTTTTTTTTTAAAAAATTTTTTTAATACCATTTTACCCCTCACCCCTTTGTTACTTAGAGAGAGAGATAGAGAAGTGGAAGAGAGAGAAACCATAGGAGACTTCGCCGGAGCCCGTCACCAGCTGCCAGATTCCGGCCAATTTTTGCCGGAATCCCGTCACCAGTCGCCGGATTCAGGTCACCGGCTGCCGCCCACCGGAATTTGCTGAAAATCTCACCGGAAAGTTTTTTTGCCCCCCAGTAGACGTCTATTGCCCCCCAATAGACGTTTAGATTACCGAAATGGTAATTAATCTTCCTAAAACTACACTAATAAAACTTTGATTAAAGAAAAAAAAAACGAGGAGATTACATCAATTCAAAACGTGTATTTCCCCCCAATAGATGTCTATTACCCCCCAATAGAACTTTTTTTTCTTCATTTTTTCTTTCTATCCGGGCATTCTGCACCATTTTACCCAAAAAAAATAAAAAAATAGAGAAATTGATTGAGTCACCCAATGAAAAGCTCTGGGCACCCATGTCCTCTTCTCCATTCCTGTTGCAGTCGGAGTCGACTTCTTCTTCTTTCTATTTGCTGCTCACCCAATCTTCTTCTTCTCTCTTCTTCCACAGTTGCAGACCAGACCGGAAACCTAACTTCTTTGTCATTGTAAAATTAAACCCATTCAACAAAACCTTCAAATCACAATGGCAACTCCAATCAAATACTGAACCCATCCAATGAGTTATTGGACAGATCAGTGAAGTCAACATACTCGAGCACATCGCCAGAGCAATTCACCGGAGCTGCTTTATCTCGAGCCGTTGCTTGTTCAGATCGAAGTCCTAACGCTCACTGCAACATCGAATCGAGCGAGGAGAAGCCTTCGTTGGCATTGAAGTCGGTGTCGACAACGGAATCGAGCGGAGAAGAGGAATCGAGGGGAAGACGGCGCATGAGGCGGCTGGCTAGGGAATCGGAATCAGAGATCGTCGTCATCAACCGTCGTCTGCGACGCCATGACTTGCGCAAGCCGCTGCGCGGCGGCTTTGGTGGTGAGGTTCTGGTTCCGCTTGACGGTGGAGAATCCAGTCGCGGAAGGATTGAGCCATGATGGAGGATGCGCCGGCGACATCGCCGGAGATGAGCCCGGGCTGCTCGAACCTCCGCTCCACTGGCGCGAGTACATCGGACTCGCCAGAGGATGTGAGAGAGAGTGATGGGAGAGAGAGAGAGAGAATTGCGACGGGGCGCGCTGGGGAGAGAGAGAGAGGACACTGTGGCGTGCTTGTAATTTTTAGTTGGGTTGAGGGTAAAATGGTCAATTTCTGTTAAAATGTGTAAGTGGGAACAAAAATCTATTACTGGGGTAAGTGGGATAATTTTTGTTCATTTTGGGGCTTCTGGTCAAGAACCCTTTTTTTTTTTTTAGAAAAGGAGATAATATCATTCAATTATCCATAGGCAGAAGGCACGTACATCGAATGCTGTCTTACACCAAAATCATACATGGTATAAGCTACTAGGCAAAGGACATGTGACCCTCACTGTTAACACATGCGCTCACTTATTGAGCCTACATACAGGAGATCAAATCCTCACCACAAAACCTCTCTTTTGAAAAGTAAACCTAGTCGCCTAGAGACCTCAATTAGTGTACAACTAGAGAGAACTAAGAAGCAAGTAGTGAAAGACTCAAAAGTCAAGTACTAGGCAAGGATACCCGGGGAACCAAAAGCTTCCCATGCCCTTGTCTCGAGAATCCCCCTTCATGACTACTCAAGAGGATTTGCTAGAGGCACGAAAGTGCGTAGTTCTCTAACAAAAGTAGAGAGTAATACAAACCTAGGATTCCCAAAGCAAGGAATAACTAAAGAAAACTAGATAAAAGGTAAAATAAAAAGACTAAAAGCCATAAACATAGAATTGGGTCAAAGGCCAAAGCCCTAGCCCAAATAGAGCTCAGTAGGGTAGCCCAAAAAGGGAGGCCCAATAGCATAAGGCCCAGCAAGATCAGGAACCTGCCCAAACTTCACCTCCGTGTGCGTCAGTGCAGCGCCGCCTGCTTCCACCATCTGTCCGCCAAAACCCGCCGCGCCGACCACGCCCAACCAAGTCGAGCCTGCCCGACCCAGCATACCACGGCCCCCGCTCGGCCTCGCCACGCACTTCACCAGAATCACGAGCCACCCGGATCTGCCAGTTTCTCGCCGTCGACAATTCTTAAGAACCACGCCGCCGTTCAACCTAGCAGAAATCGTGCCGGTGCCTCCTGGATCTGCAGAGTCCACGTTGGAGTCCCTTCCCTGCACAAAACGACGCGAACACACCCAGAGACTTCGTCTGGAAACCAGCCCGCCCCGGCCAACACCTTGAGCCCGACGCCTCTCTTTTCGACCACCCGAGCAAATAGGGTTCAACACCCGTCCGGCAGCAACCCGATAGCGGCGAGGCGAACCTGCACTTACCTCGAGCGCCGCCGGAAGAGCAGAATTCTCAAAACGCTGAACTTAGGGTACTCTGGGTTTCTTGGAGCTCTTCAGAGAATATCCTTGTGGTTTTTTATAAGCTGCAGTACTTGAACAGTATTATATTCTTGTATCTTATTTACAATGGCTTGTATCTTAAGTCACTCGGCTCTTGTTTTCTCTGCTACTTCTTTCTCGTGCATAACATTATTTAATTCAGATTTTAAAAGATTTTGTTTGAGTTTTTGTAATCCATGGATTTACTTAATCCACGGATTGTTTAAATTCTGTATGGACTCTGATTGATTCTAATGGATTGATTTGCTGGTATTTGTTTAGATTTTACTAGTCCTTATGATATTTTTGGTAGGTTAATTTTTTTTTTCCCTTCTTTTTAAAAAGCAATGGATATATAGATCCAACTATAATGCTATATCAGTGACAAAAATGAGTGTGTGTGTGTGTGTCTATATATTATATGGTAATCTACCATTCTTTATGTTGTGTATAATGATATATGAATAATAACAGAAAATTAATCAACTAAAATGTTACACAAAAAATAAAATAGTAAACTAATGACATAAAATTAATCAACTAAAATGTTACACAAAAAATAAAATAGTAAACTAATGACATAAAATTAATCAACTAAAATGTTACACAAAAAATAAAATAGTAAACTAATGACATAATTTATTTCATATCTAATTTACAAAAGAAACATGTCTGTATGTAATGGTCTATTCTGACTTTAGATGAATATATATATATATATATATATATATCTGCACCCGGCTTCGGGTTTGATACAAAAAAAAAGAAACATGTGTGTATGTATCATCTTAACAATACCATTGAAAGTGAGCTTAATTAGCTAGAAGGATTAAGGCTTCCAGAGCAATAGTGATAAAAATAAAAGAAATTATTAGATGAGAGCATAGGAGGATAGTAGGAAGATAGGTCTATTGAGAGCTGCTTCTTTTTTCTTTCTTTTTTTGGTGAAGAGGTTCTTCATTTTTTTAGTGAGAAAGAATCCATCAAAATCTCTTAGGAAGTGGTTGGATTGTTTTTGAGTTTTGATATGTATAAAAAGCACTATAAAATCCTCCAAAATCCAGCATTTAATGAAATCCTTAAAAATCTGTATACTTTTGAATATCTGCAAATTTGAATGGATAATTTTAATCAAATATATCAAGATTTTAAAGGATTGTTTAAAATCTCAATTGAATACCCATAAACTTTCAAAATACAAAAAAATCTTGTAGACACTTAAATGAATACACCCCCCCTAAGATTGTCAATCACTCTTACCATTAAAAGTCCCCCGGTTTAGCATTTGGTCTTTTGTCTTCATCTTAAAGAAGAAATATTTGATTGTTGAAGAAAGTTGACATTTGTGTGCCTTATCAAACTAGGAGTAGTTCTATGATTGTAATAGGAGAGAAGATTCTAGAATTCCTAGTCCTATTCGCAATAGTTTTCCTTGTATCATTAGAATATGTACTTTGTAATCCCTATATATGGGCTCCTATTATCAATAGTGAAACACACAATTCTCTCTACAATCTCTTTTGCATCCTATTTCCTTAAACACGTTATCAGCACGAGCCTTAACCCTGAGATCAAAAATCCAAAACCAGAAAATTCTCCAACGTTAGCCTTGCCAAGCACCTAGCCATGCTAGCCCACCTGCCCTTGCAGCCATCTCGGCTAGACTTGCCGACCACTCACGGCCAAGCATCAACGGCTCTTGGCCAAGACCAGCAGCGCGCATAAACACGCACGCACCAACACTACCGGGATTGCAACCCAATTGCAATCCTGCTGCACGTTTGCAAACCTACTTCCGAATCAGGATAGAAAGCTGCCTTGCAATCCTTCAGAAAGGATTGAAAATATCAGCAATCCTAAAGAACTTTAAACGCCTGCATCAACACGCAATTGTATCAAGGTTTTCAAGCTTCAAATTACCAAGTTTTATATAAAGTTCCCGCATTTTGAATTTAATTTAAATTTAAATTCTTTTTCTCAGGGACTTGCAACCTCCCTTCTTCTACATCCCACCTTTCTGTAAAGTGGGTTCGATTTTCTAAAAGCTGAATCGTGGGGATTCATGCTATATACGAACTAAGAGCGTTTGTAATCTTCAAACTAAAAGCGTCTGTAAGCATCGATTTTTACGACTAAGAGCGTTCATGAGCATTAAAAATTGACCATATAAACGTCATTGGTTTCAATCCAAATCCAAATCCAAAATTTGGAAACTATTAATAAAGACAGTGGTTATAACTCTTTCCAAAGTAGGCTCATCCAAAATTAATTATGATGTCTAGGAAATGTTTGAACTGAGAGAACGGTTTTAAAAGTGAGCAAAGCTCCACCAAAATCTCGCCTTACCTTACCTGGTCACAACCAAATTGGAGTTACTGAAAGGATTGAGTAACTACTACTTGTCTAAGCTTGATTGTCATTTTTTTGGATTAAATTTTAATTTAGAAACTTTGGCGTAATCATTGGCTTTCATTGAAATAAAGTGTCGATTTTGATTCAAACTTTATTCATTCAAATATGTTTCTCGGAGATCTAGAATGCCTCGTGGATAGTGCTACTACGCACACTATACTTCGAAATAGGCAGTTATTTCTTGAGATGACGCCTACTCGATCTTCAGTGACTACGATGGCAAGGTCATCTAAATTGATTCATGGTCGAGGACCAGCTCAATTCTTGTTGCCACATGGCACAATCATTAATGTCACTGAAGCTCTCTACTCTCCTAGGGCCGAAAGAACCCTTTTGAGCTTTAAAGATATAAGAGCCAATGATTTTCATGTGGAAACACATTGTGAGAATGGACAAGAGTTCCTTTGCATTACCTCTAATGACTACGGACATAAAAGAGTCTTAAAGAAACTTATGTGTCTATCTATCTAGTGGGTTGTATGCAACCACTATTCGAATCATTGAATCCAATCATGTTATGAGGGATGATTTATGGGATTCTGACACATATAGGCTTTGGCATGACCATTTGGGACATCCAGGTCGTGATATGATGATCCATATCTTAAAGACTTCACACGGACATCCTTTTTTCATAACAAAAAGAAGTAAAAACTGAATTTTGGACCAAGAAGGAGTACCTGCGCCTCACGGCGCCGTCCCCTTACGGCCCAAAAGTGGCATTGATACCACATATGCTTCCTTGCTTCCAAATTCTACTTCTAAAGTCAATCATGACTTCATGGCTCAACCAAAATCCTCATTGATTGCTTCTAAAGCCCATCATTCGTTCTGCAAAGCTTGTTGTTTAGTAAATTAAGATCGAGACCATGCTATGCAAAGGACACTAAAGAAAACATACCATTCTTACAAAGAATCCAAGGTGATATTTGTGGACCTATTCAACCACCTTGCGGACCATTTAGATATTTTATGGTGTTGGTTGATGCTGTGATGACCTGGATTTTCATTATGTAATTTTGGTAATTAATAATGGACCAGTTGTACGAATAATTGTTATTATGCTTTATTCGTAGGTTTTATGTGGAGTGGAATGATTTTCGTACGTATAAATATTTGAATTTCACAGTTTAGGGGGTCGTGTGAAGTTTGACTTTTTATATGTTGGGATTCTTGGAAAACTTCCTTCACGAAAGTTGTAGAGCGCGTCGATACGAGTTCGTGGACATGCAGAATGCGTAAATCAGAGTTCGTATGAGGAAGTTATGGCTAGCGGAAGAAGTTTCCGTTTTAGTATATAAAGGAAAAATCAGAAAAATATTTCATTTTTCCTCATTTCCTTTTCCGGAAACCATACCCTCTCTCTCTTCTCTCTCGTCCGCGCCCTCAGAGTCGAAGATTTTCGACTGACCCGACCCGAACCCGGCATTCCGACCCGACTTTTCCGGCGAGCTCCGACCACCTCCGGCGACGAAACTTTCCAGACAGGATCGCCTCCGCCGTCTGGTCGTCCCTCTGGTGTTCTCTATAGACGATTCTCCTTCACGGCGGCGCTGCAAGTCGGCCCAGATTGAGGAAATCGGACTCGGCCGGAAAACACAGCTCCGACGTCGGCAAGGCTTCGATTTTTCTTGGTTGAGCTCAGAACAGCCTCGCCGATAGACCCTTGATGGTTGTTTGGATCGATTCACGTGAAACTTCGATCAACTCAGTTGGGATTACTGTTCACGGCTTGTGAGGTAGTTTTCGATCCCTTAAGCTTGTTTTCTGACTTCGATCCAGTTATGAAAGTTCACAAGCATGCTTAGATGAAGCTTTTTGTTGTTGGGAGTTTTGTGAAATATTGAGTTTTGGCCGGCGGCGGTGCGCCACCGTCTGTGGCGGCGTTCCGGTTGTGTTCTGGCCATGTATGGGACTGTTTCTGGTATTATATGTCTTCTACTCGTCGATACGAGCGTTTCGATATATAATATGCAAATTTTGGAGTTCGAGTGGATTTGTTATGATTTTTGCCGTTTCATATCGATGAATTTATTCGATCCGTGAGGATACGAGCGTCCGATCGACTTGTGGTTTGGTCACATCGATCGTGGACGTATTCCGAAGACTTTGGGAGGTCTCGGATGTGGTTTTGCCTCGATTGGCGCCACTTTGGGGGATTTTAGTTCCAAAACAGGGGTTTCGGACTTAAATCATATGTAAATCATTACTAAGCGGGAACCGTTTGTGATTAGGTACTTGACGAAGTATTTGGACGGTTATTCTGTAGCTTGACTACTTATTCTGCATTGAAGACGCAGCAGGAGTTTCGAGGTGAGTAAATCTCACAAGGACCTTTATGAACAGAAGTACCATTATTGTTTTGGCGTTAATTATTTAACTGCAAACTATAGTTGGTATTAGTAGGCATTCCTGAGCGAATGACTACATATATATATTTAGATGAAATATATATATCCTTGTGAATGATTGTGATGAATAATAATATGCATGATGGTGTTCATATTATTGTTAAATGCGACTTTTCAGGAAACGATATTATAGAAAAAGATGTTTTCTATTGTTTGGAAAGTATTGAGCTTGATGTTACATTTTGAGTCAAGCGTGACTCACTTTAGATGTATTGGTTTTAGTATCAAGGGTCACAGATGGTGAGCAGGGATTAGGAAAACCGAAACTAGATGTTGTAACGTTTTTAAGTCAGATGTGACTTACTTAACGTTGACCTTAAGACCAGATAGGGTCTAAGAAGATCTTATGTCACAGATGGTGATAGATCATAGATAGTGACAGGTTGCAGACGGTGACCTTGATGTTTGACTTCATGACCAGATGGGGTCTGAAGATCATGAGTCACAGATGGTGATCAATGGTTGAGCTGAGACCAGATGGGGTCTAAAGATTATAGGTCACAGATGGTGACAGGTTGCAGATGGCGACCTTGATGTTGATTTCCTGACTAGACGGAGTCTGAAATCATATGTCACAGATGGTGACAGATCACAGATGGTGATAGATCGCAGATGGTGATCAAGGCAGGAAATAGGTAATCACGTCCCGGCTAGGACGAGTGATTACAATTTCAATAGAGTTCTAGTTTATCTGCCATGATAGCTTATGGGAGTAACGGTCGAGGTTGCTTGAGACTCATAGGTATGCAGCTTAAAGGAGAGTTCCGATGGTATTCTTCTTTAATTGTCTAGATGAGACTTGAATGGCTACTTGATGGTTAAGTTAGCAAATAGGGCATGGTCATAGCGGTGACTCATGTTGTCCTTTCTGTGGAAAGGATATAGAATGTTAGAAGGATTCATGGCTGCATGTTTCCTTAAGTAGATTGATGTGAGTTGTTGATTGATGTTCATGAGTTACTCATACGAGCTTGAAGAAGCTTACAGGGTTTGTTGTTTGGCAACCCCGGTGCACCATTGTAAATGGTATAGGGGCTAATCCTGCAGGTCAGGAAAATCGTGGCTGAAGCTGAAGGAGCTTGTTGGCAGCAGAACGGGTAGGAATCAATTTTTGTTGGCTTTGCCAATATATGACTTCCTCTATGCAGTAAGCTCTGAGGAGCATTTACGTTTTATTTTGTGATGACAATTTAAATTCGTAAATTTGTGTAATATATAACTCTGTGGAGTGAGTGTATATTAACTTGGATGGTTCAGTGTATCAGTAAGTACTTGTTTTAAGGGAAAGATGTTCCAGGTATTTGTATTGATGACTGAACATTCACGCATGTATAATTATGGGATTATATATATCGATTTTTATTGTTGTAAGAATCAGGGGCGTGACAGATGCATCGACACGCTGGTCATATGTCATGCTTTTGTCCACTAGGAACGCTGCATTTGCTAAACTCCTAGCTCAAATTATTAAGTTACAGGCTCACCACCCTGATCATCCTATTAAGTCTATAAGACTTAACAATGCTGGGGAGTTTCATCAAAAACTTTTGAAGATTATTGCATGTCCATTGGGATTGAAGTTGAACATCCAGTTCCTCATGATCACACCCAAAATGGCTCGCAGAAGCCGCCATTAAACCACTACAAATGATTGCTAGAGCATTGGTAATGCGCACGAATCTCCCTATTTTTGCTTGGGGCTATGCAATATTGCATGCAGCTGTGATTATTCGTCTGAGTCCCACTGCCACTCAATCTTTTTCTGCGTCCCAGATGGTGACTGGGTATGAGCCTGATGTCTCATACTTACGCATATTTGGGTGTATATTTTATGTGCCAATTGGGCCGCCACAAAGCTCCAAAATGGGTCTTCAAAGATGATTAGGCATTTATGTTGGATATGACTCTCCAACTGTTATCCGCTACTTAAAACCCTTGATAGGCGATCTCTTTACCGCTTGATTTGCGGATTATCACTTTGATGAGATAGTCTTCCTGTCATTAGGGGGAGATAAGAACATAAATGTTTAACAGGAACGACATGAATTGTCGTGGTCTGTCCTCACTTTGTCTCATTTTGATCCCCGAACCGCACAGTCTGAAATTGAAGTGTAGAGAATTCTTGATCTTCAAAACGTAGCAGATTCGATGCCTGATACGTTTTCTGATATCGCTAAAGTGATGAGAACACACATACCTGCTGCATAAGTGCCTGCAAGGATTGATGTCCCTAAAAATAGAGGACATGGCGCCGTCCCTAGTGTCATTGGGCATAGCGCCGCCGCCCACAATGGTGATGGCGTAGTGGCTCAGGCCGGGCTCCCTATAAGGAAGCGAGGTAGGCCCAAAGGTTGGGCTTCTCGCCCAAGAAAGAAAGTGAGTTTGGCACAAAATAATCCATTAATCATCGACGTAAATAATCCATCTCATGAGAATATTTCGGATTATGGTTATGTCCAAGAGACATCATTGGGGGATGCTCCAATGTCAGAACCAATTCCAGAGAATAGGGAGATCTCCATAAATTAAATTAGTGTACATGAGATGATGGATAGAAATTCTATTGCTATTGATGATGCATTTGCATATAATGTTGCAAAAGAATTATAGAATATGATTGTCGAAGAATGCCAATGAAGAGAGGATTGGCCTAAATGGAAAGATGCGATCCAGGCTGAATTAGATTCACTAGCAAAGAGACATGTATTTGGGCCTATAACGCAGACACCCCTAAATGTAAAGTCTGTTGGTCATAAATGGGTCTTTGTTAGAAAGCGTAATGAGAAAAATGAGGTGATTAGATATAAAGCCCGCCTTGTGGCGCAAGGTTTCTCACAACGCCCTAGAATCGACTACGAGGAGACGTATTCTCCCATAATTGACGTTATAATGTTCCGCTACCTTGTCACTTTGGTAGTTTTTGAAAAACTTGACATGCAGCTTATGGATGTGGTTACAGCATATCTCTATGGGGATCTAAATTCAGAGATATATATGAAGGTTCCAGATGGACTTCAATTACCCAAATCAAGTGTCTCTAAACCACGGAGAGCGTTTTCAATAAGATTCAAATGCTCACTATATGGATTAAAACAATCCGGACGAATGTGGTATAACCGTCTAAGTGACTACTTGATTGGGAAGAGATATATTAACAACGAAATATGCCCATGAGTGTTCATTAAAAGAACAAGTTCCGGATTTACAATTATAGCAATTTATGTTGATGATATGAACCTGATTAGGACTCTAGATGAGTTAAAGGAAACTGCTAAGTATTTGAAACCCGAATTTGTGATGAAAGGTCTTGGAAAAACACGGTTTTGTCTCGGTTTAGAACTCGAGCACCGTAGTGATGGGATTTTGATCCATCAGTCCGCATATACTTAGAAAATTCTAAGGCGCTTTAATGAAGATAAAGCAAAGCCTGTGAGTACTCCCATGATTGACCGAAGTCAAGAGCTCGAAAAGATCCGTTTCGTCCAAAGGATGAGGACGAAGAGTTATTAGAGGCCGAAGTGCCATATCTAATTGTAATAGGCTCATTATTGTACTTAGCTCAATGCACAAGACTGGACATCTCATTCGCAGTGAACTTGTTAGCTCAACATAGTTCTGCCCCAACACGCCGCCATTGGATTGGTGTAAAGACAATATTTCGATACTTAAAATGTACGATTGATATGAGCTTATTTTATCCATATAGAGAGAAGAAGAATGGCGGAAGAATGGATCGGACCCCATTAGGCATAATGCCGCCATCCCCACCGCCGTGACAGGTGAGATGGTCGGCGCCGGCACCACCAAGAGTGGTCGGCGTCACTCTCATCCCCTCTGTCAAACTGATGGTGATGTTTTGATGCTGATGCAGGGTATCTCTCTGACCCTCACAAATGTCGCTCCCAAACAGGTTATGTCTTTACCATGGGAAGCACAGCGATATCTTGGAGGTCTACAAAGCAGACATTTGTCACTACTTCCTCGAATCATGCAGAGATTATTGCTCTACATGAAGTCGTGCATGAATGCATATGGCTAAGGTCAGTAATTAGATATATTTGAGGAATTTGTCGTTTGAAGTCTACCACAGATGAACCTACAAGCATATATAAGGATAATGCAGCTTGTATCGAACAAATGAAGCTAGGTTTCATCAAATGTGACAACACCAAGCATATATCGCTTAAGTTCTTTCATTATCAGAAGTAACATACACTTCTAAAGATTGAAGTGACTCAAATCCGATTAGAGGATAATGTAGCAGATTTATTTACTAAGTCGTTACCTAAATCCACTTTCGAGAAACATGTAAAGAGTATCGGATTAAGAAAGTTATCCGAACTCCCATGATTGTAGCAATCAGGGGGAGATGTCGACATTAGGGGGAGGCATGATGTCTATATGTTTGATCTCGAATAGTGAAGGGCGTGTTGTACTCTTTTTCTCCTCCTCGAGGTTGTTTTTGTCCCACATGGTTTTTATTACTTGAGCAAGGTTTTTAACGAGGCAACTGATGAAGCGTCACCACCAAGTTTGAGCCGCACAAGGGGGAGTGTTGAAGAATGTTGACATTTGTGTGCCTTATCAAACTAGGAGTAGTTCTATGATTGTAATAGGAGAGAAGATTTTAGAATTTCTAGTCCTATTCGGAATAGTTTTCCTTGTATCATTAGAATATGTACTTTGTAATCCCTATATATAGGGCTCCTATTATCAATAGTGAAACACACAATTCTCTCTATAATCTCTCTTGCATCCTATTTCCTTAAACATATTTGATATCAATTCTTGAAATTGTTCGGTCTCTTTTAAGCATGAATTCTGACCAAACTTGGTTCAACTTTTAAGCCTGCATAAACTTGGTAAAAAAGTTTGACACGAGTAGTCATTTGAAAAAGTTGTGACATAATTACATATAGTTGATAATCCAGGAAAACAAAAAAACTGATGTACAAAGATGCTATGTACATGAAAACTAAATACCGATTGCTCGTAATTCAGACCGTCAAAAGAACAGTATAATTGCTTGTATAGGACATTGTATAAAATAATAATTAGGATTTTCATTCCTTGATCTTGTAGGAATAGTGTTTGAAGCCTATACATTAGGCTTGCCAGCCAAGGCTGGTTAGTCCAATATCATAGTCTATGATGGAAATCTATGATTGTGATACAATGCTACTGCAAGCTTCCAACTCCTTTCAAAGCAAGTTCATCTATCGAAAAAGTACTTTTCTTTACTGCTGCTTTTTGAATTCTAGGCACTGTCTTATTCTTATTCACTTCAACTCGCTCAAGTAAAGCATGCTCTCTTTTCTAATCCTTGCTCAACAAGGACTCAAGGAGTGAAGTTCCTCATCATGGGGAACATATAGGTACCCACTGTCATTTTTTACCTTGGAGAGATTCTAGAAGATTCTTGGTCTGAACTTCTCATAAGGGTTAAGGCATTGTGGTTCATTGGTCCCTTAACTTCCAGAACATTATTGGCCAAAAAGTTCACTTTCAACATCATTTAAGCAAAATAAACTGGACAAAGGGAAATTAAATAATCTTAGTGTATTAAATTTGTCAATTACATTATCATCAGCCACCAAATCTTAATTGGATGAAATCTTAGTTTAGGCATTTAGTACTTGTAGCATTACACTTTAAAAGTATAATTAAGAGAAATTCTATGGTCAGCCACCATGCCTTTGCTACGTGTCAAAATGCAATTCGACTCCTCAAAGCTGACCAGTGACTTTGTCACTGCTGCGAAGCACGAGATCATGACATGTCGTTTATTCTATTCAAAAATAGAGGCAAGATTCTCTAGACTAAGCATAACTGCCATGACAAGTTATGGCCAAGAAAAAAAAAACCGAGCTGCCATGACAAGTTATTTACACTGTAGGACATGTACTTGAAACTTGAGGGCCAATCTTTGACCTCTGAGCTCTTTTTCTTCCTATAAATAATTAAATATTGGCTTCATGAGCTTTGCTTCATCCACAGAAAGCAGTTGTTACCTCTGAGCTTACATTTCAAAGTCAGTGTGAGCTTTGCATTACATTCTTCTAGCTCTTTTAGTTAACTTCATGCCTAATGAGAATGTAGTACTATGTCGATTGCATTTTCTTTCAAAGTTTTTACTATGTTCTGCATTCCCTCTACTGTTTTTAGTTGAGAGTTACTAAATTTAATTTTTACTTTGAAACAGCAATTGTCATTATCAACTAGTCAGCTGTCAGCATGGTCAAGAAAGTTTACTTGTATGGATTTCCCACTGTGGAGTCTCCAGAAGCAGTGACGAAATTTCTGGAGGAGTATACCGGAGAAGGAACTGTTCTCTCTGTGAATGTTCTTCCTCCAAAAGATGGCACATCAAGATCATCTGCCACAGTTCAATTCACAACTGTAGAATGTACTGAAATACTACTTCTATTAGCCGAAAAAAAACGCCTGTGGTACGGAGAGTCTTATCTGAAAGCTCGAGAATGGAAGCGTGACATGGCACCAAGATCAAAAGTCTTGGAGGAACTTGTGACACTTCACTTTGGATGCAAGATATCTGAGGAGAAGTTTTCGGTGCTTTGGACAAAATCAGATGTTTCTGTGAAATTTGGGATGAAACTGAAAAATGTGCACTTGTCTTTCTCCGATGATTTCGTTGAATACAAGCTTGAACTCCCATCTGACACTATTTTCCGGATTGAGCTGCATTGCCCACGTGGTCAGTTTAGAAAGTTTCTTCTCATCCAGGTTTGTCAAAGTTCTTACCGCTTGATTCCCCTATTTTGCTGCTCCTCATATATCGTTTATATACTTGTATTTAAATCCTAGTAAATTTTAACTTTAGCTAGCATCAAGTTCATTATCTTGCAAAACAAACTATGTTCTATGCTAGGTTTTTATGAGTTATATCAGTAAAAAAAATATTCTTGGGTGTGTTTAAGCAATAAGCAGTGATACTGTTATAGGGTTTAGACTCATGTTGTATTTTAGATAAAATATGGTTTCTCTCGGTGAAACTTAGGTGTGATGTCATGTTTGATTACTATTTCAATTCTAAACTTCAAATGAAGTTTCAGTATACTTACCTATTGCATTATATATATTTCAATGTGAATGCTGTTGAATACTACTATGTGCGTCTAACATTTTCTCTTCTTGCCAGTTACGTGGTGCCCCTCGGATCTATAAGAAAGATGTAAATCTGGCTTCTGACAACCACTGGGTTCGAGAAGTTGATTTCACTCCATCATGCTGCATCGAGCAATCCTCTTCTTTATGTTTGGAGCTTCCATTAAGGTGTGCACTTCCAAACCTAGGCAAGAGTTTCATTCACTATATAGAGAATGAAGGACAGTTTGTGCTGAAGAGAGGTAACACTTTCTCCAGAAATTCAGCTCTTGTTCCTACTCTTGCTCCACCCCTAGGGATTGACTTGCCATATAAAATCCTGTTCAAGATAAATTCATTGGTTCAGCATGGTTGTATTCCCGGCCAAGCTCTTGATGTCGATTTTTATAATCTAGTGGATCCTAAAAGAATAAGAATTGAATATATAGAGTGTGCCCTGGACAAACTGTTCAACTCCAAGGAGTGCTGCTATGAACCTGTAAGGTGGCTTCTTAAGCAGTACATCATGTACAAGGCATGCAAGCGGATTCCTCAATCACCAGCTATATCTTTAGATAAGGACTTGGGGAATATGCATTCTGTAGATTTGTGTCCGCGGACAGGTTCCAAATTTTTCTTTTTTCCAATGGCAACCACCAGTTCAACTTCCTCCTCCACCACCTCAGCCCAAACACTCAACCTCAACAGTGACCATTCTCTCAATGCATCACAGTCCTCCAATGCTGGGAATGACTTTTCCTCTAGCAGTGTATCCCATTTTCTATCCATCAGGTTAGATAGAACCAACTATCCTCTATGGTTGGCTCAGATGTCTCAGATTCTCAAGGGTCGCAAACTCATGGGCGTTGTGGATGGCACTAATCCTTGCCCTCCATGTTTCCTTGCTGATAGTGAAGGCAAGCTCTCTGACACCGTCAATCCCAACTATGAAAATTGGATTGCTCGAGAGCAGACTGTGCTCAGTTGGATCAATGAGTCTCTCACTCCCTCTGTACTTGCAACGGTTGCCCGTTCCACATCTGCCTTTTCTACCTGGAGGTCCTTGGCTAGGAGATACGCAACTCAATCAGAGAATCGGGTTCTGCAGCTCCGCAGTGATCTCCTTCGTACTTTCCGTGGTAATCTCAGCATCTCTGACTATCTTTACAAGATTAATTCCATCGCAGATAATCTTGCCCTTGCTGGACATCCTATGACCGATGAAGATTTGGTATCTATTATTATGAACAACGTCGGTCCTCTTTATGAGACCACAGTGAGTTTTGCTCAAGCACGTGATACACCCATCACGTATGATTTCCTTGAAGCCTTACTCTTATCTACGGAACGAAGGATGGCTGATCAACATCAAGGTACTCTTGATCTCAGCTCTCAACTGACGGCCCTACATATCTCTAATTCTGGCCGTGGCAGAGGCCGAGGTCGAGTTTGTCATCAGACTTGGCAGCCGAACAACATCAGTGTGTCCGTTTGAGAATTGTAGATTAATCCTTAGCTGTTGTGTATTTCCTTTAATTTTATGAAT
This sequence comes from Rosa lucieae, assembly GCA_024704745.1. NCBI lineage: Eukaryota > Viridiplantae > Streptophyta > Magnoliopsida > Rosales > Rosaceae > Rosa > Rosa lucieae. The sequence continues at coordinate 61,236,523 of CM045495.1, read as the reverse complement.
CAGATTACCAACACATATGTTGTATTAATTCTGAATTACTTTTGATCTTGTATCATCACTGAAGCGCCATTTTACTTGGCAAAGGTGTCTGTTTGAAAATTGAAAGACGTTCTTAGCTGATTTTTCTTACCTCAAGTTTCTGAACATGAGCAATCAAATTGCGCATGTAAATACTTTAGAATATTTTCAGTATGCAACTCGTGCAGATCTTTGAGAATCTGTTTCCCTCATCCACCCGAGGCATTCTTCTGCAGTTTCTAAGGGATGAGCAAGCTGCCGTGCAATTAGCTTTTCTTGCTGCCACGTAAAGAACATCCATTAGTTAAGCTTTTTAAGTTTACAACAATTTTGGTAATAATGGCATTGGATGTTTCCCTTAGATAGGTTAATGTATCAACACACCAACTTCAATGGGGTAGGCAATTCCACTGCCAGAGGGAAGGTAATCTAAAACTGCATCTAGCTAGTCTACTGCTGTAAAGAGCAAGAGATCGATACCATTGATGAAATCAATGTATTGATACCTTAGTGCACCGTAGACTTGCTCTAGAATGAGATGTATAGCTTACCCATTCTCTAATTAGTGGTCGTCCAGACTTGAGCTGGAAAACATTCGTGATGTCTTGTGTGCTAGGCAACGGCTTTTAAATCCCAGACTTTGTTAAGACCTGATCCACAAAACAAGAATAAAAAAGGCATCCAAGCAAAGCATTTTTAACCTTTCTTAACCGGATAGTAATACATTAATAAGGAGAGGGAAGATCATACATAAGCAGAGACGTTGATACGTACCTAGATTAACTATGGCATTTTCAGCTGCCTTAAACAAAGCTGTTCTTTCTTCCAGTTGAAAGGTCTTGTTTAGATATCTCCAGCACAATTAACAACCACGTCCCTAGAAGTGCTGTTCAAATCCCAAAATAAGTTCAGATCACACATGAAACTAATAGCTTGGGCAGGTCGATTACCAGAGATCATGAGATCAATCTTTCTTGTTTTGTTTTTGTTTTGATCTCTCTCTCTCTCTCTCTCTCTCTCTCTCTCTCTCTGTGTGACTGTGAGGATAGAGTAATGACTCAAGAGGGAGCTCCTCCACCGATGAGTCACTCAAATTCCGCCGCAAAATCTACTTTGAGGATGCCGTTCTCGGACCAAAGAAGCAGAGGAGCAGTGGTGAACAGAGGTTTTGCCAACAGTGTAGCAGGTCAGCAACCACTACTTTTGCTCTTTCAATTTTTATTTTTATTATTTTTTTATTTTACTTGTTCTATATTACAGTTGAACATAAACTTTCAAGTGTTATTTGCTAATGGTTCTTCTGCTTATAGATTTTTTATTTTTATTTAGCTCTACATTTTGTTCTTGGAGATTGGTCATCTGTGTGTAATCTGTTTTGGACCTTGATGGGGCTTTTGGATTTGTTTGTTTTCCCATTAATTGGATGTCTGTGTTGTAGGAGAATGAAATTGTGTTTATTATTGATAATAGGAGCCCTTTAAATAGGGAGTTACAAGGTACCAAAAAGGTAATAGAATCCGATTACAATTGAATACCTAGAACACATTCCTATTACAACTCTAAACCCTAGTTTGTAGAGGCACACATTATGTCGACATCCTTCAACAGTCTGTAGTTTAGTCCTGTTTTTGTTTGTTCTTAGAATATCACTTGAGTCACTAAATTTAATATCATATTTCACTTTGGTTATCATTTGTGTTTTCTTGTTGAGTTATTTGCGTGTAACTTGTCAAGTAGTAGTGGTTTTCTAACTTTTCTTCTCGGCTTTTTTACCAATTTCTATTTGGACCACCTCCAAAAGTTCAAAACAGTAATTGATGTCTGTAACTATAATCGGATTGAATCATATTAGAAATTTGAGAATGACAGAAATGACGGTTGATAAGACCAACTTCAGCAAATCACATTAGTTTTCAGCCAAGTCTTGGTTAAAGTAGCTAAATGTCTACCAATGTGTCTTCTGCATACCTCCGATCCTTCTCCAAGAATTGGCTTGTTGCTTTAGTCGTCACGCAACTGGCTTTCCTTTGTTATTGTATTTTAGAACAAAGGTTGAAGGTGATATGAGCAGTATAGCTACATGTTCTAGTTGATAATCCAACTTGGTTCTAAGCTGACTCACTTCATCATAACATGTTATTGGTATAGCTACATGGCAGCGTGACATGGCACCAAGCTCAATAGACTTGGCGGAACTTGTGACACTTCACTTTGGATGCAAGATATCTGAGGAGAAGTTTTCGGTGCTTTGGACAAAATCAGATGTTTCTGTGACATTTGGGATGGAACAGAAAAATGTGCACTTGTCTTTCTCCTATGATTGTGTTAATTACAAGCTTGAGATCCCCTCTGACACTATTTGCCGGATTGAGCTGCATTGTCCACGTGGTCGGTTTAAAAAGTTTCTACTCATCCAGGTTTGTCAAAGTTCTTACCGCTTGATTCCCCTACTTTGCTGCTCCTCATATGTCGTTTATATACTTGTATTTAAATCCTACTAACTTCTAACTTTAGCTAGCATCAAGTTCATTATCTTGCAAAATAAACTAGGTTCTATTCTAGCTTTTTATGAGTTATACCAGTAAAAAAAATATTCTGGGGTGTGTTTAAGCAGTGATACTTTTATAGGGTTTAGAGTCATGTTGTATATTAGATAAAACACATTGACTTTTAGATCTGGATCATATTTATATGGTTTCAGTATTCGACTACTTACCTATTGCATTATATATATTTCAATGTGAATGCTGTTGAATGCTAGAGTGCTAGACTACGTATGTCCCTTCGGGGAAATATCTAAAATTTTCTCTTACTTGCCAGTTACGTGGTGCCCCTCGGATTTATAAGAAAGATGTAACTTTGGCTCCTGACAACCGCTGGGTTCGAGAAGTTGATTTCACTCCATCATACTGCATCGGGCAATCCTCTTCTTTATGTTTGGAGCTTCCATTTAGGTGTGCACTTCCAGTCCTTCGCAAGAGTTTTGTTCACTATAAGGAGAATAAACGACAGTTTGAGCTGAAGAGAGGTCACACTTTTTCCGGCAATTCAGCTCTTGTTCCTATTCTGGCTCCACCCGTAGGCATTGATTTGCCATACAGAATCTTGTTCAAGATAAATTCATTGGTTCAACACGGTTCTATTACCGGGCAAGCTCTTGATGTCAATTTTTATAATCTAGTGGATCCTACTAGAATAAGAATTGAATATATACAGTATGCCCTGGACAAACTGTTTAACTCCAAGGAGTGCTGTTATGAACCTGTAAGGTGGCTTTTTAACATGTACAAGGCATGCAAGCGGATTCCTCAGTCACCAGCAATATCTTTAGATGAAGGCCTTGTGTATATACACAGGGTTCAGGTTACACCATCTAAAGTATACTTCTGTGGTCCAGAGGTAAATCTCTCCAATCGTGTTTTACGAAATTATCCTGAAGATATCGACAATTTTCTTCGGGTTTCTTTTGTTGATGAGGACTTGGGAAAGATGCGGTCTGTAGATTTGTGTCTGCGGACAAGTACTGCAGAAGAGGAAAGGAGAACCAGTGTTTATGAAAGGATACTTTCTACTCTAAGGGATGGCATAGTGATTGGTGATAAGAAGTTTGAGTTTCTAGCATTTTCGTCGAGTCAGTTGCGAGAGAATTCTGCATGGATGTTTGCTTCCAGAAGGGGCCTCACTGCACAAGGAATTAGAGACTGGATGGGTGATTTTAGTCGCATTAAAAATGTGGCTAAATATGCAGCCAGGCTTGGTCAGTCTTTCAGCTCTTCCAGGGAGACTTTTATTGTTGGCTCAGATGAAATTGAAGTCATTCCGGATGTAGAAATTGAAAGAGGCGGAACCAAATATTGCTTCTCTGACGGAATTGGGAAGATATCTGCTGAATTTGCTGAAAGAGTGGCAAGAAAATGTGGGAAAAGTTCTACTCCATCTGCCTTTCAAATCCGCTACGGTGGCTACAAAGGTGTTGTGGCAGTCGATCCAACATCGTCAAAGAAGCTGTCATTGAGAAAGAGCATGTGGAAGTTCGAATCACGCAACACAAAGTTAGATGTCCTGGCATGGAGCAAGTACCAGCCTTGTTTTCTCAATCGTCAACTGATCACCCTTTTGTCCACCCTTGGAGTTAAGGATCATATTTTTGAGGAGAAGCAGAAACAAGCAATGAATCAGCTGGAAGGGATTCTAACTGATCCATTGAAAGCACAGAAGGCACTGAAATTGATGTTTAAAGGAGAGGCAACCAGCATGTTAAATGAAATGCTGAAGTGTTATAAGCCAAATGCAGAGCCGTTTCTCTCATTGATGCTACAATCATTATGTGCATCAAAACTTGCAGAACTGCGAAGCAAAACACGTATTTTTGTTCCAGATGGAAGATCTCTGATGGGATGTCTAGATGAAACCGGGACATTGGAATATGGTCAGGTATTTGTGCAATGTTCTCACCATGCTATCTTCACTGGCAAAACAACTTCAACTGCAAGCCGAGGCAATTTTACTGTTGTGGGTAAAGTAGTGGTTGCTAAAAACCCTTGTTTACACCCTGGAGATGTGCGTGTTCTTATGGCTGTGGATGTGCCGGCGTTACACCACATGGTGGATTGTGTTGTGTTCCCCCAAAAAGGAAAGAGGTATCTTTCAGATTGCTTAATAATTACATTTGTATTCTAGTCTTTCTTGAATTGTTTTGATATTATTTTGTTGCCTTAACTATATATACTGACTACAACTTTTTTCCATTAAATAGGCCTCATCCTAATGAATGCTCAGGCAGCGATTTAGATGGAGATGATTACTTTGTTAGCTGGGATGGTGACCTGATTCCACCGCAGCAAACTGAACCCATGAACTATACCCCAGCACCAACTGTGGAACTGGATCATAATGTTACAATGGAGGTATGGTATTATTCAAATTGTCATGTAAAATGTAGTTAAGTATGCTATTAAACATGTCTTGATATTGTGTTCTGCTGTGCTACACCACCAGGAAGTTGAGGAGTCTTTTACCAACTATATAATGAATTGCAGCTTGGGCATCATTTCAAATGCACATCTCGTCTTTGCAGACAGAAAACCAAAGAAGGCTATGAGTGATGAATGTATTCAACTCGCCAAGCTCCACTCCCATGCTGTTGATTCTCCAAAAACCGGTGTACTAGTGAAAGTGCCGCGTAGACTGCGTGTCCAAGAATACCCAGATTTCATGGAAAAGAGTGACAGGCAAACCTACGAGTCCAAGCGTGTGATTGGGAAGCTTTTCCGACAGGTAAAAGATATTGACCTTGGATCACATTCACACCCTGTTAAGTCCTTCACTAGGGAAGTGGCTAAGAGGTATTATGATCCTGACATGGAGGTAGATGGATTCAAAGATTACATTAATGATGCCATCAGTCACAAAGGCGATTATGACTACAAGCTGGGAAACCTGATGGACTATTATGGTATCAAAACTGAAGCTGAAATACTGAGTGGAAACATCACCAATGTATCAAAGTTCTTCAACAAAAGAAAGGACTTGGAGTCGATCAACTACGCTGTGAAGTCATTGAAGAATGAGGCAAGGACACGGTTTTCGAGAGTCCAAATAGTGATGATCCATCAGATTTCGGAACTGATATCGGTAATGTGTATGCAGCAAAAGCATCAGCATGGTACCATGTTACATATCATCATCGTTACTGGGGTTGCTACAACAAGGGTATGGCAAGAGACCATTTCCTGAGTTTTCCATGGTGTGTTTTCGATATGCTCATCCAGATCAAGAGGCAGAACACAAGTAATAGAAGTCATTAAGTCACCACTACCATTTGACTTCGGAACCGAACAACATCAGTGTGTCCGTTTGAGAATTGTAGATTAATCCTTTGCTGTTGTGTATTTCCTTTAATTTTATGAATACGATTAGCAATACATACGTTGTATTAATTCTGAATTACTTTTGATGTTGTACGACTTGTATCATCACTGAAGCGCCATTTTACTTGGCAAAGGGGTCTGTTTGAATTCTTAGCTGACTTTTCTTACCTCAAGTTCTGAACATGAGCAATCAAAATGTCGTCGGCTTTATCCTCCGGCAGCAATATAGTAGTATTTTTGGTAATTATGCTACGTTGTAATCGATTTATATATCGAGCTATCTTTCCATTATATCACCGCTTTGTCAAAGCAAATAAAGAAGTCAGTAGAACACTCTTTACTAGTTGCTACTTAGTTGAATATATTTATTTGTTAGAGACTTTTGATATCATTTCAGAACAATTTCTATATGCTTATTGTAATCAGGGATTTAGGCTCAATGTCCTCTCATGTATTCGACAATTTCATTAATTAAGCCTTGAGGGATAGCAGCACCAGCCCTTTATTCAAAAACCAAAAAAAAATTGTTTCAAAATTCTTCATGTTCAATTCCAATGTTATCATCCATACATGTATGCGTGCTGGTTCTAATTATTACTTTCTTAGGGTTCTCAATCATTTGAGGAAGATGGGAAATTGTCCCGGTGTCTTTATTCGTGATGACTTTTGCATTCCCTCATCCTAATCGCAACCGGTGTGTGATGGATTTTGGGTGTAGAGAGAGGATCCAAAATAAAAACATATATTGGGTTCAAGTCTGTGAGGAATTTTTGGTTCATAGTAGCCCAAAGGCTCAGGTTGAAGATTTTCTTATTAATACAAGGTGAAACCTAGCGTATGCAAACTTCTGAAACATGGGAAGCATTTCAATGTAGTGCAAGGCATGAGAAAAATTGCTGCCTCAATACCAAATAAAGTGTGCAGTCATCTAATCTGGCTAGCTTGAAATTCCAAAAGGAAAAGGAAAGTAAAGCAACAGCAACTCCAATAACCAAGAACAAACACCCCCACCACCCCAATCAATTCAGCATTTCAGCTTCGTCCTTTTGCTGCATGTGCTTGAATTGACCCTTGCAAATTTTAGGGAAGTTTCGAATCATCTACAAGAAGAAGACCCACTAGAGCTTCAATCCTCTTCAATTTGTGATAGACATTGATTTAATCACAGAGTAATTGAGAAGTTGAGTTTAAATTAGCATAGAGTAAGGTACACTTAAATTTAAATTTTAGAAATTAGAACTACAAAAATAAATAATCTTAAGCAAAAACTTCACATAACTAGTATATAAAAGAAACAAATCAAGATTAAATAAAACACCTCCATGTCTCGCACCCAAATAAACCAACACCGCCTTCTTGTGCATCTCAACTAATAATTTAATTTTTTGCAAAATTACTGAATTTTTCTTAATTTGACCTTAAAGATATTTGAATGATAATAAAAAAATTTGAAACTAAATTTTGCATCCTCATATTTCAATTGTTTGGTGCAAACAAAAACCCCATGCCCAAATCTATATGACCCCAAACTTGAGAAACCTAAAGGCAGAATTAACAAATGGAAGAGTGAAAATTCGAGTTGAACATACCTGAAATCGAAATTGAAATTGCAGTGAGAGTCCAGTTTTTGGAATTCTGGGGTTTTGGAAATAGATAGGAGGAAGGTTTTAGTTGCGGACGCGGGTCAATTTCGGCCCCACCCAGGACCCGAGTGTTTTAATGTGCCCCGATTCGCTCTGGGTTTGGGCTTCTCTAGTTACACGTGTCGCGTGACTTGGTTTATTTTAGAATAGGATGGTGTACACTAGATTGCTCATTCCTAATCCTTGCAGGGGAAGTTCGCATCTTCTGTCCTTTGCTTTTCTAGTCATAAGAGTGGGGCCCACCAATAATTTCCTCACAACTCTAGCTAATTTTTCTGCCTTTGGTCGTGGACTCACTCTAGTTAGCAGTGAGGTATACGTAATTTTGGTCATTAGACTTTAGATACGCGACTAACGCGTTTTAAAGCTCAAGACGATATTTTTCTGCTTTTTTAGTCACCTGTGTGGGTTCACCACTAATTTTCTCACAACTCAACTCTGGTTACATTTTGTGCCTCTGGTCGTGGACTCTAGTTAGCAGTGGATATGGGTAATTCGGTCATTAGACTTTAGAGAGATTCTTAGGTGGGGGTTTCCCCACCAGGCTTTAGGGCCACCCAATCAGAAGAAATGAAATTTTCCATCTTTTCTGAAACTGCCTCTGCTTCCTAAACTGCAATATCCAAAACACCCCTCCCCTTGCTGAACAGTGATTGGTCATCCCCACCACGTGTCCGTGCGACTGCCCCACGCAAGACTCTCTCTAGACTTTATATAAGCGATTAAAGTGTCTCAAGACAGACAATACTTTTCTATTTTTGTAGTCACGTGTACAGCCCACCAATAATTTTCTCACAACTCTGATTAAATTTTCTGCCTCTAGTCGTGGACTCTAGTTAACAGTGGGGTATGGGTAATTCGGTCATTAGACTTTATGTATGCGACTAAGGCATTCCAAAGCTCAAGACGATTAATGGAGTTGCATTGGACCTCAAATTGTTAAGAACAACTAAATTAAATTAGGAAGATCTTTTTAAAATTTCCAAAGAGCGATCAAAAGAATAGGTTTCGAGCTTTCAATTGTTTTGAAAATATGTGTTTTAGAAAACAATGTATCTCTTGCTTTCTTTGTTGTTTTGAATGAGAAATCCCTTATTGATTATTTGATTAAAAAATTTGTGATGTAAACGTGCGAGACTATCACATCTCAAATTGTCTTTAATGTGTTTAGACTTCACTAAAACTACCGATTTCACCTTATAGTCTTGTTCAAGTACTCAAGTATAATTTTTTCATCCATTGTGTTAAATGGTTATCTGATCCAAATCATTAATTGAAACTAAATATTAATTTTGTGTACATTAATCGTATGATCCATCATATGTAATGTTTACATAATTTTTTTGTTCATTTACTTCTGATTGGTGTCATCGAATCAAGAGCGAGTGATCATAAATTCTTATATATGTTATCCAAATTACCCTTTTAAATGGCGTGGGCCTAAACGTCACTTGCACACATCATCATCGTCAGTAGTTTGAGGTAAAAGGGAGTGCGTAGGAGGGAATCCTAACCTTTCTAATTCTAAATTCTTGGTTTTGTTTATCGAAAGTCGAAACAAAGAAACAGAACATGGTAGTGAAGATTGACCTGGGATTGACGACGAAGAGACTCTCTGCTTGATCATGAACTTGACTTCGTTTGCTTGAATCTCTTACTATCTACTCTTCCTCTGCAAATCAGCTAAGGTTTCTGTTCTCTATCTGTGTCTTTCTTCTGGGTTTTTACTGATCACTCTTTGTTTCCTTCATGTCATGCTTTCATTGAAATTTGGAGCAATGTCAGTTAATGTTGTTGTTGTTGTTCTTAGTTCTTCGATAATCCGTATGAAGTACATGTATTTGTTGATTGTGTTGATACTATGATCATTGTTTGCGAGTCATTAGTTTTGTTTGATGACGTTGTTTATGATGATTGGTATAGTGAACTACTGGCTGTCGTTGATTGCAGTTTTTGTTTATATTTTTTCTGAATTTTTGCTCTTTTTAATTTTTGGACAATGAAATTTGTGTTCTTTAGTCTTTACTAGTATAGATTGATCGCTCTGAACTACAAGCTTTTAAGTATTTTTACTTTTTTAGTATAAAATTTTCAGCTTTTTTTTTTTTTTACTTTAAATTACAAAATTCAGCCTTAAGTAATTTTAGTAACAACAGTGATTTGGCAGCATAAACATAAATGCAGTGAAGAAATTCAATAGAACCAGATGGAGAAGACAATAAAATTACATGGATTCCCTTCAGGTGAATCTGCTGAAAAAATTAAGGTATTTTTGGAGAAACATACAGGAGAAGGAAGTGTTTATGCTCTTAAATTACGGCCGGCCAAAGGGGGAAGATTCTATGCTTTTATACAGTTTGAGTCCACCAGTCAGGCTGAGCTTATCACCTCTTTGGCTAAAGTTGGGCTGTGGTATGGGAGATCATATTTGAAAGCTTATCCAGCGGACCATGATATTGTACCAAAGCCAAGAACTGTAATGCATAGCTTGCAAAATTTAGTATTGCATGTTGGCTGCCAGGTTGCAAATGATAAGTTGTCTGTTTTTTGGAGAACGGCTGAAGTTTCAGTGGACTTTGGGACTGGAACGCGGAAATTCCAATTTCGGCTGTTATATCATCAGAAGTTATATAGACTTCAGCTTTCGTATGAGAACATCTGGCAAATTGAGTTGCATCGTCCACGTGGTCGCACTGCAAAATATCTTGTCATTCAGGTTTGTCACGTACCTTCTTAATTAATGTTGGAAGCTAATTGTCTTCTAGTCATCTTCTTGGCATTCATATATTGAGCATGCTTGCTACTGGAATTAGCAAAATTTAATGTTCTCTCTCTTATTGCATGGTGATAGTATGATTACTTTCTTTTATGGCATGCCTAACCTTCCACATATGATCTTTTGTCCGATTATTAGTTATATGGAGCTCCTCGCATCTACCAACAAGAAGAAGCATGTTCTTCTGGAAATGTATATGATGACCCTCTTATGAACTACTTTAGGGATGTCCCTGATGACCAATGGGTTCGGACCACTGATTTCACTCCACGAAGCTGTATTGGGGAGTCATCTTCATTATGTTTAGAGCTTCCTTCTGGTCGCCAACTTCCTGATTTTGAAGAAAATTTTGCTTATTATAAGGAGAGTGATGGGCAATTTATCTTGGAGAATGGCTCAACTTTCTCTTGCAACCGAGATCTGGTCCCTATTGTTGGTTCTCCTGCAGGGGTTGATTTGCCATATGATATCTTGTTTAAAATAAACTCGCTGGTTCAAATGGGTTGTCTGTCAGGGCCGACACTTGATAATAGGTTTTATAGACTGGTGGATCCACGAAGAATAACTCGTTCCTGTATAGAGTATGCCCTAGATAAATTATCTAATTTGAAAAAGAGCTGTTATGAACCTGCGGTGTGGCTTAATGAGGAGTACCGGAAGTACCTGACTACAAAGAAACCTCCAAAGCCGGCACTTGTCTCCTTAGATTCTGGTTTGGTATATGTACGGAGGGTTCAAATAACACCATCTAAAGTGTATTTTTCTGGTCCTGAGGTTAATGTCTCAAATCGCATACTACGTCAGTATGCCAGTGATATCGATAACTTTCTTCGTGTTTCATTTGTTGATGAGGAGATGGAAAATCTCTATTCAACAGATTTGTCCCCCCGTACATCTACTAGAAAAACTCGCATCTACAACAGAGTTCTTTCTATTCTCAGAAACGGCATAGTAATTGGAGAAAAGAAATTTGAGTTTCTTGCATTCTCATCAAGTCAATTGCAAGAGAATTCATTGTGGATGTTTTCTTCAACCTCTAGTGTTAGTGCTGATAAGATAAGAGCAGGGATGGGGGATTTTCGCAAGATAAGAAATGTGGCAAAGTATGCTGCCAGATTGGGTCAATCTTTTGGCTCTTCTACTGAAACTCTAAGTGTTGGCAGGAATGAGATTGAAGTTATTCCTGATGTAACAGTTAATTGGGGTGGAGTCAAATATGTGTTCTCCGATGGGATTGGGAAAATATCAGCTGATTTTGCAAAGAGAGTAGCCTCCAAATGTGGCTATAAAGCGTTCACACCATCTGCATTTCAAATTCGATATGGTGGTTACAAAGGTGTTGTAGCTGTTGATCCAACCTCGTCAATGAAATTATCACTGAGAAAGAGCATGTCTAAGTATGATTCTGAAAACACAAAGCTAGATGTTCTAGCATGTAGCAAGTTTCAGCCTTGTTTTTTGAATCGTCAGGTGATAACTCTTCTGTCTACACTTGGAGTTCAAGATCATGTTTTCTTGAAAAAGCAAAGAGCAGCTGTACAACAACTTAATGCCATATTGACTGACCCATTAAAAGCAGGGGAGGCTCTTGATTTGATGTCTGCGAGTGAGTGTACAAACATCCTCAAGGAACTGCTGATGTGTGGTTATAAACCTGATGTTGAACCATTCCTTTCAATGATGCTCCAAACATTTCGGGCATCAAAGTTGTTGGAATTGAGGACCAAAACAAGAATCTTTATCCCAGATGGAAGAGCAATGATGGGATGTCTGGATGAAACAAGAACCTTGGAATATGGGCAGGTGTTTGTGCAAATCTGTGGAAACAGACGAAGGCAGTTATTTGATGATTCATTCATGCATAGTGGAAGCTCATCAGGCAAAACAGTTATTGAAGGAAAGGTGGTTGTTGCAAAGAACCCATGTTTACACCCTGGTGATGTGCGTGTCTTAAGGGCTGTGAATGTGCCGGAGTTACGACATATGGTGGACTGTGTGGTATTTCCACAAAAAGGACCAAGGTAAAAGACATCTTCTTTGTAGTACTACAACACTGGAACCTGAATTGATTAACATTGCCGGTAATATCATTATTGATTTATGATAGATTTACGATTACTTTATAGTCTGTTGATCTCTTAATGTTAAAAATTAGACACTTTGAGGCTGTGCTTATATGTACGTGGGGATTTTGTGTTCAGGAATTATGTAATGCTGCCTATTTGGATATTGTTTATTTAGCACAAGATAAATCAGTATTGACTGTTGCATTCCATTGGAATGCAACAGATCTCCCATTTTCTATAGTAGGAGCAAATGATTAGATATAGTTTACATGCTCTATACAAATTTTTAGGCTTTCAAATTTGCAGGACTCGGCATTCGTTATCATTTCTTAAATTACTTGCAAAATAATTAATTAGTTGTGTAAACGTGACTGGTGATTGAAATCTCATTTATAATGCTAGGCCTCATCCAAATGAATGTTCTGGAAGTGATCTTGATGGAGATATTTACTTTGTTTGCTGGGACCCCGAGTTGATTCCTCGCAAGCAAATCCAACCTATGGATTATACCCCAGCACCAACTATAGAGATGGATCATGATGTCACAATTGAGGTATTACTTTGACTAATGCTGTGTTAAACTGGGAATGTCTTCAACTATAAGTTGGATTTTTATTTTTTATTCTTTGTTCTTCCAATTAAGATATCTTAGTGCCAATGATGATTCTCTCTTTCCCTCCCTCCCTTCCTTCTCTTTTCTTCTGCACCAGTATATAGTAATATAATGCTATATGGAATTTCTTAAATAAGCAGCACACTATTTTTGCCAATGTTTTATATGTAGCTGTCATTTTAAATCAGGTACTTGGGAGTATTCAACTTATTTCTCACCACTTCTAGGGTGATTTTGTGTGGGGATTGATTGTTCTGTTCTTAGAAGAAAAAAGAAGTGTCTTTTGCTAAATCTGAGTCTTTTGTTTTTGTTTGCATTTGATGTTTGCTGGAAAGAGAACTTAACAAGTTTATTTTGAGTTCATTACATTAATTAATTAATATATACAATGAAGAGTAGAATTGTATGGGAAGAGGATTTTACACACAAACAGCATACAAATCCTAGAAAAATGAGCCAGTATGCTGCATCACACTGGTTAGAAAAAGGTTATTCAATTATGAAATCCTTCATAGCCATTCTATTGACTTTTAACTTTCATGTATCTGTTGATGTATTTGCACTTGAGCAATTAAATGCTTCAATTACCTCTTCTTTTTGTGGTGCAGGAAGTAGAAGAGCACTTTGTGAATTACATACTCAATGATAGTTTGGGGAGAATTGCCAATGCCCACACTGTTTTTGCTGACAGAGAGCATGATAAAGCAATGAGCCTTCCGTGCATAGAGCTCGCGAAGCTACATTCAATTGCTGTAGACTTCCCAAAAACTGGCGTGCCAGCTGTGAGACCAAAGGAACTGTATGTCAAGGAATATCCAGATTTCATGGAGAAGACCGACAAAAGCACCTATCTCTCAAGCAATGTGATCGGACAGCTTTTTCGTGAGGTGAAGAACATTGCACCCCATGACAGCTGTATTACATCCTTCACTCATCAAGTGGCGACAAAATCCTATGACCCTGACATGGAGGTTGATGGCTTTGAGGATTACCTTGAAGATGCTTTCTATTACAAAGGCAATTATGATTACAAATTGGGAAACCTGTTGGATTACTATGGGATCAAGACAGAGGCCGAAATATTGAGTGGGGGTATTATGAGAATGTCAAAATCTTTCACCAAAGAGCGGGATGCAGACGCTATAAACAGGGCTGTGAGGTCATTGAGGAAGGAAGCTAGGACCTGGTTCGATGAGAAAGGAACTGGAATAGATTCTGGAGTTGATGGTGTCTACGCAAAAGCTTCAGCTTGGTACCATGTCACATATCATCCCAATTATTTTGGTTTGTACAATGAGGGAATGAAACGTGACCATTTTATCAGCTTCCCGTGGTGTGTGTATGACAAGCTAGTTCACATAAAAAAGGACAAAGTAAAGCAAGCTCGGCGCAGATCATCTCTAGAAAGTCAGTTCTGGTACGGCTTGCATTTGTTCTGATGAAGTTGGCAGAATTGAACTTTGTTGATGGTGCTGCTGATGATGAAGACTTGAAGGCAATTTTCTTGTATAATATCCACCTTTGGTTTGTTTTTCATTTGTTGATGGTGCTGATGATCAAGACTTGGAGGCAATTTTCTTGTATAATATCCACCTTTGGTTTGTTTTTCATTTGTTGTATAACGTACACAAACCGCTGGATATAGCAGCAGGCAAAGCTTAGGGGTCGACTGTGAAGTACACTTCCATTAAACTTGAACACCGCTGGATTAGGTTACTTACATATAGCAGCAGGCAAAGCTTGGGGGTCGAATGTGAAGTACACTTCCATTAAACTTGAACTTGTACATTTCAGTGTCAACCAACTTTCCCACATATATTAACATGCTGATCAAAATTTTGATTGTAATTAGTTACAATCTTCAGTTTTACTTTTCTTGTTGTTGGGTCCATTCAATTCCTCCATATATCCAGTAGATCTAGTACTTGAAGAGTGTGTTTCCTTCAGCCACTCGCGGCATTCCTCTGCAGTCCCCGAAGGATGAGCAAACTGCCATGCCAGTAGCTTCCTTTGCTGCCAGTAAAAGAATACAGTAGCAGTCAGTGTTTTAGCTCTACAGCAACCTTTATGGTGTGCTGGAATTAGAATAGCTTACCCATTTACTGACAACTGGTCCACCAGATTTAAGCTGCAAAGCATCCATGATCTCCTTTCCATTAAGTAATGGCTTTCCGTCCCAGACTCTATCTAGACCTGCTCCACCAAAACAAAAATCAGACAGGCTGGACAGCCACACTCACCCATCCATGTGCACAGAGTGAGAAAGTGACGAACACATAAAACTTTTAAAAGCTAAAGACATGGGACGATTTTCTTGTCTCAAAACTACTACATGAGAGAACCCACTGTCTCAGGTTATCTGAGTCACCAGTATAATAAGACATTCTAGCAGACTTCTATAAACTGGAACTAAGAAATACCACATGTACATCATCTGAAACATGTGGTTAAAACTTAAAAAGAGTCTGTTGATACCTAGATTATTTATGGCCTTTTCAGCTTCTACAAACAAAGCTCTGCGATCTTCTGGTTTGAAATTCTCGTTTAAGACATCGGTGGGATATAATAGTATAGACATCAGCAAAGCAACTCGCCAAAAATCTTTAATTTCTCGTAGAAGAAACCCTGGACATGTGAAAGTGCAAGGATAAGAATACGAAGCTCAGTGGCTCAGAAAAAGAGTTCTAGGTAATTGCATGTTGAGGTGTGAAAAACACTGTTAATCAATAACCCAATCAGGCAGAGTTTTTGGAAGATACAATACATAGATAAAAAATAAAAAATAAAAAACTGCAAGCTTGATATTAATTGGATACAACTCTAACTCCGAAAGCATTTCCCAATGAATTATTATAATCATGTTACACCACCAAAGATGCGTGCCAAATAAGGAACATTATATGGCCATTCAGAGAACAGAGTACTAAGAAGATGAGTGACTTATCACAAACTACACTGGACTTTCTGTTATCTGTTGTGGAAGATTTCAATTCTCACAAGGCTTATTTTTCCAAGATACTAGTCCAAGTGTTTTCCTTTATTTACTACAGTGAGGATATTGACAAATACAATGTAACCAAATTAACTATATGTGATGACAATCATGACATCAATCTTGGACTAGGTATGATAAGAAGGATTCTCTTTTTTTTCTTTCTTCCAGGATAGCAATTCCAAGGATTTTCCTTTTAAGAACTATAGTGGGGATATTGATGATAGCAATCACGATGATTATATGTGATGATATCAATCAGGGAGTTAGATGCCCATATGGAGCTTCTAACTATGAAAATGCACTAACAGGGGATATCATGATAGATCTATTATCACTGCTCAATTCAGATTAGTAAAATTGGATGTCTCTTTGCATGGATTCCAAAAGTTTACAATACTGTAAACTTGGCTCAGCAAAACAATTAGGACTCAGGAACTTATACCTGTTAATACTCGGAGTTTTGATTCTTTCGAAGTAAGAGGGACATCAACATATTCTCTTCCCAAATCAACTTCAGCGAGTTTTGCATCCCCATTTGGTACAAAGTGAGGAAGCAAAGACAAAAACTTCTCCAATGCGTTGTGTAAATTAACAACCTGTTACAAAGATAATTTAGTGACGACTTGTGTAATAACTGTGGATTCAAGAAGTATTGCTACAAGTATCACAAGAGCTCAGCATGTGTGCAAAGTATATTAATCAGGTGGAGAGAAGCAAACTCAAACTCACAGTTTCAGCATCGCTGACTCTTTGCTTAAGGGAGTCTCTGAAAATATAATTCACGACAGGAACCTATAGTGAAAGAACAAAAGTTAAATGCTAAAAAACAAATTGTTCAAAAAAAAATGCTAAAATAAAGCTTGATATCAACCATTCACATAATACCTACATGCTCCAAAATGAGAGCACTACACTATGAAATAGTTAACTCTTAGCCCCTTCTCATGATAACAACAGCAAAAGAATTCTTGCTTCTATTTAACAATTATGACATTAGTTTTTACTTTGTCCATTCCATTTAACTGATTTCATCTGTGAACCGAAAGAAAGAGGTTTCTACCTTTGTTTGGTCATTCACGAAATTGAAAACAGAAACTAAAACAAGGAGAAATAACTCTCAAATATACTTTTCAAAAGAGGTGAAAAAAGCCTTACATCTTTTGCTTTCCTATCTTTATACATGGTCTTCCTAAGTGGAAGGAACATTGCAGCATAAAAGGAGAGCCTTCTTTGTTCGTCCTGAAAACCAAAAACACAAGAATAGAATTTGAAGAGTTGTAAAAACTAACAAATAATCATTGAATAACTACTACTTTAAGATGATAATAAATAAATAACAAAAACTGCTAAAGGGATAGAAAGGAACATTATTGTATTAAAAACCAGGCCTTATCACTCACATTGAAGGTAGAGTGCCCCACTAATTGAATAAGATTCCATGTACAATCCAAGTAAGTGACACAATCGCTGGATTAGGTAAGAAAAATAATCAATTAGCATTATACCTAAGAAAGAAACAGGGGATGAAGAAGGCAAAGGCAGAATTAGAATGTATTTTTACATATTGAATCAAGAATGATGCTTTGAATAATAGTCCTAGAACACTAGTTGGGAAATACATTGAAGCAACAATTCTTATAAAATAATATTTCTAATATGTCCACAAATATATGATATCCTAGCTACTTGTTGAATGTCGTTTTCTTAAGAAATCATACCTGTCGCATCCTTCTGATAGCTCACACTGCGGATGAAGACTGAAGACAACCCAAAATAACTTCAAGTCACATATATAGGTCATAGCTTGGACAGGTTGGTTTCCAGAGATCATCAGATCAATCTGATTAAGGAGAAAATGAAAATAATGAGTGGATAGTTCCAATGTACCTCTGGAAGCTTAAATTCACAGTAACAAGCTAGACTAATGTGCAGAACAATCATCAGTTAAAGGTATGCTAGACAGGAACTTACTTCAGCTCCAATTCGCTCTCTGCTAATTTTAGCTGATAAAGCAGCTTTCACTTCATCACAGGCAGCAGCTTCCTTTAGTTGTTCATCGAGTATGAATCTGAACCTTGCGGCTAAACCAAATGACCGGAATATGGTATGATTGAGTGTTACATTTCAAAAGGCGTGTATAAAAGTGAGAATGCGTTAAAAATTTGTCATCAAAACAAACAAAAAAAAATTAAAATAACTGTACTATAAACTCAAGTGTTGCTAACTGAATAAAAAGGAAGCAAACTAAGGAGAGGAATATATTTGTTTTATACTTTTATTTTTTTTAAAGTAGCCAAATAAAACTGTCTTTTCAAGGATAAGATGGCAAGTACCAAAACGGATAGCTCGAAGAACTCGCAGCGGATCCTCCATAAATGTATCCTTTGGTGGTAAAGGAGTCACAATTTTCCCACATTTTAGATCTTCAATTCCTGCAAAGCACATCAAATAAATAAGTTCAAAAATAAAAATAAAAATAATTGATAATGATAAAAATATATTGAAACCAAAGTGGCAGATCTTTGTGGGTTAAGAAAATCTGGAAAAATAAAGGCACACTGGAAACTAACCTCTATTAGTCCAATCTTCAACGGATTTGGTATTGATATTGTAAAATAAGCTGCACAACGAAATGAAACAATCATTACAATTTATTCCAATTTAAAGTGTGGTTGACTGTAGAGAAGAGGCAGGTGTATTAATTGCAGAATAGATATCATCAAGCACCATCTAAAGTATAGATCTCATTTTCCCATCATGACATTGTTTCATTTGCAGCAAATTCTTAGAGAAGACATATACCTGTTTATTGTTAGATCCCTTCTCAGTGCATCCTGTTCTGGTGTGCCATACTTTTGCTACAAGACAAATATATATATATATATATATATATATATAGTTATAAATTCAACTTGAGTAGCTTCAAATTTCATTCACCATGTTTAATTCACTATTTGCAGCTAGCTGACTCAAAATTTGATGAAAATTGAAAAAAATCCAGAAGATAAGAAAGTTGTTATTCTTGACTCATGGTGTCTAAAAGTCCGGCACAGTTGTATATATTAACCTAAAACTTATTCCAACCCAGATGGTTAGATAGAACAGCCCTACATAAAATTCCACAACACTTAGCTTCATGGATAATCTAGTTTCCTTTTCCACACCCATCATAACTCCACATCTTGGTGTTATTGTGTTCGTGACACAGCACACACATGAAGATGTCAAATCTCCCATAGCCTTTGAATTGTCCAAAATAATGGAGCTTACACACACAAAAGACACTGTCTATCTCAGAACTTTAAGAGCTAAATCTGGGTTCCGTCCTTCCTTACACAAAAGTAAGAGGATATGGCTATCGTCAGTGTACTCTCTACCCTTATTCCAAAGTAAGGAATGTCACTAATGTCCTAGAACTCAAATCAGTAACAAACAAAACTATTGAAGGTCCATACATCCCAGAGCAAGAATTTACCATAGTAGGAATGCGGCTATCATCACTGTACTCTTCACAACGTAAGTTCACAAAATCAACCCATATATTAAAGATGCGCATCCTTGCTGTTTCCAAATGTTTTGATTGATCAGGATTGCTGCAAGATAACAAAAGACATCAAGCCATGGGAGCATACTTACAACTTAGATGTGCATGAATACGCATATCAAAGCCACTTACCTTGGAATTATAGCGATTCCTTGAACCTCTTCCCCCACAGACAACAAGTAGTCTCTCACCTTCTCAACAAATTTGCTGCCCATCATATTTTCCAAAGCAATGTCGATGTCCTTGCACTCTTTTCCCAGAAGCTGCATATTCAATAACAGACAATGTTCAAAGCCAAATTCTTTGTTTCCCCAGAAATCAAATTTTTTCCCTCCAACCACCAATTCACCAATACAAACCTTATCACGGACCCATCCACCTGCGACACGAAGCTCAGTCTTAAGTCCATAATGGTCAAGCGTTCCAAGCAGCCTCTCAAAGATCTTCTCTTCAGTTTCATCAAGTTCAATGGTATCTCTGACATGTACAGTTGGCGTGGACACCACCATTGTTGCTCCTTCCGAGCCTGATAATCGGGTCCTTTCCAGAGTCCCCTTCTGCCCTGTTGTATACAATTTCAGAGAAAACCGAAAAGGAAATCCTACACAAAATGGGGCTCTCGACCTTGCTTCCTTGGTGTTTCTTGCTTGCCAAGTAACTCTATTTCGAAATACCTGATTACATTACATACATCAAATATAAGTTTTCTTCTACTTTTTCACTTCACAGGTTCAACTATGAACCAACTATGAGTTCATCAAACTGGGTTAAGTTTTATTTGCTTTTTCCAGATAACCTACATATAATTTCAATAAAGTTCAAAAATTTGGACTCATAATTACAAAACCAACTATAGAAAACCCTAAAATGGCTTACCTGAGGAAATGAGTGGTCTACAGTGCGGAGGAGAAGCACTTTTTCTAGAAGCAGAGCCCTCTGCGAAAACAAAAACCCCATGCCCAAATCTATATGACCCCAAACTTGAGAAACCCAAAAGCAGAATTGACAAATGGAAGAGTGAAAATTCGAGCTGAACATACCTGAAATCGAAATCGAAATTGAAATTGCAGTCGAGAGAGGGAGCGAATTCTAGGGTTCTGGAACTGGATATAGGGGGGACTATAGGAGGAGGGTTTTAGTTGCGGACGCGGGTCAATTTCGGCCCGACCCAAGACCCGAGTTACACGTGTCGCGTGACTGGTTTTAGTTTAGTATAGGATGGTGTACACTGGATTGCTGATTCCTAAACCTTGCAGGGGAAGTTCGCATCTTTTTCTTTTGTTTTTCTAGCCGGGCCCCACACCTCACAACTCAACTCTGGTTAAATTTTCTGCCTCTGGTCGTGGACTCTAGTTAGTGGTTGAGCATGGGTAATTCGGTCAAATTAGACCCTATATGCGCGACTGACTGAGGCGTTCCACAGTTCAAGGGAATTGCATTGAGTTTTAGATTTTTTAAATCATCTAAATTAAATTAGGAAGGATCTCTTTAAAATTCCGAAAGAGCCATCAAAAACATAGGTTTCAAGCTTTCAATTGTTTGAAAATAAATGTGTTATAGAAAACAATATATCACTTGCTCCTTATTGATTAAAGATTTGTGATGCAAACGTGCAGACTATCATATCTCACATCGTCTTTAATGTGGTTACACTTCACTAAGGTTACTCAAGTGTTCAACTACTCAAGTAATTAAAAAAATTAGATTATGATAAATTATAAATTTTGATCCAAATCATTAATTGAAATTAAATTTTAATTTGATATACATTAAGCAGTATCGTATGATCCATCTGATATAGCACAATAATGTCTATATAAATTTTTTTTGTTTTTTCATTTACTTTTGATTAGTGTCATCGATCATAATTTCCGACCATAATATAAATTCTTAAATATGTTACCCAAATTACCCTTCTAAATGGCGTGGGGCTAAACGTCACTTGCATACATCATCATCCTAAGTAGTTTGAGGTAGAAGGGAATCACAGCCTTAACAGAACACAGTAGTGGAAAAAGAGACTCTCTGCTCTGCTTGACCATGAACTTGACTTGGTTTACTTGAATCTCGGACTATCTACTCTTCCTCTGCAAATCAGCTAAGGTTTCTGTTCTCTATCTTTTGTCTCTCTTCTGGGTTTTTACTGGATCACTCTTTGTTTCGTTCGTTTCATGCTTTCATTGAAATTTGGAACAATGTCAGTTACTGTTGTTGTTTTTCTTAATTCTTCGATGATCCGTATGAAGTTCATGTAATTGTTGATTGTTTTGATACTATGATCACTGTTTGCGAGTCGTTAGTTTTGTTTGATGACGCTGTTTATGATGATTGGTATAGTAAGCTACTGGGTTTCATTGTTTGCAGTTTTTGCTTATGTTTTTTCTGAATTTTTGGACAATGAAATTTGTGTTCTTTAGTCTTTACTAGTATAGATTGATCGCTCTGAACTACAAAGCTTCAAGTATTTTTAGTACGAAATTCAGCTTCGTTTTTTTTACTTTAAATTACAAAAATTCAGCCTCAAGTGATTTTTGTAACAACAGTGATCAACATAAATGCAGTGAAGAAATTCAATAGAACCAGATGGGGAAGACAATACAGTTATATGGATTCCCTTCAGGTGAATCTGCCGAAAAAATTAAGGTATTTTTGGAGAAACATACAGGAGAAGGAAGTGTTTTTGCTCTTAAATTACGGCCGGCCAAAAACGGGGGAAGATTCTATGCTATCATACAGTTTCAGTCCACCCATCAGGCTGAGATTATCACCACTTTGGCTAAAGCTAGGCTGTGGTATGGGAGATCATATTTGAACGCTCGTCCGGTGGACCTTGATATTGTACCAAAGCCAAGAACTTTTATGCATAGCTTGCAAAATTTAGTATTGCATGTTGGCTGCCAGGTTGCGAATGATAAGTTGTCTGTTTGTGGAGAACGGCTGAAGTTTCAGTAGACTTTGGGATTGGAATGCGGAAATTGCAATTTCGGCTGTTATATCGTCAGAGGTTATATAGACTTCAGCTCTCTTATGAGAACATCTGGCAAATTGAGTTGCATCGTCCACGTGGTCACACTGCAAAATATCTTGTCATTCAGGTTTGTCACCTTCTTAATTAATGTTGGAAGCTAATTGCATGTCTTCTAGTAATCTTCTTGGCATTCGTATATTGAGCATGCTTGCAACTGGAATTAGCAAAATTTAATACATTTTCTCTTATTGCATAGTGATAGTATGATTACTTTCTTTTATGGCATGCCTAACCTTCCATATATGATCTTTTGTCCGATTATTAGTTATATGGAGCTCCTCGCATCTACCAACAAGAGGAAGCATGTTCTTCTGGAAATGTATATGATGATCCTCTTATGAACTACTTTAGGGATGTCCCTGATGACCAATGGGTTCGGACCACTGATTTCACTCCACGAAGCTGTATTGGGGAGTCATCTTCATTATGTTTAGAGCTTCCTTCTGGTCGCCAACTTCCTGATTTTGAAGAAAATTTTGCTTATTATAAGGAGAGTGATGGGCAATTTATCTTGGAGAATGGCTCAACTTTCTCTTGCAACCGAGATCTGGTCCCTATTGTTGGTTCTCCTGCAGGGGTTGATTTGCCATATGATATCTTGTTTAAAATAAACTTGCTGGTTCAAATGGGTTGTCTATCAGGGCCGACATTGGATAATAGTTTTTATAGGCTGGTGGATCCACGAAGAATAACTCGTTCCTGTATAGAGTATGCCCTAGATAAATTATCTAATTTGAAAGAGAGCTGTTATGAACCTGCAGTGTGGCTTCATGAGGAATATCGGAAGTACCTGACATCAAAGAAACCTCCAAAGCCGGCACTTATCTCCTTAGATTCTGGTTTGGTATATGTACGCAGGGTTCAAATAACACCATCTAAAGTGTATTTCTCTGGTCCTGAGGTTAATGTCTCAAATCGCATACTACGCCAGTATTCCAGTGATATCGATGACTTTCTTCGTGTTTCATTTGTTGATGAGGAGATGGAAAAACTCTATTCAACAGATTTATCCCCCCGTACATCTACTAGGAAAACTCACATCTACAACAGAATTCTTTCTATTCTCAGAAACGGCATAGTAATTGGAGAAAAAAAATTTGAGTTTCTTGCATTCTCATCAAGTCAATTGCGAGAGAATTCGTTGTGGATGTTTGCTTCAACCTATAAAGTTTGTGCTGATAAGATAAGAGCAGGGATGGGGGATTTTCGCAAGATAAGAAACGTGGCAAAGTATGCTGCCAGATTGGGTCAATCTTTTGGCTCTTCTACTGAAACTCTAAGTGTTGCCAGGAATGAAATTGAAGTTATTCCTGATGTAACCGTTAACTGGGGTGGAGTCAAATATGTGTTCTCCGATGGGATTGGGAAAATATCAGCTGATTTTGCAAAGAGAGTAGCCTCCAAATGTGGCTATAAAGCGTTCACACCATCTGCATTTCAAATTCGATATGGTGGTTACAAAGGTGTTGTAGCTGTTGATCCAACCTCGTCAATGAAATTATCACTGAGAAAGAGCATGTCTAAGTATGATTCTGAAAACACAAAGCTAGATGTTCTAGCATGTAGCAAGTTTCAGCCTTGTTTTTTGAATCGTCAGTTGATAACTCTTCTGTCTACACTTGGAGTTCAAGATCATGTTTTCTTGAAAAAGCAAAGAGCAGCTGTACAACAACTTAATGCCATATTGACTGACCCATTAAAAGCAGAGGAGGCTCTTGATTTGATGTCTGCGGGTGAGAGTACAAACATCCTCAAGGAACTGCTGATGTGTGGTTATAAACCTGATGTTGAACCATTCCTTTCAATGATGCTCCAAACATTTCGGGCATCAAAGTTGTTGGAATTGAGGACCAAAACAAGAATCTTTATCCCAGACGGAAGAGCAATGATGGGATGTCTAGACGAAACAAAAACCTTGGAATATGGGCAGGTGTTTGTGCAAATCTCTGGAAACAGACAAAGGCAGTTATTTGATGATTCATTCATGCATAGTGGAAGCTCATCAGGCAACTGTTTTGTTATTGAGGGAAAGGTGGTTGTTGCAAAGAACCCATGTTTACACCCTGGTGATGTGCGTGTTTTAAGGGCTGTGAATGTGCCGGAGTTACACCATATGGTGGACTGTGTGGTATTTCCACAAAAAGGACCAAGGTAAAAGACATCTTCTTTGTAGTACTACAGCACGGGAACCTGAATTGATTAACATTGCCGGTCGTGATATCATTATTGATTTTTGACAGATTTACATTACTCTATAGTCTGTTGATCTATTACTTAATGTTAAAAATTAGAAACTTTGAGGCTGTGCTTATATCTAAGTGGGGATTTTGAGTTCAGGAATTATGTAATGCTGCCTATTTGGATATTGTTTATTTAGCACAAGATATATCAGTATTGAATGCTGCATTCCATTGGCATGCAACGATCTCCCATTTTCCTTTCTAGGAGCAAATGATTATATATGGTTTACATGCTCTATACAATTTTTTAGGCTTTCAAATTTGCAGGACTCGGTTTTTCTGTAGGCGTCTTTTGTTAGAATTTCTTAAATTACTTGCAAAATATTAATTAGTTGTGTAAACGTGACTAGTGATTGAAATCTCATTTATAATGCTAGGCCTCATCCAAATGAATGTTCTGGAAGTGATCTTGATGGAGATATTTACTTTGTTTGCTGGGACCCTGAGTTGATTCCTCGCAGTCAAATCCCACCTATGGATTATACCCCAGCACCAACTGTAGAGATGGATCATGATGTCACAATTGAGGTATTACTTTGACTAATCATATGCTGTTTTAAATTGGGAGTTTCTTCAACTATATGTTGAATTTTTTTTTTATTAGTTGGTCTTCCAATTAAGATATTTAAGTGCCAATGATGACTCCTCTTTCCCTCCCTCCCTTCCTCCCCTTTTCTGGTGCGCCAGTATATAGTAATGTAATGCTATATGGCATTTCTTAAATGAACAACACACTTTTTGCGAGTGTTTTATTTGTAGCTGTCATTTTAAATCAGGTACTTGGGAGTATTCAACTTATTTCTCACCACTTCTGGGGTGATTTTTTGTGGGGGTTGATTGTTCTGTTCTTAGAAGAAAAAAGAAGTGTCTTTAGGTTAATTTGAGTCTTTTGTTTTTGTTTGCATTTGATGTTTGCTGGAAAGAGAACTTAACAAGTTTAGTTTGAGTTCATTATATTCATTAATTAATATATACAATGAAGAGTTGAATTGTATGGGGATAGGATTTTACACACAAACAGCATACAAATCCTAGAAAAATGAGCCAGTAACCTCCATCACACTGGTTAGAAAAAGGTTATTCAATTATGAAATCCTTCAAAGCCACTCTATTGACTTAAGCTTTCATGCATCTGTTGATGTATTTGCACTTGAGCAATTAAATGCTTCAATTACCTGTTCTTTTTGTGGTGCAGGAAGTAGAAGAGTACTTTGTGAATTACATACTCAATGATAGTTTGGGGATAATTGCCAATGCCCACACTGTTTTTGCTGACAGAGAGTATGGTAAAGCAACGAGCACTCCATGCATAAGGCTCGCGAAGCTATTTTCAATTGCTGTAGACTTTCCAAAAACTGGCGTGCCAGCTGTGATACCACCAGAACTGTATGTCAAGGAATATCCAGATTTCATGGAGAAGCCCGACAAAAGCACCTATCTTTCAAGCAATGTGATCGGACAGCTATTTCGTGAGGTGAAGGACATTGCACCCCATGACAGCTGTATTACATCCTTCACTCTTCAAGTGGCAACAAAATCCTATGACCCTGACATGGAGGTTGATGACTTTGAGGATTACCTTGAAGATGCTTTCTATTACAAAGGCAATTATGATTACAAATTGGGAAACCTGTTGGATTACTATGGGATCAAGACAGAGGCTGAAATATTGAGTGGGAGTATTATGAGCATGTCAAAATCTTTCACCAAGAGGCGGGATGCAGAGGCTATAAACATGGCTGTGAAGTCATTGAGGAAGGAAGCTAGGGCCTGGTTCAATGAGAAAGGAACTGGAATAGATTCTGGCGATGATGTCTATGCAAAAGCCTCAGCTTGGTATTATGTCACATATCATCCCAAATATTTTGGTTTGTACAATGAGGGAATGAAACGTGACCATTTTATCAGCTTTCCATGGTGTGTTTATGACAAGCTGGTTCACATAAAAAAGGACAAAGTAAGGCAAGCTCGGCGTATGTCATCTCTAGAAAGTCAATTGAGGTATGGCTTGCATTTGTTCTGATGAAGTTGGCAGAATTGAACTTTGTTGATGGTGCTGATGATCAAGACTTGAAGGCAATTTCCTTGTATAATATCCACCTCTGGTTTGTTTTTCATTTGTTGATGGTGCTGTTGATCAAGACTTGAAGGCAATTTTCTTGTATAATATCCACCTTTGGTTTGTTTTTCATTTGTTGATGGTGCTGATGATCAAGACTTGGGCAATTTTCTTGTATGATATCCACCTTTGGTTGTTTTTCATTTCTGGCAGATTCTGATTTGAAAGCTTTTAATTGAAGTCCTTGCAGTGTTGCACAATTATGGTCCTGTGAGTTTAAGATTGATGTAGCTTCAAACAAAATGCGGATCTCTTTATTCATCTTCATCATGAACTCTAAATTGGAGATCCAAATTAAGTACATTAATTGACATACGAGTGCAACAAAATAGAATTTGAACTTTTTTCCAGTCATTTACGCTTGAGAACAGCAAGCAGCTGACTTTGCTCGTGGCACCTTGAGTTTATAAGGTCAGACTTGTCTGAAAGCTTTTGAGCCGAACGTTGGAACATTTGATCCATAACCTCATGACTTCCAAAATGTCCGGCGAACATTCCTTCCATTGCAGCCCGTATATGCATCACCCATTGTGTTATGTCAAGTGGACCTTTCATCCATGCTGCTGGGTTTGAAGACTCCATCCTCTCAATGCTAAAGCACCCATTTTTAACCACAAGCCCCTCCAACTCCTCCAGTGAGGCAGCGTAGAAAGGCAAATTGAAAGCATCCACTTGACCTTCATCAATCAATCCCTGCGAATGTGTAGGGTGTTTCATTTATTTCAATGCGGGTGCAATATATATGGTTTGCTTACCAAAGTAATTCGTGCACCAATTAAAGTGACATTGTCGGTAAATAGTTGTATCTACCTCTTTTTCCATATCCATGAGGCTCGATGATATCGCATCGTACATCATGCCGGATGCGGTTTGAGAATAAGGCATGCCTTTATGATTTCCAGACAAGACCATCACCATCATTCCTCCAGGCACAAGCTCTTTAGCCCTCGCATCCAGAAAGTTCTCCATTTCCTTGGCAAACTGGGACATGTAAGCATCAACCACTTCATTAGGGGCACTTGTGTAGTGAATCCTCCCTTTGTTCCATGCTGGAGAGGCCTTGTCTTGCAACTCTTCTGGCAACTTAGAGAGCCAGTGGAGGGAAAGTGAGGCGTGCACAAGGTGGATAGAGGACTCCGGAAACAGACGGTCGTGAAAAGACCCCGGTACCCCTGCTGCAAAGTATTGCTTGCCTTTGGGAAGAGAGGTAAACAGGGTATTGAAGTCATTCAACACTAGGTCGTTGAAGAACACTTGAAATTCAGGCATTGTTTGATGATCATCAGGAGCAGATTGGGATCGGTACTTTTGTTGCATGGCTTCTAGTATGTTTTGCATTGTCACGAAAGTGTTTGGCCCAGTTGAACATCCCAAGTCTGCAATACGAATAGTGCTTGACATTGAGGAGAGGTTTTTCATATCAAGCTTCTCAGCAATCACCTCCATGATCTTTACCTTTTCAATCTCTGCAGCTTTTTTCTGACAAAATATTCAAGAACAATAAGCTAATAATTCGATCATGTTGCCATGCATTATTGTTATTCTGTTACTGTAAGTTATCAAGCCAAGGACAATTTAGTTGACCAATAAACCAAAGCTTATTACTAAGGCTAAATTAGGTGTTAGCTAAAGACTACCTTGTAAGTAAAATAAAACGCAGGAATACGGCAACTAGGCTTGTATCGAACTAAGATTGATATATAGGTGGTGGGCTTTCTCGGAGAGAATCTTAATTGAATATATTTCGTACAGTTCCACCAGCGAAAGGCTAAAGTACTCGTGGAGCCGTGGTTACTCGAATATCTATACCCACACTCAAGCGTGTTCGGCTTTGAAAAACTAAAACATCTTGGCCTAGTACATAGCACTTGGACACATTTTATTTACAGGCTGATCAATTGTTCTTGAGAATTTGAAATTAAGGACCACCTATAGCTAGGAAAAACTAAAATCATGAACTGAAAAATCATGCTAAATTAGCGTATAATATCGAAACTATATAGGAATATCGTGAAATGTTGTGTATATAACTATATATGATCCAATATATGAGATAATCTGTAGAGACCACCAGCTTCCCCTATTACACTGCGTGCTAGATCAAAACGCTCATTTCACACTGACCTAAATCTCATGCAGACTGCAGATAGACAGAAGATGGTATAGATCGATGCCTAGGTAGCACACGCATGCAGAAGATATGATTAGTTGTAATTAAGAATCCGTGCATTACATATGAGAGGTATAGGATTTTCGGAGCAGCTAGTAGGGTATTAAGTATATATACCTGGTAGTAGGAGTTCTTGGAGTAGCTGTGAGTGCCGTTTCCACCGTTCATTGGCATTGAACCTGTTATCGATTTCGTGCAATTATTTCCATTCATGGGAACTGAGTTTGCCAAGAATCTTGGTGAATTGCAATAGAAGAAGTTCTAAGTAATGAAGAGTACGTCCTACTACTGCAGGTGTGGCATTACATATATAGAGGAAGCCGGTGGAGAGAGAGAGAGAGAGAGCAACGTGGTGGTACCAACCACAAATGCATGCTTTACGCACTAATTGATCCTAATTTACTATAATGAATTATGTGAATATATATGTGTGTGTCCTACACAATTTAAATGGATATATATATAGGGTTTTTTACTTCAACAGTGTCTGAACTATTCGAGGACTTTTGAAATGATACCTGAACTTTCAAAGTTATCAATGTGATACCTGAACTCATTTTTTCGTATCAATGTTTTACCGGCGGTCGATTTCTGTCACAGAACCGTTAACTATGACCACGTGCCCAACACGTGAGACACAAAATAAGGGTAAAAATGACCTTTCGCACTTTCTTTAGTTCTAAAACATAAAATAAGGTCATTTTTACCCTTATTTTGTGCCTCACGTGCTGGGCACGTGGTCATAGTTAAGGGTTCTGTGATGGAAATCCACCGCAGGTAACACGTTGATACGAAAAAATTAGTTCAGGTATCACATTGATAACTTTGAAAGTTCAAGTATCATTTCAAAAGTCCTCGAAGAGTTCAGACACTGTTGAAGTATATACTTTTGAGGGTAAATTAGTCTTTTAACCTCATTAAGTGCCTCACGTGCTGGGCACGTGGTCATAGTTAACGGTTCTGTGACGGAAATCGATCGCAGGTACGACGTTGATAAGAAAAAATGAGTCTAAGTATCACATTGATAACTTTGAAAGTTCAAGTATCATTTCAAAAGTCCTCGAAGAGTTCAGACACTGTTGAAGTAAAAAACCCATATATATATATACACACACACACACACACTAGCATTTCTCTACACATGCAGAGCGAGTATTTTTTTTTTTTTTTTTGCAGAAAAATAATAAAGAAAACGGTTATTGCAAACATAAGATCATGGGAGAGAAAAGTGATTGTGACTTTTTATTTATTTATTTTTTAATAAAATAATATTTTATAAATGTCATAATTGTCCTTGTAATTTAATTAACTCTCAAAGTTTTTTAATTTTGTAGGGTCATTTCTGTCAAAATATTTAATTTTGACTAACAAACCCTCTTCTCTTAATAATAATATAGATATATATATATATATATATATGTCGAATAGTCAAATTGGATCCCTAATTTGAGGATTTTTGTTATTTTACACAAGTATGTGTCCTAATTCAATAATCTTAAAAATTGATCTTTTAGATTCCTATGCAATAATGATGTGAGAAGTTTTAAATACACACCTCTAATTACTTAATACACACTCCTTACTCAACACACCTACCATTTAATTTCTCATTCTAATATTTTACTAAATACACAACCCAAATTACCTAAAATATCATTATCCTAACAAACCATGAAATACACTATTATTTAACAACATTAAGGCTACTATTTAATTTGATTAGTATATCTGACCATATTAATTACTTGTCTTAGTTATTGGGAAATCCATAAGGATTCATTATTGGTCCCTTCAAATAGATGCTTAGAAATAGGTTTTGTATTATTTGAGTTCTCATCCACCAAACACCATATTGATCAAGTATAAAATTTTGAGTCGAACATTCAACCAAAACCGTATCAGTAATTTTTCAACAATGGCGAAACTATGAAATTGTCATTGGATGGTCAAACAAATTAACAATTACAAAGTTTTATACCTGTGATCTTTTATATTAGATAATAAATTGACTAATCATAACTTTTAGGAAAAAAAAAAACTAAAAGTGGGAGTAAAGCGATTTGTTTTAAAAACATTTAATGCCATTGATTTTGAAATTCTAAATTATATGGTTTCTCACCCCATTTAATTATAATTTATTTAAGAAAAATTTAAATTAGATGGTTTCTAACTTTATTATTGTTTTAAATGAGGATGCATATATAGAAATTTATTGTGTTTATAATTATAGAATCATATAAGGAAGATATGATAATTATTATTTTTCTTTTAATATATAGATGTCTATTTTGGTCATTTAATCTATCTATAAAATCTTATTTAAAATATAAAATAATAGGAATGTGTATTAAGTAGTTTGAGGTGTGTATTTAAAATTTCTGTAATGATGTCAACAAAAAATCAACCAAATTCATAATAGTTGTCATATATATACATGAAACCGAAACAGGAGGATAAGCTAGCAAACTAGTTGTTTATTCTTTCTAGCTAGTCGAAATGGCAACTAGCTAGCAGCTATTGATGTAGTGATTTTCTCATAAATCAAAACAAAAACACAAAAAGTCAATCGAAATGCAACTTCAACTAGGCTTTGCCATTAAAAAGATACCCTTCACATAAAGTGAAATCGTTTAGTTATCTCCATGGACACCAACTACTTGGTATCTTAAAGCAAAAATTTGATTCTCTGTTAAAATAAGGGGGGTGAAATTTGCACACCCCATTTTGCAAACCACACACCCTTTCATTTTTTTTTTAATAATATTTCATCCCACAACCTTTTGTACTTCCTAAAATACCCTCGACAGATTCTCTCTCTCTCTCCCCCCTATTCCACCTCCCCACCCAATCCTCCTAAAATACCCTCCTCCTTTGCCTCCGCCTCTGCCTCAAAAGCAAATCCGGCATCCAAGCCAAACCCAAACACGATCACAATTTTTAACAAAGATACATACACATTCAACACAACTATAAAGCAAAAACAGTGAAATTATTCTTCCTTACTTCTTCTTCCTCAGGAAAAGGTAACATCAGGCGGCGAGGGCGGGCTGATTGAGATTGAGATTGGGCTTAGGCTGGGCGGCCTTCGAGGTGGGCCTGGAGGAGAGCAAGAGAGAGCCGTGGTCATCGTTGGCGCAGATGATGTTATCGTCACCTTCAAAATCGGTGGTGCTGAGATTGATCCAGGAGCACCTTTCCAGTAAGGTGAAGAAGGCGGAGGCGGCGTTGGTGCTGACGCACGACAGCACAGACATGCAGTTGCTGGTCTCCATCGTCGTCGGATCCACAGTGGGTTTTGATTGGAAAAAAGATTTGAGTCTTTAATGGAGTTTTGGGAGCTGGAATGGAATGGCGCGTCGACAGGGCGGGTGGGGAGAGCGCGACGTCGATGGCGGAGGTCTTGAAGCCCTGGGCGTCGAGAGCGAGTGCTTTGAGGATGTGAGCGGCGACGTCTTTGGGACCGAGGGCGATAGCCTTGTTGGCTTCATCGAGGGCTTGCTTGGAAAGGGAGGCGACAGAGGATTTGGAGGAGGCGAATCTGGCTTGGTCGAGGAGCTGGGCGCCGAGGACAAAGTGGCGCTTGGATTGGATGCCAGATTTGCTTTTGACGCGGAGGTGGAGGGTATTTTAGAAGAGGATTGGAGCTGAGGAATTGGGGGATGAGGGGGTGGAATAGGGTGGGAGAGAGAGAGAGAGAGAGAGAGGGTATTTTAGGAAGTGCAAAAAGTTGTGGAATGAAATATTATTAAAAAAATGAAAGGGTGTATGGTTTGCAAAATGGAGCGTGCAAATTTCACTCCCCTAAAATAAATGGATCAAATATATACCATCCATCAAACGGGTACGTAGAATTTCTATTTGGAGGAAAAGGACGTCTAGTTTAAATATAAATATATATATATATATTATAGCTTTATCTTTCTGACCAAAAAAGAACACATACATTTCGATCCAAAAAGTGAAAGCACTTATATAAAGCTAGCTAGCTAGTAGCTAGTACTATGACAATATACATTGAAAGGTTGCCAGAGATCGAGTACAATATTTCAACAAGGAATAAATTACGTCCATCGATATAAAAAAGGATCCAGCAATTAGTTGAAAGTATTGAAACCACTTGGATTACTGTGTGCGTTTCGTGAGTTGTGCTTAATTTGCTCCAAAAGTATTATTTTGTGGAGCTTTTCATGAAAGCCGACATCGGGACACATGTAGTGAATGAATGCTTATACATATAACTGTCCAGAACCAGCTAGCTAGCAGACTGATCTAGTCCATGCGACAGGGTATGGATTGGTCCTGGTTTACATAAACATTCTGAAAAGAAAGCAGTGGTCCTGCAGGAGGTACTCGATCGATTCATATAACATTGTTCGAGTTCCCAAGACTAAATGTGTATATATAGTAATCGTATATATACATGCATCTTTTGAAGTGGTATACGTTGTTCTTATATTTTTGTTACATTGGAAGAGAATCTAATGACCTAGGCTAGCTAATTTTAACCCAATTCTCAACTCTTAAGCCCTCTATTTTTGTTTGCAATGAAAATAGAATCTAATTAAGAATACACACACACATAGTCCTTCTCTGCTAATAAGGAGAGTCCTTAAATATTAATATCTAAATATTTCTTTGATAGACTCACTTTTTGATCGCATATTCACATCTCGACCGTTCAATTTTTAGATATATATGAGTAGATCATCTCTGCAAATTTTCAGTCAAATTAATAATTATTAAGGCATTCAAAACTGCGATTTACAATTATAAACACGAACGGTTCGGGTTAGATAGATTCAATTCATTCATTGATTTAATCTTTGGCTGAAAATTTGTAGAAGTGATCTATACTTTAGGACCTAAAAACTGATTGGTCGAGATGTGCTTCTCTGCTAAGTTTCCTTAACAGACTCACTTTTTGATCGCATATTTATATCTTGACCGTTTAGTTTTTGGGTTCTAAAGTATAAATTACTTCTGCAAATTTTCATCCAAATTGCTAATAATTAAGGCATTCATAACTGCAAATATATATATATATATATGATTTTTCTCAGGTGTGGACGTCCGTACCGAAATTTCAGTACGGATTTCCAGTTTTCACCCACTTTCCGATCACATATTTTGATCTTAACCGTTCAGTTTTTCGGTCCTAATGTATAGATCATCTCTACAAAATTTCAGCCAATTTGGTGATCGTTAAGGCATCCAAGACTGCAATTTACAGGAACGAATCGAATATGTCGAACCATAACCGTTCATGTACATTGTTGTAATTTGCAGTTTTGGATCCTTTAACTATCACCAAATTGGCTGAAATTTTGCATATGTGATCTATATATTAGGACCTAAAAACTAAACGGTTAAATGTGAAAATGTGATTAGAAAGTGGGGGAAAAAGGGAAATCCGTACTGTCGCACTGTACGAACGTCCGCACCGTAGCTAGACTGTATATATATCTATATATATATATATATATATATATATCGGACGACGGTAGCATACTGGTCCCCGACTAACAGTCTAATACCTAATCCAGGATATAGAATGAATTCTTTCTTAACGTTGAGATCGAGGCTGTAAAACAACACTTAGCTATAGCTTGTTAGTAACTTATAATATTCATTAACCAGTTTTAAGGAAACAAAGTATATATTCTACTTTAAGCAAGCAGATGATGAACTTGTTCAATGTTTTAGCTACAGGGCGTATATGTAGTTTATTACTTTTTCTCGATTAGGTTTTCGTATAACTAATGTGCTAAATATATTGTCAATTCCTAAACTAGTTCGATTTGCACCTGAGAGAAAAAGATAGAGATCCCCCTTGTCCGGCGGCGTGCCCCTATACCATCGTCGGACAGGCTATTGTCAACTTGGCGTGAGTTGGGTGTGAGGTCAGATCCCTCAATCAAAGTTTCATTTCGATTGGGGAGATTATGGTGGATGCCGATGAGATGAGGGTGAGGAAGACCGCGACTGTTGGCTGGCATGAGTTCTCTCTTTGATGGTCTAATCGACGGACCAGATCAGAGATTTGGAGGTGGCCAAGTGGTGAGGCGTCCGACGTGGCGTGGCCTGGGGCTAATAGGAGCGACCCGATCTAGGTTGGATCATCAGATCCTGATCCGGGTGGGAGACGAAGATGGCTTCTCTATGGTTCGATGAAGATGGCCACGTCGGAGATGCCAGATCGTTGACGGGGTTCTGGCGAAGGCGGCGGGCGATGCTGTGCAGGTTCTGGTTGTGGTGGAGTTAGGCCAGGCCTGACTAGCAATTTGTGGGCTTCCTCTTCCTTGGATTGTTGCTTGGACTTGGGCTCCCTTCTTGGGCCCAGCTTGGGCTAGCTATATTAAATATGTTTTTAATTTTATTTAGTGCAGTTGTTTAGTTTGGTAGCATCTTTGGCGTGAAATAAGTCCCTACACTTGTTGTGTAGGGTTAGTCGGGCCTTGAGCTTGTGTATGCACTCAATGTGCCTTGTCTGCTCTAGGTAGACTGCGAGTTCCTTATTTTGTCAAATGGTCGCTACTGCATAGTGACAGGGTGAAACTAAGTGTTGTCGGATTAATCCTCCGGCGGCAACATATATAGTAGGAAAGCTGTGCGTATGGTAATTATGCTACATTGTAATCGGGTTAGATATTGAGTTATCTTTCCGTTATGTCACTATGTTACCGTTATGTCAAAGCAAATAGAGTGGTCAATAAAGCACTCTTTGCTAATTGGTGCATGGTTGAATATTTTTATTTTGTAGAGACTTCTGATATTATTTCAAGACGTTCTCTAAATGCTTATTGTAATCAGAAATTTAGGCTTAATGTCCCCCCTTGTATTCGACAGTTTTATTAATCAATGTTTGAGCGCAGCCGCACCAATCCTTTAAAAAAAATTTTAAAAAAAAGTGCTAAATATATTGGTGTTATTTAACTATATGGTTCGCGCGAACCATGCTTGGTTTGTCAGTAAATTAACAATCCTGAAGATAAAAGATTCCCCATGTATCTGTATAAATTTACCATATGCTTCACGCTCAAGCACATGCAATGACACTGAATTCATAATAACATTTCAAAGATGCCACCTATGGCCTTTGTATATATACCTAGGCTTACTAGTGTAGACCTCAGTTTATACCTAGCCGAATAAGCCGATCGATCTAAACCCTAATTAGCCAGTCGAGGATAATTTCTAGCGAGCTGTGTCCAGATTAAATATATACGTACAAGTCTTGGCTTAAGTGGGATGGTGGCCGGGGATGAATGATCATTATGATTGATTCGATTCGATCAACTGGTAATCTTGGTTCGTAACATGGCCCAAAGATCAGTTTACAATTAAGGCCAATTTCTTTACATTTAGGCCATATGCTCTTGCTCACATATTGCCTTGAATAAGTTGATTAATCTAACGAAAGAATGAAAATAATTAGCTAGGCTATGTATGTTGTTCGATCATTTTTCTGCTAGGTTTAACAGAGAGAACTTGACTTGCAAGCCAATCTTTCCCTTGACCAAGTTGAGCTTTGCTCCGGTGACCAACCAATGGCCAGGACTATCCTGCGGCCCTTTGCATACATGTGAGGTGTTTACATGCTTCACAAATTTTTGCCTTGGCAAAGGCACCGGAGGCCCTGCAGGAAAAACACTCGAATCCAATATCACATCCTCTGCGGCAGGTTCTACTTTCTCTTTTCCCCAATAGTTCCCAGAAATTGGTCTACTCATCGCATTCAAAAGGCCAGACGACGACGATTTAGTTGAAGAACATGACTCTGCCCAATTTGATTGCACTAAGAAAGAGTCCAAGACTTTGGAGAACAAGAGCCGAAGATGGAGAACATTCTTTGAGCCGTGTTGCTTGACCACAAGTTGTGCTCCCGAGACAATGAAGGCAGAGGTTATGCCCGAAGATATCCATTTTGGGTCGTACGTTACTGACGCCGTGCACACGTGGGAGAACTTTTTCCCGTTTGTTGGTTCAAAGTACCGGTCATCGTCGATCTCTTCTGATCCTCGCCACATCGTTGTGTCATCGATCTTGTTCTCCAACATCAATGGAGTGTTCGCTAGATGTTGGAGGTGGATGGCTAGCCTGAAAGATATAGGGCAGTTGGTCATCAATAATGAAGCGTAAAATTAATATCAAAGCGTCTGAAAATATAGAGATATGACGTTGTAAAAAGCTAATGTTTCTCATCTAAATTTCGGTAAGACATAAACGAGAGTTTCACATCTCACGTATGTGGTAAGATATGTGGTAGGATGAGGAGAGCAAAATGTTTGTAAAAATGTCATTAAAAGCATATAAAGACGAGATAAGAATTAATGTTGATTATGCACTAGTATGCCCTATTGCGCCACATTTTTGGATCCACCAATGAAATTGTTAATCATGTTGATTAAATATATACCTGTTGCATTTCATGCCCTCAAGAAACAAGCGCATCCCTGTGACAGGGGCATTATTTCCAACTCTAACCTAACAATCATAAACAGCAGAATAAGATGGATGGATTTTTCAGATAAAAATTCGAATTTAAGAATTGAAATAAGTGGTACCTGTGTGGTGTTTACATATAACCTAGGACCCATCAAGCTGAAGTGAATAGCAGGTGATGATGGATTAGATTTGCTATTTGTGGCAGGACCTAAACGTAGGTCATTGTGAAGGGGAGCCCAAACTTTGTGTGATACTTGAAATTCAAGAAAGTAGGGCAAATCAGCTATAGGAGGCTTGTCTGCACATACAGAAACAAAATTCAAAACAAATTGGGTTATGAGAATCCAATATATAAAGAAAGAGATACTTCTACACTCGAAAAAATTTGTTTCTAATAAGCTATGTATGGTGACACATGTGATTCGCAAAATCTATAACTAGGGTTATTGCTATTCCTCAGAATTGGGTGTTTGTTAGAAGTTAACTTAGAGTATCTTTAGCAATGTCTATTTTTGAGTCAAATTTTAGCCAAAATAGTTAAATAGTCATTTTAGCTACCCACTTTAGAAATATGTCTGTATCAATGCTCTTTAATAAAAATTAAATAGTTTAAATGTATTTATAAATCACATAAAATAACTCAAAATGAATGTTTTAAATTATAGAGAGCCTCATCTCACTCTCTATATTTAGGAGCGAGATAGCTAAAAATTATAATGTCTCGCCACTTAGGAGTCTGGTGCAGCTGCTAAAATAGATAAAAAAAACTAAACATGCTCTCTAAAATAGCTAAGGAACCAAAATAGAGAGTCTGTTAAAGATGCAATAGAGAGTCTGTTAAAGATGCTCTTACATCTGAGATAGAGGTTGATGGCATGGGACAAGAAACCTTTGCCGGGAACACCTTTAAGGAGAGAAGTGATAGGAATGAAGCTGTACTGAATAGCGTCCGGCATTGACGGAACTGTTAGAAGCCACTCGCTGTGGCTACTGGCCGTTGGATCACCTCCCTTTTTAGAGCTTATCACAGTAATTCCCTGAAAAATTCATGATCAATCTGCGACATCATTAGTTATGACGGTTATGTTTTAATTTGCTCAGAATTCGTGACAATCAAACTAACTAGCTAGCTAATAGAACAACACAACAAATTAATATACCGATCCAATTAACATACATCTTTTGTGTTTGCGGTGGAGAAGCCGTTGAGGGCAGCAGACTGCGGAGCATCAAAGACATTGAATGCCTGTGGCGCCTGCAAAAGTTAACACAAATGACACATGAATACAATTTTGCTACCCAAGAGAAATGATAACTAAAAACGTACAATAAGATACAATTCCACATCATCCTACATCCGTAAATTTGGAGTACGATAAACCAGATCAGGGGACATATTGGTTGAGAGTATAGAATCTATCATGAAAACTCTTGATTATCTAAATTTTAAATTAAGCATTTAGAATAAAAAGTAAATAAAGTGAATCAACTACTGGATATTGTTAACTACCTTGTGTTTATGGTCTTTTGATTTGGAGAGGAGTGGGGAGAAATTACAAGTCCCCGTAAAATGCTGATCTCCAAGCTCGTTTAAGTGAGTTTTGAGGTCTGATGGCCCCAAATTTGATGATTTATCTTGCTTAACCAACACCACATCCTGACCCCCAACACTCAAACCCACCACGATGTGCGTCCCATATTTTTCTATGAATCTGCACTCCATCAAATGCCATACATTATATACAAATATTAGTTACAACTAAAATAATAAAACGGGTTGACCAGTCAATCCAAGACATGCAGGCAATGCAATTCCAAAACCAAAGAATTGGTCTTACTCCACTTAATGGGAAAGCAAATTTCACACAAAAAAAAGAAAAAAAGAAAAAGGGAAATCAAACAATAGACTACAGCCCCAATATGGGACTTTTATAGATTACAGGTAGATAAGTAGATAGAAACTAATATCGAGTTAGGATAGGTTTACAAAGCCGCTGGTAATCTTGACTTTATATTTGAAATCTTGTAACGAACTGCTAACAAATACGAACTCATTTTATATTGTTGACACTATTAGCCTCCCAAATATAAACCAAGGAAACTCCATCGAATAAGTGGTCAAACAAATCATATTTCATGCAATAATGGCATATATTCATCACCGCCGTCTCAATTGCCTATTTATATATCTTCTGCTAGCAAATGATGGCGCAGACATGGGCATGATTGGCGTTCAGTTGTTCATCTTGGCCATTGCTCAAATTCTTCTATACATATTTGATAGTAGTATATGCAAAAGGAATCTTAACAGTATTACGATATTGATTAGGGTTACCAGAGTTAGCTTGACTCATAAAAATGGCTAAAACTTTAGATGATTGCATTCTTAATCAATCATGGCCGTCATGAATCATGAAAGTAACATTTAACAAGAAAGAAAGAAGTACAAGGAAGGTGATCATGTACATATATTCTTTTTCAGACTACATGTCCGATGCAATTTTCTCATATTATTTTCATTTAAAAAATAAAAACATAGTAGGAGTAAACCAAACCATGACATTTGCATACTTAAAAGAATTTCATAAGTTTTTTTTTAAAAAAAAGAGAAAAATAAAATATAAAAAAATCACAAGTTTTTCTAGGTAGGTTATAGTACTTTGGCTAGCTAAATTATAGATCAATGGATTAAAATCTTTGAAAATCATCTATCGATCGATTCTTCAAAAAAACAAAAAACAAAACAAAACCTAAACATTCTTGTATTGATCAAGAACAACCTTGAAAAAAATTATGTACCTTGAAATGGCAAGTGGGTCCCAAGTGGTCGGAACAGCATCGCGAACTTCATCGGCAAGATCAAGAGGGTACCTATCAATATGAACACTGAAGAAGATGATGAAATATCCATCCACACCCAAGCATTTTATATTGGCCGCATCGCTCCCCCACGAACCACTATCGAACCCGAACATCGAATTGAAAAGCCCCGACGGCACTTTCCCGGGAACACTACACTTCTGGTTGATATACTCCGACATCTGACTGAAGCTGAACATGTCCGTCTGGCACCTCATCCGGTCTCCCTTGTCGCATTTAATGTCGCCGGAGACGTCCGGAATGGAACCAAAACCAGGCACGACGAGCTCTCTTTTGTCGCCGTCGTTTAGGGAAACCAACCGTTGTTTGCCTTTGCAATACTTAAGCCGGAAATCCGAGGTTAAATCGAAGCCTTTGCCTAAACTGGCTATAACACTCTCGACGATGGTGTGATCGAGACTCGTACTGGTGGTGAGCATCATCTCTTTCTCTCTCTCCGATCGGAGAATGTCTCCAAAGCTCATCATCTTGAAGACAGAAAGAGAAGAAGAGACAAGCCAGAGAATGTCAAGACTTGGCGTACTTTGGTTGCTTACATATATATTTGTTTCGACCCTGATGAGGTAGAAGACTCGGTAGTCGGATAGAAATTTGAAATAGGGAATAGTATGAGTAAGGGAGAAAGATATTATTATACGATTTAATACCTAAAAGTCATTGATTCCTTTTTATGTTTTATTTCAATCATCCTAATCATTTAACTATATAAGATAATTCTCTGATTATTAGAGGATTGACAGCCATGAATGGTCAGCTACACGCTTGCGAAATCTGAGTTCTAATAAGCTATGGGAAGGTGAGTGGGCAACGCATGCACCAAAGTCTATTAATTTCACCATTAGTACGTTGTTCAAATTCTCAATCAATAGTTAATAGTATGTGAATCTGTATCAAAATAATTTATGTAATAATTGATAGGTGAATTGTGTGATGAAAGATACGTGGTTTATTATTGATTACAGGTTGTATAATAGTCAAGTTGGCAACGTAGTTGCAAATATCACCGATTAAACAAATATGGTCTACTAAATGGAGCTTAATTACAAAGTTTTTTTTTTCTTTTGATCGTGAGGTAACAAGCCAAATCGGTATGTTGGTGAGTTAGTAGTACATTCATCTAGTCAATATTCAAACCGAGCTTCACGAGGGTATTCCAACAAAGCTAGACTAATCTCCTTCCGAAAGCCTATAAACCCGAAGGCCTTTCAAATATGCTGGCCTCAAATTAGTAGGAGTTGAGACTGATAGAGGTTTCATACTAGGTCGTTTGACCAACCTTTCATACGAGGTGGTTCGGTAGCTCATCATTCTCGTTAGTTTTACCTTTTACTTAGTAACCACGTCATTGAATTCAAGCAAAATTATTTCTCCCTATTATGGCTAGAATCCAAAACGAGATCGGAAGTGGACCCTTGTACAAGAACTCTTGCTTTACTAAGGACTTTGTAAGTGATACAAATATGAGACTACTAAATCAAATAATTGTAAGAAATAATCATCTCACTTAATTGGAAAAAAAGAAAAAGTAAGCGAAGTGCTAACATGAAAAATAACTGATGATCAATCAATTAGTCATGAAAAGAAGTATGCAAGACTTTGTTCCCTTTGAGTTTTGAGTTCGCTTTCTTCTGTGTGAAAATGGGAAAAAGGCGAAAACAGAAACAAATTGGCCGTCTGAAACTAGTATACTAGTTCCCAATTCTGATGAAGAAGTTATTAACGTGTCAATCTACGTGGTGAAGAGACTGACCTCTAAACTAGTCGACTACAATGACGTCTTGAGGACCTGACTTCGGATGACCACTAGTTCTAGTTCCATTACACTCGACTTGGCTTCTTCCCTTAAACTCGGCTTCGCTTCCTCTTTGTTAAAAGAACACCTAGCAAAAATGCCCGGTGGAATTACAGTGTCTAATGTTCAAAAGAAAACATGTTTTATTTTCAAGAAGGAAAAGAAAGAACATATATATGGAAATAAACTTGATTGTATTTCTAATTTAATACGAGCAATTTTTCGTGAAATTTTCTAATGGAAGTGATTTCATCCATTTTTCTTCCTCATTTGTATACGTCATAATTGCATTATCCGAAACTCAATCGGCTTGCAATGAGTGACCGAGTTTCGCAACCGCATCCCCAGTGCTCTCAAGATGTGGTTGAAGGAAACATCTGAGAAACTGCTTTCCGTGTTATTTAATCAATAATGTCTCTAATGTCCAAGTTCTATACGCCAAGGAATATTACATTTCTTACTTATGCAATCAGTGATCAACTTAGACTCAGAGTCCCCTTCAACCGTACTAAAGTGATTATATTCTCTCAATGACTTTTGAGAAGTCTATCCCGCAAGGCGCAGGCAAGACAAGCAGCAGCTTCATCAAGAGGCACGCTAATAATAATTAATTGTTTTTAAAACAATCATTATTTTAAATATGAATTATCACCAACGACATTTCGACTAAAACAATGTTCATAAGATGATGCTAAGTATGAAAGGCACGGACGTAGAGTTTCAGTCTTAGACGTCAATCTAGTTGGGACACGACCAGGACCAAAAGTCCTCGCCTTCTTCAGAAGCCTCTCTGTGTTTACATGGATGATGGCTTTTGTGAACCAGACAGGCACTGTTATTCGTGCTTCCACAAAGGCACGCACATAACTAAAACTACCGCCATTGCAAAATGCTATTCATGCAAAGACTGAGAATCCCCCTACCTACCCCCTTCCCTACTCTTACCACTTTACTCGGAATTCAGCAACAATACCCACATCAAGTATCATTCTGGCATTTGCCGGTCACCATCCCAAGCAAGCCTAGTTAGTTCCCAAGTGGGAACTGAATTTCGGGTTCCAT
Organism: Rosa lucieae; assembly: GCA_024704745.1. NCBI lineage: Eukaryota > Viridiplantae > Streptophyta > Magnoliopsida > Rosales > Rosaceae > Rosa > Rosa lucieae. The sequence continues at coordinate 61,193,262 of CM045495.1, read as the reverse complement.
TCAGCCCAAAAGAATTTCAGTCTTCACATCCTGCACTCATTCCAACATAAAACCATACTATTGCCTTCAAACCAACGAACCGCATACACTAATAGCAGTGCGAGTGTGAATCATTGCTGGAAAGCGGAGAGGAGACCCAGATGTGACTGTTCCTCAACTAGGTCTTGTCCATAAAGCAGAAACGCAGTCATATCTGAATTGATCAAGCCGCGCTTGTTTCATGGTCCCAGACTCTTCAACAGAACGTCACATGGTACACGTACATCCAGCAAGATTAAAGAAACACTTGCATAGCAAAAGTAGAAATGAACCAACCAACAATGGGTAAAAGGCCCGAAATCCGGGTCCACACACTGTTTTACAGAGAGATTCTATCCACAAATAATGCCATTTTCAAGATACATAGACGTTCTTCAAAATCGATGATGTTAAAGCTGCTTTACAATTTACTCTGATAATGACCTGGGCCACGAGGGTTAGAGCTAACTATGTGTGGACACATACAAACAATGGCAAGGCAACAAATTCTGAGCTAATGATGAATTATAATATGGAACTGAAGAACTCTTTCGAAACTAGATATGAAAGCAATATTATCCATAATTCAAAAGGTAAGAGTACAAGAAAAAAAGACAATAGAATGACAAGGTGCCAATGAAACAACAGACAAGACACAGAATATGAACATTATGGACGGGCAGCATAATTCAACTGAAGAAAATGATTAAGAGATTATCATGTGAAATCAAGGCATGAAATAGCATTGGGGTATACAAGATAAGCTTAGAAAAGACAGAATCTGACTGGTTATGATTTACGTGATACGCCAAAAACATAAGTTACAAGATCAAACAAAAGGGAGTGCAAGAGGACATCGAGTAGCCTCCCCCATCCAAACAATGACAGCAAAGAGAAGAAACTATTCCAAGTTTCCAACCAATTGTACGAAATCTACCCATGATGAAATTTAACTAAGAGTCATATCAAATAGCATCGACATACCTAACTCAAACAATAAGAGAATATTTGAACACAGGCAAGGGCAAAATGGATCTTTCTAAACAAGGAAGCTACTAGCTTGAGCAATAAACATGAACGAAGTTTCCCTAGTTAAAGGGTATATTATCAATTGCAGTAAAGCAAGTTTGGATTTCATGCACAGACACATTTACAGATTTACAGCAACAAATGCCAAAGAGTCTCTGATTGCACAACTCTTCTTAAGACTACAATCATTTACATGATTCATGCGAAAAAAAAACTGGGAAATAGAAGATAATTGCAAGCACCTTTCAGCCCACATTATGGCAGTGACAGACAGAGAAGATGAGGTGCACCTATCTTTATCTTCAGTACATCTACAGAGGTATGCTTTGCTCAGAAACAGATGCCAAACCCTGCAGCATCCTAACAATCTCCGCCGTGTCATCTAGATAATACTTGGCTTTGCTGGGTTTTCGACAAACTGTACACGCAAACACCTCTGCTCTGGGAGCAATTGATGGGCCTTCCATGGAACTTGTAATTACCTCAAACATGTCTTCATCAGATCGATCATCCCCTATGCAGAGAACAAAGTCTGGTACCATTCCCCTTTCCTGCATGGTGGAAAGTAGACGTTTGGCTACCAGACCCTTGCTTACACCCTGCACATATGCATACATGTTGGGGTTTGATCAGGGAATGGGGTTATTGTAATTCAATTTGCTATTATTTGTATGTATTGCATAATTCATAATGTATGAAAACTCAATTCAAAATATTAAAGGGGTTTCAGATTCGAATGAAGTCTACTGCATGCTTACTATAATGAAACAATTAAAATTGTTTCTCCATGACTAAACATACACTATCCTATCATGATCATATTTCCTACAGATAGAGCAGTAGCTCATTTCATTTGAATTTTCATGGTTATCAAATCCAACTAGATAATTAACCGATTGTGTATATTTTTCTTTTCTCAAACATCAGTCATCAGCCATTGCCAAGATGTTTGGCACTGTCAACAAGAAAATTCATATAGTGCTATTTCAAGGATGTATCCAATCGTGACACTTACACTTAAAAGGCAAACGCTCCCAAATTATACCAAGATAAGTAGGTTTTCACATCTAACCCAACCACTCCTAAACCCAGTGAATCTGAAATATGTAAAATTTGAGTGAAGAAACCTTGGGACTAATAATTTATTCTTGGGAAGAGAGGCGCAAAGTATGAATTAGTTGTTATAAGAGGTTTCAACATTTTCTTTTGTTAAAAACTACGTTATATCTCATCTTAGATAATGAATATCATACAACTCAGTCAGACCACTCCTAGCACCAGTCACGCTCTAACATGCTCCTACTACAGATACATTGACCAGTAGTGTGTTGAAATAACCATAGCCTTTTGTTGTCCCACAGACATTTTAGTCATGCTCTTAACACGTCCTACTACAGATACGTTGACCACTAGTGTGTTGAAATAACCATAGCCTTTTGTTGTCCCACACACATTTTAATAAGTTATGTTACCATTTGGATATGGGTCATATAGGTTATAAAAATTTAAGATCGAGTTTTACAGAACAGTAAAAGATTGCAAGGAGGCATGTATCGAACCTGTGGTTTAACCTCCACAAAAGTCTGCCCACTTTTAACAGTAACGGGTTCATTAGCAAGCACACTTTCAAGATGATCCATAAGTTCCTTGGCTTGGCATGATCCAAAGTCTGGATCTGCATCCTCATAACACCAGAGAAGTGAAGTTTCCTTATCTTCAATGGTGGAACCATCAGTTGTTTCTGTGTAAAGCTTCATGACGGGCTCTGCAATCTGCTTCCAACTACTGTCTGCAACTGGTACCAATGTCTCCCATTCTGTATCTTGCTTCGACCTGAATCCATGCAATCATTAGTTTCTACTATAACCCAGATTTGTTTCAAAGAGCAGAAAGTTTGAACTTTTGCAGAAATTTACCGTAGAAAGTAGCCATGCTCAGCTGCAATTCCAAGCTTCTCACAAGGAGAGAACCATTCGGCAAGTGTTTTTCGACTCTTAGCACTAACAATTAAAACCATGTTGTTCTTGTCCCTGCATAGGCTATTTAGGATTTCGATGGATTTAGAATTTGGACTCTTATCAATGGATGCCTGAGGCTTCAATGTGCCATCATAGTCGAGAAGAATTGCCCTAGTTGTAGTCCTTTTGTAGGCTGACACTATGTATTCCACAGAGAGCTTCTTGAAGTTTGGATCAAGAGCCACAACTCTAAAACTCAACCCAAACCCAATACCCCAGCACCTTTGACGCAAATGACCCTTGCATGTTCTTTCCAAGTCTTGGAGGAAACTGCGAGCCCAGTAACCAACATCATGGGTGCTGACATATTTATAATGTTTCTCATGCCGAAGCTGTTTTTCTGGCTCCGCCATCTCCAGAGAACAGTCCATTGCATCTGCCACAGCATCAATATTCCAGGGGTTCACACGAATTGCTCCACTCAAAGAAGGGGAGCAGCCAATGAACTCAGAGACAACTAACATACTCTTCTTGGGAACAGAGGAATCCAATCCCAAAACCTTATCCAATTTTTCATTTCCTTGACGACTAATAATGTATTCATATGGTATCAAATTCATTCCATCCCTGACAGCCGTAACCAAACAACACTCTGCAACTACATAGTATGCAATTCTCTCAAAAAACTTAAGTGGCTCATCAATCAAGACAACAGGCTTATACCCAGGTTTGCCAAATGTTTCATTAATTCGCTTCACAGTTGATGATGTCTCGGCCTGAACTTCTTTCACATCTTTTCCCCGACCCCTGGCTGGATTGGCTATCTGCACCAATACGACCTTTCCCTGCCACTCAGGGTGCTGAATAAGCAGCTGCTCCATTGCCAAAAGCTTCAAACTTATGCCCTTAAATATATCCATGTCATCCACTCCAAGTAACATTGTCCTACCCCGATCACAGAACTGTGTCTTGAGCTCAGCAACCTTGGCTTCTGTCTCTGGGAGACTCAAAACTGACTGCAGTTGGCCCATATGTATGCCAACCGGAAGAATTTTGATGCTAACAGTCCGACCATAATACTCGAGGCCTATATAACCTCGCTTGGATTCATAGGTAAGACCAAGCATTCGACTACAGCAGGAGAGGAAATGCCTTGCATAGTCAAATGTATGGAATCCAATTAAATCAGAGTTCAAAAGGGCTCGTAGAATCTCCTCTCTAATAGGCAATGTCTTGTAAATTTCTGATGAAGGGAAAGGGCTATGGAGGAAAAAGCCAAGTTTCACGCGATTGAATCTCTTGCGCAAGAAAGTTGGTAACACCATCAGATGATAATCATGTATCCACACAAAATCATCTTCTGGGTTAATGACCTCCATGATCCTATCCGCAAAAATCTTGTTGACTGATACATATGCTTGCCACAACGAGCGGTTAAACCTACCACCAAGGTCGGGCGACAGGGGCAGCATGTAATGAAAGAGTGGCCACAACTGTTGCTTGCAAAATCCATGATAATACCGGCTGAAAAGCTCTGGTGGGAGAAAGGTTGGGACACACTTAAAGGTCTCAAGGAGGATTTGGGAAACCTCATCTTGCTCATTGGGGTGAATCTCATCCTTGAGACAACCCACATAAATCACCTCAATCTCATCATCCCCTAAACCATCTTTCAGTTGGAGTAGCAGAGAATTCTCATCCCAACTGAATATCCAACCCTTACTAGAATCTTCTTTTCTCTGAGCCCTAATGGGCAGCTGATTTGCCACTATAATGATTCGGTCACGATGGACCGACGATGAGGACACCTCGGAGCACACACTCTCCGGCTTGTCATCATCAACATCAGATATCAAGCCAGCAACAGTCATGATGCGTGGCATTCTCCGGCCAATTCGGCCGAAGGTAGGGGACTCGCCTGAGGCAAGCTCCAACAGATTGGAATACGATTTCGACACCATCTTCTCTACTACACCTAAAACCCTACTCCATCAAAACACTCCATATCTATTCCCTTCCCCCCAAATAAATGACACATCCCAATTCTAAGCCAGACCCTTGAAGAATCTTCCCAACAACAACAACAAATGAAATCCTAGGCAACAACAAGATATTATTATGTTTGAAGATAAGCTTGGATAAGTGAGGAGTAAACAGTAAAGGAATGGAATAAGATTCAGATCACAACAAACATATCCAACTAGGCATTGTCACAAATGAACTGCTGATCAGCAAGACAAGAAATTGAACTGAAAGACTTGGAAAAAACAGGAGCAACAAGATTCAAAATTCAAACAGGATTGAGATGTTTACCGGTGGCTTTGAAATTTGCAAAGAACCCAACTTTGAAATTGAAAGTTGGGAGAGATGGAAAAATTTGGGTGAACAAAAAAATCGAATCGAGGATTTGTGAAGGGGGGGAAGGCCCTAAAATTTGGTTGCTTTTCATGGGACTTTCTTGGTAATCAGTCTTCCCTTATAAGCTCCTCTCTCTCTCTCTCTCTCTCTCTCTTTCTAAAGCTAAGCTCAGACCCACTGAGGCAAACAAAAAATAGTGGGGGATAATGTTGTTGTTCTTAGCCAATTTACTTTGTTTTTCACACATTTTAATTTCATTTTTTTAAATTATCTGTTTACTTTGTTTCTTTCAATGAAGAAGACCGAATCTGGACCTTTGGATGCGGTCTCTGAGTTGAAGTCATGAGATCGCACGGAGAGGAGAGGTTTTATAGTAGGATTGTTGGGAGTAGGAGATTAAAGCTGTCGGCCTTATCCCTTGTCCTTTGGTATTTCCGCCACGAGGCTACTAGCTTAGGCGTGGGACCCACCTAAGGGGGTGAGGGGGCTTTTCTGTTGTCCGAAACTAGCTGTCAGGAGCGTGCGACGGTATACGTGGCGAAGTGCAACTCGGCTCAGCGCGACACGTGTCGGGCTCCCAATGCTTCGCTGCCAGCTTGGTGACTAGGCCCTGTGAGAGTGTGTGCGTCTCGTTTCACCCGGATAAGCGGATATTTGCCGACAGGTCGTTTGCAACTTGCAGCAAGAAAAAGCCCTTTGATCTGGTAAATTACAATTTTCTTGAAAAATTAGGGCATCTCTTTTGATATAAAGTTCGAAATATTAGTGACAAAATCACCGGACATAAAAACAGACTTATTTTTATAGTGATAAATTAAAAGAATTTAATCTATAATAAGAGATAATGGGTGCTTATTGCCCTGTGGCGTTCGGAATGCATTAGTCATGTTTTGCTGAGCTACCCCCCGAAGGGTATGTGTTTTTCTAACTTTCTAACGCTAATCTCCTTCAATCAAAAAACCAAAAAAGATTTAATCTATAATAAGAGATAATGTACAGCTATGATATTTCTTTTTACTATTAATGTAGCAATAAATATCTATATATATACTATTATTAAGAGAAGAGGATTTGTTAGCCAAAATCAAAAATTTTGACATATTTAACCCTTAAATATTAAAAAACTTTGAAAATAAATTAAATCACAAGGGTAAATATGACAATTATAAAATAAATTTTCATTACAAAAATTAAAAAGAAATTATCCCACAACCCTACTTTTCTCTCCCACTATTCTCTCTGCAATAACTGTTTTATTTCATTTATTTTTTAAATTTTCTTTAAAATACACATGCAGGAGCATGTATGAAGAAGACTAATTATTATTAAGAGAAGAGAGCTCTCCAAAACTAGTCTTATCAATTTAAGAGAAGATTTAGTATTTTAATATATAAAGGTTAAATTGATATAAATCTTTTTATCAATTTAACCTTTATATATTAAAATACTAAGAAATATAATTAATTAATATGGATAATATAGTAAATTGTTAGATAAAAAATGTTGTAGTTGTACGAAAAGTTTTCCCACTACTTTTAACTTCTCTCCACACACATAGTGGCTGGGCCCTGCTAGTATAATTAGATTTATGCAAAATTAAAATTGGTCGAGTGACCTGGTATGAAACCCTGATGTCTAGTGTTTGAGTCTCAACTTTCACTAATTTGTGGTCAGCAAGCTTGATAGTCTTTAGGTTTGTGCAGTAGATTAGTCTGACTTTACTGAAATATCTTCGTAAACCTCAGTCCAAATACTAATTAGGTGTGCTACTAACTCGCTAACATAATTGAAATTGTTACCTCACTTAGATTAAAAAATATATATTAGTGAAGAACTAATCTTATCAATTATGTAAGAAATCATAAACCTCATGGGCAAAAGGTTTTCTTATATTTTCTGGTAGACCCGCTGATAAGAAAGAGCTATGAATCTTGGCACGGTGTACAGTTTTAAATGGAGACTGATTGGTCCACCAAATATGTATGAATTATTAAGCAAAACAAACAATTATATAATGATTATCCATACCATGTATCACCATCATTGAGATGATGTGTACCAAAACTTCAACGAGCCAGTAGAAGAGATAAGCATCATTTGATTATAATCAAATGATGCTTATCTTCGAATTAGTGTGAAAGATGCTGTTTTGCCAAATCTTTATCATCAATTCATCACCCCTGTACTAGCTCTAGAGAAAAATATATCGGCTGTCGGCATATATATTTTATGAATATCAACAGTAGAGAAAAAAAATTGTGAAGTCCAAGTGTACACTGAGAAGTAATAAAATTTAAAATTAACACATCAAATGCGAAAATACGAACATAATAAAGTTTAATAAGGATAATTAACACAAGTTAGTGTTGGGGCAAAACTATAATAATGGTTGACTTTGATTATAAAGTTGTATCTTTTTTTTTTATCAAATAAGAACTTCACTAATAAAAACGAAGATTACAATGAAAATGGGAAATAAAAACTTCAACCGAAACTTTTCCCACTTGAGACGTCACGGTAGACGTCTATACTGACACACTGTTGAAGCCAAACTAGGCCCCGACTCCAAAACGCACTAGAGAAAAGACTAAACTGGAATTAGACAAAATGGCATAAACAACAAGACGTGTTGGAACAAAGAAATCATAACATTTCACCGCTCCTCAACCGAGAACACTAACTCCCACCCATAAACTACCTGGCCAGCATTTGATCGGCAAAGCCAACACTTGTCGTTGCTTCAAACCCGACCAAAAAGATTGTTGGACAGTCAGACCTATGACTAAAGAACACCTAACACTGTCACCGTTCTATCATCAGCACCGTCAACTCATTAATGCTCCAACACGCAATCGCCTCTGACCCAAAACTAGATAGGAAACGCCCCACCAGAAGGCCATTAATGCTTGTCTATATATGCCACAGGTAGACTTTTTTGCTGACCCAAAACTAGAACTGGAGCGACCCACTAGAACGCCAAAGAGAAAGATTATTGTCTTTGCCAAACCTTGTAGTACCCTTGAAACAAGGGCTAATATCTAAAACCACCGACCCAAACCTAGGTGGTGTCTTATTACCAACAAAATGAAACAAAGTAAAAACCAAGCCCTAAAACACTATTGATAGCAACCCAAGCACGCAAGCCCGGCCCAACAACCTCTTACCCCAACTCAGAACACCAACCCTCCAGGCCGCCGCATCCACCACCAGGTTGGATCTATGAAGACCGAACCAGATCCGATCCGAACAACCCCGAACCACCATGGACTCAAGGCCGCCAATCAGACTCCGAACTCGCGCTGATTCAACCTGCACCGATTAACCCTTCATCTGCAATCAACCCCTGCAAACCTCCATCCTTCAACCTCCACCGTCCGAAAAAGCCCATAAGGAAAACTCAACCACCACCAACCGCAGGCAGCAGACCGCCAATCGCCACCACATTGCCAACACGCCACAAAGTCGCCGCACCGAAATCCTCCGCCGCAGAACCGCCTTATCACGATTCGATGAGAGATCCAACACGATCTGCCCCAAACATATATCGAACCTCCAACTTCCATCCCTGAGCCGTACCTCTGCCATGGAATCACACCTTTAACACAACCTATCATCCTCTCCCGGACCGGAACGCAGCGGCAAGAGAGCCGGCAGCGTTCGGCCGAGAGAAGAGCGCACTCGAAAACCTGTTTTTTCCTCCCTATAAAGTTGTATCTTGAGAATGCAATTTGTTAATTATTGAAAACACTTCAATAATGAATTATAGCCGGTGATTAACGTGGCAAATAATACGAAGGTTGGTCGATAATGAGGGAGGTTTAGACATGGTCCCGATGCATTTATTCAAATTTTTAAGTTTGTAGTGAGTGAAGACATCCTGATTTAAAGAACACATTGTCTTAAAACGTATTATGTATTTGAAATTTAATATAAAAATAATAAAATATGAAAGATCATCATTCCTAATATTAAGATTTAAATCGAAAATAAAAGGGTCATTGACCCAAAGCCCTAAAATCAGCAAAAGTTATCCCACTTACCTCAGCAACAAATTTTTATTCCCCCTTATCCAATTTAAATTAAATTGATATTTTTGCCCTCAGCCTAATAAAAAAATTACATCATGCCATGCTTCTGTCTCTCTTATCTCTCTCTCCACCACGATCTCATCCCATCTCTCTCTCTCTCTCTCTCTCTCTCTCTCTCTCTCTCCAGCAACTGTCGGTGATGCACTCTCTCTCTCTGATGAAAGAACTCGCCGAGAAAGCTAACGTGTCAAGGACTAACCCTCCGGTGCTGCGCATCTCCGCATCGATCCACTCCCCGATTTTCACCTTCGGCACGGAGTCGAGTTGTTGCCCAGATTCCGGTATTCGATCCACTCCGCTGTTGCTCCGGTGTTGTATCCTCTGGTGCTCGACGCAGGCCGGTAGCGGAGGAGAAAGGAGAAAGATGATTTGGTGCCTAGAGCTATTCTCTGGGTGCCCAAATCAATTTCTCTCTTTCGTTTTTTTTTTTTTTCGTTTTTCATCTTTGTTTGGTAAAATGGGGCAGAAGGCCCGGAAGGAAAGAAAAATGAAAAAAAAAAGTTCTATTAGGGCAATAGACGTTGTAGCGTCTATTGGGGGGCAATAGACCAATAGACGTTTTGAATTGATGTTATCTTCTCATTTTTTTTATTTGATCAAAGTTTATTTGTCTAAATTTAAATAGATTGGTTCCCATTCTGACTATTGAAAGTTCTGTTAGGGGGTCAATAGATGTCTATTGGGGCCAATAAACCTTTCTGGTGAGGTTTTTATAAAAACTCGGTGGGCGGCGGCCGATGACCAGATTCCGGTGAAAGTTGACAGGAATCCGACGGCTGGTGACCGGTGCTGGCGAAGTCTCCTATGATTTTTTTTTTTTCTCTCTCTCTCTAAGTAATAAAGGGGTGAGGGTAAAATGATATTAAAAAAAATTTTTAATGAGTATTAGGGAAGACCTCCTTAGAGTGTTTTGTGTAAGAGGAAATTAAAAAAACTTAATCGAGTAAGTAGGAAAAAAATCTCTAGAAATAGAATAAATGGACAAAAACTCAAAATAAAATTATGGAATCACAATAAGAATCGAAGATGGTGTGATGGTTTTAGTAGTCCGTGCCACACAGATAAGTAGCATTAATTACTTGAATTATTTCGAGCCAAGCTCACATATTAGGCGCAAAGACAAAGATTGTGATGCAAAACGCATGACGTGCTGGATTTTCTAAATTAATTACGCAAACACCTACCTACGGACCTACCGTACACATGAAGAACTACAGTTTATGTTGTAAAAACTCAGCTCAGCTTGGGCGAGCTTCCAAGTCTGATACCTCCCAAGTTCTTAGATTTGATTCCAGCTGGAAGTATTTGTGGCCAGGACATCCCATACACAAGTGAATAAGGCCCAGTTTGGGATTGATTTTGGAGCTGCTTTTGGAGTTGATTCTGCTTTTGGGGTTTGGGTATGGTGTTTGGTAAATTGTCTAGAAGCTGCTTTTGGTCCAAATAGATTCTCACGGCAGCTAAAACTGAGAAGCAACCCTCACCATGCTTTTGGATTCTGCTTCTGAGTAAAACACGGAATGAATAGTGTTTTTTAAATGAAATTTATCAAATGACCAATTTTATCCTCATTCTTTTCTAACAATTACCTTTGAGCCAATAGGGTTACTTTCTAATCATCTCATTCCAGTCAGTCCCCAGCTTCCTTCCCCTGCCGTCAACACATCCGAGCTCGAGAGATCGCACAAAATTCACGAGAGGCTCTGTGCTCTGACATCTTCAAAGGTTGAGAGATCGCTTTGTACTCCGGCTCGTTCTGTGCTCCAACATCTTCAAAGCTCGAGAGATCGATCTGTGCTCCAACTCTCACTCTGTGCTCCGACATCTCGACAGATCGCTCTGTGCTTCTACTCGGTCTGTGCTCCGACATCTTCAAAGCTTGATAGATCGCTCTGTGCTCCGACATCTTCAAAGCCGAAAGTGGTTAATTGATTCAGTGAATCAACCTCACTGTAAGTCGTCTCCTTTCTCCCCAAATTTATAGTATATTGATCGATGGGCTTCGATTCGCTGCGCTTCTTATTCTTTCTCTCATCTAAAGTTCTTAGTTTTCTCTTTATGCGTCCCCTGCAGAACAAGTAGTCATAAATCCAAACAAGAGCTGCGGCCCTGTTTCTATATTTGGTCGATTTGTGGTATTTTGGGTACTAAATATCAACAGGCAGAGATGGGCTAAGTAAGAATCACTCCTTTCAATTCATTCCAGTCCCTCCACATTTTGCTAGTTTGATTTCCGTTTTTTGATTATGATGCTACTTGGAATTTTTTTTTTTTGCTACTGGTTTGTTTATATGGATATATTTCAACCTTTGTATACTAGTGTCAAATTGATGCATTATGGTTTTAAGTTCCAATTACAAATTGGTCATTGAATCCTCTGGTTTGAAACAAAGGATATATGTAGCTGTTTATTGTGGTCAGAAGCTTTATTGTGTGAGGATCATGATAACTTGGTTTACTATGTTTACAGCATTTGGAGTCAGGACCTCAGACCTTTGCTCTCGTCTCATTGGGTATTTAGCATATGGAAGGACTGCCAGTTAAAGTTGCAATGGATTGCTATGGTGTGGACGGAGATAATGAGGTCCTTACCTAAACAAGCTTGGAATTGTCATTAGTAAGTTGTCCTTATACAATGCAATAATAGTTCTCGGGCCTGAATATCCATATCTTGCTATCAAATTCTAATGCAGCTGCAACAAATATAATAAACATATATTTATAACCAACCATTATTTTCATTTTGTTTTATTTCAAGGTTTTTAGCAGTGGTTTTGTTGTGCTTTGGCCTAATCATGTGTTAATTTATAAAAGTTGCAAGCTTAGTTATGTAATAACTTTTTGGTTGGATACTGTAGGGATAGTTGCATATGTTGTGAGAATTGGCCTCAAACATGCAGATCGCCTGCTGCTGGTGTGCTTAAAGGTAAATAAACATGGAGCTCTGTACATTGGGGAATTCTGGTTTGTGTGGAGTACAAGCTTTATTTTGTGTGCTATAGCACAGCAGCAGGATAATTGGCTTTTCTGTGCTTGCTACTGAGCTGCTGGCAATCAAGGCTGGCATGGAATTAACTCTTGATGGGAAAAATTGGTCAGAAACAGATTGTCAGGTGGCACTGAATGCGATTACAGAGGATGTGGCGTGCTATGCTATTCTAAGGGAGGTGCATTCTGGAGGAAGTGAACAGCTCGGTGGCGTTTCTAATAAGTTCATGTCGTATTATCCTTGAGATACAGCATCACAGTCACCTCAATCAATCACTTACAATAGGGTATCTGCTACACAGCCAATTAGCAGGATGCCACAGACCCATTCAAGGTTGAAATTGAATGAATAAAGAGCTTGTGATGTTCGTTGGGAAGAGTTGGTATAGGAGCAGTTGTGAGGGATGGAGAAGGAAAGTTGAAAGCTGCACTACTATTTTCTTTCACAAGCGGTCTCTTACCTCATGCAACTGAAGCCTTGGCTTAATAGCTGGCATCATCTCTCTATTCATGGTTTTGGTATATTTCACTGTACATTGATGTCTTGATAGAGTTTGAGCATGACTAATCTCAAGTAGTATATATATGTATAAGGTCTTAATGTTAACTTGCTGCACTGTTTCTCATTGAATCAAATTGTAAAGAAACTATTGCTTCTCCTCCCATGTAATCGTTGTGCGTTGAACATGAATGAAAATAGAACGTATATATGTTTTGTTGTTGTATGTTCTTCACAATTTACATGTTCTGTGTTATTAAAAGTTCAAAACCTCTGAATGAATTTCCAAATCTAACCTATCAAGTAGTCTTCCTCAGGTCAACACTCATGGTAAGGAGGAGAAACTTCTGATTGCTTCCTTGCTTGCTTAATTGCTGGAAGAGCAGTGAAATTGTTAGCCCCTTCGCCAATGGCAGCTAAGGCCTTGGCAATCAGGGAGGCAATTTACCTAGCAAGCTCCTTTTCCAATGTAGACATGGTTCAAGGAGGATAATAAACATGAAGGAGATGGTTCGGGAAGACAAGAAATGGAGGTGTTAAGAAATATAATTGCACAAAGTCTAATGAATGCATCTACTTAATTAGTATTTAGTTGCAATTTTCGAGTGACTTCAATATATTTTGTGTAATGGTTCCAACTATGGTCGGTAAATTAATCCAAATATTCTTGATTTATTTTGTGTAATATTAAAACATAATATGCATATTGAAGGGTTTAAAATAAATATTTTATTCGGTCCAAGCAAAGGTACAAGGATAATATATGAGAAATTTTTTTATTTGGTATGGTTATATAATAAAAAAAATATATTTATTTTAGTAGCATATCTTAGCATATATGACCATTTTGGTAATTATACCCAGCTAAAGCACTTTTGCCTTCAACTTACCAAACACCTAGAAATTGCTTTTCGCTCTCACAGCACTTTTAAAAACAGTTTACCAAACACATCAGCTGCTTCCTCTCACAGCAAGTTCAGAAGTGATTCCTCTCACAGCAAGTTCAGAAGTGCTTCCTCTCACAGCACAGCAATCCCAAACTAAGCCTAAGTCTCCTAAAAGAAACCACTCTAAGAAGAACTACAGTTTTTGGCAACATTGATCCCAATTGAGCAACACAATTTAGTGGCCGACACGTCAGCATTGAGCTAATGGCATATGCCTTTATCCCCAAAAAATAATATATATATATATAGAGAATAAAAATATTGGCAGATGGATAATAAACCACATTAACTCGGATAAGAATATAATTAATTTTAAGAACGACAGGTCATCTTTGCGGAAAGTTTGCGAAAAACTACAGGCGACACTAGAAAACAACAAGAGGCAGCCGGCGATTCGTTGCTCGTTTCCCAAGAGAACAGATAAGGTTTAGTGTCAGAAGGTGCGGTTTTGCTGGATCGCCACTACATGACAAATGCCGTTGAGCCTAAATCCTACGGCTGGGGATGTCCGAAGCTTGTACACCGTAACGTCTTTTGACGGTGAAGAAACCGTCCAAGAAATGGTTGACTTATCTTTACAAGAAATGGGCTATAAGTCTACAATTGTATCGTCATAGGATGATAGGAATATTGGGGTTTAGCGTACGTATATAATTTCATTAATCCTGAAGCAAAGCGAAATTGCTTTGTTGATTTTACCAAGTGATTCTAAACTAATTGACGATTTCTAATCATAATCTAACTCTCATGTAGCATTACTGATAATAGTGAAATTTAAGTCAGTCGGTGAATTACAATGACAAGTTCTAATAGGAATATACGTCACATGTACCATTATTGAAAATAGTTAGGTTGCGTGATGTTAATAATATTTAAATGTAGAGTTTTCTTTAAATTTTTCGTTTAAATCTCAGTTGAATGTTTACATTTCAAAATTCAATTTTTCATATATATATTATCACAGATATATAAAAGTAAACTTTGATTAGATGTGTGATCGAACAATCGATGTGCAGCCAACTGCTAAAGGCTTGGACGATTAGTTGGGGATCCAGATCACTCCACTTCACAAGTGGTTTAGCTTATAAACATGTTTTGTTCGACAGACTTTAATCTTGTCAATTCATTGGTGGAGGAGTTGCGCTTTCGAGCTGCAGCATATATATGCAGAAAAGATGCAAATAAGAAATTAGTAATGAAATATATACATATATGGTCTAATATATTAGACATCATTGTAACAATGACGCATTAGCTTTTGCCTAACTAATAACTATAAGTTATAAACAAATAAGATGATTAAGAGGATATATATATATGATCAATAAGGAGTTGATGAACAGCTCTTAATTAATTAGTAGATGAACTAGGCCAAGTGGTCAACTATTGAACAGGAAGAGGCCTGTACTATTGGAGTATTGGTTGGTCAATAATGACACATTAGCTTTTGCCTAACTATAAGTTATAAACAAATAAGATGATTAAGAGGATATGATCAATAAGGAGTTACGATACGATCAGCTCTTAATTAGTAGATGAACTAGGCCAGCTATTGAACACGAAGAGGCCTGTACTATTGGTTGGTCAAATATTTAGCCACGTATTTGTACGTAGTTTCAATTAGTTAAGTTGATTCTGCTCAGGCTCGTGCAATTATTATAACATCATCACTGACCAATAATGTGATAAGTACAATTATTTTACTGTGATGAGAAAAGAAAAGTGACCTCGATCTCATTTCATGCATGCATGCACGAACAATTATTTCATTTGCAGAAGGAACGTAGCTGTAGCAGCAATCAAAGTCTTCATTACCCTCTGTACGATAAAGAGCTAGCCAACAGCATTCACCTCAATTTGCAATTCGAGATTTCTAGTTTGATTCCTCTTCCTTCCCTTAATAAGGATTTTTTTTTTTTGAATTAACCCTCAATAAGTTTTTTTTTTTGTCTGAAACCCTCAATAAGTTAATAGAGTAGTATATGCACTAAAATAAATAAGTATTTACTATCGAGTATCATTTTTCGTCGTCTTTCATGTTGAATATATTGTTCGCACACCCTTTTTTTTTTTTTGTTAACTCGAACCTATGGGGAAGTTAAACACCAAGTTTGAATCCATCATGCACGTACAATTGAGTTGGGAAAAACGAAAACTCAAATTCAAATCTGTTTTTTGAAGTAACGCAGGGGTCATCGTCCCTAGCTAGCTCTCTGAGAAATAGATCGATATGTATCTCTCATGTGCTGAGTATCGAGTACTCTGAATTTATTGGTCTGGTTGGGGGGATAAGTACGTAGTAGTATGCACTAGCTTGGACTACTGGCTAACTCAAGCTGCTCTTAGTTGTCAGCGTGTTGAGGTCAAAGACAGACGTATGCAACAACCTGGAATTAATGGTCCAATAAGTTTTAACAGTTTCGACTGAACTGATCGAAGCATGATGGTGATAAAAGATATATATAAACAGAGCAGATAGGTCTACAAACAGAACTGCAGTCTATGCATTCATGGTTTCAATAATAATCTGAAAAATCAGCTAGCTTTAATCGAGGATTGGACGACTGTAAAAAAGCCCTAGCCTCTCGATGACGATAGATGCAGCCTTAACGTACTGTGTACGTAAAACTGACTCACTACTCCCTCGACTTTTATTATAACTACTCCGACCCGGGTTCCTCAGACCAGCAAGGTAGCAAGAATTACGAAGTACGAGGCTGCAGTTTGCTATAACTAGCGGGTACGAGGCTATCTAGCAAAATCGATCAATCTGTGAGAGACAGCTAGCCAGGGATCGGAGTGAGAGAGATGGCGGAGAATACTGGTACTAATGTTAGGGTGGTGACTTCTTCAGATGAACAAGGTGATGATCGTATTCATGTTGGCCATGGGGAAGGGGATGATCAAGATGAGGACAAGGAGGAAGAAGCTCTAAAGAAGATGATATCAGGTCATCCATTATATGGATTGTTGCTTGAGAATCACATCAACTGCTTGAAGGTAAGTCGGGATCCATAAGAATATATATGTCATTAGTTTCATTTAATTAATTTCTAAGCTAGGTTGTTTAGTTTCTTTCTCTTAATTAGTTGACCAATTAATATATCTTCTCAGGTTTGTTTGGGTGATGAAATTGGTGCAATTACAGGGAGCGCTAGTACTACTACTTCTGTTACAGAAGACACTGCCAATAATAAGAAGCTCAAGGCCGCCCTTACCAATCCTAGTTCCTCCGACCTTGATCAATTCATGGTACGTAAGTATTTAGATCAAGGGTTTTCTTTATATTTGATAAAGATACAATCGGTTAACTATATATATATATTCTATATTTCTATTACTAAATGAAGATATTTTGGTGCAGGAAGCATACTGCAAAGCCCTAAAGAAGCTTAAAGAAGCCATGGACAATCCTCTAAAGGAAGCATCATCTTTCATTAACTCCGCGCATACTCAGCTTGAGGAGATCACCGAAGACTCCAAGGAAACCGAGCGGGGGCTAAACCTGACTGAGCCATCGAGCACCGTCAAGTAGAGACGTGGTTTAATTATTATATGTGTGTTTGGTTAATTAACTAAATTAATGAAGATTGGTTAGCTACTAATCAGTGCAGTTTTCAATATTAGCACGTTGGTACGTAATTGAGATAACATGTTTGTCAATGAGATTGCTGCCTTTATTATTGTCAAGACTCAAGAGTGATGCACGAGTGCACGAAAGAAAATCTGTTGCGGTACTCTAAGGTCATTTATGCTCAATTATTCTTTGGATATATAGTAATTTCATTAACTAATGAGGAACAAATATACAAAAGATGGGAGGTAAGCAAAGAGCTCGGCATAATCCATATGAAGCTCTAAGAGCATCGATCTCCGGCGGTTCTAGCAAATAATAGGGTGGAGGCTTAACGGGAAAAAATAGCGGAGGAAATCAATTCCAGCAGATCTACCAATTCCTATGTGGATTTAGCATACCAAGCCTCTCTGCCAAATTTGGTAGATCTCTCAAAATCTGTCAATTTTGTTTTTGTTCACTTTTCAATAGATTGAATCCTCTTCTCCTTTACCAACACCCATTCCTATAAGAGGGAGGTCATAGACAAATCACATATGCGAGAGTGAGGTCGGAGATTAGAAAGAGATCGAGGTCATGAACTTTGGGGCCAGAGATCATAGTGAGGATGTGTTGGAGATGTATAAATAAGTGAGGTCTCGTTGAAGATCGAAGACTAAGGTTGTGTCAGAAAGTCTGGGATTGAATCAGTGAGTGAGGTGATTGATCAGGTGAGCACAATGAAGATTGGGGATATGAGATTTATTTATTTTTTATATATTTTTAACAAAGATATGAGATTTAATTTGCTGAGTTTTGATGGAGATAAAGACTTGAATAATGGAGGAATGATGAGAAAAAAAATGGGAATTTGGTTTTGGTTTTTATTGTATGTGTGTGTGTTTTATTTATTTATTTTATTATTATTATTATTTTTTAAGACATACATGTTGGAGTTGAGATCAGCCAAAAACATCATGTGCCACATAAATTGACAAAATTCAAATTTGGCATTTCAATTTAACATCTTCTTCAATGAAGATGCACTAAAAATTGCTTTCATCGGCTGTTCTCGCCGTACTATTCCACGATAAAAGTGTTTTTATTTAATTTTATTTATTAGAAGCGCTGTCGGTAATTATGCTTTTTTACTTTTTCATGAGAGACTTATATTAACGAACAATCGTTCAAGCTTTGCACGACCCATGAGCTCATAGAGTTAATATTCAAAAAAAAAAAAAAAAGCTCGAAAGCTCAAATTCAACCAATTTCAAGCATAGCATCATCTTTAATCTATCAATTTCTAACAAATCATCATTTAAATTAAAGATCAAGATACGATAAATGTCGTATCAAAATAATCAAACACCACACCGTATGAGTTCACGTCATGAAACGCCACGTTATATAAATTCGTATTTGAGATTCCTAACCCGGTCCAATATATCCCAAATTGGGCTGGGCGGGACTTGTGGACCGGGGTTAGAAATATCTCTTGACCAAGACAATGGGGGCAAAAATATCAGAGAAGTTTCTTCCCTGTCCCTTAAACCCCCGTCAACACGGCAAAAGTACATATATCCCTCCGATTCTATTCAATTCTACTCCTCTCTTTCCCTTCTGGGTCTTCCCAAAACCCCAATTTCAACTTCTTGGGTCCTCCTCAAAACCCCACGATCCTACGGCCATGGTGAGAAAATCGAAGGAGAAGGAGAAGACCGGAGATGGGTCCGGCTCCGCCGAGGGATCGGTGGCTCCGTTTCTGAGAAAATGTTACGAGATGGTCGACGACGAAGAAACGGACTCTATAATCTCGTGGAGTGAGAGCAATGACAGCTTTGTGATTAGGGACGTGACCCAGTTCTCGGTTTTGATGCTCCCCAAGAATTTCAAGCACAGCAACTTTTCCAGCTTCATGAGGCAGCTCAATATCTACGTGAGTAGTTTTTCGGGTTTTGCATTGCTTTTCTTGGAAGTTCTTTGTGGACTGTGATTGGGATTTTGCTTTGAATATGTGTTGGGTGGAATTGGTTTGTCATGATGTTTGTATTGAGGGTTTGTAATCTTGCTTGAAAACTTGGTTTTCTTGGTTACATTGTTGTGCATCCCATTAATGCTTTGATGGGTGTTTTGCAAATTTGGATTTTCTTCGACTATGTCAAGAGACCCTTCTGATTATGCATTGTAGAATAGCATGAATAACTTGCTGATTATTGTTTTGGACTAATGCTCTTATAACACAGTTTAACAATGCAGAGGTTAACGTAATCTGGTCTTGTTTAAGTTCATCTAAAGGTCTTATTGCGTTGAATGTGGTCAAGATAGTTTGGCCGAGGGACTATTCAGTCTCGCCGTAGCATCAGCGATGGATCGTATGGTTAAACGTTTTGTCTTGTGTGAAGAGTATAAAAAAGAAATTGTGTGATTTGTTTGAACTAGTTTGGAGTCTGGAAACATAGATTCATAGAAGTCCTGGGGGCATCTACTGAAGGAACAATAGCTTTTTAATCTCTGTTTGGAATGCTATTTCGACTGAATTGTGATGATATGCTATTGACATTTAACTAACGTGTTTGTATACATATGCTTGTAGACTAAACTGTGACAAAATTATTTTTCATTTTCTTTGATCTATCATGCCTACATCAACTGCAGACACATAGTCAATTGCTAATGATTCTCAATGTTTCAGGGCTTTAGAAAAATAGATCCGGATCATTATGTATTTGCAAATGAAGGATTTATTCGAGGTCAAAAGCATTTGTTGAAGAATATTTTCAGAAGGAAATATCCGCAGGGCACTGATCAGAGTAAAACATTGCAGCAGAAAGACAATCAGAGAGATGATCCTGATGAACCTTCTGAAGACATTGAAAGTGGTCTGTGGAGGGAAGTTGAGAACCTGAAGATCGATAAGATCTCTCTAAAGCAAGAGTTGGTGAAGCTTAGGCAGCACCAGGAAATATCAGAAAATAACTTGCTCCTCCTGAGAGATCGCCTTCATGGAATGGAGAAGGATCAGCAACAGATGCTCTCATTTCTGGTGATGGCAATGCAAAATCCTGGGTTTTTAGTTCAGCTGGTTCAGTCAAAAGAACATAGCTGGCGCTTCGCTGAAGCTGGAAATATGCTAGAAGAAGTAGATGATGGTAGACCAATGGCTGCTGATGGTGCCATAGTAAGGTACCAACCTCCTATGGATGAAGCACCAGAGCCTGTCTTCACACCACATTCGGGTTCGGAGATTCAACCA
This sequence comes from Rosa lucieae, assembly GCA_024704745.1. Classification (NCBI taxonomy): domain Eukaryota; kingdom Viridiplantae; phylum Streptophyta; class Magnoliopsida; order Rosales; family Rosaceae; genus Rosa; species Rosa lucieae. The sequence goes on along the minus strand of CM045495.1, from coordinate 61,172,571 downwards.
GAAATAGATTCTTTTGTGAATTCTGATGGTGTAATAGTGAGGTACCAACCTGTAGATGAAGCACCAGATCCTGTATTCACACCAAATTTTGTCTCGGAGAAACAACCAGAATTTGATTCCTATCCCGATGGAGTGGGAGATTCTTTCATGAATTCTGATGGTGCAATAGTAAGGTACCGATCGCCTATGGATGCAGCACCAAAGCCTATACTCACACAGAGTTCAGGCTCAGGAAAACAACCAGAGTTTGATTCTTACCCTGATGGGATGAAAGATTTTTTTGTGAATTCTGATTTAGTGAAAATGCTAATGGATGATAAGTTGAGCCCTCGAGAAAATCATGCGCCATTTATCCTGCCAGATGCTGATGTTGATGATAATGCATGGGAGAAGCTTCTTTTAACTAGTTATTTGTTAGAAAATACTGAAGGTGCAAAGGAAGAAAGAAAAGAGCCCGAGGATTCTAGAATGGAGGTCGAATCAACAGCAGCTGAGTTGGACGAATCCAAAAATTTTGATTCTTTAATAGAACAAATGAACAAATCAGTTCATGGATCTAATATGGAGAACTCTCGGAATTTGGAATTCAATGGTGAACATCTGGGTCTCATGGCTTCCGAGCCCAACAAGAAACAAGAAACACAGTTGGGAAAGTAACAGGATGAATTGTGATAGCTTATGATGGGATAAATGTACATCTTTCTTACACAAGTAACAAATGTAAGTTATTGTTTCAGAACCTATATTAGAATCTTCTGATGATCTACTTGGACTACATGGAGTTAATTTGTTGTGTTCTGCATCCTACTTAACTCTTTTTCATTTGCTTATTCACAGATTTTGATGGCTACAATCTTTGGGGAGACCAACATGTTTAAAGTTTTGGTGGTTCTATATGTAAATTCAAATGTTACTACTTGAAGCAGAATATATGTTGTCTGTGCCAAATGTAGTGAGCTTCCTTTTTCCTAATCTCACTTGGTATACTTTTTCAACTACTGTTTGCATTGTAACTTCATGGGGACGCCAAATGATGTTCCTATTAACGATTGATGTAGATATGAGATTGTGCACCCTGTCTCTGAGGCCTTGTATAAAATGGCTGCTCAGAGCGTAATTCAAACCATGAGTTGAGATTTGAGAATTATATAGGAAATGAATTGAGCTCAGTTATTCGATATATGAATAATCTTTCTTTGAATCTAAACTTTGTACGTACGATGTTATATTTTCATTATTCTGATTTTGAATTTGGAGAGATTCTTATTCAATTTTTGTAGGAAATAACAACTTTTATCATCTGTAAATTTTAAGCAAATACTGGTAGGATTATTGAAACTTATCCACACACGATGATAAACATACATAGGTAAAGTACACCCTTAACGAGTTGGAGCCAGACTAGTTACTGTTTGACAGTCATTCAGGACTCGGGAGTGTTTCATGGATGGATCGCCTTTGCCATGCCAAAGGCGGCAGCGGATGCAATGGCTCCGATGAGGGCAGTCTGAAAGGCACTCTTAAAGGGTTTACTACCAGTGAAGTAGCCCTTGGCATACCCAAATATTAGCAATGCCGCCAAAGTTAACACTACAGACCCAGCCAGTGCTTCCCTGGCCCTTGGAATGAACATGTAAGGAATCAAAGGTACCACTCCACCCAGAATGTAAGAAATTGCAATCGTCAGTGCACTGTGCAGTGCTCTCCTTGGATCTGGCTTTTCCAGTCCCAGTTCAAACCTGTATTTGAAGTTTCATATGTTAGCCATGCAATGCAACCATTGAGCCTACGAGTCTATGAGGCAGCACCAGGCCACCAGTGTTCTATATGCTTTAGCATAAAACTGACTAGCTTAGAGAAGAAAGAAGTACAAGACTCTCAAATTGAACCTGACTAGACTACTCAGTAGACTAAACATTAACGAGAAATGATTTTTTAAAACCACCCCCAACCAGAATATCATTGATAACTTAAAATCCACCAGCAATAAGTTTGGAAAAGCCTAATAACCCTCTATATTTTAAATCTATGAACATAACAAGCATGCCAGAATATATATCCATAGAGTCCACTATAACCATCAGGCATCTGATCAACATTAAACCAAATCTGAAAATCAGGGGAAATTAGAAAAGGGTAAAAAAAAAAAAAAAAAAAACAGTATTATTACTAGTGCAAGTGTGAAACCAGGAAATGCTTTATATGTCTATTCACAGGCTCAAGGACCACATGCCCTTCCTGTGGTTTTATTTTGTCCACATTTCAAAAGCAAGACCAACTTTCTTCACATATTAAAAGGCAATTAGCTTTATATCATTGCATTAGCCTAGTGATGGTGGACTGTGTCACTTCCCTTGTCAACTAGCCCTGATTGAGACCCCCACTTTTCCCCGGAACATTCAGAAACACTTGCTTCAATTCGTATGTTTCTTTCCACGTAACTATGCATTTGTAATCTCAATTTCCATACATTTAGGACTTAAAACATGTTATGATCGTAATTCTTGGGTCAACCTAGCTAAAGCTAAACATTGTTAACAACAAGCAATTAACTTACTTCATCATGAAATCAAGCCAAGCTTGTGGGTTCTTCCTCAGGGCATTCACTACTGGTGTATATTCATGGTGCTCTATTCCATACTCTGCAAGAATCTCTGCTATCTCTGCCGCTTCTGCACACGATCACAAAATAATTAACACTAACAAAAATTAATCATCAAACAACTAAATGAAGAGAGTAATTGGCCCAAGAGTACCTGTATCCGGAACATTGACTATTTCTTCTTGTTCTCTCCTTAACTCCCTCACATAGTGATCCGCTTCGCTTTTCGCCGCAAGATATCTGTACATCAATTGTTTTGTGCTTTTAATGAGTTTCGAGGAACTAATATCTCCTGATCTTTTAAACAAAAGAAGAAAAGATACAATGGAGGAGTTGCAAGAAGAATTAATTGTTACCCGCCAAGTCCCATGGAGATGGCGCCGGCGGCGACTTCGGCGACTCCAGCGGTTAGGACAATCGAGGACGTGGCATTTGCACCGGAGAGACCGGCAGCGAGAGCGAAGGGGACGGTGAGGCCATCAGATACGCCGATGATGATGTCACGGACGATCTCGCCGGCGGTGAAGTGCTTCTCTTTGTGCTGACTGAGAAGCCTTTGCTTCTCAGAGTCTAAGTTTCTTGCCTCTTCATGAGCCATTGGAGAAAAATGAAAACGAAAACGAAAGCAGGGTTTTTGTTTTGGTGAGGTAGTAGGAGTCTTCTAGGTTTTCAACTGCGTAGTGTGCGAAAGGAACAAAATAGGGTTTTACCGGATTCGAAGCGTTAGATTTATAGCAGTGTCCTTTTGTGTATAAATGGGTGCACTTAAAGATTCCATATTTTGTAAGTAAGACAGTAAGAGGATAAGGGGAGAGGATTCAGTGCACCAACATAAAGACATAAATGGATGGTTTAGAGCGTCTTTAGCAGTGCTAGCCATTTTTGAGTCAAATTTTAGCCATAATAGCTAAAAAAATCATTTTGGCTAGCCACTTTAGAAATATATCTGCATCAATGCTCTCTATTATAACTAGTTTTGAATTCATATTATTTTTTAAAGGAAGGTTAAATAGTTTAAATGTATTTAAAAATTACATAAAATAACTCAAAAGGAATGTTATAAATTATAGAGATCCTCATCTCGCTCTCTATATTTAGGAGTGAAATAGCTAAAAGTTATAATGGAGAGCCACTTATGAGTCTGGTGCAGCTGTTAAAATATATAAAAAACTAAACATGCTCTCCAAAATAGCTAAGGAGTCAAAATAGAGAGTCTGCTAAAGATACTCTTACATATCATTCCGTTGTTATTTAAGGACATAGATAGACAAAAAGATAGTGGTAGTACCCACAGTGGTATATAGAAATAGACCTACTCATTAGACATTCAAAACGTAGAGATAATGAAGATCCTCTTTTGGTACTACGCCGGAGGCGCTAGAGATCAAGGTTCCTAAATCCTAATACAAGGAAATTATTGAATTTAGATAAAACTAAAAACATAGGTTGGGCCAAGGGCAAAGCCCAAGTCCAAATTAAAGGCCCAATGGGGTATCAAAGGAGAAAGCCCAAAAAACCAAGGCCCGTCAGGATTTGGAGCAAGGCCCAAAACATCATCATCCACATATGTTTGCCCGTGCACCACCGCCCGCCAACACCAGTCTGCCTTATTCGTGCCGCGATGACCCACGCTCCAACCAAGCCGCGCCTGCCCTACTATGACGCACCACCGTCCACCATAATGGCTTACTTCGCCGCACACCTCTCCAGAATCGAAAGCCGCTGCCAAATCCTCTAGATCGTCACCGCCGCAAAGCTCCACAGAACCACGCCGCTCCCCATCAGGACCCCGCCGCCACCCAGATCTGTAAAGCCCTATTAAAGCAAGCCATCCTTGCACGACGCAAAATCCCCCCAGTGATGTCGTTTGGAACTCACCACCATCCCCCATCCAAAGCCCCGAGTTTCAAAACTTCTCTTTAGATCTCCCCGAGCAATAGCAACTCCCGTCCGGCAGCGGCCCATTAGCAGCGAGGCAAATCTCACAGATCCCGAGCGCCGCAGGACAAGCGAAATTCTGAAAACCTAGACCAAGGTAATTCAGAGTTTTTTGGAGCTCCGGATGGTTAGATTATATTAAATACACTATTAGGTTATTAATAAAAATATTAATTATAAATATTAAAGGTTGAGATCATCTTATAAGTGTTTGGTCATTTGCACCGTCGGTGCATAGAATAATTTCCAGAGGAGTGAGTTGTTTTCCATATGAGATCTAAAAAGAAAAAAAGAAGGAAAATCTATAAACAAATGAAACTCTTTTATCAACTAAAATGCTCTCTTCTCTGACTCTCGCAAGAGAGGTTTCTTTGCGGCGGCTGGTTTCTACTGGTGGTGGCTCTGTTCCTTTGACAGGGACTGGGGTCCTTTCTCCTCTCTCTCGTCTAAATTGCGGTGGTGGAGGCAGGCTTATTCATCAGCATCACCTAAACGTAGGCTTTGACCTTTTTCTCATTGCTATTGCTGTTGGACGTGATGGCAGTGATAATTGCATGGCCGACCGGATCTGGGATGGGAGGTGCTTTGGAATGAGGGCAGGGATCGTCTCGACCTGCAGTGGTGGTTGGTTTGGCAGCAAAGACGACTGGGCTGGCATTCAGCCGTCGTCTGGGGCTTTACCAGTTGATGGATGTGATGGAGATCCAGGGGTTGATTTAGGGCTAGTTTGGCTTGAGATTGGAAGCTATCGTGTTGGGATGATTACTCCCTCGTCCAGCACAGCCAGTTTTGGTAGAAGTGGGATATTGGATTCGGTGATGCCAACGGAGCAACGCTGCTTGTGGATGGCTTCGGCGACGCAAGCTCTGGCCAGGGTCGTTGGTCGTTCTTGCTTTGGTGGCGGTAAAGGTGGCATGGCTATCGGCGGCATCTCTGACGGCGATAGAGGCAGTGCAAGTGGAGTCGGCGGCCGGCCTTTGGCGGCGACAGGGTTGGTGCTCATAGGGCGAACTGGATATCTTGGTGGGGCTGTGTTCAGTTGGGTTTGGGCCTGGTATGCTAGGGTTCCTTGATTTTGGGCCTTGGTAGTATGGGCCTGGCCTGATGGGTTTCATAGAACTGTTAGTTCTCTATTTTTCAGGATAGGTTTGGGTTCGCATCTTTTCTCACGAAAAGATGATGGGCTTTATTTTTTCTTTTTTTGAGAGAAGAGATGGCAAAAATCTAGTAACTCTGAGGGACATTTTATTCAAGCTTCGGAGTACTAGATTTTTGTTAGAATAAAAGTGCGTGAACTTCCTTAAAAGGTGGGTGTACTAGGGGTATGTTGGGTTCCTATTCTATGTTAGAGTAGGGCTTTTGGGTGCTCTAAGGAACGATTCTTTCTGTCGACCCCTTACGGGTGTTTCATTTTTATACTACTTGCTGAATCTATATAATGGGCTGATCTCTTTTCATCAAAAAGAAGAAGAAGAAGGAAAATCTATAAATAAATAAAAGGTGATGATGGTGATATTAGAAATATAGTACGTGTAGTATTGAATCAACTGAAGATTGGTGTGATCGAGGAGGACTCATCGATTCAATGGGAAACATCTATCTTCCAATTTATTGTATATATTGTGCAAAGGGTGCGGCTATCGCCACCCTACTATTTTCTTTGTTCACCTTATTTGCTCATTACACCATATATTTTAATTTCAATATTAAATTTACTTATCTCACCCATTTCTTTTTCAAAAGTATCCTTATATGACACATCCAATTAAACAAGAAATTTTTTTTTAATGAAAATCTCTCATTTAATTTATATCAATAAGAAAACTAAAATATTTAATCCAAAAAAAAAAACTAAAATATATTAAAGTTCCCTAACAAAATCATAATTTTTAGACATCTCCCATAACATAATCACACCATTGAATAAAGCAGTATGAATCAATACCTAGATAGGAGGTTATTTATACAAATTATAGGCATCTGAATAGGTATGCATATTGGATTCAATATCGGTTAATTCCTCGTCAATATATATTTGTGATTTATGTTTTATTTTTTAGGGTTTATGCTAGATAAAAGGTTATTTATATAATACCCAATTGTTAGGTACATACCAAAATTATAAATATCTAAATAGGTATGCATATCTGATTTAGTGTAAGTTAATTCCTCCTCAATAGGTATTTGTGTGTGTGTGTGTGTTTTTTTCTCTCTCCAGGGTTTATGCTAATTAACATGAGTTTCAACATCGTTGGCCTTTTTAATTTTTCTTCTCTCAATAGATTCTACCAAGTCCGTGAATGGCTAAAGAGTACTCTCATCTAGCGTTTAATTAACCACATCGAAAAAGGAGTGTTACATACTCTGATGATAACCACACATATTTTCTGACAAAAACAAACAAACATATAGCTCACGTAAAAAAGGAAGGAATAAAGGGCAATTAGTCGTTTTAAATAAGGGAAAAATTAAGTATTAAATTGATTGTAATAAATTTCAAATTTGTGGTCATAATTCAAATTAAAAAAATAGTAAACATCCTACTACAATTAAGGATGATTTTGTTGTTTAGGTTACATCCTATTTAATTAGAAAGGCAAAATAGCAAGTAAAAAAATGAGAAAAATCTTAATTATAGACATATACGTACCCTCCAAATTTGATATTTGGATCTCTCATACTTAATCTCCAATTCACTTTTTTAAATATTTAAAAAGCTAAGTACACCTCCTTAATTTCACCAAAACACCCTTGAACAATTAAATTTGTATTTTCAACAAATTTTTAATTTTTTATCTCTATCAATTCAACCACGAAGAATTTTGTGAGGGAGCTGTCTATGTTTTTAGAGTACTTGCAGTGGCGAAATCAGAAAGTGATTCTTGGAGGGGCCGAACAAGTAGGCAATTACAAACATCTTTTCTTAATCGAGATCATAGTTTTAGGTTTATTTGTTGAGAAATTTTAAATACACGCCTCAAAATACTTAATACACATCCCTATTATTTTATATTTCAAATCAGATTTTATAGATAGATTAAATGACCAAAATAGACATCTATGTATAAGAAGAAAAATAATAATAATCATATCTTCCTTATATGATTCTATAATTATAAACACAATACATTTCTATACATGCATCCTCATTTAAAACAACAATAAAGCTAGAAACCATCTAATTTAAATTTTCCTTAAATAAATGTAATTAAATAGGGTGAGAAACCATATAATTTAGAATTTCAAAATTAATGGCATTAAATGTTTTTAAAACAAATCGCTTTACTTCCACTTTTAGTCCTTTTTTTCTTCTTCTAAAAGTTATGATTAGTCAATTTATTATCTAATATAAAACATCAGAGGTATAAAACTTTGTAATTGTTAATTTGTTTGACCATCCAATGACAATTTCTTAGTTCCACTATTGTAGATAAACTACTGATACAGTTTTGGTTGAATGTTCGACTCAAAATCTTATACTTGATCAATATGGTGTTTGGTGGATGAGAACTCTAATAATACAAAACCTATTTCTAACACAAGTAATTAATATGGTCAATTACAAAACACTAATGTGTTAATATATACTAATCAAATTAAATAGTAGCCTTAATGTAGTTAAATAATAGTGTATTTCATGGTTTTTTAGGTTAAGGATATTTTAGGTAATTTAGGTTGTGTATTTAGTAAAATATTATAATGAGAAATTAAATGGTAGGTCTATTGAGTAAGGAGTGTGTATTAAGCAATGAAGGGTGTGTATTTAAAAATTCTCTTGTTTGTTTGGCAAATTGCAATTGGTTCTAGAAAAGACTTGGTTCTCAAATAAATAATATATATCGATTAAATCTAATTAAAAGGAGTTTATCTTACACCAAAATGTTCAATGAATTTCAATTCACATTGATTTCAATTTACTTTTGTATTAAATGAGGGAACTATGTATAGAAATTAATTATTTTTACTTTATTATTTTATGTAAATTATAAAATTATATAGGTAATATAAGGAAATTTTGAAAAAAAAAAAATTATTGACTGTTTTTTTTTTTTTTTTTTTTTTATGAAAAAAGGTCAGCCCATTATATATATTCAGCAAGCAGTATAAAAACGAAACACCCTTATGGGGTCAACAGAAAGAATCGTTCCATAGGGAACCCTAAACACCTATTCTATAACAAGAACAAGCCCCAGGCCACCCCGAGTACACCCACCTTTTAAGGAAAATAACGCACCTTTATTTCAAACAAAGATCAAACATCCACCGAAGCAAATAGTAAAATGAACCCTCAGAGAATATGACATTTGCGACCTAACAAAATTTAAGCAATAATAGAAGTAAAAGGTGAGCCCCCACCTTGCACCTCCAATTCTAGATCAGCCCAGGCCCTAGACAAGAGAGTCCAGCCCATAATCCAAAGGCCCAACAACTTGTTTGGAGCACAACGACTTAGCCCACTTGAAGCCCTAGCCTTCGAGCCGCCGTACACCTGAACCTCCAGATCAGCACCGCCACAAATGGCATTGGCAACACTAGAATAGCCACCCCCGTCGTCGTACATGCCCCTGCTGCTGCTGCACATACTGCTACCAGCATTCAAGCCACCAGCACCATCCACATCAAGGGAGTCCAAGTTCGATAACTCCCCCACCGCAATGCCCACCGCCATCAAATCTGCCCAAGAGTTGGGCACACCCAATCTGGTCGCATCGCCCACAACTACGATCCAGTACGAAGCACACAGAGCACTCAAATCTCCAGGCTCCTTCATCCACGCTGCCATTCAAGCAACCGAGACCCCATCTCTGCCAAAGACAACTCGGTTTATCACCGAGCACACAACACGATCATCGCCGTCGACCCTGGTTGCACTACCCGCATCCACAGAAGTATCACCAAAACCCGACACCATCACAAAACCATCGCTACCCAAAGCAAGAAGAAAAAGAATAAGCAGCCTAGAGGCTGCCAGGGCCACCATTGACAAGCAATGGGGAGATACTAGATGTCGCCACCAGAGGTGGTTTCTCAACCCTAGTAGAGCGCTAGGTCTATTACCATTTTAATTTAATTTATTTATTGAATGTTATATTAATTTGTAGGTGGGTGGAAACGAGAGTACAACCCTAGCGCCGCAAGAGAGAGTAAAACATCCCAGCCAAATAGTTCCCTGTCCGGCGGCAGCCATGGATAGCGCCGGCTTCGCTGCATCGCTGCATCGCCTCTTGGCTGACTGCCGAATCGGCACTTTAATTAAAGCCCGGGACTGAGTTCGGAAGAAGAGGTGTTTGCCTTGAGGTTTGGAAAGTTGGCTTTGATGGCAGGTTTGGAAGACCTTTCTGGGAGGTTGTAGCTTCTGTGCAGGGACGGCGAGACCCGTCGACATGGATCTGGATGTGGCTGGACGATGGGGCGGCGTGTGGGTCTTGGGACTGGTGCTTCGACTGTGGCTCGTGGGGCTCGGGGATGCGCTGGCTTGGTGGAGATCAGAGGCGTGGCTCGTGGTGCGGTTGGCATTGTGGCGGGGCTTAGGCGGCGCGGGTTGGTGGTGACGAGACCCTTGGGTAGAGCTGCACAGGAGGCTGCAGGTGTGGTGGACGGGTGGACTGGACTTGGGTCAACCCTGGCTTGCTGGATCTTGAGATGGGCTCTTCTCTTTGGGGCTGCCCTATTGGGCCTGTTATTTCGGTTAGGGTTGTTGTAGCCCTAATCCTTTTTCTAAGTTTTTTAGTTTCGTCTATTTACAATAAGGTTCCGTTTTCGGGATAGTCTAGGCACTTTTGTGCATTTAGTTTTTTGCATTTGGTCTAGTCTTGTCTACTTAACTCTCAGTGGATCTAGGTGTACACCAATTGAGGTCTCTAGGCAGCTAGGTTAAAGAGTTAGGTTTTTAGCGCCTCCGGCGTAGTACCAAAGGAGGATCCCCGCTATGTCTACGTAATGATTGTACAATGAGTGGGTCTAGTTTCTATGTACCGCTGTGGGTATTACCACTATTTTCTTGTCTGTTAATGGCAGCGGAAGGGTATGTAATGGCCTATTCTGGCTTTCGATGAATATATTTTTGCCTACTGGCTCCATTATAAAAAAAATAAAAATAATTGTAGGTGGGTGTTTTTTTTTTTTTTTTTTGGGGGGGGATGTAAATTTTGGGATACAAGCCTTATTTTTTAGGCTTGTATCTAGTTTTCTCATGTCTATTTAAAATCAAAAAGTAAAAATTCGCGCTCGTACAGAAATTTTAGAAAGAATATGAGTTTCCTTAAATATAGGAAATTACAACATTTTTTTACCGGACTTTGCGAAATGCATGTACACAATGTTACAGAACGCTACCATGCTACCATTTCTGTAATAAATTTGTATATATAATATGGCCACATTGCATACATTTGTATTCACTTAGGATTTGAAGGAAGTCAGTAACCAAGTTGTGGTTTCTGTGAATCATAGTCAGTCACTCTTACTCACATGTAAAATAGTTCATTTTATACCATAATTGATAAGAGTGAAAATCATGAATTTGATCTAGAGTTTTGCTATTGGAACCTCCAAATTTACTCACTTAACCTATATGTTTTTTGCACCTCTTATTAAATTTTCAAATACTAAATTTACTCACCAAACCTCACTAAAGTTCCTCAAATAACCTCACTCATATAATTTGCAAACAAATTATTATCTTTAAAATAAAAAAAATTAGTCTTTTCAATGATTTAATTACTCTATAAATCTTAATTACATTTACATTTCTTAATTAAACAACATGCATAAATCTCTTTACCAATAAATAAATAAATAAATAAATCAAACACGAGGTATTGAGTTTCAAGAATTAATTGCTAATCAATAAGAAAATAACATGAACTATTCTGTGTTTTTTTAATAATTTTTTTTTTTCTATTTTAGAGGTGCAAAAAAAATATATGAAGAAATCATTTTTTTCTCTACTTTTTGTACCTCATGATTAATTATTTAAATATTTTTTTAGTTTTTTTTTTATTGCTAGCTAGCTCCTTTTTTGTTGTTGCAAATATAATGGATAGACTTAGATTTATGGCATAAATCATAATAGGATTTATTTTGTTTTTCCTCACCAATATGCGTTTAACATATATATCCTACATTTTTATGTCACATGATATTACACATATTTTTAATTCTGATTGAATATATATGAAAACTTTAATGAGTATATAGTGAAATTCGAAAATGAAAATAGATCAGGAAAATAATAAAGAATACAATCTAATATTATTGAATTGGAAAGTCTACATAAAATAAATATAATATTTGTTTTGGTATAATTATTATCCTTAATAGTCATTTTATAATATGTTATATATGTCATTTAATAATTGATAATAGAGTGAGGTCAAGTAAGCAGATTTGGAGGTCCTAATAGAAACATTCTTTGAACTAAGCAATTGTTTCTTTTCTTATTCATTGAGCGGCACTGGATTTAAGGGATTGAGTTGTGTTTTTCCCCACCACCGAAAATGAGAGTTGTGTTTTGACTGTTTTCTTGAATGAACTTGGAAAAATTGTAAACTAATAAGTATGTTGACATAAAAAATGACCCAATATTAAAGAAAGACAAATAAGTTAGATCGGTTGCCTCATGTTTAGTATTTAGCTCTGATCCATTTAAGAAATTGGTTTCTTAGAAATATATAGTGCATAATTGCATATATTTGTTGTTGGGGAGTGAAATTCACTAGGGCTGCACGCGGATTGGATTAGATCGGTTTTGACTCCAAACCGTCTCTATGCCAAAGTAAGCGGTTTAGACATTTTAGACCAACGGTCATCGAAAAAAATAAGCTTAATCCGATCCAATCCAATCCATTTAAAGATGGTTTGGTTCGGTCGGTAAGATGGTTTTAACCTATATAGCATTAACGTTTTGTTTACGAAACACTCATAGTAAAATACTAAAATTCAATCTCAATAATAAAAATTTAATAATCAAAATCCAAAACTAATATTCAAAGAACAAAATACAAAATAGTTTCAAAATTTTGTCAAAAAAAAAAAAAGTTTCAAAATAATTCACTTATTTGGGTTTTAAGCCTTTGGGTCTAGGATTCAATATGGTAGCATATCATTTTGAGAATCAAATTATAATTGGAACTTTAGAACTTACTAATAAAAGATTACCCACAAATATATATATATATATATTATGTATATAATTTTAATTTTTTTCTATTATATTTAATACATACCGGTCGGTTTGGGTTTCGCGGTTTAGGTAAAAGAAAAACCAAACCAAGCTAATTTATAAATGGTTTGGTTCGGTATTGAACCGACTTTCATATTTTAACGCTAAAAAACCTTAACCAAACCATATTTAGCGGTCGGTTTCGACCGGTTTGGCTGGTATGTACTATGTTTTGCACACCCCTAAAATTCACACTCCTCATTTTACAATCCATGCTCCATGTTTTCTTTTGGGGAGTGAAATTTGCACTCCTTTTTTTGCAAACACTACAAGAAAAAGTAAATCACACGACATGTAACAGACGACATACAACATTTTGGTGTCGTCTGAGTTAGTCAGACGACATATTAGTTATATCTATCGTCTGTTCTCAAACTCAGCCAACACATTATAATCAATTGAAATTTGGTGAAATTGACAACTTTAAGACAACAGTTACTGGGACATGTGTTGTCTGAGAAATCAGAAAAAACAAAAAAAAAATATTTTACATTTATTTTTGTAGCCAAAACACAAATCCCTATCTAGCTCAATTCCCTTTCCCTCCCGTCATATCAAAACCAAAGACTTCCCTCCCTTGATTGAAAAATTTGGGTCATTCTCCCTCCCTTTCTCTCTCACCATCTCACCAGCCTATCGAGAGTGAAATCGATACATTCTCGCTCTCACTCTCTCTCGCTCTTGCCTCACTCTCTCTCTGCCTCTCACTCTTACTCTCTCTCCGCCGCCCCAGCTCGAAGTCGCTACATGGTCCGGTGGTTTACTTTCTCCGCCGCCTCAGCTCGAAGTCACCGAAACTTAAGACCGCATCAACTCCGGTCGAGCTAGATAATTGATTAGTCTACAGGTACTATATCCCTCTTTAATAGGGCCTTTGTTTGATTAGGGTTTGGAAATTTTCAATTTGGGTTTGTTAGGTATGATTGGGTTTGGGTTTTATTCGAGTTTGAGATTTTGAGATGATGGGTAAGGGGTTTGTGCCAAACGCAAAGGCTATGATGGAGGTTCTAAAGTTAAGGCCAACACCAGTAATAAGAAGGGTCATGAACATTGTTCTTTCCAAGTTGAAGGGCTGATGCATTGCTTCATCAATATTGTTCCAGCAGCTTTAGGATTATGATGTTCCAGATATGGGGCAGCCAGTTAGAGTAGCAAATCATGTAGTATTGAGCTTCAATTAATGGGGGATTTTGGGCTGTTCTTTATCCTTGTGAATGTGACAATGGAGTAGTGTGAAGGTTGACATTGAAGTAAACAAGTAGTCTTTGCAGCTAATTCCTTTAGTTTCTCTTTCTTTCTTTGTGGTGTTCTTCATTCTTATTCTTTCCTGCTTAGCCACATGGAATTATCTGCTTTTTGACAGGACAGACATGAGGAAATGCTTCTTCTTTAGTTATATTTTTTATTCTTAGTGCATTTTTGTCTTCCTTTAAACTTTACGAACATCCTAATTTGTGCAATTTTTGAAGGGTTACATGACCATATAATTGTCATCTCTATTTGGGTAGAAAGGGATAACAATTCCAGTGGTTGAAGTAAAGATGTTTCTTTTAGTCTAATAAGTTGACTCTGAAGTGAACTGTTTTACTGATCAATTCAAATCAGTAAGAAATGTGCTCTGATTCTGCCTATAATGTAAGGTAATATTCATTCATTTTCCTTTTCCCTCATTTGACTGTAAGGGAATTTAGGTAAGTTTTACACATTTCAGTTGAATGACATAGTACTTCTCTTGTTATTAGATTATCAGTCAATAATAAATACAGCATCTTTTTATTAGTTTCAAGTTTTGACTATTAAATTAGTCTACAGGCAGATAAAGCTTTCCTTCATCCAGTATAGTTTTGAGTTTAATACAACTTGCCAGGAGATAAGCCGTAGTTTAGAAGCACTATCTTGTTTCTCTTATTTTGATGCTAAAAATCGTGAACATGCACAAAGTTAAAGCTTTACATTGATGATTTTTAAGCTGGGGCTGGGATTAGACGTCTATAGGACGTTAGTAAATCATCATGGAGATGTCTACAGCTTCGGCAGCATGGAAGCTGATGTGGGGGGATGCAATCAGATCTTGCATTGGTACTTGTTTGGAGGCTGATGTTTGGAATTTGTTCCACGGCCTTAGACTTGCCTCTGATCATGGTCACAGAGCGGTAGAGGTGAAATCTGACTCTTGTTCTATTTCTCAAACTCAGTTGGAAGAGTTGGATTCCCTCTAAAGCCCTGTATACAGTTGCACAGAGTTGCTAGGAAGGAATTAAACTTGTGTCCTTCCCCAATATATATACATATGGGCAGGAAAGTTGTATTGCTGGCTCTCCTGCATTCCATTTTGTTGGAGCCTTGTGGAAATGCCACTGCTTCTCTGCACCAGCAAGATAAAAGCGTATGGCATTTTCGATAGTTAGGTGTGCAAGATATGCCATTGGTATACCTAAATAGACGAGAATCATTATAGACAGACCGAACCATTGGACACCTAACACAGTTATGGCTATTCCAAGGCTTTCAGTAGAAATCAGAAATATTACTAAGGACTCCAATTGTCTGGGTAAACCTGAGCTGCTATCCATGTTTGAACTTCTAAAAGATGTATATGAATAGTTGAATACTAAGCCATTTCAGAAGCAGAGAGTGGCTAATGGTATGATATCTATACATTTCAATTTTTCCTTCCGAGGTTAACTACTAGCAAAAAGCTGATCTAGCATCATGTTGTTCACAACATTAAAAGTATCTCCTTCCTGTAGATCCTCAAATTCTTTGTACATCGAAAACTTTATTTTGGCAAGTCAGTTGGATTTCTCATATACCATTAGATATCTGGTGCCAGACTAGCAGTAAACATGGACTTTTTAGTCCTTAAAAAAAACTCGTTCCACATGCTAGAGAGATGTATAAACGGTCATTTAATCAACTAGATTTTTCACCCTTTATGAATTTCTCATGTTGATAATGACGCTACTTTGTAGTTCTGCCAAAATTTATTGGTGATTCAGTGATTCATTGTTAATTGTCTTAGCGTCTGAGTTTGTTATCTTGTTTAATGCAGCTTTATTGGTTTACCACATCCTGGTCTACTTTCTATGAATCTGCACTGAAAACTTTACAACCAAGATTGGAGCTTATGGTAACATTACCATCCTATCAAAACCATGAAAAGGTCTGGCTTTTCACAAGCATCTTGTATCTAGAAAGCTAAAGGTTCCATATTCCATTTTGAAAAACATACCTGTTTTGTTTCTATTTTTCAGTTCTCTGGTAATTTTAACATTTGGTTTAGGACGTAAGAGTGGACAAGAGTTGTGCTACTTGTTACTCTTGCCAATATAATTTGATGAGACTATTTTCTATACCACAACACTATCATTTTGTTGCTGCCTTGATAACAAGACTTGGTGCTTATGGTTTAGTATCATATTCTGTAATCATATAACTTGCTAAAGAACATAGTTATCCTCATTAATGTTGGAGCTGAGAACATTAGAAATAGGTTCATCAGCTACTGCACTTGTTACTATGGATTCGAGATAGTTTAATGTGAATGGTATTCAGTTTTGACTTCATATTCAAGATCATCACCTAAAGTAGTTGAATAGAAGGCAGATCATTTTTTGACCTTTCTTTCTGAGTTGTATCAGGTGCCCAAGGAATTGATTTAGCTTTTGTGTTTTCATTGAACTTTTTGGTGCTGGAACAATATGAATTGGTGCTTACAATATTTTGGTCTGCTCCACATTACAGACACTGATACTTTAGGTATCTATCATAATCTGTGCCTGCATGGATACTAATGGTTCTAGCAATATCTATTGAGGTTGTGAGTTGCTCAAGCTATTATCCAATATTTAATGGATGAAGATTAGTACTTACGTTTCGATGAGCATGATTGAGGAGGTTAAGGGGTTACTTACTGCAACAATTTATGCAGTTTCTTGTGAGTAAGTTTGTAGGGTGATCGGCGGCCGGTCATGTTGTTCAAGTAGCTAGCTGGCTGTCCGTTTCACATATACTGATCCATTGGGTTTGGGACTATCCAGCTTATTTGAGTTTGTTACTGCATCTCCAGACGTTTATCAAGCAAGTCTAGGGGCAGACTCAGAATTTTTAGTGTTAGCATCTGATGGTTTATGGGATTACATAAACAGGTAACGTGACACTCTTGATTGCTCAGTAAAAATGTCAGCCAATTGTCATATTATCTCTTCAATCTATTCACAAGAAGACTAGTCACCTTAAATTTTTGTTGCTGTCAATTACAGTTCAGATGCAGTTTCTTTTGTAAGGAATCAGCTTCGACAACATGGAGATGTCCAGGTATATATGGCCTACACATTTGTATTTGGAAAAGTACATTGATCCCAGAACAGTGCTTAACTACAAATACTTTCTGTTTCTGATTTCAGCTAGCTTGTTATGCGCTTGCTGAAGCTGCTCTGGCAACAACTAATTGAATGGATTGTGTTTATTCTTACCATAGCGCTGGATTATGTCAGGAAAGTCCAAAATGCTTGAAATTTTGGTTGCTTGAAACTTTTATTTTTTTGATGACATGGTTGCTTGAAACTTTGGTTGCTATTGTTTTGCATGTATTTTGGTGAATGTCATATATCTAATTTTGGTTGCTGTTGGTTGCTTGGATTATGCTTATTGAAATTTTGGTTGTCAATTACTAAGTGGCATATATGTAATGCTCAAATTACAAATTTTTGTCAAGGTTGTCCAGAATACATAATGTACAATGACAACTATAGATTCTTTTCTGCAATTTTGTCCATTATTAAGTGCAAACCATTTTGTTTTAGTGGGAGAGAAGAGGAACGCAGCATATCCCAGGAAGATATGGATGTGGGAGTGGGCAATTTATGGTCAAGACATATATGTAAGCATTGTGCTTGACATATATATATATATATATATATATATGTATCAGTTGAGACTTAATTTGTTCTTTAGATTTGGTTGGACATGAGTTGGTGCTAGTACTTTGAATTGATAATGTAAGATTTGTGAGAATGATGTATGAGAATGTAGTAAATGACATTGGAACTTCGAATTTCATATCTGCCTATTACCATATCAATTGTGCAGATTCAATTCCAACAATATTTATTGGATTAGTAACTGCTGTTGTAGTGCAAACTATCACACAACACAAAAGTTCAAAAAGGCATTACACATATTGTCTGAGGAAAATTCAGACAACACTTTTATCTAGCAACTTGTCATATTAAAGCTATTCGGACAACAAGAAGGAAAAATAAGTGTGGTATGAGATTCATTCAAGGCAACAAATGCATCAAAGTCAATGTTATCTTAAATAATATTCAGACAACATTAACATCCTCAAAAATGTTATATAACGTTAAATTCAGACGACAAGAAAAAACAATGTGTGGTTTGAAATTTATCCAAGACAACATATGGATCCGAAATATTGTCATATGACTTGCATTTCAGACAACACTGAAATCCAGATAACTGTTATCTTAAATGAAATTCAGACAACATAAGGAAACTAGAAGTGTAGTCTTCGGTTCATGCAAGACAACACCATCTTCGAACAAGTTGATATTTGAACAGCACTTGACACAACATCAGGTAATCAAAAATGCTTGTTTGAGTTTTACTTCACACATCATATTTCTTACATTATTGTTGTTGGAGATTTTTAACAGACAACACAGCCTTGGAAAGATTGTTGTGCTTGATGAATTTCACTCAACACCCAACCAATAAGCTGTTGTCTGATTTCACACCCGACAACAGACTACCGCCATGAATCAAAATTTGGTAAATTTAGACAACATATATTTAGGTACACATGTTGTGTGAATGATCAGAGAGACAATTAAAAAAGAATGTTGTCTGATGGGGGAGATCAGACGTCATGCCAGTTTACAACATCTCCATTTTCATTCAGACAACAGGCTTTTGACTGTTGT
The DNA here is from genome assembly GCA_024704745.1 of Rosa lucieae. Lineage (NCBI taxonomy): Eukaryota > Viridiplantae > Streptophyta > Magnoliopsida > Rosales > Rosaceae > Rosa > Rosa lucieae. The sequence goes on along the minus strand of CM045495.1, from coordinate 61,153,862 downwards.
CTGATTCACTTTGTGTAGTAGTGAAACTACACTCCCATTTTCATTTTAATACTTTTATTTCCATAACTAGCCCTTATAATGAACTACTCCCCATCTCTTTGTGGTGTCTGATGCTGTACTCTTTTCATCCTCCTTCAAGAAACATAAGCCACAATAGCATATATGCAGCTTGAGGAGGCAATCTTTGTTCTTTCACATTTAAAAACACACAAGCTATGACAATTGCGTAGAAAATCCCATCTAAAAAACACCCAAGTTTTGATTCTTTCAGATTTGGAGTATTTTGGTTACCACCAATCCAATGCATTGTTATGCTAAATCCCTAAAAATTTGGGAATTGGAATCTTCATAGACAAATTTGAGGTATGGCTTGTCTCGATTTCTAGCAGCTGTTCTAGCCATTAGAGTGATTTTCTCACAGGAGACCCTTTGGATCCAAATCGGACAATCCCAAGTCGTCGACACTCTCCACCTACCTGAAGCTGGCTCATCTGCTCAACTTCTCCACAGCGTTCGGTGCCAGTCTCAAGGTCATCTTCCTCGGTGACACCATCATGTTCAAGACTCTTCTGAGGCATCAACTAGGTAATCTACAAAGCAAGATGCTTCCATCTTATTTCACAATGGTGGGGATTTGTTGTGCAATATTAGTAGCTTTATTTGGGTATGATTATTAGAAATTATATCTTAAATTCTAATTAAATATGAATGAAAATATAATTCATCATGACCTTTCAAAATGAAAGGGTACATGTCTTTATTTCCAATAGGTGGTTGTAGGAATTAATTTGTCTCTCAAGGAGATAAGTGAACAGACATGTTGGTTCACTTGGGTTTCTTTATAAACCTATAGTCATATCTCCTTCAGGATAGATCAAGATCATAGATCAAAGAGATCAAGAGTATCAAATTTCTTTCTCATTTCTTCTACAAGTCTCCTGCATGTCAAGAGAGTGCAAAATATAATTTATGGTTTGCCAGAGTCCAAAATTATTGTGCTTTAATTTTAGATTATCAATTGTTGTATTCTATAAGATGGACGCCCACCGAACTGTAAGCACAAGGGCAGGGGTGAAATCTGTCTTTAGTCCAGTGCATTTTGCATGCCTCAATCAGAAAATCAAGTCAGTAATCTTCTTTTCTATTTTGCTTTATTACTTGTTTCATCAGTATATCAATAGGTTTGATTTCACTCGTACAGTAGGATTCAAACACTACTGCACTCGTATACTAGGATTGATACCTCACTTGCAATCCTAGTCGAACATATATGTAGTTGTTTATGAATAACTTTTATTTATTAACCACGTGGTGTGGTGTGGTGGACGAGCGGCCTAGTCTGGAACCCCCAGGTCTAGCGTTCGATTCCCAACTCCACCCCGTGGCCAGCAGATTTGAGGGACCTGGGTTTGTTAACACCTAAGGTTCGTGCGTCTGCAGTGCAGTGATTAGTCTGGCAATGCTGGGATACACTGCATGGGTGGGTGTGTAAAGGTTCTACTGTCGTCTTGCCCCTAAAAAAAAAAAAAACTTTTATTTATTGAGAATTAATCTGTATCACACAATACTTATTGAGATTTCTGTTATGTTTAGAGATAATATATATGATTGTTCCCCAACATTTGTATCCATGGAACTCTTCCACAATAGCAGACAAGTACTAGCTCGGCTTTTGCTATCTTTGTTGGCCTTCAATCTCACCAATCTGTTCGTCTTCAGTTTTCACACCCATGACTATTGAGATGATGAAGCTGAGGCATAGGGTAGAGAGGAAACGGAACATTGGGGAAGAATTGGGATGGTCCAAAAATAAGGAAGATGATATAGAAGTTAAGGGCAAATTAGGAATTTCAATAGCTAAGGAGTGTGATTTGTAAAAATTGGAGTGCAAATTTCACCGCACTTTCTTTTTTAGTATGTTAATATATATATATATATTTTTTGTGAAGACAAAATTTTAGGAATGAAATTCATTTTCCTTCTTCTTTTGTGATTCAATTAAGTGAGACATTACCTCCTTCAAGCAATAACACTAGACTGCTGGTATGCTTAATATTACAAAGACCAAAACAAATAGTATGACAGTAAGAGTATTGCATATGTTTATTTACTTTGATTATAAAGAATAAAATATATTTTATGAGTCATAGACTATGACACTGTGCTGCAGCAGTTCAAATTCGTGTTCTGTATTGACACGAATCATATCATATAAAATTGATTAAGGCACTTAATTATCAATAAGTGATGTGGCTTCTCTGGGCCGTTTGATAGTCCTTCTAATAAAAATAAATCTACACATGTAGAAAACATACTAGGTGGTGGAGAGGAACCCCAATATTCATTATAAGAAGAACCCATAACAGAACTAGCTAGTACACTTAATTTTGATATCGTAGAAAGCCAAGGTGTAGAAGCAAACGAGCAAGCATGCAACCAGTACTAGTAAAAACCAACTAGCTAGCTACTTAATTTTGGTCTAATAAAGCGCACACATAATTAAACGGGTGATTAATTAGTGGTAGGATTGGAAGAGTTTCGCAATGGAATAAGCTGCGGCGGATGCGATGGCTCCAATGAAGGCGGTTTGGAAAGCGCTCTTGAAAGGTTGAGTTCCGGTGAAGTGACCCTTTGCAAAGCCGAAGATCAGCAATGCCACTATGGTGACCACCACAGATGCAAGCGCCGCCTTTGTAGCAACTGGAATGAGCATGTAGGGAAGGAGAGGCACCAGTCCACCACAGACGTATGAAAAGGCTATTGTCATTGCACTCTGCAGCGCTCTCATTGGGTCTGGCTTGTCGAGTCCTAGTTCAAATCTGTCGATTCAATTACACAAGGAGTATATTAGTCATAGACTCATAGACGTAATTACCTCAACAGTATGTCAACACTACACCAGCTATCAGCTCCTTACTTCATCATGAAATCAAGCCAAGCTTGAGGGTTCCTTCTTAGAGCATTCACCACAGGCCCATATTCACGTGCTTCAACCCCATATTGTGACAAGATTTCTGCAACCTCAGCAGCTTCTGCGTTTTTTTTTTTTTTTCAACTTTTTTAGTTGCATAGGGTGAACATTTTGGGTCCATAAAACATATACAAAATCAAAGACACACGTACTTTTTAATTTTTTTTTTTTAACCTTTTTTAGAATAGAGATACACATAAAAAATTTATACTTCCAATCCGCATATGGTTTAGCCTTTAGTTTAGTTTTAAGACACCTTTTCAAACAAGTGTTGATACATTTTTCGAAAAGTGTTGATAAAGATCTCAGATTTCTCTGCTCTCTCTTTTCTGTTTTCTTCATTAAAAAATATAAAAAAAGAACATACATACTAGCTATGATCTAAGAGCAAGATAAACATGAAGACACGCGGTCCTATAAAATTTAGCAATGCACGGTTTGAAAGAGACTTTCACATGATCATATCTAAGTTTGCAGGCTCGTGAAAGTATAAAGTAATTGTTTTTATTTGGAAATAAGAATTGATGAACTCATAAACAGAGCTGTTATTTGGACCATTTTCTGCCTATTAAGAAAAGTACTTCTGGGAAATGATCAAAATATAAAAGGGTTCGCATTAAAAAAATTAAACAAAAGTGTTTCTTCTGAAAAATTATTAGACAAAAAGAAAGATTAATTGAAGACCTATATCAGGGACGGCGATGATTTCATCTTGCTCCCTCTTTAATTCTTTCTTGTAATGATCTTCTTCACTCTTCGCCGCAAGATACCTATATTAACACCAAAATAATTGATTAATATTTAAGCTCTAAGATGACAGATTAATCACCCCAAAAGTTTCTTAAGTGAAACATAATTACCCGCCAAGTCCCATGGAGATGGCACCGGCGGCAACCTCAGCAATGCCGGCAATGAGGATAATGGAGGAGCTGACATCAGCGCCGGACAACCCCGCGGCGAGGGCAAAAGGGACAGTGAGACCGTCGGAGACGCCGAGAATGACGTCACGGACAATCTCACTGGACATGAAGTGCTTCTCTTCGTGTTCGTGAAGAACCAGCATCTGCTTCTCCAAGTCACCATAGCCATTGTCAAGATCACTCCCCATATTAATATACTAATCAAGTCACTCTCTCAACTATACTCTGAATAATATATAGTCTTAGTCGGAAAAAGGGTAGGGTTTATATAGGACGGAGGAGGTGGGCAAAGATGTAATATCCAAGTCGGTTCAGATTCAGATTTGGGAGAAAAGAGGGTGGGATTTCTCCATATAAAAATAGGGGAAGATTCAGTGCACTGATGTTTCCTTGCACCAATATAAATGGATGATTAGATTATATTAAATCCACTCTTAGGTTATTAATAAAAATATTAATTATAAATATCAAAATTGAGATCATCTTATAAATATTGAGTCATTTACACCGTCAGTGCATATAATAATTTCCAACATCAGACTATTATATGCCTTTTGGTTTGTTTGGAGGGGTCCATTGACTCCATTCATATGTAATTAAGAGGAAAAAACCAAATTAGTATTGGGTTCGGGAGTTCTGTCACTTCTTTGGCGTGTGCGCACCACAGGCCGGTAAGGCATGCAATACATATGATTATAGGTATTGCTGTGGATCCCACCAGAAAAAGCTATGGAAGAATATGAGAGGAAATAGAAAGAAAGTGAACAAATAATTAAAGGCTAGGATTACATTGGCCACCGACGATATTTAGCGGTTTTGGGGGAAGACTCCGGCCGGGTAATGAAAGGGTCAATATATTGGTCAAGGAAACAGGCGGGAATCTAGGTCGGATTAGGCGTGTGTCTGGCACTGGCCTCCTACAAACGCCAAAACCATAGCACTGGTCGTGTGTGCAACACAAGCTCTCTAGGATAGTGTATATATCTTAATGGTTTCCGATAAGAGAGCATGTTTTCTAGAAATTAGTCAATGAAAGTGTAAATTGACTTAAATTTCTCGTTTAATATCTCATTAGTACCGAGAATCATGTTTGATTTTTCATTTTTGAATTTTGTAATGAATTTGATATTTCCATGATTTCTATGTGAAAATTAGAATCAATTTCTCCAACTTCTAAGAGCATCTCTAATAATTGTGTCAAATGACAAATGGAGGACTGAAATTAATTTTTGACCATTGCATTCTCTCCAACACAGCCATATGTTATACATGAAGTGGATGACATGGATAATATTTTTTTTTTATGCGAAAAGACTATTTTAAGTTATGCAGACATACTATATGATCTCAGCAACATTTCTAAGTGTTGCTGTCAAATTTGATACAGATCTCAAATCTCATCATCTCATATTCTAATAATAAAATATGATAACATTTCTTATTGTTTTTTTTATCAGGTAAATAACATTTCGTGAGTTTAACTCACAACCTCCTACTTACGAAGGGAATACTATGTCACTAGACCAAATGGTACTGGACAACATTTCTTATTGTTGCTATCAAGTTTGATAACATTTTATTATTATTTTATTGTTTATTTTAATGGCTGGGTTCCACAAAGTCTTTATGTTTATATTTTACCTTTTTTTTTTAGAAGAGATGAAATTTCATTAATCAATCAAAATATTACAGAGATGGCTTCGTAATATCCTAACTACTCTAACTAGAGAAGATGACCTACTCATACCCATAATGTAGAACCAGCGGTTAAAGATATCATGAGCCAATAGGGGCTCAAATTCAACCATATGAATAGCCATTTTTTCCAGGCTACAAACAAACCACATACCCCAAGAGTCTCAATACATCCTTCCAATCAACCTCAAGAAGAGACAATCCCCTTCCAACACCATATACCAAAACCGCCAGTATGTGTGTAGGGGCATCTCTCCATTACATTGACAACAAAAAAGCAACGAATTTAAAACATCTAATCCCTGGAGATGACACCATAACAATAGCACACCCACGGAACCAAAACAACCTAACCCTCGCTCAATTAAGGAGGGACTTATTATACCTAACCAGAAACCAAAACCTAAAAAACCTAACCAAAAACTAAAAACCTAAGAGAAAAGAGAATTCGGCCACCGCAACACGCTTCCAATTTCCTCGAACATCGGACCCCAACTGTAAGCACACCACCGCTTGAAGCCCAGCCGAACAATCTAACCCCATTGTAACCACCCAAGCCCGCTGTGTGGCCTTCCACTTCCACTCTCTACATAGTCTCCGACCAAATCTATGACCAAAACTGGACCATTGACAAAGAAGAACACCGAAACCATGAAAGAGGGAGTAATCTGCCCCGCCACCATAGGCCTGGATCCGCTAACCACCACCAACCTTTGACTCTCAACCTTTCTATCCCCTTCCACCTCGGAGAGAATCCATCCCAGCCGCTCATACCTATCAGATCCATAACCAGGATCCTCCACCTCTGGCATGACCCAACCAAAGGCTTGAGAAAGAAAATCGTCACCATTCGATGCTGCAGCCGTCGAAATTCTCTCAAACTAGAAGAACTAAATAAGTCTACCAACCCAACGCCCCGTCTGGCAACGCCCACCACATTCCGATGCAGCCAAAAGCTACCACAGATGTAGGGATGCCACCGGAAAAGCCACAACAACAAAACCTCTATTTTCCAACCCTAGGTTTTCCTCCAGAAATCGGCGGAGCTTAAGCATGTAGTTTTGAATAAAACATATATTTTACTGTATCTTAAATACTTTTCAAATAGAGTATCTCATTAAGGAAAAATTTTAACAATAGTACACGACAATATGTCCATTCTAAATTTTGGTGAATTTACTTTCTGAAATATGGTACATGACTTTTAAATCTTGACATAATATTGGTGTATGCTATCAACAATATTGGTAAACTTATGTAGTTATTCATTTGTTGAAGGATAATGTATGTTATCAACAATATCGGTAAACTTATGTTATTCATTTGTTGAAGGGTAATATAGCATTTTTACAGTTCTCTCTCTCTCTCTCTCAACAATATCATTAAATTTATGTTATTCATTGGTTGAAGGGTAATATAGTATTTTTATAATTTCCTCTCTCTCTCTCTCTCTCCAAATCCACACCCACCATACCCAACTCTCTATCTTATCAAACCCAGAATTCCAATAACTCAGTTGTTGTGCGCAGAGCTTGGAGAGTGGAGAAGAGGAAATTTGGGTGCCCAGATGATGTGTGGGTGTCCAAATCATTTTTGGGTGGCTTTTATCTTATGACCGGAGCTCGATCGTCGCTCACGGAAAGACCATATGAAACCAAGTTCAATTCATCCTTCTCAAAACACGATTTGCAGTAAACATGTAAACACAGGCATTCAACTCCAGAAGCTAACTACACAAGCAAATTCCCAGAACTCTCAAACAGATTCTAACTAACCTTGTGATCAAACTAGATCAAAACAAAATCCCAAATTGCATGTCTTTTGATAGAAATTCCCTCTAATAAAAAATAAATCTGCTCGCAAATGTAGAAAACATACTAGCTGGTGGAGGAACCCCCAATATTCATTATAACAAGAACACATAACTGAACTAATACCCAATTACAGATGATCAATATTGTCCAAAGCCAAGATGTAGGTGCAAACGAGCAAAGGATGCAACCAGTACTAGTAAAAACCAACTAGCTAGCTACTTAATTATGGTCTGATTGGAAATGCCACAAACCAAATTAATTAATTAGGAGCCACACAAGCACACACATAGTTAAACGGGTCATTGATTAGTGGTAGGATTGGAAGAGTTTAGCAATGGAATAAGCAGCTGCTGACGCGATGGCTCCAATCAAGGCGGTTTGGAAAGCGCTCTTGAAAGGTTGAGTTCCGGTGAAGTGACCCTTTGCAAAGCCGAAGATCAGCAATGCCACTATGGTGACCACCACTGATGCAAGCACCGCCTTGGTGGCAACTGGAATGAGCATGTAGGGAAGGAGAGGCACCAGTCCACCACAGACGTATGAAAAGGCTATTGTCATTGCACTCTGCAGTGCTCTCATTGGGTCTGGCTTGTCGAGTCCTAGTTCAAATCTGTCGGTTCAATTATACAAGGAGTATATTAGTCATAGCTAGACTCGTAAAGGTACCTCAACAGTCAACACAACACAAGGCATCAGCTTCTTACTTCATCATGAAATCGAGCCAGGCTTGAGGGTTCCTTCTTAGAGCATTCACCACAGGCCCATATTCATGTGCTTCAACCCCATATTGTGACAATATTTCTGCAACCTCAGCAGCCTCTGCGTTTTATTTCAACTTTTTAAGTTACGTATGGTAAACATTTTGGGTCCATAAAACATATATAAAATCAAAGACACATACTTTTTTTTTTTTTTTTAGAATAGAGACACACGTACTTAAGAATTTGACATTATATTTCCCAATCGGCAGAAAGTTTAGCCTTTAGTTTAGTTTTAAGACACTTTTTAAAGAAAGTGTTGATAAAGATCTCAGATTCTCGGCTCTCTCTTTTTTGTTTTCTTCTTTTTAAAAAAGAAAAAAAAAGACTTACATAATATGGTCTAAGAGCAAGATAAACATGAAGACGCGCAGTCCTATAAAATTGAGCAATGCCACAGTTTGAAAGCGAATGTCACATGAACATATCTAAGTTTGCAGGCTCGTGAAAGTATAAAGTAATTGTTTTTATTTGGAAATGAGAATTGATGAACTGATGAACAGAGCTGTTATTTCGACAATTTTCTGTCTATTAAGAAAAAGTACTTTTGGGAAGTGATCAATAATATAAAAGGGTTCCCATAAAAAAAAATAATACAAAAGTGTTTCTTCTGAAAAATTATTAGACAAACAGAATGATTAATTGAGACCTATATCAGGGACGGCGATGATTTCATCTTGCTCCCTCTTTAGTTCTTTCTTGTAATGATCTTCTTCGCTCTTCGCCGCAAGATACCTGGGGCAAACCCAAAACAATTAACCAAGCACTAAAACAACAAATTTAACCTAATCCTAGATCTTACGTAGTGAAAGATAATAAAATTAATACCCGCCAAGTCCCATGGAGATGGCACCGGCCGCAACCTCAGCAATGCCGGCAACGAGGATGATGGAGGAGCTGACGTCAGCGCCGGACAACCCCGCGGCAAGGGCAAAAGGGACAGTGAGACCGTCGGAGACGCCGAGAATGACGTCACGGACAATCTCACTGGACATGAAGTGCTTCTCTTCGTGTTCGTGAAGAACCAGCATCTGCTTCTCCAAGTCACCATAACCATTTTCACGATCACTCCCCATACTAATATACTAAGTCACTCTCTCAACTATACTCTGAATGATAGTGATTTCTCTGGTCTCTAAGAAATCTGAGATGATGAGCTTAGTCGGAAAACGGTAGGGTTTATATAGGACGGAGAAGGTGGGCAAAGATGTAATATCAAGTCGTTTCAGATTCAGATTAGAGAGAAAAGATGGTGGGATTTTTCTACAGATTCCAGATAAAGACTAAAGAGAAAAGTGATGTATATGCCTTTGGTTTGTTTCGAGGGGTCCATTGATATAATTAAGAGGAAAAAACCAAATTCGTATTGGGTTCTGGAGGTTCTGTCGCTTCTATGGCGTGTGCGCACCACAGGCCGGAAAGACATGCATGTCTAATTATATAATTTATATGTATGCAGTATGCCCGTGGATCCCACCAGAAAAAGCTAAGGAAGACGATGGAGAGGAAATAGAACATAATTAAAGGCTAGGATTTCATTGGCCACCGACGATATTTAGCGGTTTTGGGTAAGATTCCGGGTATTAATGCGTAAATTGGTCAAGGAAGCAGGCGGGATTCTTGGTCGGATTGGGCGTGTGTCCGGCACTGGCCTCCTACAAACGCCAAAACCCTGGTACTGGTCGTGTGTGTGACACAAGCTCTCTAAGAGTCTAAGTTAGTATATATCTTAATGAAAGTGTAAATTGACTTAAATTTCATAATGTGTGTAAAAAGTTACGTTTTCTTTAGCTTGATCGTGTACAAAAGACTTAATAGAGCATCTGCATTATAATGGTTAAACTTAAAATGTAAAAGCGGTCGATTGTCATTTTGTCAAATTTCTTCTCAATCCAATCAGTCAAAATTAATCTCATTTTAACATCTTATTAATGATACTCTGTTGTAAAAAGTGTAAAAGCAAGGTAAAATATAATAAACAAAAAGACTTTGTGGAACCCAACAATTATAATAAACAATAAAATAAGAAATCATATATTTGATAGGAGAGTTTCTATTGGGATCTCTTAATTTACTCACTAGATCTCTTTTATTTTTTAATTATTAAATGACATATGTATTCTTATATAAAAATACTGTTATAGACGACAAATTTTTCTTATTATTATTTCCTTCTGCCAAGATTTACAATAATAGAAACACATTTATAGTATTTTTATTATTCATTTTTATTTTAATTCTCATTTCATACTTCTCATTTTCTTTGTTTATAAAGCTTTCAAAGAAAAAAAATCAAGAGAAAATGCATTCAAAATTACTTGATGAATTATAGAAAAATAAAAGTATAATGCAAGAGAGAGAAAAATAAAAGTATAATGCAAGAGAGAGAAAAATAGACAAAGGCCTTTCTCATCAATGTAACAAGATCATGAAACAAGGTCCATAGAGTCATCATGTAAACTGACCAAATAAGTTTGTGAAGCGTCATATAAGAAAAAACTAAATATAAAAAACAAGAATGAACAAATTAATTTTTCAACCTATCTACAACTCCAGCAACCATCAACCATAAAAACTAAGCTTTGGAAATCCATAATTAAGCATAAAATATTAGACTTGAAAAAACGTCTACTAAATTTTTGTTAATTAGCTACACTATCTTTTTTTGATAATATCTCATATTTTTTTTTTGACAATGTCAAGTTTCTTTTTTGGTAAATAAATAATTATGGGAGCATTATAACTCATCCTTAATGCTCGAAAGCATTTCCTTTTATGAGTAAGGTTAAGTAAGGTATTTGAAAGAGATTTACTTAGCAAATTTTACTTTTAAAAAAGTAATTAGGAGGTGTAAAGAGATGAGAGGTCAAATGAGCAAATATGGAGGTCCCACTAGAAAAATTCATTTGATATCTCTCTGTCAAATTTGACAGTAACGATGAGAAATGTTATCCATGTCAGCTCTCCACTGCTCCACCTCATGTATAACATATGGGTTGGAGAGAATACAATAGTAAAAAAAAAAAAAAAATCAACCATCCACCAATCATTTGGCATTACTGTTAGAGATGCTTTTTAGGGAAACTAATTCCCAAGGGTATCCCAATAAAATCAACTTGGTAGAAGTTGAGACTCGGAAGTTAGACATGAGAGTTTCATGTTAGGTTGCTCGACCAACCTCACCACACTAGCTTGAATTTTAGTTCGATCTTTCGAATGATAAAAGAGATAGCTAGCAAAAGCGATGGAATACATTTTCTCCTTATCGTGTATCACATGTGATATATCAGTAATAGCATGTGTTGTTTTGGTGTATGTGAACAATTGACCCTAGACTTTTCCTTTGGAAATGAACAACATGATGTATGTTGTATTGATTATTGAAGCCTTTTAGGTTGGCAACACATTCCCCATTATGTCTGCAAATGATTCAGCACAGCCAGCTTTGCAATAGAAAGATTAAAAAAAAAAAATCTATGCTAGCTATCTCTTTGGTATCGTCTTCATGCTGATTAATTAATTAGTTATATCCTCCACCTTTACACGATTGCTCACCATGTGGGTTAAGTTCTTTAATTGGAGATCGAATCTAATGGTATATGATATGAAACCTCGAGTCCTATTTCGTAGATATGCATCTCTTTTGGAGAAATCTCCATGTGACTGGTGCAATGTGGGTCGTCTTCTTCTCTTTTGGGTAGCTATATATATGCAATTATGAACTAGGCTCCAGAAGTTAATTCAATTAATTAATTAAGTTCCATTTGCTTTGAGTTATGATTTCTTGCTTAATTTTCGGCCTGCGGGTACCATTTTCTCATGATCGATAAGTTTTTGACAAATCATGAGGGTTAGGATAGGGTCGGAATAGGACGAACACCAACCCAATGTGAACACGAAAAAGGGTTTGGCATCTGGAAAAACAAAGTAAAACCGACCCACTAGCCAAAAGAAAATAATTGAAACCAAAGTGACCTGAGACCACCACTTTCTTTCCTCCTCTTATCAAAAACTGCGAAGTCCCTCCTCTCAGCTTTCTATACATCACGGCAAGCATCCCCATATGTATTTGCAAATTTAGATTGAATAGAAATTACGTTAAACCAATATACAGCATGCGGCACAAAGCATAGTACTAGTCATGATTATTCATTTGGGTTCCCATCACTTTTGCTCTTTTCACATTGCTACTGTTTGATTGCTGGCTTCTGCTACTTTGTTTTTCTCCGGCCCGTACCACCAAGGCACCAACTACATGCACATTAGTACTTAGTAGTAGTAGTTCATGACGATCAAAATATCAGACCGCGAAATTCTAATGAAATTATTGAGGAAGTATTAGATATTGATTGAAACTTAATGATTTATTCTTCTATACTAAAGCAAAATATCGAAAAAAATAGTTCAATACTTCTAAAAACAGAAAATGTCAAGGTATTACTGAACGTATTGTCGATTATTGAAGGCCTTAATTGTGCACACACTAAAAAAAAAAGATTAATGAAAAAGGAATCTTTTGTTATCTTATGAACTTGGTAATATGGTCCATGTCTATACCTATATATAAAGGCTATAAAGCCACACGCCGCTGACATATAGGAGAAAAAGCACAAGACGTTAAGAACAATCAATTTAGAAGAAGCACGAGAGCCCGGGCTTTTATATTGGAGCTTTATCTTTTCACTTTTCAGATCATACATACCGTCAAAGCCTGATACTGCATATTATTTTCTTCTTTTCTTCCATTAAATTCAAGTCAATTTTCTTTCACCAGATATATATAGTTACCTCATGTGCCATTCTTGAACAAGCAGAATAGTAACGTACAGGTAATAAACTTTTCAACTCGGTGGAGTTCTAGGTTGGCAGGCACATCATCCAGGTGTAAAGCAAATTTTTGACAGGTATTGATGATGATCCTAACAGCATCTTTGGACGGAACATGTATTGCGAGTTTGCAACAATACAAGCAGAAACCCCTCGGATTTTTTTAGGAACATATATATATCGCGAAGATCTATCAGAAACTACTATGTTAGTAATCACTATCACCCATTAGAAGCAAAGAAGCCCTAAACTCTAGGTTAGGGCTAAGACACCTGTAGTATGGACCTGAGCCCAACTATGAAGTGGGCTATTTGAGACATGGCTTTAGTTATGGAAAAGACAATGGGCCCAGCCCAATAGAAGCTAGTAGAGTCGGCAGCGGCCCAAAAAAGTGAAGGTCTCCGAGTAAGAAGAAGGAAAACCCGAGAAAAGAGATTAGTACTGGTTCAAAATCTGAGAAAGAAGACTGAAGAAAGAGAGAGACGCAGAGCGGTGGAGCGACGTCGTTTTGGTATTCAGGTGAGTTTTCTCTTCTTCTCCGTTTCCCGCCGGAGCCATGCAAACGGCGCCGTTCTTGACCTAATAGACAGTTGGTTTGGGCTTCTACTGCTTTAATCTATTGCCATTGATTTCAGTTCACACATCTAAAGCTGTGGAATTTGTTTGATTTCGTTTCAGGCTGAGTGTTTTTGACCATGTCTTGGTGCACGATTGAGTCCGACCCAGGTAAAATTCCACAATAATTCATCAAATTTTGCGTTTTGCTCAGTTATTAAGTGCCTTGAATATTTTGATATTGGGCTTCGTGTTGATTTGTATGATGAAATCTTGAGCGTGAAAGATTGAGTTAAGAGTTTGATATGGTTGCTTAACTTGTAGTTTTGTAAAATTCGATTCGGCACAGAGTGATTGAGTGAGATTTTACTTGCAATTTATGCTGAATTTTGGATTGCAATGAGAACCGAAAAAGAGTAAATAGTTTGTTGAACTACGGAGTTTTGAAGTCTAGGTAATAGCTATTAACTCAGTATTGGAAGGTGAAATTTTGAGGAGAAGCATTAGCTTTGGATGTAGAGTGAGAGTGGATAGATTTGAGTAGTGGTTAAGATTGGAGAACGTACTTAAAATGTTTGCAAGAAGGGGAAAGATGTTTGGAAGTCTTCTTTGTACATTGGTTTTGTGGAAAATAGAAACTGTTATGATATCGTTGTGCTCTGTGTTTCAGGGGTCTTTACCGAGCTTATTCAGCAGATGCAAGTAAAAGGTGTGCAGGTATGGGTTTCTTTGATGCCTCTCTTTTATGGTCATTTTCATGCCGGTGTGATCATAATTTGTTGATTGTCCAATGGTACTGCTAGGTCTTAGCTTATAATCTATTCTAGGAATTATCTTTGCTCTTGTTGCGAGATTGGAGTTTCCGCTGCTCTATCCTTTTTTAAATGTAAACTGTAACCAACACTAACCCTTTCTTTCATTATATCCAACTTTTATGTATCCAGCAAATTGTTTACTTGATTTCCATGGTAGTCCCAGTCAAAGTATTATGTTGTGACTAGTTCACTTCCATTTATGCCAATATGCCTTGGTATGACCTTGCAGGTTGAGGAGTTGTATTCATTGGACATTGATTCTCTGAACAGTCTGAGGTATGCCAGTAGCTGTTTAAGCTTTGCCACCCTGTTAGATATATTTATATAATCTGTTATATCTTACTGCCATTGATTTAGTTTTTTACCTTGCAATTTACAGACCAGTGTATGGTTTGATTTTCCTGTTCAAATGGCGTCCTGGGGAGAAGGATGACCGCCTTGTGATTAAAGATCCAAATCCTAACTTGTTTTTTGCGAGCCAGGTTTGTTTTCCTGATAATTTTTTCTTCCCCAGACATGATGTATTTCAGTATTTGTATGCTTTTATCTTATGCTCTGTATATCCTCACAGGTTATTAACAATGCCTGTGCAACCCAAGCAATCTTGTCTATCCTCCTCAACTGTCCGGATGTTGACATTGGTCCTGAACTGTCGAAACTGAAAGAATTTACAAAGAACTTTCCACCTGAACTGAAAGGATTGGCCATAAACAATAGTGAAGCCATTCGTGCAGCCCACAATAGTTTTGCAAGGCCTGAGCCTTTTGTTCCTGAGGAGCAAAAGGCTGCTGGAAAAGATGATGACGTCTATCATTTTATAAGCTACTTGCCTGTTGATGGGGTCCTGTATGAGCTTGACGGACTGAAGGAGGGACCCATTAGCCTTGGACAGTGCCCTGGTGGGCAAGGTGACATGGAATGGCTGCAGATGGTGCAGCCTGTAATCCAGGAACGCATTGAAAGGTACTCCAAAAGTGAGATAAGATTCAATCTCCTGGCCATTATTAAGAACAGGAAAGAGATGTATACTGTTGAACTTAAGGAGCTCCAAAAGAAGAGGGAGCGCATTTTGCAGCAGCTGTCTATCTTACAGTCGGAGAGACCGGATGATGGCAGCAAATTTCAAGCGCTGAACAAAGCCCTTTCAGAAGTGAATGCTGGGATTGAGGGTGCTACCGAGAAAATCTTGGTGGAGGAAGAAAAGTTTAAGAAGTGGAGAACAGAAAACATCCGCAGGAAACACAACTACATTCCCTTTTTGTTCAACTTCCTCAAGATTCTGGCCGAGAAGAAGCAGCTGAAGCCTCTGATTGAGAAGGCGAAGCAGAAGGCAGGCAACCCTAGATGAATGTGAATGCTGCTTTGGTTAACTGTATCATGTATTATTGGCTCTGTGGATTGTTTTTCTTGATGTGTTGCTACAAATTTTTGGTGAACCTATACTGTATGTAGGTTATCAAACTTGATATTATCTCGGTGAAACATTCCCTTGAGGTTACTCGTGTTCTTATTTTTTAAGCCAAGAAGCATGTGGAATAATCAAATTCTCAAAAAAGAAAACCCTCTGTTTTTTTTTTTTTTGAACCTTTATGCAGTGCCATTGACTCGTGATATAAAGTAAGTATAAACAGAGTGGAGGATAGTAGTACTATATGCTTAAGCTGTGGTCATCAAAAAAATTATTTCGCCCACCGTGGGGCTCGAACCCACGACCACAAGGTTAAGAGCCTTGCGCTCTACCAACTGAGCTAGACGGGCTTCGATATTTACTGCTGTAGTTTTCATTATTATCACATAGAGCATTTCTTCAAACTTTGATCTGGTTTGAAGATTGTGGAAGCTATGAAGATAAACACATTATAACTAGGATTTGGATTCCTTCCTAGTAGAACAAGGAAATACTATGCATACTACCTATTTAGAAGGGCATTATATATCTATTATAACTAGAATTTGGACTCATTCGTAGCCAGAAAAGAAAATACCTATGCATATGTACTTCTTATTTAATGACATCTACATCGATAAGAAGGAAAAAGAATTACTATGCAACACAGCCAAAACTTAATATAAGAAGATCGTTGATCAGAAGCACACTGTTAATGGTGGGATTACCTCACTTACCTGGACTTGTTGTTGACAAAATCCTTGCATTTGATTGCACCTTTCGCACATATTCAAATTGCATATTCTGAAGTGATTCGGTTTGCACACTAGTATAAAAAAGATGCATGTGCTTCACTTAACTATTATTATGTGTACTAATAATATTAAGTGAACTCGTAACAAGTTGAATTTGCAAGTCTGTATATGATGTCACTAGTAATTTAAAGAATGCGCAGGCTATTTAAGAAACAAGGTTGTAGAGGAAATTTAGACGGTGTCTTTCATTGATAATGGGAGTAGAGGATACAAGCACATAACCATTGAGTTCAAGAAATTCTATTCTAATTAGGACTAGGAATGTAGAATGATCTTCTCCTATTACAACAATGAAAAGTTATCCTGGTTTGGTAAGGCATACATAATAGAATATCCTTCAACACAAGCTATATATGTAGTCCAATATGGATTAGGTAGCTCACTGTTCTGTATCAAATATGGCTGGGGAAATTCCTGTGAAGAAGTTTATTTTGTGTGGTGGTGATGATGATGGCGATGATGGCGAATATTACGAAGACACGGGAAGTGAATGTAGCCTTTCACTAGATCAGCTGACTTTAGAACCCAGAAGAAAGAAGCTTCTTGTTTTTGATCTGAATGGGTTACTAGTCTACAGGGTTTATTGTTCCAACAAGCCTCAATTTCCAAGTGATCGTACACAGGATGGGAGATTTGGAAACCATCTAGTTTTCAAAAGACCTTTTGCTGAGGAGTTTGTGCAATTCTGCCTTGAAAGATTTGAGATCGGAATATGGTCTTCTGCCCTAGAGAAAAACGTTGATGCTGTCTTAGAATATTGTATGACGGCAAATCAGAGAAATGGACTATTATTTGTGTGGGGTCAATCTCAATGTACAGATTCTGGGTTCAAGTCCTTGGAGAAAAGAATGAAACCTCTATTTTTCAAAGAACTGAAGAAAGTGTGGTATCATTTTGGCGGAAAGTATTCTAAATGTGATACTTTGTTGATTGATGATCAACCTTACAAGGCCCTACTCAATCCTGCTCACACAGGGATTTTTCTGGAATCCTACAATCCTGACAATGCTAGTGATAATTTATTGGATCCAAATGGACAGCTAGGGGTGTATTTGGATGGCCTTGCGGCTGCGACTAATGCTCAGGTTTATGTAAAGGAGAACCCTATTGGAGTTCCTGCAATTTCATCAGATCATCCTGATTGGAGTTTCTACTCTGAAGTCCTTCGAGGGATTAAGGGAGAAAGTGAGGAAAAGATTACGCCTCAGCAACAAGAGTCTTGAGTTTTTCAGGATGTGAACTTGTTGTATTTGGTGGCATTTCAACATCTGCTTCTGTACCATTTTCTGATGTACTTGCTGGCTTTTAATTTCATCTTCTGTATCATTTTAAATGTTTCTATTTCTCTCTATGTCCTCTGGCTATCAGTTTAGCACAACCTAATGTTTGGATAGCTAATAGTTCTGTATTTTTTTAGTTTCTTATTTTCTTCTTTCTATAAACCTAATGGTTATGTGCTTCATTGTCCTCTTGGATGTAACTAAGCCTGCCACACTCACACTTAACAATAAAAAAGTTCCGAACCGAACTTTACTTCCATTATCTTCTGTTTTGATGCCTTTGCGGATCTGGTATTTAAAAATGAGAGGAATAAAAAAAAAAAATTAAAAAAATTAAATAAAAAAAAAAAACGCCCACCGTGGGGCTCGAACCCACGACCACAAGGTTAAGAGCCTTGCGCTCTACCAACTGAGCTAGACGGGCTTTGTTGATACTCAATAGCAGATTAACTTTTTTATCACCTAATCCTTATAAGTAAATTTTGGCGCCAAATTCCGTTGGTAACGGTTCAAACCTCAAACAGCCCTTTATATTGAGGCCAGAGTAGAGCAGAACAAACCTGACCCCATAATTTCTGATTCAATTTTTGCTTCCAAGAAAACAAGAAGAAGAAGAACCAAGAATCAAGAATGGCAGACTCAAAGACCCAACCTTCCAGCCTCCTCGACTTCGCCGTCAACAACCACTTCTCCATGCTCCGCCTCGACTCCTCCTCCAAACCCCATTCCTCCGCCGCCTTGAAACGCCCCTCTCCGCCTCCCTCCCACCAACCCAACCCCAAGAAAGAGAAGCTCTCTCCTCCCCCCCTCTTCCCCGGCTTTTCCAAAATTACCCCTCTCCCTCCTCTCCCCAAATCCCACTCGGGTCGAACCCGAACCCGCAACCCGCTCCTCCGCCGCTGCATTTCCGACCCCTTCACCCCTCCTCGCCTTGATTCTCTCTCCGCTCCTCCCGAGAACGAGAACGACGTCGTTCCCAATTCCGCCGTCACTGCCATCACTTCCCCGCCGTCCGTGATCTCCACGCGTCCGCCACCCCGCCCCACGCTCCACCGCACAGTCTCCGACCCCACCTCTTCCCCCGCCGCCAAATCCGCCTCCCGCGCTTCCTCCAGCTCCGGCGACGGCGACGACGATACCCCCAATACCAAGGTAACACTAGTTCAAAAATTGAATCTTGAATTTTTTCCCAATTTGATTTCTTGATGATTTGATTACCGTGGTAATTTCTTCGGAATTCGATATTGAATTGATGTGTTGGGGAATTTCAGAGGAGGCTTAAGAGGATCAAAGATCGGTTCAGAGAGATGACGCTGTGGTTTGAACAAGTCATGCTTGAAGATGATGAGGAAAAAGTACCAGAAATTCAACAAGAACAAGAAGAAGAGGAACCGATTATCAATAGTACTGAACCCACTGATGACCATGTCCAAGGTCTTGAAAACACTGCAGTCACTAAGGTACTTATTATCGAAATTCGATTCCGAGAAATGTGATTAGTGAGTCTCTGGTTGGTTATGTGTTGATTGAGTTTGGTGCTTGACAAGATATCTGGCTTTTGGTGGTTGCAGGAGGATTGTGATCAAAAGAGGTTTGAGGAATCGGTGAGTGTGGAGAAGGTTGGGGAGTGCATTGTGATCCATTTCAGCTGCCACTGTGGGGTTCCCTATCAGTTTCTTCTTGCTGGAGGTAACTGCTACTACAAGCTCATGTAGTAGTGGACTGTGTGTGGGTAGATTTTACTACTGACTTTACTAAGGGGACTCGTCATTCGTTCGGTTTCTTTGCCTTATCTGGTTTTCAGTTCATACCGTTTTGGAATTTAGATGAAGCTATAACTCCGTAAAGGAATTCTTTTTAGATGAAGCTTAAATAAAACTTGATTGGTTATCAGCTTTAGTGTACTGCCCTTTTGTTTCGTTCCTTTGTTAGAAATGTTTCGAGTCTGGATTGGTCTAGTTGTTTTCAGAAGAATCCTTCTTTCTTTGTTTATGCCCATTTCAGATGAAGTGCTCTTGTATTGGTTTCTGGGGGTGCCCTAAAATGCTTTGTTGTAATATTCTAGGCAACAAGTGATTTGTAAAGATGTCAAGGCATTACTTTGTTGATTGTAACTCTTCAGGGCAATAAATAAAGTGTTAGTTGTGGCTTCTGTTTCTGATGCATGTCTTGAATGCAAATTTCTTCTTAGTGTGTATCAAGTAGTTGGCTTGGTGTTTCCGTGCTGTAATTCACTCTTCCAGAAGAAAGCAACCACATTTATCATTTTACAGCAGCCTACAACTTAACTTCCTAAACCGTTAGGGAAATTGTGAGATAACTCCTACAAATATGTAAAAGGGCAAAAAAAGGGGAAACAAAAAATCTTGGTTAAGCAAAGCAGCTGAAAAAGATAAGTTCACCTGGAGCAATTAGATGTAAGAAACTTCGAGTTGAAAAGAATATTGCTGAACGAGGCCTTTCTAATTTGTAGTCCGGTCATAAGAAAACCTTTCACCGTAGTCCAATACAAGTTAGAAAGCCTTCTACAAATAGGATATCATTTCCTTTCCTAGCCAAAGAAGGAAAGACTGTTATAACCACCAAACAGTGAAAGCCAAGGAAAGGCTAGATTCCTTATTTAAAGGCCTGAACATCGATTGGAAGGGGAGAAAAAAAAAAACACGTAGCAAACCCCAAATACATACAGATCTGTCGACCATAACCAAAACGCTAATGGCCATCAGCTGATGCAGAGAGGATGGCGGCTCAATTTGAACAACAGTTAGACCGTGCTAAAGGAAGAAAACGAAAAGTGACTAGTAGACAGGAAATGGCAGTTCGGTGTCTGATTGGGACGCACCTTACCTTTCTGGAAAGAGAATCGCGCCAGAAACAAGACTCATTTAATCATGAGCTGTAGCATTTTTCGGGCTTTCGGGATCGTTTAGGGCCTCAAAACGGCATTTTTCTATTTTACCCGTTTTTGGTTTTCTTAGTTATTTTTGGATTGTTTTCGTTTTTATCCATGGGCCTTAGGGTTTCGTTGTTAGTCGCCCTAGGGTACTTTTCTCTTATTTATGCAGCCGCAAGAGGCTGCAGAACTCATTTTTCAACTTTTAATCAATATAATAGAGATTTTCTCTTTTATCTCTGGTGGACTCCAGAATCTTTTGCTTAGGTTTATTGCTGGTAAACCTAGTTATCAATCCGACTGCGTCATCAGCACATTGGGATCACCTCACATGGCTGACCTTCACAACTTACCTGACCTTGTTATTGACAAAATCCTTCGACTCCTTCCCACAAAAGCTGCCATCCAGGTGAGCTTTCTTTCCAAGCAATGGCAAGGGGTAGTCTCTTCATTCCCTGAACTAAATTTCAACGAGGATGATGATTTTGACCGCCGCAACCTTAATCGTTTCGGTCACTACCAACATCAAGATCAACACAAGAGGTTCATCAACTTTTTGAAGGGGTATTTAGATTATCGTGAGAAATACGACCAGAAAGAGCTCCTAGATAAACTAAGTCTTCACATGAGGAGGTATGGGCGTCGAGATTCTTCTACCATAACCAAGTGGTTGAAATATGCATGTCAGAGTGGCCTCAAAGAGTTGGATATCAGTCCTAAAATGAGTGTTGACCCAAAACAATATGGGGTTGTCACTAAGCGCCCGGATTTCTACCGCTTGCCTTGGGCGGCCATTGCTACTGCAAAATCTTTAACTAGTCTAAAACTAGAGTCTGTGACAATCCCGCACGTTCGAATAAGCGATTTTCCAACTCCTGGGCGATTTTTGAAATTTTTTCCGTCTTTGAAAACTCTGTCCTTCAGAAATGCACGGTTTTTTACTGACCAAGCTCTCTATTCTGTTCTATATCAGTGCCCTTCCATCGAGTACCTGTCATTAACTGAATGTTCGATTGGAAACTCCAAGTGTTATGTTTGCTGCTCAAGTCTAAAGTCCTTGGAAGTTAAGTATTGCCGGCTTCAAGATATTCGAGTTGATCAGGCCTTCAATCTTGAATCTTTTACATTTGTCTCACCGCGGGATTCAAAATGTGAAAAGATGATCTTGAATAATGCCTTCAAGTTGACATATACAAACATTTGTGTTGATTACCTCCAGGAATTTTCTTTATTGGGAAGCCACCGTGCACTAGAGGCCACAATCATTACCCAGTATGTCCAATTCTTCGAGTTCTTTGATGGTTATTTGAGTGCCAACGTTTCTGTTAAAGCCTATGAGGCCACAATTTTAGTTGGGGAACTTTTGGACCAAGAATGGTTCTCGTCATATTCAACACATTTTCCTAGGCTGATGAGCTTTATTAGAAGATTTAGCTGCTGCCAGAAAATAAACCTCTACAATCAAGATGCTCATGCTCTCATTGTTCCTAAAAATTATAGGAAGATGACCTCTTCTCCACCATTGCCTAAAACTTCCACTTTGCAGGTGCGGATGCCGAATCCACCAATAATGGGAAGTAGAGACTATTTGGAATTGGAAGACTCCTTACAATGGATTGCACCTTTTGCACAGATAGTGATCATGCCGGTGGACGCTGAAGAAGACAGAAAGAAAGTAGACCAGCGAGCTAGTCCTGTAGGCCATAGATGAATGAGAATAGTATAGAAATACAAGGTTATGTATTATGTTCTCCAGTCTGCTTTCTGAAGCAGCTAGTGACTATTGCTCTCTGTTTTTTTTTTTAGTAACACACTGTAATTAAGTAGCTGGTGATCATCTACCATAACCAAACCTTCACCATGTTATCGGAATATGCCTGACCTTCCCTACTCACCTGACCATGTTATTGACAAAATCCTTCAACTCCCTCAAGCTCTTTCTCCCTTTCCCCTTTATTTCGTTTCGTTTTTGGTTTGTGCCAAAATAAGCAACCTCAGTCTTCCACTCTATACTATAGTATAGGTCACACTCACAGAGAAAGGCATTTAGGGGTTTAGCCCAAACAGGGCTTTGGGGCATCATAACTCATTCAAAACCGAACACACAAAACCCCAAATAATCAAACCCAAAAGCCCACATACAACTTACTTTAGAAAAGAAGCATTCAGTTTGCACTTTGCAAACCAACCCAAAACCACCAAGAAGTAATTACGGAAGAAGTGAAACCAAAATGAGAGTATTCATTTGAATAACAAGTCCAAACAGAAGACACATTAACATGGATCAACCAAAGAGAGTTTCTTCTCCATGCAGACAGCTCAACTTCCCATCCATTTATGCAAGAAACTTGATAAACTCAACAGAGATTTTCTGTGGGGTGACATCACTGGTCATAAAAAGGTTCACTTATCTAAGTGGGATACTGTTTGCAAACCAAAGGCTAAGGGTGGGCTTGGAATTAAAAAAACCAATGAGATGAACCAAGCAATGTTGGCTAAAGTGGGGTGGAGACTTCAACAACAAGATCAAGGTTTGGGGGCTAAGGTTCTCAGTGCTAAATACCTGAAAACTTCTAGCCTTCTTGATCCAAACTACCAAAAACCTTCTGGTTCATCAAGCACATGGTCTGGTATTGTGTTTGGAGCTTATCTTCTACGACGAGGTTTATCTTGGAGGATTGGTAATGGGGCTTCTACTCTTTTTTGGGGCGATAATTGGGCTGGTGTTGGTAAATTATCAAATCATGCCTTGAATGATGCAGATGTCAATCTCGATTTGAAAGTCCAAGATTTTTGGAGTGGTAATGGTTGGGATATTAGTAAATTGCATGCTTTACTGCCCAATGAAATTTTAGAGAGAATTAACAAGATCCCAGCCGGTGTATGGGGCGATCTTCCAGAGAAGCAAATATGGTCCAATAGTTCATCTGGTGTGTTCACTGTTAAATCTGCCTATCAATAATTCTATTCTGATGAGTTGGTTATTGATTTTGTCTGGAAATTCATTTGGAAGCTAAAGATTCCTCTTAAGCTCTAATGTTTCTCTTGGATAGTTACTCAAGGAAGGCTACTCACCAACCTCCAAAGATTCAAAAGGAAAATTGCCCCTAACCCTCTATGTGCTCTATGCGGTAATGACGTTGAATCAATGCTACATCAATTAAGGGACTGCCCTCGTGCTAACCAGGTTTGGAATGCTTTTATTATCCCTATTAGTGCGGCTCCTGCTTTCAATCTTGAGTAGGATGGCTGGCTTACTGCCAACTTGCATTGTCATACTAGCTGCTATAATGTTTTAAGATGGAGCGAGCTATTCATTTATATCTGTTGGTTCATTTGGAAATGGAGGAATAGTCTTATATTTGAGCCTTCCTTTGTTCTCCCAAGCAATTTTATGAATATCATCCTTTCTTATGCTTGGGATTGGCATAAAGCCAACCAAAATGCTCCCACAAAACTGCCTAGGCGGGTTGAACACCTTGCGTAGAGCAAACCTGATCAGGGTTAGTTCAATTTAAATGTTGACGGCACCAGATTTGGTCAAAATGGAAGAATTGGTTGTGGAGGTGTAATTAGATGCAGTAATGGAGATTGGGTGCATGGTTTTGCAGCTAATATTGGCGTTGGTCAAATTCTCGAAGCTGAAATGTGGGGTGTCTACCTTGGTTTACATATTGCTTCGGGGATAGGCATTAAAAATCTTATCGTTGAGTGCGACTCTGAAACTCTGATTAACCTGTTCCATAGTACCAACTGCGATTTCCATCCTCTTGGAGCTTTTATTTGCAGTTGCAAACTCCTCTTAGATTCTTTTGATGAATCAAGGATTATACACATTTATAGAGAGAAGAATATGCTTGCGGATTGCCTTGCAAAATTTAGTCTTTCTTTGGACCTTGGATATCATCTTTTTGCTGAAGTGCCGCCTGCTGCCGTCTCTTCCATGTTAGATGATATGAGTGGTACTTCTTGGCCACGTGCTATTTGTATTCGCCCTATGGGCTAGCTAGCTTTCTTCTTTTCCTTTGTTGCTGGGTTTTTTGCCCCCTTTCCACCAAAAAAAAAAAGAGAGTTTCTTCTTGGTTGGTAGCTTGCTTTGACATCACCAAACATCTCATCTACCTACGGAAACATCTTATCTACGTATAAAAGAAGCAAGAGATCTTGTAGGTATAATTCTTGTACATGTCGTATTGGCATTCCCATACAAAGTTATGACAGAGTCCCTTTACTGATCTAGGAGAATTAGGTAAATGCATCTGCATAAGCATGGGATTGCAACACATGTTGCAATCCCCGAGTCAGCAGTCAGTTTCATTTAGAGTCCGATTTTGGAAAATAGGTCTTGGGTTTTATGTAATTACGTTCTTAAAAGATTTTTTTTTAACTGATAAAATCGTAGTTTTTAAGTCCTGGGCATTTTAGGATTTGTAGATTTTTTAATTGATTATCTTTAGGATTTGGTGGATATCTTGGAGTAAAAAGCTCTTTCCTAATAAAAGTCTAATTAGGGTTGAATCTTGGATTATTGAGTTGGTTGTCGTTGGTCCATCATATATTCAGAAATATACATGGTCAGAAGGTGTGTATCTAGGGACGCAAGAATTAGTTGGTGAGTCTTGCTTGTTTGCCTAAGATAAAATCTTCACAAAAGTCAAAACACTTGGTCCATGTTTAAGTGTTCTTGATCATTGTTTCATATGCATAACTTCTCTTGAGATCAGTAGAGGAGCTGTGAAGAAGGAGAGCGATATTTGAAGATCGTTCAAGTGAAGTAGGAGTTCAAGAAGGAAGACAAACTTTGTAGTAGATTTTGTCTAATCATTATAGCCGAGCTAGTGCTATTCAAGTCTGTAAAAGAACATATCCTTCATAATAAGATGATTCTTATTTTGGGCTCCCAAGAGTAAGAGCCCCACAGTGTTTTTAATCTCATATTTGAGGTTTTCATTGCGTAACCAAAATCAGTGTTCTGTTTGTTAATTTTGGTTTCTGCTACCCAATCAGGATTGATCCGTGCACTGCAATTCTCATTTTTCAGAAAACACTACTACAAATATTAGCTATAAGGACGGCCTAGGAGGACACATATTTATTGGTGTGTCCTAAAAGCCTTAAGAGGACGCGCCAAGAAAAACAGGGCAACTTAAGCATTTTTTTGGCCAAATTTAAACTTTCCCACACACGAAGCCCGCCGTTTTTTTTGGCCAAATTGAGAAGTTTCTTTTGAAAATTAAATTGAGAAGTTTAACGAAGGCGCCGAGTAAACTCGATGCCTTGACCTTGGATTGGTTTAAGAATTTTCCCGTCTCGTATCAGCTCCTCGTCTTAACCTAAGTAATTTTTTTTTCTTTTTATTCAAATTTTTTTTTGAATTTTTTCTCTTCATCGTTATCTTTTTTTTTTTTTTTTGAAGGGGTTTGGAACCCAGCCTAACTGGGAGGCTCAGCCCCACGCCCGGATTTAATTATTGAAAAAGAGAAAAATTACAAAAGGGAAAGGGGGACTAGACCAAAACCTCTCCCATAAAAAGAACACAAAAGAGAAAAATCCAACCAAATCAACGATAATGGAGGACTCCTAAGGCATCATTACGAAGCTTAGAAAAAAATCTCCATTGGAGACGTAGGGAGCCAGCAAAGAGAAGGAAAGACCAATCCCAAATTCGCCAAGCAATCTGCCACTGAATTGCCTTCCCTATGAATATGACTGCAATAGAATTGCATCGAATTAAGACGAGATAAGCAATTGTGCCAATGAACACACAGAGGCCAAGGGGGCTTGAAGGTAAAAGACCTCAACCCTTCAATCACACCCATAGAATCACACTCTAACCAGAGAGTATGCCAACCAAACTGATAAGCAAACTCCACTCCAATAATCACTGCCATTAACTCCGAATAAAAAGCATTCTGGAAACCCAAGTTCTGACAGTAGCCTCCAACATAACGCCCACCAGAAATTCTAAATATGCCACCACATGCCGCCGCCCCAGGATTCCCTTTAGCAAGGCCATCAGTGTTGAGCTTAATCCAGGAATGAGTCGGAGAAAGCCACCTAACCATACGAGGGATGCGCACCTGTTGAATAATGGGCTGAACTCCAAATTCCTTAAGAATATTTACATCCGGTGATCCTTTTGAACTACCTGGAAAGTAGGGTGCCGCAAAACGAACCCAGAATTTAATTTAACAAAGAACACGGCACATCTGATTTCTTATAGGTATGATATCGCTTCTGCTGCTGGCTTGGATTCTAGGGGCTGCTTCGAAGTTGGAATTCATATCAGTTACTGTATGTGGTCACTACTTCAATGTGTTACTTTTTGTCATTATTCATTTGTATGTGCTAACTTTAATTTGTCATTGGAAATCTCTAGTTGATTGCTTGTTGAGTTACGGCATGTATTCAATTTTTTGTTTATATACAAGTATAAAATGTAGCTATACCCGCCTATTACATGGGATTTAATGAGGGGAAAGTTGAAGATGATACAACTATATTGGCCAGAATTTGAATAGTATCAAATGCCATAAGGACAAAGAACTGTACTAACTAAAATGGGATTGATGATTTTTTGAAATTGACGAAAGTGGAAAGGTATTCAAGCTGAGCCTAAAATGCATACCGGACAGTTTGAGCTGCTGTTTGCATTGGGTACATACCTCCAAAAGTATCAATCATATCTCATTTTTCATTTCTCCCTGAGGTTGGTTGTTTGACCTTCCTAGATATGGATCAATTTCCATGTGACTAAACAAAATTGATATATCTATAGCTGTTAATTAATTGAGGTTATGGTGATAAAATTTTATAATCCTTTTCATCAGCTTATTGTGTTTGAACATGTATATTTAATTTTTGCCTGCAATAGCCTGCTTCTGTAATTGATTTCCGTGGTTGCAGGACTGCAATTTTTTTATTTTTTATTTTTTTTTGTGTTTCAGGGGTTTGGTTAGGGTACTCCTGTGACTATCTTGTGGATTTTTTTGTTACAGGTAATTACTTCAGTTCCTGCATCATCTTTAAATGCAGATTGTTTTCTCTGACCTTTGCTATTTGTGATCGGTTGCACTGCTGGTAGTGAGAGTGTTTTCATATAAAGGCCTGCATCATATCATATTGCTGGTTCCCATTTGTGGCCTATTAGAAATCCTAGTAGCTTAGCAATATTCATGGTTGATAAAACTTTACTACTTGTATCATGGTTGCATCAGCTCATATATGTGGGTTAGTTATTTGGAGAATGGGAAGGTCTCAAACATCAATATAAGACATTGCTTTAGGTGTGAAAATCTATAAACCTATTGAATTGAATTATTCCATGATTTTAGAGTACTTAGGTTTGATTCATGCAGAATTATACTTAAAACACAAAATATACACGTGTGTGTATTAAATGATAGTATGTGGCATGATCCTGAATAATAGAGCTGCACAACCTTCATTTCCTCCACCATTCAACACCACAACTCATCTTAGAGATCCCAAATTTCACTATTCTTACCAATATCAAGAGCTTGGAGCAAGGAGAAGGAGGTGACTACCACCACATCATGTTCTTGGAGACCCATCTCCACCACCTCTTCCGGCATCATCAATAGTCACCCTTTA
The DNA here is from genome assembly GCA_024704745.1 of Rosa lucieae. NCBI lineage: Eukaryota > Viridiplantae > Streptophyta > Magnoliopsida > Rosales > Rosaceae > Rosa > Rosa lucieae. The sequence goes on along the minus strand of CM045495.1, from coordinate 61,125,518 downwards.
CTCTCTATCTCTTTATGTATTTGATGTTTAATAGAATGTTGAAGCTTGTGTATCTAGCTATGTGTGAGTAGTGAACTGGTTGGGGCTAGGGTTGAAAGCCCTAGCCAAACTTGCTTGGATTGATGCTTTTGTTTATAAATTGATGAAAATTCATGTTGTCATTCTCACATGCTAAGTCAATAGTTGAATACATTACTTAGACCTAATCAATTTGAGTTATGTGTTTGCCATGACATGAAGTTTTTCCTAGAGATTGATTACCTCTAGGCAAAAAGGGAGCATGAAAGCACACCATGTGTGCATGTGAGGGTAGTGAGCTAAAATCACCTAGAGATAGGATTGGTTTGCTTGCTTGGTTACCTAAACTCTAAGCTTTATGCATTTAGGGGCAAATGATTGAGACCTATCCGGTAATTGAATTTGTCTCTAGGTAGTTAGCTCTAGACTTATCCGGTTAGAGTTAATAAAATGAAAGGAGTTTAAGCCTTAGTAGTCCTATCCGGATGCTAAGAGGGTAGTTGGACAATTAGCTTTGCATCATTCATATTCAATTGCTTTAATGCTTGCAAGGGAGGCAAAAGGTGAAACCCGATGCCCTAACTCCCATCCATTTGATAACAACTTGTTTTGTTTAGGTTAGTTTATATTACTTGCTTTCATTGTTTCAATTTGAATAGAAACCAATCTCAAAATCAAAATCAAATCTCTACACACCATCTTGCACATACTCACCATGAACTTTGGTTCACTTATGAGCCTTTGTTTGTGATTGTACATTTGCATATTCTTCTAGTTTTTCCTTAGGTTTTCCCTAGCTAGGAAAGGATTTACCAATCTTCGTGGGTTCGACATCCTTACTTAATCCCCTATTCTATAACTTGTACCTCTTGCACTTGAGGGTGACTTTAATGCTAACATGGCCCCACTAGCAGAGTCATGAGTGTCTTCAATTTGGTGATTGAAGTTCCTTATTTTAGGCTCTGGTTGTTGTTCAGAAACCGTTGTCGCTGGAACTGGAGCCTCTGATAATCGCTCTATATCACATCCTTTTGCCACTGATTCCCTTGGTCTCGCCTTCAAGTCATTTGGATGGGGCTCAGGATCTGGATCATTCGACGCTGGAGCTCGTACTATTACTGATTTCAGCTTCGGGATAATGATTTCATCACTATTATGGAAAGCAACCCCATCATCCCTTGGAGAAAGGTAACCATCAACCATATCGCCTCCAAGGTTATCATCCATATCATCTCCAAGGTTGTTGTACTCTTCATGACGACTCCGTTTGTAATCTCTATCTGCGTCCCTGTCAGAAGGCAGCTCTGTGTGGGCCTCCAAATTCGTGCTTTCACTAATTTTATGATTTTTCCTTCGTCGTCGGGATGTCTTTTGATGATTACCCAACTCAATATTTTCAGAGGTCCCTCCAATGGGTGAAGACTCCCCAAACTGAGCCTTCAACCTGCCTCTCTTGGGAAACAAAATTTCTTTTGGCGCAGAACAAAATTCTCGTATGGGTCCTATCACGAAGATGTCATCTTTTCTTTCAAGAGGACGTTTCGTCAAAGTCAAATAAACAGTAGACACAGATTTACCCAAGTACGGTGCGCATGCCCTCATCCACCACCTGCAATATGTCCAGGTGCATATTCCATTGTATGTAGAGCGGGGAACATAAAATCTAGCACCAGTGTCAGTTTGGTACAGGGAGTGTTGTGCCTTTGCTAGGTCTTCAATACAACAGCGTTCACGCTTGGCAAGACCGAAGTGCAGTTTATTTGAAGGGACCCCTTGATCAAAACCAAACTGGCGTGCAAATCTATTTGGGTAATATGGTTCCAGCCAAAGATTATTACCCATTCTCACAGGAAGCAATGTTGAACGCGTACAAACGAGCAGCTCAAATTCCTCATCTGTTAGGTTCTTGTCATCACACAAGAAGCGCCCATCATTTTCAATAAATGGACTGGGGCGATAATTCACAAATTGATCAGTCCTAAAGACAAACCGGGCCGAGGAAATGTCCAACTCTTTAGCTTCAATACCAGCATACCTTGCTAAGTGAGGAAGACCTTTCAGAAGCTCGCTGTCAGCATGAGACTTATATAAACAAGGGAAATACTCACCAATCCAACCAATGACATAATGAGCAGGAAAGCACGCATAGGAATCACCGGGCCCTTTTGGATGAGTGACAGCCGTCTGAAGTCCATGATAAATATAGCCCAATACCGTCGGGGCAAGAGAAATTTTAACCCCTTGTGCCATTAAGCAGGCCATGTAAAAAGTTTCTGGTCTGATTCTTGAACGATCACATGGCAAAACAAATCTACTAAGCCAAAATGATAGAAAGGCAGCTAGCTTTCCTTCCCTTGAAAATTTTGAAGCTGGTAGTCTACAAGCAATCTTTCCAGGATAAGGTGCTCGTTTGCGATTTTCGCCGTAAGCAGCATACAAAAATTGCCCCCGATAAAAATGATTGAGCCATTGATCCCAATAAACAAAATCCCTCTTATGAAAAGAGCATAGCTCAGAATGGATGCGTAGAAGATCATTAATGGTAGACGGAAATTGTCCACTATCACATAGCTCTTCATTGACAGGAATAAATTCCTCATACGGGACACCCAAGATCGGTAATCCTCCAATAAGTTTCAGGTCGCGCAGGGTTATTCCCATTTCCCCATTCCCATGGTGAAGGGTGTTTGTTAGAGGCCCCCACAGCTCAATGAAGGCTCTCCACGAGTTTGGAGAGTAATGATAAGGAAAGCGGGATACAACGACGGCACCATAAATGTCTGCATTTTCCAAGGTGCTTTTGAACTCATTCATTATAGACTCTGTCCATTCCATTACACCAATTTCAAAAGATGCGCGGCCCCGAAATTCAAGATGAGATTTCCAATCTCGTTTTTCCACAAGCATCCGGTGAAGAGCAGGGTAAAATGTTTCAAGTGGTATAAATGAGCAATCATCTGGATCATTGTTAACTTTCTCTAATGTATGAGCTTCAAAAAACGCCCCATAAGTCCGGCAAGTCCTGATGACTTGATCTTCAGAATTTTGATCAAAGGTCAAGTACCCGGAATGCACTCGTGTCTCAACAACCCAAGTAACTCTACTGGTGGGGGAAATTTTGACCGGAATTAATTTCAAAAATGAGGATCTCTTATATTCCATACCTCGGTCAAGTACTTTCCCGCGCGAGTCAAGAGCTCGTTCGTTACAAATATGTCCAGCTGCATCCATTACCTGCAATTCAAATACATGAACGAATCAGTTACTGAATATCATTCAAGCTTTGCACGGGTAAAGTGATTTCACGCACAAAGCTTGAGGGGGCACAAAGAAGAAAAGACAAGAAGAAGAAAAGAAGCAGAAGGAGAAGAAGGAGAAGAAGCAGAAGGAGAAGGAAAGCAGAGGAGACAAAGAAGCCACAAGGTGTTCCATAGGAATCAAAGGTGGAGGATCCGTCTGCATCTCTTTATGGTTTTACCACTTTCAAAGCTCCAGTGGCGGTACCTTTCGGTGCTAATACTGTTTCAGAGCTTCATTCGGCGTGCCTTAGGGTGCCGAAACTGCTTTCAAAGCTCCGGTGGCGGTGCCTTATGGTGCGAAGTATATGGACTAATTTTGTATCGTTGCGAGTGATGTTCCTCCATCCATGAACCTTTCTCAGCCCCAAATTTAATACAGGGACCTTCAATGTAGCGAATGAACTCTGAGTCTCAATTTTTCTTGAAAAGAATCCGGGGAAGTATATCGAACTTTTGTTTTGGGCATCAGAGAGACTTTTCGCTGGCCCAGACACCCATCAAACTGTTCAAAGGCTCAATCTTCCCAGAAATCCAAATTTGATAAGGACACCCAACCATAATTTCATTTTTTTCTTTTTACTTTCAATTCTCCTCTTCTTTTCGTTGTTTCTCATTTTTTTTTCCTCTCCAAGCATATCACCCCATCTTATCCCAAACCAGGTAGAACACGAGCTCAATACTGATCTTCTGTGAGGTCGAATTGGAGATGGATTTGAAGACATAAATCAACTTGGAGATGGGATTGAAAATAGAGTCGCAAGTATATTCTTGCCCAAGGAGGATTTCAGAGCCTGCGATTGAGATTTCTGCACACAAAACAGAGACATGTTCGCAACCGATACGGTGAGGTGTACAATATTCCACCAGTCACAACCATGCACATATATCTCTCATAATTAATTAAATATAGATATAAATTAACAAAAAGGGCCTGATCACGATCAAGACATTATATTCTGTTATTCATAAACTGTATATACTGTTATTATTGCTTACCTTCGTTTTCAAATTGCAAGACAAATTGCGGGGGATCGAACTCTAAGAGAGGAAGTAATTTTGAGCTTCTCTATTGAAATTTGGAGGTGAAGCTGAAGAGAGAGAAGTCAGTTTGTTGGGTGTCTTCCGTTTTGGAGCTCCTCTTGTATTTAAGAGCTTGATTGGGAAAGAAGGGTTCTGGGTGCAAATGAAACAAGATTTAAACACGACTAGAGCCTAGAATCCAACAGTTCAACCACAAAGAATCATAAAGTTCCCGCCATTAATGAAAACAACTGTCAACTCTCATTTGAAGCACATAATTTTCATTCAGGAATTTTCACAAACACATGGTGTGCAATACCAAAACCACACTCAAACACTAAAACCCAGTAACCAATTCACCTGTAGAAGCAACCGGCGACGATTTGAAGCTCCAAGAGAACTCCGGTTGCAGCAATTTGACCCTTCTGGGTGAGCTTTTCTATATCTGGGTCTCTGTCGACGTCGGCGGTAGTCGAGAGAACAGATATGACTCGGTGCTTGGGTGTGAGAGAGAGAGAGAGAGCCGAGGAGAGAGTGAATTGTGGTTGTAGAGGGAAAAGGAATTAGGGCTTCAGTTAGTGGGAAATTTGACACAAAAAACAAAAGAAAAAACAGAGGGAAAAAAATTAGGATAGGCGCCAAGATGTTTATTTGTTTCTCTGACGGCTTTTTCCCGTGGTAAGATTTTTTGTTTTTTAATATACATATATGAATTAGTTTTGCGACGGCAAAAGGAAAAAGGGTCGCAAGTGATTACAAAACTACTACGGCAAAGATTTTCCGTTGCAAATAATAACGCTTAATCGCGACGGAACATTTTCCGTAGCAATAGGGTCTCAATTGCTACGACAATTGATGCCGAAGTAAAAAGGCTAAGCAATTGAGGTTTTTTTTAGTAGTTTCTTTTCTTTCTTTCTTTCTTTCTTTCTTTATTCTTCTTCTTCTTCTTTTTCGGATTCTTTATTCTCTCCTTCTCTCCTTGCCAACACCACCGCTTTCGGAGAACCCACCATCGAATATGCAGGAAGAAAAATGGGGGAGAGCCACAACAACCTCCACCACCGCGCAATGACGTCGTCTTCGCTGCTTCTTGATTGGATTTGGGGATAAGGATTGCTTCTTCCTCCACCGCTAGCAAAATCGTGGAGGCTTGAGGCCACATTCTAAGGGCCAACGGCCGGAAGGACCGCCATAGCAAGTTCTGCACCGCCAAAGGCCCTAGGGACCAGCACGTCCGGCTCGCTGCCCACACCGCCATTCAATTCTACGACATGCAAGACCAGCTCGGATACGACCGCCCCAGCATGGCTGTTGATTGGCTCATCAAGAAAGCTAAGGCCACAATTGACGAGACAACATCTTTTCCGACGATGCTGATATCCGCTGCGTAGGACACGCAGAACGCGAGCCTCCATTTCTCGATGGTGGAGGCTTCAAGTTCTTTGTTTGCTAATCGGCGAGGCGCAATTGTGGGCAGCAGCGGAGTGGTAGAGCTGGTGAATCAGAAAGCTCGAATTTTCTGCAGGTAAGGATGGTGTGGAGCCCGAAGTTAATGTTGATCTTTGTCTGCCTACAATTTCCTCTGATCGTAGTTGGGCTAGAGGCCAAAGTTCTCGGTTAGACCGGTGAAGTTGCAGGTGAGGATGGTGTGGGGGTGGTGTTGCATGTCGGGAATGACGGAGAGGATGGCGGGGTGGGATTGGAGCTGTGATTTGAGAGTGGAGGGCTGCGGGGTCTGAGTTTCTAATAAATGGTGTATAAAAGGGGGTCGGAGGAGAGAACAAGAGTGGTGGCGGCTAAGTCATCAGCGGCAGGGATGAACTCGGAGTGAGCGGCGAAGCCTCAATGCACAATTTCAATTTGTTGTAAGATTTGAAATGGGAGGAACCAGAAGCATCTGCGGTGCATGAAGGTGGATTGAGACGCAGCAGCAGTGTTTGATCGGCGATCGACGGTGGGAATCAGCTGAGCAAGATGATTTGAATCTTCATGATTCAAATCAGGGGAAGAAGAAAACAAAAAAGAAGAAGAAAGAAAGAAAGAAAGAAAAGAAAAAAAAACTTTTGATGGTAAATCGGTCTTTTTGTCTTCATCAAGTTACTCACATGCAAAATTTAACGGTTCGTGACGGAAATTTGTCGTAAGTATGACGTGATACGAAAAAATGAGTCCAGGTATCACATTGATAACTTTGTAAGTTCAGGTATCATTCTGAAAGTCTCCTAGTGTCCAGACACCGTTGGTGAATTTTTCCAAAAAATTTTGAGGGTAAATCGGTCTTTTTATCTTCATTAAGTGACTCACGAGCATCACACGTGCAAAATTTAACGGCTCCGTGACGGAAACTATTCGTAGGTACGACGTTGATATGAAAAAATGAGTCCAGGTATCACATTGATAACTTTGTAAGTTCAGGTATCATTCTAAAAGTCACCAAAGTGTCCAGACATCGTTGGTGAATTTTTCCCTTATGTAAAAGTCATTTATTTGTTAGAAGCACATGAAATTTCAATAGAGCTTCTAGGATACTGATCTAGTGTGTGTGATTTTTTAGGTTTTGGATTTGCAAGATGATTTCAGGTTGGCTATTGGCTTGATTGATTAGCTTCTGTGCTGGTTTCGAAATTGTTGAGAAATTGTTGTTGTTATTGTGAATTAGCTTATGGATTTTGTGATGTGTTTGATTCTTCAAGCTTTAGATACACCGGCAATGAGTGACGATTTCTATCTGAGCCAGGTGGATTGGTTGTTGCATAATGTATTGGCTGTGGGGTGGGAAAACTGTGTTTATTTGTGGAATGTTTGTAGTAGTAAGGTGACCTCTTAGCTTACTAAATCAAGGTATAGAACATGTAAATGTAATGTGCATTTTCTGGAATCACAGAGCTTTGCTCTTGCTATGCTGGAGAAGGTTCATTTGTACAGTCTTTAGGTCCTAATGTATAGATCACTTCTACAAAATTTCAGCCAAATTGATGATCTTTAAGGTATCGAACTCGATTAAACCCATGAACGAACCGAAACTGTTCGTGTTCATTATTGTAAATTGCAGTTTTGAATGCCTTAATGATCATCAATTTGGTGAAAATTTTGCAGAGATAATTTATACATTAAGACCTAAAAATGTGAATATATAATCGACAAGTGGACAAAAACTTGAAATCCATTCCTAAGATAAGGTAAGAACATCCTTAGCCAAGAAGGATTGATATAATATATATATATATATATATATCTGTACCAAGAGAGAAGACTTGTCTGTCTCTGTGGGCACTAAGCTTCTATGACCTTGGGCTTTATTTGGACTTGAGCACCATGAAATAAGAAACAAAGATTTGTCAAAATATGCTAGGAAATCCTAAAAGTATGCCAAATACGGGATGAAATCAGCTGTCCCCATTATTCTATCTCAATTCTGTCCCCTCAATATGATTGGTCCACAGAGATTAAAAAAATATTTTCTTAATCTTTTGTTCTCTTTTTTAATCTTTGTGAACCAATCATGTTGAAGAGACATAATTGAGACACAGAAATCTAGGACAGCTGATTTCATCCCGCCAAATACATGGATTTGATTCATCTCTGCTTAACTACAGGAAAAAGCACCACTATGGTTTTGGCCTTTTGGGGTACAATTTAACTCGTAGACTTGCAAACAACAAGGAGTTCAACACTTAGACGGCATATGAGAAATTTGGAATGAAATAACACAGCAAAATATTTAGGGACATTTCATAATTCCCAAAGATTTAAAAATCATAGATAGTAAACAAGACTCCAGCTTCCTTATCTCCAACAACTTTTTTTTTTTTGAAAAATGAAAATTTTGGCCCAGTTTAGGATTGATTCCCAACCTGCTTTTGAGCCTTAAAAGTGCTTTTGGGCCAAAATTTACCAAACACCATGTATGTCCTAAAGCTGATTTTAGGGGAAGTGAATTCTCCGAAAAGCTAGTTTTTGAGAAGCAGCAATTTGCTGCTTTGCAAAATTGCTTCTACGGAACCTCTCCGAAAAAACACGGAGGGTTTAATGAAACTTATTGAACTGTCTATTTTGTCCTCGTTCTTTCCTAAAAATCACACTGAACCCAGCAGCCTTATCTCTTCCCTTCATTGCAGATGGTTTCCTCTCTATCGTTCTCCTCTCCTGCTCCTTTCTTTGCCGTCAAATCCCTAACCCTAATCCTCATCGGCAAAAATTGGGAGAGAAGCCCTCTACTTCTCCTCCCTTCGTCTCTGAGAAGCATCATCAGAAATACGAGATGAGCTATTTCTGATTGTCTTCCCATCACGGTCAACTATTCAAGCATTCTTCTGGTCTTCTTCAAAAACTTGGTAGTGCAGCATTGTTCTCCAATTCTAAAAGGTAAGACCCATACCAACTATTTTACAGAACTATCTTTGTTTGGTTTTAGATTTGAGATTTTTGTTCATAGATCTGTTTGGTAGATTTTGGGCGTATGCTCTGATCCATTGAAAACCATTGTTCTTCGATCTCTTGATGCATGTTTTGAATTATTAGATTGTCATACATTATTTTGCTACGATCCCCATGTCAGGACACTTGTCTTCAAAAACTGGATATGGATGCTCCAAACCATTTATCAGATTGGTGGTTGTCTGTGTGTCACTTTGGTTGCATCTTACCTTTCTCAAAAGCACGTTTCATTTTTATTTTTTAATCCAACTTAGATGGAATGAGGCTATGTCATAATTTGAGTGCTATTTGATAAGGCCAATTTCTGCACAAGGAAGATGTTCATCTTATTGTCACCGACGCATTGACATTTTGATTCAAAAAGCAATGATGGGGTCCTTATTAGGAGGAAGCCTTTCCCTTTTTGGTTGGGTGTCAATTTGAACTAGATTGTATATATGTGTTTGTTTCATGTGAACCACTACTAGAATACCAGATGAAAGAAACGATTACAAATAGAGAAATAATATTAATTTTTTAGTCTTTTGATTACTTTCATTTTGTAGGCCATTTGAGCTTGACTATTGTTCTCACAATTAATGATCTTTCTCACGATATGAGCTCGACAAAGACACAACACATGAATGCATGGCACGAGAATGAACATATATATGCCACAATTTGTGTAAACCTTAAAAGCAAAAGAGAGTATTTCAAAGACCATTCCGAATAACAGTTTCATAAATAAAAATAATCCGATCAATTAATATTTAGTTAACTTTTCTATATTTATTTTTATAAAGTTGTAAGAAAACTACAGTAAAATTTGCAGATTCGTACCAGCTGTTGGAGGTGATCATTACCATATGAACTTTATAGAGGAAACAATAATATGTTTGGGGTTTACCATTATCTTTTTGGCTAACTGGGATACCATCATTTTTGAACTGAAGAATATATAGCTTTCCCCATTAATTTTTGTGTTTACTGTTGTTTCTTCTGTGGGTTTCTATTTTTGGCTTGTTGTAATCATGAAATCAAACTGGTAAACCACTAATGGCTCTGTTAAAATGAGTAATGGCTATGTTATTTTTTCTTTTTTCTTTTGTGGTTACCTTGCTAGCATTGAATAGCCTGTATTTGGAGTCTAATGTTTACTTTGTATGTTAATTTTTAGCAGGCTGTACTCGGGTGTTGTTGCTGGAGCTAGGGAGGCATTAATAAGTGGAGTGCCCTCTTTATCTATTTTTCTGAAGTGGTGAGTTTTCAATCCCTTAGAATTGATGCTCAGTTGTTCTTTGCATATAAATATTTAGGTACAAAGTCAAAATTGGGAAAGGGAAAAAGTATTACACAATGATTATATGTGTCTTGCTTGATGTGTGTTCTGGGCCTTAAAATAAAGAATTCCTCGGCATAGCTACTACTCAAGGCTAGACAATTTAGTGCAGATTTCCATTTCAAAGAAAACTACATTAAGAAGTTTTACTGCTTGAAAAGTGTCCAGAAATTTTATGAGTCATCTATATATTATTATACTTATGATGTTTCCTGCAATTTTGATTGGTTTATAATTCTGGAAAGTATACCGTTGTTTTGTATGACTTCTCACTTGTTTAGCGTTTGCCTTTGTATGCAGAATATACTCCAGGAAACCCCAAAATAATGACAAAATGCTCTCATCATTATCATCTTGGTTGTATATATGAGTGGATATGGAGAGAAGTGAAAGTTGTCCTGTTTGTAGCAAGGTAACATTACCAAAGTTTTTCCTTAAGCAGACTTTGTTCGTACTCATGAGTCATGATAATATTTCAGCAGTCATAGTTTCTAGTAGGCATGCATCTCTATTATATTGTTATAATGTCCCATAAATATTTCTTAATTTCCCAGATATATCTTATATGGCCAAATAGTTTCTTAGTTGTAGTTTAGTGTTATTTTGTTATATAATAGGGAAATTCCTTTGCCACAACATATGTGAAGGTTAAATTTAAAAATTGTAACTATATAGTTTTGTCCTGGAGTAGATCTTTCTTTGTCTCACCAACACAATACTCGAGCTGCAAGATCAAGCAATTTGGTTTTATATTGTTGAATATCTATGATTTCTGCTCAATCAAGGTACAATCAAGCATGCATATTTACTTGGGATCAGAATTGAAATTTTTACACTACCCTGCTCTGTCTTGAAACTCTACCGATGTTCTGTAGTGTAGAGGGATGCATGCTGATATCAAGTATCAACTTTAGAAACTAAAAATGCTATTTAAAGCTATATGTCTAGGATTTCTTTTGATATCAAGATAGGAATGAAAAATGTCTTTATTCATGAATGCGTAGAGTCTAAACTCTAAACTGTGGAATTATCGTTTGGCTTTTGTAGGTCATGGCATTTGATGAAACGACTTAATCTTGATTGATGAATCCAGCAACATCAGGAAGATAGAATACTAAAGAAAGTGATGCCACTGTGAATACCGCATGTTAAAAAAATAGTGTCATTGATAGTACATATAAACTTAATTTCTGATAACCGATGTTGTAAGTACAGTTTATCCAAATGTTTTTCTCCTTTGGAAATTTTTCTTTGAAAGAAGAAATGTGATAGTTCTTGCAATTTTACTTGCATTTGGCAAAAGTCATTTAAGTATAGCATTGCACCAGTAGAGAGAAAACTTTTTGTACAACTTATTTATGTTACCAGTGTTCTTTCTCTGGGTGTTATTTTGCTGGTTGGTCTTTCAGCCTTTTATAAAGATGGAATTTACTCATCGACGCCCTCAAACCCTGTTTAAGTTGAAGTAAGGTTTTGCTAAGCAAAGACTTGTTTCAGAGTCTTGGCAATCATTTTAGTCATTGTAATCTGGGTTATTTTTCATGTAAGCTCTGCATTTACACTCATGTCCTCTACTTCGGTTGGCAATGAAGTCCAAATTCATAACTCTCATCTATGCAACAGATATATTTAATGTTCTACTCATTTACTATACCATAAAAGGGGTGGTTTTATACTTATATGAACAATGTTCTCCTTTACAAAATTTCTGTTTAATATTCTTGTTAGAGTGAATATATATCAAGGTCATATATGCAGACCTAATTACAATGCTAATTTACATTTTGGTTACAAATGTACACTTAATATACAACAGATGACTTTCTAGCAAAGTTATGTTTACATGTACACAATTACATGAGAAATTTTTTTATTTGGTATGGTTACATAATTAAAAAATAAAATTATGTATTTTAGTAGCATATCTTAGCATGTATGCCCATTTTGATAATTATACCATGCCAAAACACTTTTGCCTTGCAACTTACCAAACACCTAGAAATTGCTTTTCGTTCTCACAGCACTTTTAAAAACAGTTTACCAAACACCTCAGCTGCTTCTTCTCATAGCAAGTTCGGAAGTGCTTCATCTCACAGCAAGTTCGAAAGTGCTTCCTCTCACAGCAAGTTCGGAAATGATTCTTCTCACAGCACAGCAATCCTAAACTCTCTCCAACAACTTACAGCCCATCCACATCTACTTCGGTAGTAGTAGTACAACCAAAGGTCACAAAGACAAATTGTTTGCTGCAAAGGTAAGGAAACGACTTGGGTGGTGGTGGTACTAGCTTCAAGAATTCTTCTTCCTAAGAGTGTACTTTCGAGAACATTTTTGAGATTTGATGCCACGTATATTGATGGATAGCATGCCCAATTTCAATGTGTGAGAGGTTATTATATTCGTTCACGGTAAAAGACCCACCTAGTCCCAAGGTACAATGATAAAACCAGATTAGTGCTAAAGGTTAAAAACGCAATTCTCAGACGTCGGTAGAAAACCAATTCCGGTCACCCTGTTTCTTTGTTGCAATTTCTTAGGTAGGGTTTTCCCCTTTGTCGCTCCATCGGAAACTCTTTTCCTGCTCACGTCTTTTAATTGAGTTTTTTTTTTTCCTTTTTTTCTTTTCTACATTCTCTCAAAAAGTCTTTTAATTGGATTTCGCTCTTCATTTTTCTTATATTCAAAGGATTAAGCTTACTGATATTGTACAAAACTCCAACAACTCAACTAGTGCAATTTAAATTGGTGATTTCAAGGTCAAACAGAGCAGGTTCTTTGGAGGATTGGTTTACCTTGTGCCAACGCATATTATCTAAAAATAATTTTGCGTTGCTCTTGATGATTGTTTGGAGTGTTCGGAAAGAAAAAGATTATCGGGTCTGGTCTGATAATAAATTTCTCTCCGGCCATGAATCAGATTCTCTTTCAATTGAATTCTTTCTACACGGCTCCACGTACGGGTTGGTTGGCTTAAGGTCAATACAGATGCTGCATTCTCAGGAGGTGTAGGAGTTGGGGCGTTGTGGTGCGTGATAGCAGTCATAGCACTGGTTTGGTTGTTGTAGGAGCCTGCATGTGGTCAACGTGCCTTTGTGCAATTTGCAATGGTGAAGCAAGTAAATGGGTTTCAAGGGTTTGGGTTGAAAGAGGACGCCTGTTTTCTCTGCATTCGAGTGCCTCCGACCTAAAGCACCGAGTGGTTTCCTCGGCCGTGCGAGTACTGAGCACTGGTTTTACAATTCTCTGAGATCGAGCTCCATTTTGATCTTCATTAATTGTGGTCTCACCAATGTATGATCTATAGGGAGTACGTAATGAGATGCATTTGCAGAGATAGGTGGAAATATTGGCGTATTTATGAGGCAAAATAAGTGACTACATAGGACAATCCCTACCCAAGTTTTGCTCCAACGTACTCCTCCAAGTTTTGTTCATGATTAAGACATGGATATCCTCTTTATTTCGTTGTCAAGAAATGGTCTAGTTTGTTCTTGTTTCTTTGTTTTAGAAAACACCAATATGGGCTAATTGGGCATTGCATGTGTGGGCCTACTTCACTCCACTCCGGGGAAGAAACCGCCCTTTTCATATGTAAAGGTCGTGTCAGTGGCTTTCTGAGAATAGTGTTCCACTAACCTCTTCTCCCGCTCTCTCGATTCCAACAGTATAATATCTCCTATCGTCTTCCACTGCTCTAGTCTCTTCTATTCTAAAACGCCACCCTCCACCATCAGACTAAAAATAAAAACGATTGCATAAGAAGGGTGTAGAAGAATGCTAAACTTGGAATCGAGGGAGACAGAAACGGCAATTTTGCAGATCAATGAACAGTAAAACAAGCTTTAGATATATGTATAATTGGCTTTATCCATCAAGGTTAATTAGGCATGCTTATTCAAAGTTTCAAAATTCTTGATGTTCCAATGTTGTCGCTTACAACATATGCATTCATGCAACCGTGTTGGTTCTAACTATTCTTATTCTTAATTAGGGTTCTAAATCATTTGAGGAAGATGACAAATTGTCAAATAAGGTTTCCCGGTGTCTTTGTTCATGAAGATGATTTAATCATTGATTTTGGGTTTAACTCTTCCAGTCCGTGGAGGATAAGATTTTTGGTTCGTAGTAGCCCCCCAAAAGGACCAAGTTGAAGATTTCTTATTTATACATATATGCATGGCAAAACCTAGCCTATTTACACTGAAATACCTCCTAAATCCTTTTTTTTTGGTCAATCCTAAGTCCTAATCCTAGTATGAGTAGTATCGGTGGGAGTTAACAGAACTCTCTATAAACAAAAAACTCGATCGATTTTTCTTTCTTCCGGAACTTCTTGTTAGTCTTCTTCTCAAGCTGAGATGATGGATCGATGTATGTATTTTCACCTTTTTCTTGTTAATTGTTGTTTTTAGCTGGATCATCAATTATACTTAGAATATTGTTCACGTCATATATTTGAAGGCACCAATATCGATGAAAAGGAAAACCAAATACAGATAGATCTGTCGGCCGTCAACACTCACATGTCTGACATTCCCGATCTTGTTATTGACAAAATCCTTGGACTCATTCCTACTAAAGCTGCGTTCCAGGTGAGCTTTCTTTGCAAGCAACGGCAAGATGTAGTCTCCTCATTCCCTGTACTCAATTTCAACGAGGATGATGATTTTGACCGCCACAACCTTAATCGTTACCGTCACTACAAACATCAACACAAAAGGTTCATCAATTTCTTGAAGGGCTATTTAGATTATTGTAAAAAGAAGGACCAGAAAGAGCTCCTGAATAAATTAAGTCTTCACATGAGGATGTTTTCGCGTCGAGATTCATCTACCATAACCGAGTGGTTGAAATATGCATGTGAGAGAGGCCTCAAAGAGTTGGATATCAGTCCTAAAATGAGTGTTGACCCAACGAGTTGGATTGTCAGTGAGCGCCCACCGGAAAGTCTCTACCTCTTCTACATCTTGCCTTGGTTGGCGATTGCTAGTGCAAAATCATCTTTAACTAGTCTAAAGTTGGAGTGTGTGAGAGTTCCGCATCTGCTGCATGTAAGAGTTCCGCACGCTTATGAGCGACTTTTTCCATCCTTGAAAACTCTGTCCTTCAAAACTTCACGGGTTGTTGATCTCGATTCTCTTCTATTTGAGTGCCCGTCCATGGAGTACCTGTCATTAACTCAATGTTCGATTGGAAACTCCGAGTTTTATGTTCAATGCTCAAGTCTTAAGTCCTTGGAAATTAAGTATTGCCGTCTTCATGTTATTCGAGTTGATCAAGCCTTCAATCTTGAATCTTTTACATTTCTCTCACCGCCGACATATTCAAGATGTGAAAAGATGATCTTGAAGAATGCCTTCAACTTGAAACATATCAACATTTGTGTTGATTACCTCCGGGAATTTTCTTTATTGGGAAGCCATCGTGCACTAGAGGCCACAATTGACCGATATGTCCATTTGTTCGAGTTCTTTGATGGTTATTTGAATGCCAACGTTTCTGTTAAAGCCTATGAGGCCACAATTTTAGTTGGGGAACTTTTGGACCAAGAATGGTTCTCGTCATATTCGACACATTTTCCGAAGCTGATGACCTTTCTTAGAAAATTTAGATGCTGCTCGAAAATAAACCTCTACGTTCAGGCTCTCATCATTCCAAAGAATTATAGAAAGATGACCTCCGTTCCACCATTGCCGGAAACTTTCACTTTGCAGGCATGGATGTCGAATCCACCACTAGTGGGAAGTAAAGTCTATTTGGAAATGGAGGACTCCTTGCAATGGATGGCACCACTGGCACAGATATTGATCATGCCGGTGGACGTTGAAGAAGATAGAAAGAAAGTATACGAGCGAGCTAGTCCTGTAGGACATGGACGAATGAGAATGGTATAGAAGATACAAGGTTATGTTCTCCAGTCTGCTTTTGAAGCACTGGTGACTATTTTTAATTTTCCTGTAACACACTGTACTATTGAGCTGCTTATTTCTTTTCTACTCTAGATTTCATGATTCATAACTTCCTGTACTGAAATTGAAGAATAAGAAGCTTAGATATGGTTTGCATGAGAACTTAGTTTTTGTTGATGTGCCCTTTTTATGTTGAATTCCTTTTAATAAAGAAAGAAACCCACTTAAGGATTCTGTTCATCAGATTCTGAGGTGGTATTTTTTTTTCTTTTTGAAGTGTTAATATTCATCATCCATCATTCCATTGTACCACAGCACAATGCAATTGGTCCTTTTCAGTTCAGATTGGAGTACTGAAATCTTGGTTTGTTTCTGGTTGGGGGTATAATAATGTTTTCTGCTTGATATTTATTGAATATTGATTGAATTTGGTATTGACAAGAAATATCACTTTGGTGGTTGCTGGAGGATTGTGATCAAAAGAGATTTGAGGAATCAGTGTGTGTGGAGAAGGTTTGGGAGTGCATTGTGATCATTTTAGCTGCCACTGTGGGCCTCCCTAGCTATCAGTTTCTTCTTGCTGGAGGCAACTGCTACTACAAGCTTATGTAGTAGAAGATTGTCTGTGTAGATTTCACTACTGACTAGACTAATAGGACTCACCATTCTTCGGTTTCTCTGCCTTATCTGGTTTTCGATTCATACCGTTTTTGGAATTTAGATGAAGCTCTAGTTCTTTGCACAGGAATTCTTTTTAGATGAAGCTTACACAGCTTGAGTGCTTATCAGCTGTAGTTACTGCCCTATATTTCCTTGTTTAATTCTTTGTTTATGCACATTTCGGATGAAGTGCTCTTGTGTTGGTTTCTGCCTTTCTGGGGGTGTCTTAAGGAATTGCTTTGTTGTAACTATTCAAGGGCAACAGATGGTTTATAAAGATGTCAAGGCGATAGCATTACTTTGTTAATTGTAACTCTTCAAGGTAAATAAATGATGGGTCCTTGACCAAAAGCCCCAAAATGAGCAAAAATTATCCCACTTACCCCAACAACAGATTTTAATTCCCACTAACCCAATTTGAACTAAAATAACAATTTTACCCTCCATCTAATTAATGAATTTACATCCATATGCCATCAATTTTCTCTCCTCTCTCCCTATCCCTCTGCGATCTGCAGTCTCTCTCTCTCTCTCTCTCTCTCTCTCTCTCTCTCTCTCTCTCTCTCTCTCTCTCTCTCTCTCTCTCTCTCTCTCTCTCTCTCTCTCTCTCTCTCTCTCTCATCCCTCTCCGATCTGCTCTCTCTCACCGCCGTCGTCATTTTCAAATTCTACCGCCGGTCTCACCAGGCTCGCAACGTCGCCGGAATGGTTTAGGTCGTCGCGGAGGCCAGGAGATTTCGTTGGATCCAGTTTTGGAGATCGTCTCCGAGCACCGGTTATGGACATCGTCTCCGAGCGCCTCCGCCTCTGCTTCACCGCCTGCGACACCGTCAACTGCACCGACTCCCTCTTTGACAATCTCAACGCCGGCCATGGAGCCAAGGACCGCAAGAAGGACCACCACCACAAAATCATCACCAGCGACTCTTATGCTGGAGACGACGGTGCCGACCCGACCTGGTCAGGGCTTCGCCTTGTTGGAATTCGGATCTTCATGGTTGGTTCCTTATATTCGAGTCCAGTTTGGCAGGTTTGGCACAGTTTCGACTGCAACAAAAATGGAGAAGATGACATGGGTGCCCAGAGCTTTTCTCTGGGTATCCAGATCAATTTATCTGTTTTTTTTTCTTCCATAAAATGGTGCAGAATTCCTAGAAAGAAATAAAAAAATGAAGGAAAAAAGGTTCTATTGGGGCAATAGAAGTCTGTTAAAGCGTCTATTGGGGGGCAATAGACTTTTTGAATTGATGTAATGTTCTCATTTTTTTCTTTAATCAAAGTTTTATTTGTATAAATCTAGGAAGATTAGTTCCTATTCTGGTGACTGAAAGTTCTATTGGGGGGCAATACATGGCTGATAGTCGTCTATTAGGGGGCAATAGATGTTTTGAATTGATGTAATCTCCTCGTTTTTTTTCTTTAATCAAAGTTTTATTTGTGTAGTTTTAGGAAGATTAATTACCGTTTCGGTAATCTAAACGTCTATTGGGGGGCAATAGACGTCTACTGGGGGGCAATACATGGCTGATAGTCGTCTATTGGGGGCCAATAGACGTCTATTAGGGGGCAATAAACTATTGGGGAAATAGACGTCTATTGGGGGGCAATAGACTTCTATTGGGGGCAAAAAAACTTTCCGGTGAGATTTTCAGCAAGTTTCTGTGGGCGGCAACCGGTGACCGGAATCCGGCGGCCGGTAACAAGATTCCGGCAGCTAGTGACCGGATTTCGGCGAAGTCTCCTATGGTTTCTCTCTCTTCCATTTTCTCTATCTCTCTCTCTAAGTAACAAAGGGGTGAGGGGTAAAATGATATTAAAAAAAATTAAAAAAAAAAAAAATGTTAATGGGGTATTAGGGAAGACTCTCTTAGAGTGTATTGGGTAAAAGAGAATTAAAAAAACTTAATGGGGTAAGTGGGAAAAAAATCCCTAGAAATGGGGTAAATGGACAAAACCCCATAAATGATTTGTTCTGCAGCGACTTCTTATAAATGTTTCTTTCTTGCTTTATTTTCCTTTTTGTTCGGCTTAAAAATGATTCCTATCCATTATGTTATTAGGAATAAGAAAAGGATCGGAGCAGCTTATCTTCAACCCATTAGCTATACAAATGGACTTCCTTACGGTGTTCATGCCAAGATAACCATAACTCCGTAAGGCATAAACCATATTCACATAACACAAATAATTTCATGTTTTGCCTGGTGCGAGGGAGCCCCTGTTTTGTATCTTTATAACAAATAATTATGACCATACCATGCAGCTAACATATCGAGAGAGATATGAGGACTGAAAGTAACGTATGTATGAACTCATTTTTTGGTTCCAACTACGATATATCCATATTCAAGATTAATATGTCATGGAAAAGTCACAAAAACTTATGGTAGAACTATACAATAGATTAAACAACAAAAAAGTCATGAGGTGCTGGCTGTTCTCCCTCATTTACCAGTTTTTCAGCCCTTGGCAACCAATCTACAACTTCTTCAGGAGGCACAATCATTTTAATAATCTGTGTGAGCAACCATATTGAATCATTTTAGCAGGATTGACTTTAAGCCGCATCCTATATATGCTGTCAACTCCCTTTAGCCAATGTGAGATATAGGTTATTGTGGTGCCACCTACAAAATAAGCATTCGGAATAGGATACAATTGAGAGGATGTGTGGGACTTGACTTGTATCCTAATACTCCCCCTCAATTACTTGTACCAAAACAATCGGTAGATACATGCTAATAAGCAGGGGTGAGACTTGTATCCTATTAGGAATTCTATCCTAATACTCCCCTCAATTGTATCCTAATAGGACTCGTACCAAATATGTAATAATGCTAACTAATTACTTAACAAATTTTGTATCACCAAAGGAGCATACATTTGTCGCAAATAGCATTTTGTGGGAAATTTGCAATACATGATTTGTATTCTATTACTGCGAAGGCAATGGCGTTACAGTTTGTTGTAATTCTTCAACTGTGTGTCAACCTTGTCAATTTTTGTAATACATCCTGCTTTATGAAGAAGCTAGTCAAGAAATGGGTAGTAGGGTTAAACATATTGCACATGATCTGCTTATTTCTTTTCTGAACTAATTTCTTGATTCATAAGTTCATGTATGGAAATTTCGTGAAGAGGCTTGGACAATCGATGAGTACGATTCAGAAGCTCCTTTGACACATGTTCCATCGTTGGCCTACATTTTGGTTTGGAGCGTAGGCATGCCAAGGCTAATGTGGCTAGCATAACAACACTAGAAGCTACTGGTTGAATTCTGGGAGGAGATAACTGTGGATCCAACACATCTTTCAGCATAATTTGTAAAACCAAGGGTGATTTTGTCGACATCAATGAAGATGTTACAATCAAGGAAATGAGTTCTCCAGGATGTCTTCCCATGATTATTTCTAGGGCTACCACTCCAAAACCATAAACATCGCATTTCTCAGTCACGGCCCTGGTGAATGCAAGTTCCGGTTTACCAAAAACAACAAATATTAAGAAGGGGAAATTACTGGTCACTCCCTCAACTTTTGGGGCATCGACAGTTCAGTCCATCGTATCATAATTTTAACAAGTAGCTCCTCGGACATTTCAATCTTACACAATGTGGTCTAAAATTACTATTTTACCCCTCGCTTCCTTTTTTTTTTTTGCTCTCTTTGTCTTCCCTCTTTTCCCCGATCTGTTCTTCATCTTAACCATTTACCCAGACATAAACAAATCATGAGAGAGAGGTGATTGATGGATTAGAAGCCGAAGACGAAGATCGTGTGCACCCCGGGTCGTTGAAACAGGAGCGGTCGATCTGGCCTTCTTGGTCGCCGGCATCTGGCTCGTCGGTGTCGATGATACCAGCTTCTCAAGATCTCGAGGTCACTGGTCCTAGTCGTCGGAAGGGATGGTGCTGCAGATGAAATCTCTCTCTCTCTCTCTCTCTCTCTCTCTCTCTATCTTAAGTTGTGGCAGTGGGTTGATTGCCTGACATGACCAATCAGGTTGGTATGTTCTTGTTTTCCTCACTGGCGATATTCAAATATTGAATTAAGGCCAAATTGATTGATGGGTGTGCCTGATTTTGTCAATCTAAAAGAATTAATTGGCAGGATTCATTTTGAGGTGTATGATGTTCTTCACTAATTGCTGCAAAAACCTCTGGATTTAGGGCTTTGAATTGGTGCCGTCGAAATTTTTTCTGGGCTAGTTTTTCTCCTCCGCCGAGCAGCCCTAACTGCAATCCTCCATTCCTCGATTTCCTGCTTTAGTCCTTGGAGCACTCCGGCACTCCTAACTGCTCCATCAACCTGTCTCGGCGTCTTCTCGGGGAGTGGTGACTGCTCGGTCGGGCGGGTCGGCTCCTCAGTCCTCTCCTCCTCCAGTCTTTAGTCGATTTCCATTTGAATATTTGATGATTTGTCGATTACTCAATTTGATCTTATGACTTGTAACTAGTTGAGCTGTTGGACTGTTGGTTCTTACTTCTTGGAATGGTATTGACCCACTAGACCGTAGCCTTGAATTGTTGAAATGGGTTGATTTCAAGTTTTCAAATTTCAGCTATTTCCATTTTCCAGTTGATCTTGAATCTTGAATTCTTGTCTTCTGGATGGCGTAAACCATATAATTACAGTCAAAATGATATAATTGAGTTAACAGAAGACTCAATTACTATAACTGATTGTATAGTATGGGTACTGGGTGTATTGAAGAATAGAAATTTTTCTTGGTTTTCTGGGTATGAGTTTGTGCTTGATCTTGAGCAAAAAACTTGGTTATAAGTTATGGGAATGATCTGGGTTTATTCAGAAAAGAATCAAGATCAGTCGATTTTGTCTGAGAATAGATATGAGGAAGAAATAAGCTTCTTGGGTATGATATTGGTATGGATATATTTTCTGGGTAAATGGTTTAGATGAAGAACAGATCGGGGAGAGAAGGGGGGAGGGGAGGAGAAAGAGAGAGAGAGAGAGAGAACAAAAAAGAAAAAGGAAGTGAGGGGTAAAATAGTAATTTTAGACCACATTGTGTAAGATTGGAATGTCCGAGGAGCTACTTGTTAAAATTATGATACGAGAGACTGAACTGTCGACGCCCCAAAAGTTGAGGGAGTGACCAGTAATTTCCCCTAAGAAGAGAAGCATGGAAACAGTTCACTCAAAGAACCCTTAAACTCAATTGGAGTAGGTAAACACATACCCTTAATTTCATATTGCACATGTAAACCCATGCTCCTAATTTCAATTGGGAACACCAATTCTAGAAGCCAAACACTCCAACTCCTTAATCAAAACTGACACCCGAATGGAACCCATGAAAAACCATTGACTTTTGTGAAAGAGATGCCATGCATGAGCTTACCTAAGCCATGAGGAAAAGGAGACTTCTTCTGATATGCAAGGTTGAAGCTTGATCTTGGACAAGACAACAAGGCACCAACTGAGATAGGATGGGAAAGCAAGACAGCAAGGCAGCAAACTGATGGTGAGGTATCAAGTTGCAATTGAACTAATCTTCAAAACTTGGTGTTGGCTTTCGACAACAAGATAGCCACACAAAAGAGACAATTATGCTGAGATGGGGAAGCTGACAGCAAACTGATCTTCCAGTCTTCACGTGGGATTTTGACAGCAAGACAACCAAGTCAACCACACCAAATGTATTTAAACAAAGTATGGGCTTGGGCTGCAACCTTGGGCTTCTTAATGAGTACAGTTTTGTGAAGAAGGAATGCCAACACTATACTAACATCATGTACACTTGGTTTTACAAATTATGATGAAGGATGCGTTGGATCCACGGCCATCTCCTCCCAACATTCAACCGGTATCTTCTATTGTGGTTATGCTAGTCACATTAGCCAAAAAATTAAATTTGTATCAAAAAATTTTTCCTTTTTTTAACATGTGTGGAAGGAGCTTGTTAATCGTAGACCTCAACTGCCCAAGCTGGCCTCTTCATGAAATTTCCATACAAGAAATTATTAGTCATGAAATTTAATTAGTTAGTTCATAAAAGAAATAAGCAGCTCAATTCCAGTATGTTACAACATAAAGAAATGTAATGACTAGCTTTTAGAAAGTGCAGATTATTGTATAGCGTAAATTTATGTGTATATCAACATTGTCTGCTTTAAAAGGCTTTTGGTTATAAAGATCTGAAAAAAGCCAAAAGATTAAAAACACTTGGAAGTATGATTTGTATTTTTCATTGTTTTGTTTCCTAATTTATTGTCAAAGATTTTGCATGTCCTATTTTTTTTTTTTTTTTGAAAGGGTCCTATTTCTTTTTAGTACTAGACCCAGATCGAGCGACTTCGTCGTTCGGTCGTTTCTCTGGCTTCGTAGTTCGTAGTTCGTCATTCCTCCTTCCTCGTCTGGCTTTGTCTTTCAGTCGTTCCTCTTCTACTCGGAATCTTTTCTGCTCTTGTTCTGATATTGTTATGCGATGTGTGTATAGCAGCAACTATGGGCTAGCTAGTTCTTATCCTCTTTGCTTTTCTCGATCGATATGTTTAAAAGCATATAGTTCTTTTAATTGGTACTGTATGCTTTATGTTTCATATATATTTTTTCTAATTATATATATATATATATATAATTGGCGTTTCCTTCACGTTTCCGTTTCCTATTACATTTAAGATTTGTCATTTCCACGTATCCGATCATATCGTATCCGAGTACTCGTACCCATTTCGGTGCTTCTTAGGTCACCACCAAGAACCCTAGACAACCTAGATATCCCGGTCGCTAAAACTTCTCTTCCTCCTACCTATCTCCATCTCGAGCGCCCTTGCCGTCGACTATAATGGCTGGCCATCATCAAGTTCCGGTTCCGGTTCTGCAGGAGGTGTTAATTTTACTGCTCCTTTTTTACTTGACTTTCACTGTCAATTTTCTTTTACCAAATGTACGTATGTATCTTGGGCTTGTTTTCCTTTTCTTTCTGACCCGATTAGACCCGACCCGGTTTTTGACCAGGCACAGATCGACGACTCACCACCATGGGTTTCCCTCTTCAGAAACCAGAGTCAGGTAAATTATATACTGATTTAGGGAGTTTCCAATTTGGGGTTTTCCTTTGCAGTGCGTTTGGATGAGAAAATTATAAAATCCGTAGAAATTTATAAATGATGGAATCTTTAATTCCATCAATCTAAAATTCCATTAATTGCAATCTCTATTGTTTGGTTGCATCTATTTAAGATTTGAAATGTGTAATAAATGAAGAAAGTTTAAAACAAATAAAAAGATAAAATAGAAAAAAGTCTTGTTTTGGAAATAAAAATTGAATACTGTAAAGAAATATTCGTAAATGACACATATTTTAGTGGAAATTGAAGTGAGAAATTTTAATAACGAATTCATTCGTTTTTTTTCTATAGAGAAATTTAAAATTTACAATCTGATAATGTCAAACGAAAGAATTGACTTTTAGGAACTATGAAATCCTCACTTTCAATTAAATTTTATCATTTTTTCCCTCATCCAAACACACTCTTGCAGTTTTTTTCGTTTTTCTTGTTCTAGGTCCAACTTCATTTGGACGCGAACAATCCTCGAGCCCCCACTCCGCGAGACCGTGTTGCTCCTCCTGGAATCGACGTACAGTTTTTATCTTGAATTGCGCTTCGTCTCGTGTTGTTACATTTTGCTTGTTCGATGCAGATTGAAAATGGGTTCTTACCTTCTGTTCCTGATTGCTTTTTTTCCAGGTCCAAAATGCTCCTCCATGAGGACCCCGACAATGGGCTGATCTGTTCAAGCAGCAAGACGTAAGCGTTTTTTTTTTTTTTTTTTTTTTTTTTTCAATTTATACCAATGGGGTTTAGAGTTTATCTCGTTTCTTGTTTCGTTCAGTGTTCTAAAAAACGGCCTAGGCGGCCGCCTAGGCGCTGGGCGTCAGGTCACCGTTCCGATTATAGGCTAGGCGAGAGTGGTAGGCGTTTGGCTCCTCGGCGGCCGCCTAGGTGTTTAGATCTGGGCGCTGGGCCCTAGGCTTTTTTCCATATACGACGGCTCGAGTTGCATAGTAAAGGAGGGTCTAGGAGCGGATGAGTGAGTTAGCTACTCGGACGCGGTTGAAGATTATGGATGCTTTCTTGTTGGCGGCTGCGGGATGCAGCGGTTTGTCGGCAAAGAGGTTTGAGATGTCTTTGAAGGAGGAGAACGAGAACATTGAGGTCAGCCATGATGTGTCATGAATCTGAAATGATTTGCTCCACGTCCGCCATAGTTGGATTTCAAGCTTGATTTCCAGAAACACCCACATAGAACAATTGAAATCTGGTGAATTGGGTAACATAGAAACAGAGAAATAACGAATTGCGTTTTGAGTTTGTTTCTGGGTGATTGAAATTTCAAAGAGCACTGCAAAGAGCCAAAGATTGAAACTTTATGATGAGAGAAACAGAATATGGATTGGGTTTTTCTTTAATTGTGATATGGGGTTTTGGGTTTTGGATTTAGAGCGAAGGCATTGAGATTGAATATTGAAAAAGCGCACTGCAAAGAACGGAGCTTTCCACAGAGATAATGAAATAGTTAAGCTAGTTGAGACTTATGACAACTGATATGTTGGAGTTTGCGTTTTTGGCTTAGGTCTAACAGGAGATGGGAGGTTCTGAATGTGGGATAATTAGTACTTATCTGATTGTTAATTTCTGAAATACCCTTTTCTCTATTTTAATTATTTTGATTAATTTTAAATAATTGTTGGACGTTAAATATTTTTAATTATATATAACTACATGTCATAAAATAATTAAAAAATAAAAAACAGCCTAGTCCCCGCCTAGGCTCCCGCCTAGTCCCCTAGTCCCAAAGTCACCGCCCGACTAGCGCCTAGCGTTTTTTAGAATCTTGGTTTCGTTACATTTTGCTTCTCTCGCAGCAGATTGAAAATTCCCAAGGAGGAGGCCCCAGTGTTGCTTCTACCAACGCTCCAATTCAAGCCTCCGAGGTCAAAAACGATGTAAGCCTTTCTTCTGGTTTGGGGGTGTTAGGGGTCTGCCTGGGTTTAGGTTCATTAAGAGACTTTAGATGCTGGCCCTTGGGTCATTTAGGAACCCATTCTAATTACCATATTTTCTTTACTAAATTACAGGAAGAAGTGCAGCAAGCAGCTCCTGACAAGCCGGGAGAAGAAACTTGTTCTCGAGGGATATACGTAAACGCTCAACCGTTAACTCTTCGAAACAGTTTTTCTCCGCTGCAACACAGTGCAATGACACAGGACGAAGTATCGCCGAGAGCTCCCATGGCATATATGCTGATGTACAACCATTTGCTTTTTGCTTCTATTGAAGAGTTCTGTACGATTCTTCTGTGTTCATACCGTTTTGGAATTTAGATCATACTCTGCCTTATCTGGTTTTCAGTTCATTCCGTTTTGGAATTTAGATGATACTCTATCTCTTTGCACAGCCTTTTTTTTTTTTGTATGAAACTTGCACAAACTTGAGTGCTTATCTGCTTTAGTGTACTGCCCTTTAGTTCCTTCATTTGTTCATTTGGAAATTTTTTGAGTTCGGCCTGGTTTAATTCATTTCACAAGGATTCTTCTTTGTTTGTTTTGGCCTATTCAGATGAAGTGCCCATGTGTTCTGTTGGTATTACTTTGTTAATCAACTCTTCAAGGCAATAAATAAAGTTGTTACTATTCTGTTTCTGATGTCTAAGTGCATTTCTTCTTAAAGTGTGTATGACTTAGTTGGATTGGTGTTTCTGCGTTGTAAATTGCTCATTGCTTGTTTGGCGATGAAAGGCAATGATAATCTTCACAGCTAGAGCCTAGAACGATCAAGGTGAGTCAGAGATCATGACTTTGATGTATGTAAATATACTATACTTACATCCCTCATGTAGTTTGAATTCCCCTGAAGTTTTATAGTTTAGTATATTTGTTCTCTAGTGGCTTGTTTTGTTTCATTGTTGTGAGGTTTTGACTGTTAAATTGTACTTTAGTTGAGGTGTTGGAGTTCTTCCACAATAAAAGTGAATTTGATCCTTTGAATATAACATCATTGAATCTATATGCATAATACTTATTATTTCTACGTATTCCAGTGTTTCTCCATGTATTTCTTGTTACATTACTAGGAGCAGGGTTCTGACTTTATAAGTTTATATATGTGATTATGCTTGAGGTATCCCATATCTGATATGGGTTGTTTTCTCAGTTTGTGTATGTGGAAGAATAATTGAGAAAGCACTGGATTAAGATGTGCATGATCAACCTCCCCTTATTGTCTGAATTGGGTTGATCATCTGGCATCCAATGCTTTGTGGCGCCAATCTTTTCAGTTCCATGCAAATAATCTTTTTGATTGGATTAATCAGTTGTAGGTTTTGTGTCTTTGGTCTTGGGGCTTCTAGGAAACTAAAAGATTTAACATGGCTCACTTCAAGAAATTTAGAAATCTCCTCTGATGGAGCCACAGAAGGGGAAAAGAGAAGATTTCTTTTGGCTTCACATATGGAATTGGTCCAAAAACAGCTGTCATTTAACTTTTGGAGCGTTTATATATGCTCGTCGTGGTCTTTTGGGGCTTCCCACTCCTGACTTCATCCGTTGTACCAAGTTCTTGTTATATGTTTCTGCAACTTCTGGGACAGTGCCAGTGCGAGGCCAGCCAGTCTCAGACACCACAATATTCACAACAACCTTTTCGATGATTATGACAATCCGCTAGTGCTATCTGCACCTTTGAACTTAGGATGATTAATCAAAGACATGTGCCATTACTAAACACATCTAAACCAAGTCCATGGAGGAATGAAGGATTATCATTACATTTACATATCACCTCTTCATTGACAATTCTGTCTAGTAGCCATCTCCAAAAGCTCTAATGTACCAGAACAGTCGAAACTACTATGACTTAAAAGTTGGCAACAATTAAAATCTGAAATGCACAAGAGGAACAAACATGAAGCAGTAGAAGGAATAAATAACACTACAAGCCACCAAGGTAACTCTCAATGTCTTTACCACCCATCAGATGATGTAAACGACTCTGCAAATCCTGAAGGCCGATTAGGAATGCTGGTCTGGGTGGTATCCCCTCTAGGAAAGATTGATGAAGATGAGGATTCATAAATATTGCTTTTGCCCTCAGCAGCCTGCCACATCTTTATTGCTTCATTTAACGGCACATCGAAGTTGATTGCATCCATCTCATCAAAATCTTCTTGTTTAGATGGCTTCCACTGCTCAACAAGCGATGAAAGTACATTGACTGCATGACCTATATCAGGCCTTTGGTACGGCTCCCTTGCGCTGCGATGACCAGCAAGCTCAGCAACTGTACTAATACTAGAAATTGTTTCCTCATTGACATTAATTCTTGGATCAACCATCTCTGGGAGTGCATCTGTTTTAATCATGAGCTTTGTCACTAGGTGACAACTCTCCTCAGGCTGGCTATTGTCAATTGCTTTTCTTCCCGTGATCAACTCCATTAATATTACTCCGAAGCTATACACATCTACCTTGAACGTCATCCGTCCAGTTGCTGATACCATGAAAATATTGTGAGTTTATGCCTTGAATATTCATTAATTGACAATACAAGGAAACAAGTAAAACAAACTATATGCACAACTGCGCATTAGCAAGGAAAAAAAAACAGAGTAGAAGAGTTTCTAGCATTTGTCTTATACAAAATTTGGACACTTGTTTAGCACAAAGGAAGTTCAATGTTTCAATACATTCGAGTTTAATCAAAAGGCGGCGGGAAATGAAAGTGTCCTATAGAAAACAATATAACGAGGTTTCCAAGGTTAGCCAGCTACAAATACAATCCTTATCGATCATTCTCTGTATTTTTTACATTCCTGATCAAAGTTCTTCACATTCCCTTTGATTATAATTAATGCATTCTTAACATGCCAAAAGTAGAAAACGTTTCACCGTAGTCCAATACAAGTTAGAAAGCCTTTTACAAATAGGATTTCATTTACTTTCCTAGCCAAACAAGGAAAGACTATTATAACCACCAAACAGTGAAAGCCAAGGAAAGGCTAGATTCCTTATTTAAAGGCGTGAACATCGATTGGAAGGAAAAAAAAAACAAAAACACGTAGCCAACCCCAACAGACAGATCTGTCGACCATAACCAAAACGCTAATGGCCATCAGCACATTGGGATCACCGCACATGGCTGACCTTCACGACTTACCTGACCTTGTTATTGACAAAATCCTTCAACTCCTTCCCACTAAAGCTGCCGTCCAGGTGAGCTTTCTTTCCAAGAAATGGCAGGGTGTAGTCTCTTTATTCCCTGCACTAAATTTCAACGAGGATGATGATTTTGACTGCCACAACCTAAATCGTTACGGTCACTACCAACATCAACACAAGAGGTTCATCAACTTTTTGAAGGGGCATTTAGATTATCGTGAGAAATACGACCAGAAAGAGCTCCTAGATAAACTAAGTCTTCACATGAGGAGGTATGGGCGTCGAGATTCTTCTACCATAACCAAGTGGTTGAAATATGCATGTCAGAGAGGCCTCAAAGAGTTGGATATCAGTCCTAAAATGAGTGTTGACCCAAAACAATATGGGGTTGTCACTAAGCGCCCAGACTTCTACCGCTTGCCTTGGGTGGCCATTGCTACTGCAAAATCTTTAACTAGTCTAAAACTAGAGTCTGTGAGTATCCCGCACGTTCGACTAAGCGATTCTCCAACTCCTGGGCGATTTTTGAAATTTTTTCCGTCTTTGAAAACTCTGTCCTTCAGAACTGCACGGTTTTTTACTGACCAAGATCTCTATTCTGTTCTATATGAGTGCCCTTCCATCGAGTACCTGTCATTAACTGAATGTTCGATTGGAAACTCCAAGTGTTATGTTTGCTGCTCAAGTCTAAAGTCGTTGGAAGTTAAGTATTGCCGGATTCAAGATATTCGAGTTGATCAGGCCTTCAATCTTGAATCTTTTACATTTGTCTCACCGCTGGATTCAAAATGTGAAAAGATGATCTTGAATAATGCCTTCAAGTTGACATATACAAACATTTGTGTTGATTACCTCCAGGAATTTTCTTTATTGGGAAGCCACCGTGCACTAGAGGCCACCATCATTACCCAGTATGTCCAATTCTTCGAGTTCTTTGATGGTTATTTGAGTGCCAACGTTTCTGTTAAAGCCTATGAGGCCACAATTTTAGTTGGGGAACTTTTGGACCAAGAATGGTTATCGTCATATTCAACACATTTTCCTAGGCTGATGAGCTTTATTAGAAGATTTAGCTGCTGCCAGAAAATAAACCTCTACAATCAAGATGTTCAAGCTCTCATTGTTCCTAAAAATTATAGGAAGATGACCTCCTCTCCACCATTGCCTAAAACTTCCACTTTGCAGGTGCGGATGCCGAATCCACCAATAATGGGAAGTAGAGACTATTTGGAATTGGACGACTCCTTACAATGGATTGCACCTTTTGCACAGATAGTGATCATGCCGGTGGACGTTGAAGAAGACAGAAAGAAAGTAGACCAGCGAGCTAGTCCTGTAGGCCATAGATGAATGAGAATAGTATACAAGATACAAGGTTATGTATTATGTTCTCCAGTCTGCTTTCTGAAGCAGCTGGTGACTATTGCTCTCTTTTTTTTTTTTTTTTTTAGTAACACACTGTAATTAAGTAGCTGGTGACCATCTACCATAACAAGAAAAGACAGAAGCATTGAAAGCCTTTCAAATCTTTAAGTCTGAGGTAGAAAATCAAAACAGTGAGATCAGATAGAGGTGGTGAGTTCTATGGCAAGTACACTGAATCCGGCCAACAAAATGGTCCATTTGCCTTGATTTTGCAAGACAATGGAATTAGAGCTCAATACACAACACCCTATAATCCACAACAGAATGGTGTTGCAGAGAGAAAGAATAGGACTCTTTTGAACATGGTTAAATGTATGATGTGTACAACTGGCTTACCTAAATTTCTGTGGGGTGAGGCTTTAAAAACTGCAAATTATATTTGCAACAGGACACCTAGCAAAGCTATGGAAAAGACTGCTTTTGAGCTTTACTGTGGCAGGAAACCTAGTCTTCATCACTGCCATGTTTGGGGATGTCATACAGAAGCTAGGATTTATAATCCAAGCTTGAATAAACTTGACCCCAAAACTATTAGTTGCTATTTTATAGGTTATCCAGATAAATCTAAAGGCTATAAATTATATTATGCTCATTATTCACCTAGAATTTTTGAAACACATCAAGTAAAGTTTCTAAGTGAAAAAGTTCACAATACAAACCTTGAGGATTTAACCTCAGATTTTGAGGAAATTGTGTCAGATAAGAATATAAGTGTAGCATTGCCTTTAGAACAAGATGTAACTGATCAAGTCACTGGTTAAGTAACTGACCAAGTAACTGATCAAGTAGCTGTATCTGGTCAATTAACTGATCAAGTCACTGGTCGAGTAACTGACTAAGTAACTGATCAAGTACCTATAACTGGTCAAGTAACTGACCAAGTAACTGATCAAGTATCTGTAGCTCAACCTAATCCTGAACATCCTCAGCCTAGAAGATCACAGAGAGCAAGAAAACCAACTTAGGGGGGGGGAAGAGAGTGACTACATTGTTTATCTGCAAGAAGCAGAAATTGAAATGGACTGTGCAGAGGACAATGATCCAACTACATTTAATCAGGCCATTGAAAGTAGTGAATCTCATCAATGGCAGCTAGCAATGGAAGCAGAAATTAATTCTATGAGTCAAAATGCAGTTTGGGAATTAGTTGAACCTGACCCCAACCAGAAGCCTATAGGTTGTAAATGGGTTTTCAAAACCAAAAGAGATGCAAATGGCAATGTAGAGAGACATAAAGCAAGATTAGTTGCCAAGGGTTTTACACAGAAAGAGGGCATTGACTTTACTGAGACTTTTTCTCCAGTTTCTACAAAAGACTTGTTTAGGATAATCATGGCTTTAGTGGTTCATTTTGATATGGAGCTGCACCAGATGGATTTAAAAACAGCCTGGTGAACTAGATGAAGTGATTTATATGAGGCAGCCAGAAGGATTTGTACAAGCAGGAAGTGAAAAATTAGTGTGTAAGTTAAGAAAATCAATTTATGGCCTAAAACAAGCTTCTAGACAGTGGTACAAGAAATTTGATTATGTGATTTCTACTTTTGGATTTACAAAAAATCTTGTTGATGAGTGTGTTTATTTGAAGACAGTTGGGAACAATTTTATTTCCTAGTTCTCTATGTGGATGATATACTCTTGGCTAGCAGTAACCTAAAACTGCTCAAAGACACTAAGAATTTTCTGTCAAAGAATTTTGACATGAAAGACTTAGGAGAAGCATTCTATGTACTAGGTATTGAAATTAAAAGAGATAGGGCACAGAGACAACTTGGTTTGTCTCAACAGAATTATGTTACCAAAATTTTAAAGAGATTTGGTATGGAGAAGTGTGCAGCTGGAGAAGTTCTCATGTCCAAAGGAGATAAGTTAACCAAGAAGCAAAGTCCCAATAGTGATGTTGAAAAGGAGAATATGGAGTCAAAGCCTTATGCTAGACTTGTAGGAAGTCTCATGTATGCACAAGTCTGCACTAGGCCAGACTTGTCTTTTGCAGTAGGGATTTTATCAAGGTTTCAATCCAATCCAGGCCATGAGCAGTGGATAGCTGGGAAGAAAGTGTTGAGGTACCTGTAGAGAACCAATAGTTATATGCTAGTTTATCGACAGGTGGAGGATCTGAAACTCATTGGATTTTCAGATTCTGATTTTGCAGGGAATTATCCAGACTCCAAGAAGTCGACTTGTGGATATGTATTCATGCTTGCAGGAGGTCCTATTGCTTGGAAAACCATGAAGGAAACTCTTGTTTCAACTTCTACTATGCAAGCTGAATTTATTGCTGTATATGAAACTGTGTGTGAAGGACTTTGGATTTGGAATTTTCTCATGCAGACCAAAGTATTGAGTCACATTGTGGCAGACACACTTGTGATTTATTGTGATAATAAAGCAGCAGTTTTCTTTAGCAAGAACAGTAAAAGAGCAAATAATTCTAAACACATTGATTTGAAGTATTACAGTGTTAGAGAAAGAGTAAAGCATGGTGAAATAGCTGTTTTGAGTATGGACACAAATTCACAGCTAGCAGATCCTTTCACCAAGGGATTGTCAGTGGCTGCATTCTAGAAGCATACAACAAGCATTGGAATTTTAGCTAATTTAGATGCTTAGGTTCAGTAGAGAGTTAGTCCAGTTGGAGTAATTTAAATTTCTAAGGTTTTTGAGTTCTTGTATTTTCAGTTGTGATCTTTTGACTTTATTTATCACAACTTATTTGTAATGGCAGTTTACTATTATTATCAATAAAAATTTTGAGGTATTTTCAGACTTTGGTTATTGCTACAACTTTTATTAAATATTTTGAAAAATTGTCGATTTTGTACTTGAAGTTATACTTGCTATCAGATGGCTTAATTCATGTATAGCATGATGTTAAGGTTCAAGCAATAATTTTAAGCCAACAGTGTTCAGTAAATTTGCTTGAGTTTCTGGTTTTAGAAACATAAAGAAGGACCTAATATATGTTTACTTGTTGATACACATTAACATATATTGTATCACTTCTGGTTTGACATATGTGGATCGCAGGAGCTTAGGTTGTGGTTTTGAAACTCTGCATTTTTGTTAAAATGTATATTGTTTCTTGCTCTGCATGAGTAACTGTGATCTGACCATGTTGGAATGGATTTTCGATTTGAGTTTGTCATCTAGCGCACACTTCAGTAAGTATGTAGGTTTTGATGTTCTCTGGTGCAAATCATCCAGTATGATATGTGTGAGTCCAAGGGGGAGATTGTTAGATCAAATATGGACTTAACACATATCATCATAAAGTAATTGATGATTAGCTAAATGTCAAACCTAGTTTAACATGGAAACAAACTGTAAATCAATACTAGTAACTTAATGAAGCAGTGTATCAATTCATTAAGGATAGTAATTCATTGCTTAGTCTACAAGAAAGGCTACAAGATTGTGATACATTAGGAATCTGACTAGGAAACCTAATCCGATAAGGAATGCTTTAATGGGAAGCTTCTTGAGGGTTAAGTCACCTATATAAATAAGATGAATTGGTCCCTGTTGCCACTGACGATTATTGCATTAGTTCTGTCCATTGAGAAGCAAGGTTGGTAAGCAACATAAGGCTATATTCTAGTGATCGTTGTTGTGCAGTTGCAGAGATGGAATCCATGCCAGTAATTGCTGAAGGTAAGTCTTGATCCTTTTATGATTATTATCAAGCTTGTATGCATATGATTGTGAGCATGTATATGGTTTTACATATCTTCCTTCACAGTAAAACCGGCAGGCTCAGCAACTTGAACACTGCCACTTTCAATTCTGTTCTATATCAGTGCCCTTCCATCGATTACCTGTCATTAACTGAATGTTCGATTGGAAACTCCAAGTGTTATGTTTGCTGCTCAAGTCTAAAGTCCTTGGAAGTTAAGTATTGCCGGCTTCAAGATATTCGAGTTGATTAGGCCTTCAATCTTGAATCTTTTACATTTGTCTCACCGCGGGATTCAAAATGTGAAAAGTTGATCGTGAGAAATACGACCGTAAAGAGCTCCTAGATAAACCAAGTCTTCACATGAGGATGTATGGGCATCGAGATTCTTCTACCATAACTAAGTGGTTGAAATATGCCTGTCAGAGAGGCCTCAAAGAGTTGGATATCAGTCCTAAAATGAGAGTTGGCCCAAAACAATATGGAATTGTCAGTGACGGCGCCGTGGAAAGTTATTTTGACGACAACCACTTGTACCGCTTGCCTTGGGTGGCCATTGCTAGTGCAAAATCTTTAACTAGTCTAAAACTGGAGTGTGTGAGAGTTCCGCACGTTCGAGTAACAGATTTTCCAACTTATGAGCGATTGTTTCCGTCTTTGAAAACTCTATCCTTCAAAACTGCACGGTTTTTTGACGACCAAAAAATCTATATATTCTGTTCTATTTGAGTGCCCTTCCATCGAGTACCTGTCATTAACTGATTGTTCGATTGAAAACTACAAGTGTTATGTTTGCTGCTCAAGTCTCAAGTCCTTGGAAGTTGAGTATTGCCGGCTTGATGATATTCGAGTTGATCAAGCTTTCAATCTTGAATCTTTTACATTTATCTCACCGCCGCTGCCACATTCAACATGTGAAAAGATCGATGATATTGAATAATGCCTTCAACTTGAAATATATCAACATTTGTGTTGATTACCTCCTGGAATTTTCTTTATTGAGATGCCATCGTGCACTGAGGCCACAATTAACGGATATGTCAATTTGTTCGAGTTCTTTGATTGTTATCTGAATGCCAAT
The DNA here is from genome assembly GCA_024704745.1 of Rosa lucieae. Taxonomy (NCBI): domain Eukaryota; kingdom Viridiplantae; phylum Streptophyta; class Magnoliopsida; order Rosales; family Rosaceae; genus Rosa; species Rosa lucieae. Next base: position 61,090,492 of record CM045495.1, on the reverse strand, counting down.
TTTTTTGTTAAAGCCAATGAGGCTGCAATTCTAGTCGGGGAACTTTTGGACCAAGAATGGTTCTCGTCATATTCGACACATTTTCCTAGGCTCATGAGCTTTCTTAGAAGATTTAGACGCTGCCCGAAAATAAATCTCTACAATCAAGATGTTCAGGCTCTCATCGTTCCCAAGAATTATAGAAAAGTGACCTCCTTTCCGCCATTGCCTAATACTTTCACTTTGCAGGCGTGGATGCCAAATCCACCAATAGTGGGAAGTATAGATTACTTGGAATTGTGGGACTCCTTGCAATGGATTGCACCTTTTGCACAGATATTGATAATGCCGGTGGACGTTGAAGAAGACAGAAAGAAAGTAGACCAGCGATCTAGTCCGGTAGACTATATATAGATGAATGAGAATGGTATAAAAGATACAAGGTTATGTTCTCCAGTATGCTTTCTGAAGCAGCTGGTGCCTATTAAATTTTCTTTTTATTCTGTAAAACAGTCTGTACTATTTAGCTGCTTATGGCCTTTCTACTTTAGATTTCGTGATTCATAACTGCCTCCATTGAAATTGAAGAAGCAGCTTCAGAGTTCAGCAAATGAGGTCTACCAATAAGAAACGTAGATATGGTTTGCAAGAGAACTTTGTATTTATGGATGTGTGCCCTTTTTATGTTGTAGTTCAACTTAATAAAGAAGGAAACCCACTTAAGGTTTCTGCTTGTTTTGAGGGGGTATATTTTTTATTGTTGATATTCATCATTCATTATACCACAGCACAACGCAATTGGTCCCTTTCAGTTCAGGTTGGGGTACTGAACTCTTGGCTTGTTTCCGGCTGGGAGAGTGGGAGGTACTAATGATTCTCTGGTTGATATTTATTGATTGAATTTGGTACTTGACAAGAAATACCAGTTTGGTGGTTGCTGGAGGATTGTGATAAAAATATGTATGAGGAATCAGTGAGTATGTATGCATTAATGCATTGTGATCCATTTCAGCTGCCACTGTGGGGTACGGTACCCTCTTCTTGCTGGAGGCAACTGCTACTACAAAACTCGTGCAGTGGTAGACTCTGTGTGTAGATTTCACCAGTGACTTGACTAAGAGTAAGAGGACCCATCAAGTCAAAAGGCAGAAAATAATCCAATTTGTTAAGAGAATATTAATCCAATTTGCTGGAAACGCAAAATTATCAGATAGACAAAACAGATTGTATACAACAGTTCCAATTTAAATTCAGACATTGATGAAACAGAAAATGCTTGCTAGAGGGCTTATTGGAACATATGGATGTCTTAATGAAAATAGAGAACCAAGTACATGCTGTGAGGAGGGGACGAAGTTTTTACTTAATCTGCCTCGGAGGAACAATTCTTAGGTTCATCCTTTGGGTGAATAAGCATTTTCACCATCTCTTGCGATTAAGACATAATAAATTTATAATTTTCTAATTAAATCATGCATGTTGTATAACGTAATACAAAGATTAGCTCTGTAAAAAACCAATTAAATTGAAGATCTTTTAGTTATTCATTTTTATGAAATACATGGAGGGTTCATCATAATTGTAATAAGTGTTGTTAGAACCATCTATTTGTTTGATTCAATTAGATAATTAAATGATTTTTGATTCCTTTGATTTTTTACAGAGATGATCTTAAACGATATCTTAAATATCGGATTGTTGGATTATAAATTTATTAAGTAAAAGTATGTTCATCGACAATGAGGATGAATATGCTCGTTCACCCTAGGGGTGAACCTAAGAATTGTCCAATCAAGACAAATAGAGGAGTCATGATGACACAACGACAAAAAAAATAACAAGCTCAGACAATTCGGTTAATTTCTGCCCAAGTTGCCTTCGGTGAGTGGCTATATAAAGGAGCAGAAACGCTAATGCAATGAGCGCTTCACAAATATCCTTTCCCTCCGCAAGCTTCGAGCTCAGACAAAAGCTTTACAAACAACCACTATGACCACAGCTCCGAGCTCAAGTACCTCTGCCCAATGGACGGTGAAAGCAACCCAAACATATAGTCCGACATTAACCTCCACCTTCCGGTGACTAGACTCACCGGAGGAACCTTGGTCATCTCCATCAAGTTCGTTCCAACAGCCACTTCGAGCTCCACCTCTGCAAAGGCCGGTGTACACTGGTTCCGGCGATTGAAGCAGTCTCAGGCTTTGGTGTCAGCCCCTCAGAGGTAAAATTTTGCTTTTTATAGAAATACTCCTCTTTACACGCCCACTTGAGTTTCAGACATTTTGACTGTTGTTATTTTAACAGGCCGTTCCAGTGACCAAAGGTCCAAGCTCAAGCACTGCTACAGTGGAGGCCGACATGGTTCCCGCCACCAGAGCCGTCGCTGACATAGAGAACGGCATCAGCCTCCACCTTCCTGTCACCGGAGCAATCTCTGACACCAGAGCTCTCCACTCGAAACAAGTCTCATGATAGAGTCCTCTATAAGTGTGTACACAATAAACATTTTTAAATTTTGACTATTTGAAGACTATGGGTGATTTACCTTGTAGATTACCAATATTGTGCCTTTTCGTTTTCTTTTTTGTGATTTCGGATAAAGACAGACAAACATTTGTGTTCGTTTTCATTTTTTGGATAACATATAGTTGTAACTGTTCTTTTGATTTAAAAATGAACAGTCACAATCTTTATCTCCAATTTTTTTGTCAAAAGAGTTTTTTTTTCCCCCTCTCTTTTTGTGGTTTCGGATGAAGGCAGACGAACATTTGTGTCCGTTTTCATTTTCATTGCAATTGTTCGTTTGAACAATTGCAATCTTTGTCTCCAGCTGTTCTGTTAAAAGACTTTTTCTTTTTCCTTTTTGTGATTTTGGATAAAGGTACACAAACATTTGTGTTTGTTTTTGTATCTGGTAACATACAGTTACAACTTTTCTTTTGAATTCAAAACAAATAGTTGCAACCTTTATCTCCAAATGTTCTAGTAAAATAGTTTTTCTTTTCCTTTGTGATTTCGGATAACAGAAAATGAACACTTGAGTTCGTTTGAATTCAAAATGAACAGTTACAATCTTTATCTCCAATTATTCTATTTGAACTGTATAAAATGACAGCAAAGTTCCTTAATTGATACATCTGTATCAAGGCCCACAAGAGGTGGGCTGTGTCTCTGGGTTTGCAAATGAGAAGATGAAAAAGAAAGAGAGAAACTGAGGAAGAAGAAGAAGAAGAAGAGAGAAAGTGGGCAAGAATGAGCTCTGAAAATTGAAGAGAGGGCGGTGGCTCTTTTCATTTCTCCGTACGTATCTTAAAATGCAACTTGAGGCGAGCACATGGCCTCAACCAATGGGATCACAGAAAAGCCTCTAGCTTTCCAGCTCCACCCCTCTAGACCCTACCCTTACCGTCATTCCGCACGTGCGGTTTTTTAAAACCACTTCACAACTCCGCCGAACATTTATTGCTCTTTGACAACGTCGTGATGCAAAGGCCCCACATTTTTTGATAACTGACTCCTTAACAGCCGTCAGATCATGAAGAGGTCAAAATGAATTGACGGCTCCATCACCAAGTGTTTGCTTGGATAGTAAGTTAGAAAACAGACACAACTTTTATCATGCTTCATACTATGTTAGAGTGCTGAAATTGCATATGTATGGATGGATGAATTAATAATTGTATGTTGTGTTTTTAAATCTAATTTAGCGACTTCCAACTCTAAAATTTTAATATTTGGAGAATTGGAGATTTACGAAACACTGTTCCAGTTAAGCTTTTTTTTTTTTTTCTTCTTATTATGAGTCATGCTTCTCTTTTAAATTCCTCATTTTTAATCTACTTCTCCACACAAACACCAACCGTTCAATTATGAAGAGAGATCAATTTTGATATAGACATAAATTTTCGTTATACACTTATACAATCATATGTGCTTTCTAAAGCTAGTCATTACGTTTCTTTATGCTGTAACATACTGCAATTGAGCTGCTTTATTTCTTTTCTGAACTATTTAATTAAATTTCTTAACTAATAAATTCCTGTCTGGAAATTTCATGAAGAGGCTTGGACAGTTGGAAATTATATAAATGAGAATTGATGAATTAATTATTATTTCCGGTGTTTGAACGTAAATAATAATTAATTTCGTACCTTAAGCTAAGTTAAAGATATCCTTAGCAGAGCAAGATTATATATATATAATCATCAATTGGCTAAAAATTTGGATGCCTTAACGATCATCAATTGGCTAAAAATTTGCAGGGATGATCTACTCATATATACCTAAAAAATGAACAATTAAGATGTGAATATGTAATCTAAAAGTTGTCAAAATATGGAAATCCGTATCTTAAACTAAGTTAAAGACTTCCTTAGCAGAGAAAGATTATATATAAATATATAATATATACACACACACACACACACACAACAAGGTTCCAAAGAGGATGTCCATGATATACTTAATCTACGGATGGGTCCTTCTCCACCGTCCATTTGCTTTAAATGAAAACGAACTGCTCAGATCGAGATTCTCCATAAACAATTCGGGGTCGAAGTAAAAAGCCTCAGACACACTGTAGAGTCTCCACTCCTAGCGATGCAACCAAAGTCTCTAGTTCTCCACCCAAATTCCAGGTCTTCTAGTCTCCACGACAAAACACTCTGACCCAAAACCATTAACAGTGCCTGAGTGATTCCTCCGGCGACGCCCGATATCAGTGCCCGCCGGACCTCATCATCTCCTTAGTCCTCCTCACTGCTACTGTTTGGGTTCTACGATGACGTGGTCAACAAAGCTCATCACTGGTGAAGACCCTGATGAAGGTCCCCAAGTCACCGTTTGAGTTTTCTGAGTTTGTAGATTTGAGATTTTTCAGATTTAAGATTTTGTTTCTGGGATTACTGATTTTTCTGCGATTATCTACAGGTGACTCCTGATGTACATTTCCAAAAAGATTTGGGCTTAGATAGCTTGGATAATGTGGAGATTGTAATGGCTCTAGAAGAAGAGTTCAAGCTTGAGATTCCTTACCAGGAAGCTGATAAGATTGATTCTACAAATCTGGATATTGAGTACATCTATAACCATCCAATGACTTGGTAACTACCTTTAGCAGCAGGCTTGTCTCATTACGTGAGCTGTTGAAACATATTTTTGTTATCGATCATATGACATTTGTAGGAATTTGCTCATCATGTGGGCTGAAAATAATTTGCATTTGTCTGAAAGAGAGTATTCTTCCTGGAACTGTTGTTTAAACATCTTTGCAATGTTTTGATTGTAAACAATGACATGTTCTATCCAATCAGTTTTCAGGATTGGCTGTGTTCCTGCTCATGTTTTAAGTGCTATTTTTCATTATATGGTTGTACCTGCTAGCTTGTGGTTAATGTGTCTTGGAGTTGAATGTGCGTCAACCCCAATCAGCGTTATGGCCTTGGCTGGCCCCAATTTGACTACATTTTTCAAGAGTACTAGATGGACTACTTATGTTGAGTTTTCTAGTGATCCATTGAAGTGTTATTAGAACAGTTGCCAACACCGTGCATTAAGGTCCAGTTTGAGAGAGCTTATAGTTATGTAAAAGTCATTTATTTGTTAGAAGCACATGAAATTTCAATAGAGCTTCTAGGATACTGATCTGGTGTGTGTGATTTTTTAGGTTTTGGATTTGCAAGATGATTTCAGGTTGGCTATTGGCTTGATTGATTAGCTTATGTGCTGGTTTTGATAATGTTGAGAAATTGTTGCTGTTATTGGTGAATTAGCTTATGAATTTTGTGATGTGTTTGATTCTTCAAGCTTTGGATACACCGGCAATGAGTGACGATTTCTATCTGAGCCAGGTGGATTAGTTGCTGCATAATGTATTGGCTGTGGGGTGGGAAAACTGTGTTTATTTGTGGAATGTTTGTAGTAGTAAGATGACCTCTTAGCTTTACTAAGTCAATGTATAGAACATGTGAATGTATGTGCATTTTCTGGAATCACAGAGCTTTGCTCTTGCTATGCTGGAGAAGGTTCATTTGTACAGTCTTTAGGTCCTAATGTATAGATCACTTCTGCAAAATTTCAACCAAATTGATGATCTTTAAGGTATCGAACTCGATTAAACCCATGAACAAACTGAAACTGTTCGTGTTCATTATTGTAAATTGCAGTTTTGAATGCCTTAATGATCATCAATTTGGTTGAAATTTTGCAGAGATAATCTATACATTAGGACCTAAAAATTGAACGGTTAAGATGTGAATATATAATCGACAAGTGGTCAAAAACTTGAAATCCGTTCCTAAGATAAGGTAAGAACATCCTTAGCCAAGAAGGATTGATATATATATATATATATATATAAAGATCTGTACCAAGAGAGAAGACTTGTCTGTCTCTGTGGGCACTAAGCTTCTATGGCCTTAGGCTTTATTTGGACTTGAGCACCATGAAATAAGAAACAAAGATTTGTCGAAATCTGCTAGGAAATCCTAAAAGTATGCCAAATACGGGATGAAATCAGTTGTCCCCATTATTCTACCTCAATTCTGTCCCCTCAATATGATTGGTCCACAGAGATTAAAAAAATATTTTCTTAATCTTTTGTTCTCTTTTTTAATCTATGTGGACCAATCATGTTGAAGAGACATAATTGAGACACAGAAATCTAGGACAGTTGATTTCATCCTGCCAAATAGATGGATTTGATTCATCTCTGCTTAACTACAGGAAAAAGCACCACTATGGTTTTGGCCTTTTGGGGTACAATTTAACTCGTAGACTTGCAAACAACAAGGAGTTCAACACTTAGACGACATATGAGAAATTTGGAATGAAATAACACAGCAAAATGTTTAGGGACATTTCATAATTCCCAAAGATTTAAAAATCATAGATAGTAAAGACAAAGCAAGATCCAAAAGCCAACTTCCTTATCTCCAACAACTTTTTTTTTTTTTTGAAAAATGAAAATTTTGGCCCAGTTTGGGATTGATTCCCAACCTGCTGTTGAGCCTAAAAGTGCTTTTAGGCCAAAATTTATCAAACACCATGTATGTCCTAAAGCTAATTTTGGGGGAAGTGAATTCTTCGAAAAGCTAGTTTCTAAGAAGCAGCAATTTGCTGCTTTGCAAAATTGCTTCTGCGGACCTCTCCAAAAAAACACGGAGGGTTTAATGAAACTTATTGAACTGTCTATTTTGTCCTCATTCTTTCCAAAAAATCACACTGAACCCAGCAACCTTATCTCTTCCCTTCGTTGCAGATGGTTTCCTCTCTATCGTTCTCCTCTCCTGCTCCTTTCTTTTCCGTCAAATCCCTAACCCTAATCCTCATCGGCACAAATTGGGAGAGAAGTTCTCTACTTCTCCTCCCTTCGTCTCTGAGAAGCATCATCAGAAATACGAGAGGAGCTATTTCTGATTGTCTTCCCATCATGGTCAACTATTCAAGCATTCTTCTGATCTTCTTCAAAAACTTGGTAGTGCTGCATTGTTCTCCAATTCTAAAAGGTAAGACCCATACGGACTCTTTTACAGAACTATCTTTGTCTGGTTTTAGATTTGAGATTTTTGTTCATAGATATGTTTGGTAGATTTTGGGCGTATGCTCTGATCCATTGAAAACCATTGCTCTTCAATCTCTTGATGCATGTTTTGAATTATTAGATTGTCATACATCATTTTGCTACGATCCCTATGTCAGGACGCTTGTCTTCAAAAACTGGATATGGATGCTCCAAACCATTTATCAGATTGGTGGTTGTTTGTGTGTCACTTTGGTTGCATCTTACCTTTCTCAAAAGCACGTTTCATTTTTATTTTTTTAATCCAACTTAGATGGAATGAGGCTGTGTCATAATTTGAGTGCTATTTGATAAGGCCAATTTCTGCACAAGGAAGATGTTCATCTTATTGTCACCGACGCATTGACATTTTGATTCAAAAAGCAATGATGGGGTCCTTATTAGGAGGAAGCCTTTCCCTTTTTGGCTGGGTGTTAGTTTGAACCAGATTGTATATATGTGTTTGTTTCATGTGAACCACTACTAGAATACCAGATGAAAGAAACGATTACAAATAGAGAAAGAATATCAATTTATTAGTCTTTTGATTACTTTCATTTTGTAGGCCATTTGAGCTTGATTATCGTTCTCACAATCAATGATCTTTCTCACGATATGAGCTCGACAAAGACACAACACATGAATGCATGGCACGAGTATGAACATATATATGCCACAATTTGTGTAAACCTTAAAAGCAAAGCAATAGAGTATTTCAAAGACCATTCCGAATAACAGTTTCATAAATAAAAATAATCCGATCAATTAATATTTAGTTAACTTTTCTATATTTGTTTTTATAAAGTTGTAAGAAAACTACAGTAAAATTTGCATATTTGTACCAGCTGTTGGAGGTGATCATTACCATATGAACTTTATAGAGGAAACAATAATATGTTTGGGGTTTACCATTATCTTTTTGGCTAACTGGGATATACCATCATTTTTGAACTGAAGAATATATATAGCTTTCCCCATTTTTGTGTTTACTGTTGTTTCTTCTGTGGGTTTCTATTTTTGGCTTGTTGTAATCATGAAATCAAACTGGTAAACCACTAATGGCTCTGTTAAAATGAGTAATGGCTATGTTATTTTTTCTTTTTTCTTTTTTTGGTTACCTTGCTAGCAATGAATAGCCTGTATTTGGAGTCTAATGTTTACTTTGTATGTTAAGTTTTAGCAGGCTGTACTTGGGTGTTGTTGCTGGAGCTAGGGAGGCATTAATAAGTGGAGTGCCCTCTTTATCTATTTTTCTGAAGTGGTGAGTTTTCAATCTCATAGAATTGATGCTCAGTTGCTCTTTGCATATAAATATTTAGGTACAAAGTCAAAATTGGGAAAGGGAAAAAGTATTACACAATGATTATATATGTCTTGCTTGATGTGTGTTCTGGGCCTTAAAATAAAGAATTCCTCGGCATAGCTACTACTCAAGGCTAGACAATTTAGTGCAGATTTCCATTTCAAAGAAAACTACATTAAGAAGTTTTACTCCTTGAAAAGTGACCAGAAATTTTATGAGTCATCTATATATTATTATACTTATGATGTTTCTTGCAATTTTGATTGGTTTATAATTCTGAAAAGTATACCGTTGTTTTGTATGACTTCTCACTTATTTAGCGTTTGCCTTTGTATGTAGAATATACTCCAGGAAACCCCAAAATAATGACAAAATGCTCTCATCGTTATCATCTTGGTTGTATATATGGATGGATGGAGAGAAGTGAAAGTTGTCCTGTTTGTAGCAAGGTAACATTACCAATGTTTTTCCTTAAGCAGACTTTGTTCGTACTCATGAGTCATGATAATATTTCAGCAGTCATAGTTTCTAGTAGGCAAGCATCTCTATTATATTGTTATAATGTCCCAGAAATATTTCTTAATTTCCCAGATATATCTTATATGGCCAAATAGTTTCTCAGTTGTAGTTTAGTGTTATTTTGTTATATAATAGGGAAATTCCTTTGCCACAACATATGTGAAGGTTAAATTTAAAAATTGTAACTATATAGTTCTGTCATGGAGTAGATCTTTCTTTGTCTCACCAACACAATACTCGAGCTGCAAGATCAAGCAATTTGGTTTTATATTGTTGAATATCTATGATTTCTACTCAATCAAGGTACAATCAAGCAGGCAGATTTACTTGGGATCGGAATTGAAAGTTTTACACTATCCTGCTCTGTCTTGAAACTCTACCGATGTTCTGTAGTGTAGAGGGATGCATGCTGATATCAAGTATCAACTTTAGAAACTAAAAATGCTATTTAAAGCTATATGTCTAGGATTTCTTTTGATATCAAGATAGGAATGAAAAATGTCTTTATTCATGAATGCGTAGAGTCTAAACTCTAAACTGTGGAATTATCGTTTGGCTTTTGTAGGTCATGGCATTTGATGAAACGACTTGATCTTGATTGACGCGTCGTCGATGAATCCACACTTTGGTGGTTGCTGGAGGATTGTGATAAAAAGAGATTTGAGGAATCAGTGTGTGTGGAGAAGGTTTGGGAGTGCATTGTGATCATTTTAGCTGCCACTGTGGGCCTCCCTATCAGTTTCTTCTTGCTGGAGGCAACTGCTACTACAAGCTTATGTAGTAGAAGATTGTCTGTGTAGATTTCACTACTGACTAGACTAATAGGACTCACCATTCTTCGGTTTCTCTGCCTTATCTGGTTTTTAGTTCATACCGTTTCTGGAATTTAGATGAAGCTCTAGTTCTTTGCACAGGAATTCTTTTTAGATGTAGCTTACACAGCTTGAGTGCTTATCAGCTGTAGTTACTGCCCTATATTTCCTTGTTTAATTCTTTGTTTATGCACATTTCGGATGAAGTGCTCTTGTGTTGGTTTCTGCCATTTGTGGGGGTGTCTTAACGAATTGCTTTGTTGTAACTATTCAAGGCAACAGATGATTTATAAAGATGTCAAGGCAATAGCATTACTTTGTTAATTGTAACTCTTCAAGGTAAATAAATGATATGTTCTGCAGTGACTTCTTATAAATGTTTCTTTCTTGCTTTCTTTTCCTTTTTGTTCTGCTTACAAATGATTCCTATCCATTATGTTATTAGGAAAAAGAAAAGGATCGGAGTAGCTTATCTTCAACCCATTAGCTATACAAATGGACTTCCTTATGGTGTTCATGTCAAGATAACCATGCCATAACTCCGTAAGGCATAAACCATATTCACATAACACAAATAATTTCATGTTTTGCCTGTTAAACAGCGACAAGCGTGGCCTGTGGCCCGTGGCCCACCATTGTACCGATACTGTCCCAACTTAACTACCCGATAGGTGTTGGGTTTTAATCACAAAAGGTCTCGGTACAATTGGGTGAGATCCACCTACTTATAAGTTATATTTTATTTGTCACTTTTCCAATGTGGGATCTTTCCTCTCCAACACGCCCCTTCACGTGCAACCTAACTCTAGGTCTGCATGTGAAATTAATTAACAATCCAATTCCCACATTGGAAATTGGGATTCCGATGGCAATATAAGGAATCCAAATTCGGACCCATGACAATTGGAGACGCAATTGGAGAGAGACCCGCTCTGATACCATGTTAAACAGCGACAAGCGTGGCCTGTGGCCCGTGGCCCACCATTGTACCGATACTGTCCCAACTTAACCACCCGATAGGTGTTGAGTTTTAATCACAAAAAGCCTCGGTACAATTGGGTAAGATCCACCCACTTATAAGTTATATTTTATTTATCACTTTTCCAATGTGGGATCTTTCCTCTCCAACATTGGCTGGTTCGAGGGAGCCCCTGTTTTGTATCTTTATAACAAATAATTATGACCATACCACGCAGCTAACATATGGAGAGAGATACGAGGACTGAAAGCAACGTATGTATGAACTCATTTTTTGGTTCCAACTACGATATTCAAGATTAATATGTCATCGAAAAGTCCCAAAAACTTAATGGTAGAACTATACAATAGATTAAACAACAAAAAAGTCATGAGGTGCTGGCTGTTCGCCCTCATTTACCAGTTTTTCAGGCCTTGGCAACCAATCTACTCCTTCTTCAGGAGGCAAAATCATTTTAGTAATCTGTGTGAGCAACCATATTGAATCATTTTAGCAGGATTCACTTTAAGCCGCATCCTATGCTGTCAACTCCCTTTAGCCAATGTGAAGATATACATTATTGTGGTGCCATCTACAAAATAAGCATTCGGAATAGGATACAATTGAGGGGAAGTGTGTGTGGGACTTGTATCCTAATACTCCCCCTCAATTGTTTCCTATTCCGACTTGTACCAAAACTATCAGTAGATGCATGCTAATAAGGAGGGGTGAGACTTGTATCCTATTAGGAATTCTATCCTAATACTCCCCTCAGTTGTATCCTAATAGGACTTGTACCAAATATGTAAAAATGCTAACTAATTACTTACCAAATTTTGTATCACCAAAGGAGCATACATTTTTTGCAAGTAGCATGTTTTGTAGGAAATTTGCAATACATGATTTGTTTCCTATTACTGTGAAGGCAATGGCGTTACAATTTGTTGTAATTCTTCACTGTGTTTCAACATTATCAATTTTTGTAATACATTCTGCTTTCTGAAGCAGCTAGTCATTACATTTCCTTATGTAACATACTGCACATGAGCTGCTTATTTCTGTTCTGAACTAATTTCTTGATTCATAAGTTCCTGTATGGAAATTTCATGAAGAGGCTTGGACAATCGAGGTGTACGATTCAGCAGCTCCTTCGATACATGTTCCATGGTCGGCCTACATTTTGGTTTGGAGCGTAGGCATGCCAAGGCTAATGTGGCTAGCATAACCACACTAGAAGCTACAGGTTGAATGCTGGGAGGAGATAGCCGTGGATCCAACACATCTTTCAGCATAATTTGTAAAACCAAGGATGACTTTGTCGACATCAATGAAGATGTTGCAATCAAGGAAATGAGTTCTCCAGGATGTCTTCCCATGATTATTTCTAGGGCCACCACTCCAAAACCATAAACATCGCATTTCTTAGTCACGGCCATGGTGAATGGAAGTTCTGGTTTACCAAAAACAACAAATATTAAGAAGCATGGAAACATAAAAGAATGAGAAACAAGTGAGCCAGAGAAGCTGAGAAAGATAAGTTCACCTGGAGCAATATATCCAGGAGTGCCGGCTAACATTGCTCTATTTGAGGAATTAGGATATAAGAGTCGGGCTGTGCCAAAGTCGGATAAACATGCCACCATCTCAGAGTTGAGAAGAATATTGCTGCTTGTCACATTTCGGTGAATGATTGGTATGGTGCAGTTTTGATGCATGTATGATAATGCATGTGCTAGGCCTTGAATGATATGTACTCTCTTGGTCCAATCCAATTCTGCAGATTCAATATCGTTGCTTAGAACACTAAATAAGGTTCCTCTTTCCTTGTATTCATAGACCAAGAACATACAACGCTTGTGCAAACAAAAACCATGAAGCTTCACAATGTTTCGATGTCTGATCTCCGATAACATTTTTACTTCATTTCTGAAACATTTGAACAGAGCTGGCTCCTGAGCTTCCCAATGGTGAAGCTTCTTCAAGGCAACTACTTTGCCGCTTGGTAGCTGTGCTTTGTAAACACTACCGTAAGTTCCGGTTCCAATACAGTACTTGATGTCAAACTCCTCTGTTGCTTCAATGATATCCTCATATGCAATTCTCCCATCAAAATTCCATATTGAGAATAAATCACCATTCTTTGGTGCTAGTCTGAAATCAGATTGGTTTTTCCTAGCGCGTTGACATAGAGTCGCAATTAAATACCCGAAACAGAAAACAGCTAAGATGATGGTGCCATAAACAAAGATTTTCATGTGCAGCAGCATATTTATGCTACTAGAATTGGATGGAGAAGAATGGAGGATTTAGGAAGAGTACCTATGTCGTATGGGATGCTGCCGCTGAGTCGATTCTCACGAAGTTGTTCTTCGGGAAGAGAGAGAAGTTGAACTGTTCAGACCCTAAACCATGGGATCAGTGGATATATCACTCCTTTATGGTACGGCATAGACTTGACTTGGTTGGCGTAGACTTTTATTGCTTAAAATGAAACAAACGCGTTGTTGACTTGTGCATTAGGCTTGGCAGAATACACATGAATAACGTTTAGATGAAGGTTGAGCTAAGCAAATAATGGGGTAGTTGTGGCCGAAAATATTAGAGTGCATCACTACATTTCATGTTACAACATGCATCTTTCTGTTTTTACCAAAGAAACAAAGTCAACAACATAAATAGCAATAGAACTTCAACTAGTGACATAAAAACTAAGCACCTACTCTTCCTTTTCATCTCTAGCGAGCGACAACTCTGGCACAGCATCAAAAACTTAATTCCAACTAATACTAATAAAAAACTTATAAATGTACAATACAAAAATATCGACACAGTGACGATAAATGAAGATTTATTTTCTCCTTGCAACTAATTCCACAGAAATCTACAGTACGCGGCCCGACATCGCTTGTGGGAGATGAGGGGCAGGAAATATGACATTGCTTTGCTCGGTCCAACATGTATGTTGTTTGTACAGATATCATAATCCAAGAAATTTTCCCTAATTCAACGAGAAAGCTCCGCCGCAGTACCTGCACAACTCGGAGAAAATGCAAGCCTGTAAGTATGCTCAAGTGCATTCAGATCATGAGTGATCTGCAAATCGAGGAAAAGCAATTAATGTGTTTACAAAGGGAAGAGAGAAATGAAAAGCTCAAATAAAAGTTCAAAGAGGCTTCCATATAATACTTATTATTGAAGGAAATTAATAGTGACGATCACGACAACTATTGCAAACGCTACTTGCAACTTCAAAAAGGAATATGCAGTACCTGTTGCTGAACTTCTCAACAGCATCGGAGGCGTAAAGAAGTGTTTCATTGGCTTTTTCCAGAACCATGTAAAGCTCCTTCCCTCTTGTTACCCGAGCAATAACCCAAGCATTGTTTTTTGCCCTGATGCTAACTTCCAACTCTTTTTCATGACCGGGGCTATCCCACTGTGCTCTACTCTTTTCTCTATCAACTTCTTCTCTAAGCTTACTTAAGGCAAGTAAGGACTCCTGCCACAGAGCTTGAAAATCATTAGATAGAGCACAAATTGAAGATGCAACCTAGCCTAGCTGGTATATGGCACCAGTAACATAAATAGAAAAGATGAAAGTACAGAATTAGAGGAAAGAAGAGAGCAACCCAAAATGTGGTGAAATGTTCTACCTTACTAAGCGTTGTGACCTTCCCTGGTGGAGAAGCCCTGGATACGTTTCTGTCTCCATCCACTAGTAAATACCGATATCCACTAACATGATATGCGTTCTCACCGCCCCATCCTTTTGATAGTTTTTCTTCAACTTTCAACAGCTTTAGGGATACCTGAAAAATAGTAAATATACCTCAAGTTCAATCGATGTTATTCCAGTTTCGTCGCAAGAAAAAGCTAAAACTCGGCAAATAACATAAATCAAAATCACCGTTACAGTTAGGTGGATAACTCTGACAAGCATAACATATAACCTCTATTTGATTTAGACATCAGATTGCATCATGGCAATGCTGACAACAAGCACAAACTTCAAATAAACTGCATGTTTTCATAGAATAAAACATTATAGCTACTAGAGAAAATAGAAAACTAACATTCTCAAGAACTTGCTGCTCACTGTAGAAAGACCTTGCTCCCCATTTAGTACTGAAGAAACAGGAATGAGAAAAAGTAAGGTGAGGCTTTTATGCTGATGGGCACACAGATACATCCTTTCCTCTGACTGATGGAGAAATACTGTTGGAGTGGCCGACACCCCGGTACTAGGCTCTGCACCCCAAATATCAGTGGCAAGAAAACCATCGTTCCCTTTGGACCACTTGTCCAGCTTCAATGGCCGTATGACGCGAGAACTGTTGTCTCCAGCAGAAGAATTGTTGTGTGAGCCATGATACTGCTCTGGAACAGTACCAGAATCGGACAAGATAGAACTTGAGGAAACGTTAGCTGTAGCTCCTTTGCGTAAATAAGACCAGGAACTTGCTCCAGAGGACAAAACATGGGGTGTCAACCTTAAAACAGCATATGCAAATAGGTTTACGGTGTCATCCTAACAAAAATAGAAAAAAACACAAAGTTAGTAGTTTACGAAATAAAAGCACCCAGGCCTCTGCTATGAAAATTCTAGGATAAAAAGTGTAATTCAGTTTCTAAGCACATCAAATAATTTCAAAACATGAAAATTAATAGGCTGAGAAGATCAAACCATACAGGAGAAAGTGTTGTGGATACCAACAGGTCCTGAAACAAGATTAGTGAATGACAGGGCAAGTTCCCAGCACTAGATTCAAGTACCCTGACAAGTGACTGCAAAGACAAATGAAACCGTTCAAAACATGTATACAGGTATGCAGTTACATTTATTTAAGGACTAGTAGGATTTTCATATACAACATAAAAGCCAGGTCAAAAGGAGGATTTCACTAATAGAATAGTTGGGGCGTATAGGTAGTGTTACAATTTAAGGTTAAAAATACGTAAGGGTTCAAGGGCAACCGGTTCTGGCATCAAAAGATGATGTCTATACATCTTAGTAGTAAACATGATAAGAAAAGTATAGAGTTGACACAACAACAGTACATAAATCTAGAACAATCCTTGAGTAATGCACCTAACCTATTTCAAGAACAAGTCTAGAACACTAAGCTGAAAGTTTTATCACAACTAGTCAGGGAATAATATGAAAAAGAAGAATTATTCCACAAATTTATGACCAGATATATATTCTGAAAACAAACCTGAACTTCAATTGCGGCTTCCCGCCCTACAGTAAGCATCTGCACAGTTCCACGCTCCTTTAAAGAGTCACGGAATGATGGCATCAGTAACTTCTTCCCCACAAGAAAATCTGCCTCAGAGAGCAAAACTATACATATGAGATTCAGCAACTTCGGCATTACTTAGGCAGAATAATCCAATTTGAGAGGATATGACACAGCAACTTGAGTATTACCCCAGCAGCACTCATCGAATGGAGACCGCTTTTCAAATGCTGGCAATTAGTGACTTTACAATGAAATTTTAACCAAAAGACAATGTAAAACCAGACTTCAATATAAAAGTAAGAACAAAACTATTTCATAACTTACCACCAAGATAATCCATGACGAAAGAGTACAAATGAGATCTAGCTAGCACTCCCCCCGGGTCTTTATCAAGCATCGCTCTTACAGAACCATGAAACATTACAAAAAGAGAATGCACTTCCTTAAGAACCTTTCTTAATGCATCAGTTCTCCATTTCGCTTCGTACTCCATGCTTTTCTCCACTACCTAACCACAATGTAGATCAATTCTCTGACCCTCCTCAAAATTCAGCAATAGCACACTTTACTCATGATAATCTATGTGCTGAAAATGAGTGAGAAATGTTACCATAACCATCCAGATATCGGGTTCGGCCTCGTAAAAAACATGTGAATGCCTATCTGCTTCTATGGCCTCACAAGCCGCCTCCGGAGAGAAGATTCTGCATTATAAACCACGAAATTTCAACCAATTCTACTCATCAAAATCCTCCAGAGCTTAAAATGAACAGAAAGCAAAATACCTGGTAAATGTGATGAGTCCTTCACTGAGCCCAATCACAGAGAACTGAGCTGAGAAAGGCAAATCAGCAGGATAGAAAAACAGTATCTTATCCAACTCTTGGCCTTCGTTTTGACCCCTCCGCAAATCAAATATGCACAATTGCATAGCTTCTGGGCCAGTAGTGGCAGTACTAGCGGATGCCAAACCCATAGCTATGCCCCTAGGTTAGATTGAACAATCAAAACACTGGTATTAGAAAACTGAAACCCTAATTTCTTCAGCTTAGGAAACGAGAAGTGAATGATCGGATTAGAATGGCTTACTTGAGCCGGAGGCCGGAACGAAGCTTCGTGCAGGGATTCGATCTTGAGTTGGTATGAGATGCTCGGCGATTTGAGAGAGACGAAGGGCTTTGAAAAATTTGAACGGTAGGTAAATCGGTGGGGGTGTTTCAGTAATCACTGCTGCGCCTATAACAGAATCTCTGGTCCTTCTCTAACTAAATGTTCCCACGAGCACGAGGGCCTGTATTTTTATTTTTTTGTTTGAGAATGGAGGGCGTGTATTTTTAAAGGAAAAATAGTTTTTCATTTTAGAAAAACTCTTCATTAAATGAATATTTAAGCAAAAGAAAAAAAAAATATGTATAAGTAAAATAGTTTGTTGAAAGAAAATTATTTTACGGGTGAGACTTTTTTACCCAACAAGCTGATTTCAATTGTGCTTCATTTACATCATTTTGTGAATCAAATACAAATATGCTAGTCGTAATGCGCAAACCTAACCGCTGATAATGGTGTCAAAATTAGTTATTAAAATCATCATCCGCCACACTAAAAGAATTTCGAAATCATTACATTAAATTGTAATGCTTCTTCTTTTCTAGTCATTCGCTTGCTTATCTTTCATTTTAGACACACTGTTTATCCTTTTTTTTCCTTTCTTTTTTTGGGCACCCATGCAATTTTTAAAGTCAAAAATTTTCAAGCTTAAGCTCCGTCACCGTACAATTATCACTACTAAAGGTGTGGCAGAGACAATCTTCTCTGTCGCGGTCTCGGAGATCGTTCCTATTCTGGAGTTGGGTCAGCAGCGATGGCGAAACAGTCTAGCTAGACAATCATCCTTGGCCTTCTAGTGGGTCCTTTCTATCTGGGATCGGGTCGGAGGCGATGGCGTTTTGGAGCAATGGTGGATGGATGGTGTCGACAATAGGGTGGTGATGGTGTTGGGTTTTCTTTAGTCTCAGGTTTGAAGGTCCAGCAATCCTTTTGGTCGAGCTTAGGTCACAATGAGTGTTGGCTTGGTCGATCAAAAGCTTGTCAGGAGGACTCTGGTTGGTGAGTTAGTGTCGACACAAGTGAGTTGTCTAGTTTTAGAGTTCTTACTAGCTGGACGAGTGGTGAGATGTCAAGGATTTACTGCTCATGCGCTTGTTGTCTTTGTCATACAGTTGTAGTGCAAGTTTAGAGTCAGTATATAGGTTTCCAGTGGGAAGTCTAGTGGCCATTTCTGAGTAAGAGATGTCGCCCAAAACTCGTTGTAAGCAATTCATTATTAATGAAGTTCTTATTTGATCAAAAAAAAAAATTTCATCTTTGAACTTATAACCATTTTGAAAATACAAAACCATCATTATCTTCACCTTGAAACTCAAATTGTGGTGTTGAAAAACCAATTGTCAATTCTTGAATTGTGGAACCTATATCTTACCTAGAAATGTCACACCTACTTCAATTTCTTTTCTTTCATGGTCGAAAACCTAAAATTGTACCAGAAAAAACTACATTGTCTTATCAGTTTGTGTTTTTTGAAACTAAATAGCTTATTCAGTGTGTGATTATGAGAAGAATACAAAACTAATAGATCGTACCCATCCCTAGGCTAACGATGCCCACACTATTGCAACAAAGTGAGGGTAAGCACACTAAAATCTCCCTACTGGTAAATTATGATTTCTTAACAATTCTATAACTATCGAACTTCACAATTTTCAACTCGATTATTCCTTATGCCGTTAAAAAAAAAAAAAAAAAAAAAAAAAAAAAAAAAAAAAAAAACTCGATTATTTCTTATGATTTTTCAAATTTGTTATAATTCGTACGGTCAGTTTCTAGTAAACCTGAAGTGGGCGGCCCAAATGCAACTTGAAGCCCAACCTGCAAACCTTGCCAAAAACACCGAAAAGAACGTGGCCCCACAAAGTACGGAAACTTTACGTTCATCGAATCACGAAAAGACCATCGAGGACCCCCTGGCCTAAACTCCCATAACTGCTTTTACTTGAACACTCACTCCTCCTCTCATTCTGGCCAAGCTCCATTCCTCAATCTCCTCCTCTCTCTCTCTCTCTCTCTCTCTCTCTCTCTCTCTCTCAACCGAACTGAACCTCAAAGCCTTTCACACTCTCCTCTCACAAATTCAAAACTTCGAAAATCAAATTTCCGTTACGAAATGAAATTCCGATCGATCCGAGCGATGCAGAGCCTCGAAATGGTGCCGGCTCGCCTGAAGACAACGAAGAAGCTCCGGTCGGAGCTACCTCGCCGGAGGCGAACTCAGATCTCTCCGATTCTCTACTCGTCGCAGAAACCGAATGCTCGCTGCAGTGAGGCCTCTGGTTTCTCTGTGAACTCGTACTTCGGCGGCGAAATTTCGTGCGAGTCGAGCAGAGTTTCCGTTGGATCGGAGAGTGAGGTGAGGTCGAGTGTGAAGAAGAGAAGCTTCGGAGAAACCGAAGCGCCGTCTCGGAAAGTTACTCGATCGAGTTATGGAGGAAAGGCGGTGAAGATACCGGCCGCCGGAGACGGTGAAGTTGAGGCTTCTGAATCGTCGTGCGTGGAGTCTAATTCCGGAGCTGATTTTGGAGGCTTCGTTGAGAGAAAGTTGAAGCTGAAGACTAAGAGCGGAATTGCCAAGGTAATTGGAGGTTCTGAAGCAGTTACCGAATCAGCGATTTCCGAGTCCGATAAGGTCTCACTGAAATTCAAGGAGCAAGAGGTCATTTCACTCAACTCTGGCTTGCAATTGTGCTCGGAAGCGACAGTATCGGTGAGCAAGACGGCGAAAGACGGCGGTAACAGAGCACCGGAATTTGAATTCCACGGAGCTTCGAGCAACTACTTCGGTGAGAATTTCACCGTTTCAAACTCGGAATCGACCATAGAGCAGAGGCCACAGAGTTTTGGATTGGACTCCGATTTCGCTTGTACCGAGCAGTTCTGTTATGACGACGGCTCCGAGTACTCTTCCAGTCAGACACTCTCGGATTTCCAATCGGATCCTTTCCAGGAGAACTCGGAAATAGAATTCTCCGATTACACGCCGTCGTTTTTCACCGATTCTGGAAGCCAATTCTCTCAGGGTTCAGTTGGAGACTCACCGTCACCAACTTTCGCCTTGCTTCTAAAATACAGAGAAGAGTTTTCGAGATCAGTCACTGCTTTAGATCTCAACGCAGCTCCACGCGTTAACGAAGCGTATAAGCATGAATCCACAGTAAGATTTATCAATTCCAGAATTACGATTTCAGTAGACGTTTGATTTGTGCATTTGTTTCTCTTAATTTCTCTATAATCACTCGTTAATTTGATGATTTTGATTTATTAGTTTCTCAAGTTCGGAGACGATGAGGTGGAAGAGAGCTATCAGATGCTGAGGAATAGAGAGAGGCTGAAAGTGTTTCTGCGTGACTACACCGAGGACTACTCTTCCACGACGGAGTACGGCGGCCTGATTCTCCAGCAACGGTCGTACATGGTCCGGTGGATTATTGAGGTACTGAAATGCACGTTTCAATTAATCGTCGCAGTTGGTTTTTAATTTTTTGTGTTCGTGCGTGGGCTTAAATGTTGCACACACTAATCTACGTTGAGTATATTCTACAACCGTTTTTTACACCCAATCGGTTGTTGCCACGTCAATGCTTATTCTTTTACTTTATTATAGCACGCACGTCACTACTTTTCTATTGGCCAAGTAGGTGATACAACAAATTAGCGATTGTAGTGTAATCCTTCTTAGCTTTTCACATGCATTTATTGGAAGGTACCTCGATTTTGTTGAGACACGTCCCGATTTTTCGCGTTTAATTCGGTGTCCATTTCCCCATTCATTGTTACAGAGATACCCAACAGTTATTTTGAAAACGACATGATCATTATTATTATTATTATTTAATTAATAGAACACGTGGTATTTGAATTTCATTTATTTTCTGAAATGTTGGAGCTAGGAGTGACACCTGACTCTGTTCAAACAAGAGATTAACACTGTTTTGGTTAAAAATAATTATTTAATTCATGGAACACGTGGCATTTAAATTTCATTTATTTTCTGATTATTTGTTGGAGCTAGGATTGGCACCTGGCTTTGTTCAAACAAGGGAGTAACACTGTTTTGATTAAAAAGAAATGTAGTGTTCCATTTTAAATTCCTATTTGATGCTTAAATTCCAGGTGCAGGCATTGCCGCATTGGGCTGTGAATTTAAGATAGTAATGATTTTTGTGCTTTCTGCTTATGTGGGTAGTAAGAAAATTACTTGTTGAAGTAATATCATATATACCACCATGATTATAGTGGGTGTGTGAGAGTGTGGGTTAGCTGATTGTCATTTGTATTGCTCATAATGTGTTTGTTAAATTGCCTGACTGGGTTACAACTACAGATATCTACTGCAACTGGACTACAGCAGGAGACCAAGTTTCTAGGTGTGAACCTCCTTGACCGATTTTTAAGCAAAGGATTTTTCAAGAGCAAAAGGATCCTTCAGATTGTTGGAATTGCCTGTCTAACATTGGCCACCAGGATAGAAGAAAATCAGCCCTACAACAGGTACATATATTCTCAAACTTTGTATCTTGTCTCGTTCCTTACGAACTTGATGATATGGTGCTTTTAGTTCTTTTCTGTTATTAAGGAAGTTTATAACCTTCTGAGAGTTACTTATCTGAAAATGGATTGAGAAGAAAAACTAGCTTGGTGTCAGAGTTCAAAGTCAAAGCTAACACTCAACTTGTTTAATTAGTACTTCAATAACAATTGAAATTGAGACGGTCAAAGCAGTACTCACCATGATTGCTTTCTAAATCACCTTTCTGATCGGCTTTTCAGTGTGCGGGAAAAGAGTTTCTATGTAGGAAACAATGTGTACAGCAGATGTGAAGTGGTGGCAATGGAATGGCTAGTGCTGGAGGTCCTCAACTTCCAGTGCTTTCTGCCCACCATCTATAACTTCTTATGGTAACTCTCAGTCTATTTTTCTCTCATATAAATTAGATAAACCCACGCTGCTTCTGTTGCATTCAACACATGGCATACTCTGGCTCATGATCTTATTTGTTCTTATATCTATCTTAGGTTTAATATATTTTTCTTCCTCTAAGCACGGAAATTGTTTCTTGGTTGAGAGGTTCTTGCCATCTTTATTCGTCGAACTACATTACTAATGTACAACTCAAAATAATATGTACAGGTTCTACCTGAAAGCTGCTGAAGCTGATGAAGAGGTGGAGACGAGGGCCAAGTACCTGGCAGGGCTGCAGCTTTCGGACCCTGTGCGGTTATGCTACTGGCCCTCAACAGTTGCAGCTGCACTCGTCATCCTGGCTTCTTTACAAGGAAATGATGCATCCCCCCAACAAGTCCTAGACGTAAGAGCGAACATTACTTCTAACTATATTGAACAATCATAGTGCCTGTGGGAATGGTCGAATGGAGCTAACTTGAGCTGCCTGATATAAAATTAAAGAAAGCATCAAGAATGGCCTGTATCTTTTTTCTTTTCTTCTCTTGTCATGGACTTGATTCTCTTTAAGTTTCATAAATCATGCTGTGATGTTGTATGTAGTGTTACGCTACCACGCAAAATATATCTAGATTCTCATTAATGTGACTTGTGGTTGTGCAGACTCATGTGAGAACAGATGGTGATGATTTACATGAATGCATAGAGGTATGAAAAAAAATATACTATTTTAATGTCTCTTATTACAGTTTCATTTCTCAATTAAGTCAGTAGGATTTTAGGTTGCAAATCAACTGTCATGCCAGCAACTCGATTGTATTTTAAGTTGGTTGATAGATGCCTGATGATCTTTTATATTTAACAGAGCCTAGAGCGGTTTTTGAGGCGTTTGATAGCACGCTAAGATGTACACGCACACCGACATCACTATTCTGATTGCTGACTCTCCCCTCAAGCAAAGCCATATCGGGAAGGTAGATCGCGGATAACTCTTCTAAGGCCTGGTCACTGGGTAAAACATATCTGATTCTTTTGTCAATAATAGGACAGTGTTGCTAGAATTACACTTTTCTTAAAAGTTGTAGACAGAGTTTGTAAATGTTGATGGCCTGCTAAGGACCGTAAGTTGATTGAAACTCTTCTGTGTTGAAAAGTTCATCAGCGCTCAATGACTACTCATTACAAAAGAAATTACCGGGTGGTTCAGGAAAACAAAACGTTTTTGCTGTTCAGTTTCTCAAGTTTCCTTATCGTTTAGAGGAGATATCTTAGGTTGTTTAGCATGTATCACATTCTATCATATACTGGCTACTTTGCTAAGGATTGAAGCGATGATACTAACTTTAACAATAGAAACATTAAAAGGCATGTCTATGTTATTTTTTTTTCTGAAATAGTATGTCATAAGGGCATTGAAATATCAAACATGCCACCTAAAGTTTTGAAAGTTTGTATGTCTTTTGCGAGCAAAGAAGTCAGCTTTACACTTCTGTAACCAGTTGTGAATGGTAACATGTCCTTTTAATTTTCCCGACCAGAAAAATGTCCTTTTTATTTTCGACCAACTTCTTTGCAAGGTGTTCCTCTTTGAATTTAGAAGTGTTAGCATCATGTCCATCCTCTTTGGAGATGGACCAGTCCTTTCCTCACTAAAGAGCTGATCATGGATAGTAAAGCGCAGTCAGCAACCATTTCACCACGCTCCCTCTTCCTTCATTTCCCACTAGTCCAACCATAAATGAATCTTATTTCAAGTTTCAACAATACCATTCATCTCTCGTAGCCTATCTCTTCAATACTCTCAAGTACACCTCTCCAGTCATTCTTGGAGTCACATTAGCATTTGCACTAGCTTTCCTGCAAATAAATAAAGTCATGTCCATGATTGCACTAGGTAACATTTTCTAGTTCTTTCTTTCTATTCTGAATCTATTGATGCCTTAGCCTTCAAATTCCCAAACCTCATACTGATATATGACAGCAGAATTTCAAGAAGCTCAAATCCAATGCCAAGGTATTTAACTGCGACTAAAACCATACGTATGACTCGTGGTTGTATTTATGCTTTAACAACAGCTGTGTTTGTATAACAGGCAATCTATAGCATATAATCCCTTATATGGCACACAAAAAATGATATGATACAGCAAATTGAACATAGTTCATTCGTCTTTGAAGAAATTTAAATCAAAAATCAAAAGAACAAGACCAAAAAATTGAAGTGAGTTATACAAGTCCAGGCCCTGTGTCATCAGCAGATTTTGCTTGAACTACCGGAAGCTCATTTCCAGACGGTTCATCAAGATGGTTCTGTGCAAAGTCATTGATGATCGCTGTCCTCTGCCTGATCATGGTCTCCTGTTTCTCTTCCTCAGCCCTAACAACCTTCTCCTTGGTTTTCGTGGTCACATCCTCAGCTGCCTTTGCAAATACACTCAGTGCATTCGAAACCCACGAAGCTCCACTAATTACGTAAGGGTTGCTCATTATAGCAGATCCTGCACTGCTTGCCGTCTGCTCAGCAACAGCAAAGACAGATTTGGTCTTTTCGGAGACCAAGAACCGTTCATCCATCTGTTTCACCTTTTCATTGACAACAGCTCTTCCCATGCTTATTTTCTCCATCAGACCGATCCTCTGATCAATGGTAACAACCGTGGCTGATGCCTTGGACGTCAAGTTATGTTGCTCGTCGAATGCTTTTGCCTTGCTAAGGGCATCCTTTCCCAAGATGTAACCCTTGGCAGCCATAGTGCTGACCACATCTTCTGCCTTCTCTAGAGCAGAACTAGTTACTGCTGGCTTTTTCAACTACAAAGTGGAATACACAATATCTAGTAAGAAACAATATCTATTTTCAACTCAAGACCATAAACAAACAAGAAATCGATTCCATGTGTTGAAACATCACAAGATTGAAAGGTCGAAAGATAAGTACAACTATTTGTGTATGTATGTACTTTATGTAATGTAATCGTATTGCTCAATATATACCGAGCTTGATGGGATGAGAGCTTCCGGTGGCAGCTGGTATTCCTTAGCAGGTGCAATAGTGACAGGCAGATTACCTATGGTGGCTCCCTGAATTGATATTAGACACGACACTTAGTAGTAAAAGTTAACAATTCGGCAACAATCTACTGCAGTAGACCTGATTACGTTTTACTGCAGTGAGATTCCAAGCAGAAAATGAACAACTTGATCAGCATTGTCAAAGTTAAACATACCGATAGAAGAATCGCTGTATCTGCACCTTGTGCATCATTAAAGGTGACATAAGAAAGTTGTGTGTTTTCGGTTTCTCTAACAAAAAAAATTACCAAACAAATGTGAGAATGACTGAAATCTAGTTACAGTGCCACCACGTGATCAAACAATGTTCACCTTTGCATTTCAACATATCTAATTTCTCCAGAAAATGAAAAGAATTCTCTGATATCTCTGTCGTTAACAATTCGTGAAATGTTGCCAACTTTAATCGTCTTCACCTGTAAAAACAAATGGAGTTGAGTGATATGCATACTTAAACCAAGGCTAGCAGAGAACATATATGCATATACTTTAATGTTCTTGTTCATTTTAGAAGTTAGAACAAAGACCATGATCAACACTCTAAACAAAAAAGATGTAATTTTCTCACATCTGAAACATCAATTGTGCTGTTGGGTGTGGCAGCTGACTGGGGAGCTTCTCCGATCCCCTGATTTACATTGTCCACTGGAGCCTGCACCGAACCTTTTCGATTGATTACTTGAAATTGAAGCAAAACCTCCAGATTAACAAAAGTAAATGCATTTTAGATCTTTACTCCTAAAATCAAAAGGAAAAGGACACAGAAATGCAATGCAACGTCTTCGATAATTGAAGATATATCAAAGCCTGATTTATATTGGACGTAACATTAATTTCCAAACAACAAAGCCAAAGATGTACATCTTTGGCTTTGTTGTCGGCTCCAACATCATGATCAAACAGATTATCAATCAATCAAAGTTATGTCAATTATTGAATACCAATCGATCTCACACAAAGAATTTTAAGAATTATATACATGTCCTTTAATGAGAAAACTCACCGACATTTGGATTGGGATTTGAGAATAAATGGCAGTAATATTTTCTTTGAAAGGCAATGCACTTCTTTCAATTGCAGTATTTTCTTTGTTCTCGTTGATCTTGATTTTCTGGATTTATGTTTTCATTTTCCCTCAGCGGTAAATTCGCTAATTGCGTTTGATTGTTGTTTTGGGCTTTTAAGTGGCCAACTCGATTTTCAATAACAAATTTTTTTTCTCATTCATTATTTTTAGATTATTCAAAAGAAATATTACCATCTAACGTTCAAATTATCTTCTTACGAATCAATCATATTAAAAGGATAATAAAATAAAAAATTATTTAATTATCTGTATAATGTTCAAACACTTATCGATTTCACAGATCTTTTACCCGAATAATTCTTGCATGGACACCAAGAATAAGAGTAAACAGATACGATCATTACATTGAAAAAGAGGACATCTCTCTGAAGGGACCTGTGTAAACCAACTCAAAATCCTAGATTTTTAACCTATAAAATGTTGGTGCAAAAGCAAATACTTGAGGGCATCAACTACTTTTCACATCAAGAAGCCGCAAATCTATTAGCCTATGGTTATGAGTATTGACCATCCCAAACAAATATAAAAGAGCAAAAGTTGGTCATCCATGTGCATCATGTATACAATATAGCAATCACTCTGTCACAGCATGACATATTTCAGCCTGCTACATCCATAAGATTACATAAACAAAAGATTGCTCCCATAATTTAAAGTAAAGAGGGCCATGAGGAACATGAGGGCCATCACCATAATTTAAACCTATCAATCTTCGGCGGCCAACAACAAAGAAACATAAAAGGCTGATATACATTCCTATCAAGAATATGAACCTCAATGTAAAGATTATCAAGCATTAACTGAAAGTTTTATAGTGCTCCGGAGACCTTTCAATTTTTAAGTATCCAAATCTTAGTTTGTAAAGGTTATATTTTAACCATGAGAAAATCAAAAGAATCATACACTATCAACATTCAGGCATTTGCACAAGAAAGAAGAGAGTAATATCTTGTGCTGTACAACTTCAAACACTTATATGAGAAAATGTGGGAACTTAGATGATACAGTAGCTGTGGTTTTATGGTTTTAATTGTTGGATATAAACCAAGAATTCAAAGGGCAGGCAAAGACAATATCATGGATCTCATTTGGGATTTTGGGGATCAACATAAAGGAGACCTGTGCGGGATGCCTTTCCTCTTGTGCAAATGCCTCCTTGGCTTCAGTGCTGAACTTACCCAAGCATTCATCTCCTCAGACGAGATAGAGGATTCCATTTCACTCATATATGTTTCCGAATTGTTATTCCCTTGAGGTGAATAGCCACCACATTCTGGAATTCCAAAGGCGATGAATTCATGACTTTGGTGTTTAGGCTTCACTGATTCTACAGAGGCCTGAAAAAGTTTAATCACTTGAGTGATCACTGAGATTGATGAACAAGAAGTAAAGGATTGAGTTTAAAATTTGGGATTTATTTTAATTACCTTACAAGCAATGGAGCAGAAGCGATTTGGCATGTCTTGTAGATATCTACCACAAACATCACAAGCAGAACCAAACTTTGCTTTTGTTGATGGTTTGGCATCCTTGGACATTGGACGAGGATTTAGATGCACAGCTTTGTCACCATTGATTTTATATGTCTGTAAACATCTAGTTGTCATTATTTGAGATAAGAACACTCAATTCCGTTGTAGGATGTAATATCAGGAGGAACTAAACCTAAGAAAGAAACAAAGCTAGAAAATGGTCCATGTGATCAAGCAACTATACTAGGATCGCAGCTACGAACGTGACCAACACCATAAGAGAAACAGAGTTGATGAATTTATGACGCTGACAAACTGAAGTGCATTCAAGATGAGCTTCTGGATTTATACCATATGATTCATAATGTTGTGACTCATTGTTCCTTTTGACTTGTATTATTAATTGAAGCATGAAACTATGCTTCCTTAGTCCAAAAACTTCATCAACTACTGAAAATAGAAGGGCTCTAATGTAAGATTTCAAATTACAAGGTTTACAATCACAAAACCTTGAATTGATTTAAGAACTCAAAATTCTGCAAGCATATCCGTGATTGATGCTATGATAAGAGAAAAGAGTGAGCAAACTGCATCAAACAGCCGGATCAAAAAATCATATAGTCTAATTAAGCCAATGACATTGATAGAAGAGATTAGTAACAATAGTTGACATTGATAGATGAGATTAATAACAATAGTTTTTGATTGGAAACAACAAAACAGACACAACTTACAACAAACCAGACGCATTTTCATCTAGTATGCTGCTAATCACAAACTTGGTAAGAGGTGCATTATTGAAGATAGAGAGTAGGAAAGAGAACCTGAATTCTAGCACAATCAACATGCTTCTGAATTTCTTGAAGGCGAAGTACATCATGATATACATATTTGCAGATTTGAAGCTTTGTATGGAGACAATGAGCTTTCATACAGTGCCTACAGAGCCGGAGACTACAGTCAATGCAAAACACATTCTTCTCGTTTTTGCGAAGATCTTGATGAACACCACAGGAACCAAAGAACTTGCTGTGCAAAAGGGTATTAAGCCAATCTGTTTTCTTTGTCTTTTCAGAAAGTTCACAGCCTACCTACAAAAGTACACAACCAACCCAAAGAACATTACAGTGTGCACTACTAAATTCATGAAAACTTCATCATCATTCAAGATTCAATTTTTATGTCAGGCCTCCAAACACAAAAACCCACAATCAAAGATCGCAAATTTATCACTTCACAGTAAAATTCATGCACAGAATCCAATGAAACTCAACACAGTCAATATCAAAAACACCTAGCACACAATCTTGAGACATTCCTATTCTTACCAATTCATCAATTCACTTCCAAATTTCAATATCTTGGCCTCCCAACTCAAAACCATAACCATTCAAATAAACACACAAGACCCACAATCAAAGATCACAAATTTCATCATTTCTACATTAAACCACAAACCAAAGACTAGTGCACAGAATCCAATGAAACCTCATCCAATCAAAAACACGACCAAGATTGAACAACATCCAAATTACCATTGTTTAATCCACTAATGAACTGGGTTTCCTGGGATTACAATTACAGTAGCTGATACAATAACAGAGAAAAGGTGAAGAATTTGCAGAAAAGTCCAGAAGGGTTGTGAGCAAAGTGAAAAAGGATGAGAGTCACTAAAGTTGTATACTATGGGAAACCCAATTATTCCCAAAGAGCTGTCTCCAATTCCTCGCTTAATTATTATTGAAAATAAATATATCAAAACTATCCGCGGGAAGCTTAATGCTTCATCACCGTCCGATTAAACTCAAACGTAATCGGACGGCTCTGGAGATTTAGCTAACTATTGCAGACAATATATTAATAAAATAACTAGGTGGGTGGGATTTTCTTGCTGTGGGGCCCAGTCCCGCAAAACCCTAATTTTGCATAAAGGTAAGTGGCGATCCTCCTTTTCCCGCCGAAATAAGCGGGATTTTCGGAGCTGTTTTTTTTTGTTTTTGTCTATTAGTTTTTTTTTTCCTTTTATGTTGTGGCTATTAAATTACTAATAAGTGTTCTCTAACTTGGTTATAAACTTATAATTACATTTAAAGTTTTTTTTTTTTGGTGTAATCTGGTTTATCGAAAAAATCAAAAATCAAATGCTTAATTGAGAGAAAATCTTGGTTCATGGAATGTCGGTCAAATATTCAACATTGGGTACACTATAATCTTCGAGGAAAGAATCTGTCCTTGACAGAACTTGACTTATGTGGCCTAAACATTTTTCAAAAAGTAGAAATGAATTTTGTAATTTTATGGGTAATTTCTTTTAATGTTGTTTAAATTTATTACGACAACACATGTTACTTGTCTGATGAAAACTCCAGTATCTGAATTTGATAGTCTAAACTTGATTAGATAAGATTACGACAAGAGATAAATACAAATATAAACTAAATCCACGAACCCCAATTCAACTCAGATGACGGAAGCTGAAAGTCATGTGACCCATGTATATCTGCCATGAAAGGGAGTTATAACAAATCTTTATATTATCTTATGAATTACTACTCAAACCAACAGAGGACAAAAAGCAATGTGCAATTCACTTACTTTGAAGCACACAAAATTGAATCAATCGGGTGCACAACAATTTCTTTAGCACGGGAAAGGTTCGATAGTCCAATTTTCAATCAAAATCCATGTGCGCATGGGTTCTTTAGCAAGGCTTAGAATGCTTTGCACAAAACGTGAACAAATCAAATCTCATTTCATTTTTACATCCAATGAGCGAGGTTCCCACATTTCATTTATGAGCCAAGAGAAATATTACTCGTTAGCGGAAAAAATAATTTGTTGTTCTTACCTTTAAAAAAAGAGAATATCAAAAAAAATTAGTTGTAGTAATAGTCCCACTAAAAAAATGGGAGGTAAAAAATAAACAAAGACATAAGAGAAAAAACTGGTAAAGAATAAGGTTAGTTTCTGGTTTCTTACCGAATCAATTCTGCTATGTCGTGTTTTTACTTTTTAGCCGAATTTTGTACAAACCGTAACCATCTTGCTCAAGTCAGGAATAGATTTTCCAGTATCTAGGCGCAGCCTAACTAGCCCAGAATCTCCCCATTCAACCATGTAACCGTGACATCCTTGTTTCTTAATGATGGTTGATCGTTATATAAATGGAAGAAGCATAATGAAACTACATTTGTTATACACATTGGAGTTCTGAATTATCAGGTAACCCTTTTTGTATCAAAATTGGATAATTAAACTATAAGACCACATCATGTTTTAGCCAAAATGAGATACTAGAAAATGCGTTTCTCTAGCTTATGCTGTCCTAAACGCTATCTATGCACGGCACCCCTCTGTTGGTCTAACTCATAATTTCAGCACCTCAATTTTCAACTTGTTGGTTGAGGTTCCTTGAGCAGAATTCTTCAGCTGTGAGCGAAGCTGAACCTGGTATGTGTAAAAGAAATGTGCTTCCCTTCTTTGAAATCAATCATAATGTAGATGATGTTTCCTCTTTCTGCACCTATTAACGTACCAACTGGCATGTTTCTGGAGGCCCATGCCTATCAACACCTTGAGGCTTGTCAGCATAACATAGTTCATTGCAAAGAGGACAAGAATCCAAAAGAGTTTCCATGGTAAGGGACTGCATGGAAGGTGCGCAGCATATACTGGAGTAAGCACTCGGATGACCTAAACCGAAGGGACAACACCGATAAGATTGATTGTATAAATACTAACAATTAATAGTCACAACAGTTCAAGAAAACTCCATTTCAGGAGCTTGTTCACAATTCTCATCAAGATATATTGCATACAGTGATTGCCTTCTTAATTTTCAGCACAGCTAAAATCTTATATCAGATCCGAACATGGGATCTTGTCAGCAAGTAGAGAACTTTTTCATGTAGCATTTCCAAGTTGAATAATTGTGTGTTGATTTTAAATGCAAGGCAAAGGCCATATTGACTCATAAGCCCTGTTTTGTTCTATGAGTAACAATGTTCTGCCTTATCAATACAGATATACAGATAGATGTTACCAACCATATAAAGTTAGCAATGTCTTGAAGCAATGAAATCAAAGTGAAGAAAAGTAATACAAGTAGCTTACCACACAGGCTGGTGCTAGGGGAATAAATGTGAGATTTTTCTTTGCGGTCTCTGGTTGTATATTTAAAGTCTAAGGACAAGAAAACAAAGGGTCAGTTTTTTAAAACACAAATATCCAAAGGGAAGATAGTACTTGTGGTACTATGTAGTAATGATCTTCATCAATATGTTTATATACAGTTCACTGCACAGCAACAAAACATTCTCAAGAGTCAAGACGCATATATGTGCATGCATGGACATATGTATGTGTATTTGTTATCAATGGAAGTGCTGTGGACCTAAAGTACTTCCACCCAGACAGAGATTGGGTAGCCCCAAAGATGTGGAAAGTATCTATACTTAACTGAAATTTTTGTATTGATCATAAAGCCACCCAAATCCAAACCACATCAAACCTTATCCTCAACCCCACATTCCTACCAAGAAGGATGCATATCTAAAATCAACCATGAAACTTATTTGTGAAGCACAAGAACCTACTAGAATCAAATATAAAAACGATAAGACATTTATTGGACATTAATAGCCAAATCATTTGTACTTCCTTGGCGTACAAAACTTGGACTGTTCTATGCTTTCAAGGTAAGTCAGTTTACATCCAAACTACACCTGGACGAAGCATATACTACTGCAGTGTCACACTGCAGACTAATAAACTCTATGTCAGTACAAGTTCATGCCTTATTCCTCTGCACTCATTGGTTTATTATCTAGACATACTAAATTTTGCAAAACTGATCTAAACTCAAGAGATAATATTAGAAAGCTATCCACACTTTGAACAAAACAGTACCTGCTTACATAGGTCTTCAAGAAACTCAGAGTATGCAATGGGCTTTATGTCATTGAACTTAGCAATGAACGAGTGCTTTACAATATCAATAATCATTTCACAGACGAAAACCACACCAGCGTTCTGCAGTACCCAAATGTTAAAACAGCTTCCCATCAAATGTTTCCTGTGATAGAATAATTTTTTCTTTCTAAAAGAATAACTTCCAACATAAGTGTTTGGAGAAACTTACAAAAAGAAAACTTTCAAACCAGGGACCCTCAGCCTCCAGAATGTTTTGAGCTAGGATGAATATAATAAATGCAGAAATGTGGAATCTCTCCACTGAATCTGGTCACAAGCAAAAAATAAAATAAAATAAAAGAGGATTTAAGACCATCTGAAAAGACTATAAGACTAATCTAATTTAATTCATAGGACACAGAACCACATCTAGTTTAATTGATATAGAGGCTATAAGCCAATAATAAGAAGCAAACTCACCAAAGTATACCAGGCTATGAATGTTTTCCTTACTATATCGCTTGAACACGTTGCTTTTTATCTCGGCAAAGTTATTGGACACCAGCAAAGCGAACAAGGCATTATTGTGAGCAACAATGCAGGTTGACAAAGTAATCGCCTGAGCTAAGAGGATAAACGAATGAATAAGTACGTAGAGTCAAGGATCCCAACGACATTGAAGGAAAAATAATAGAACAAAAATCATAAATTTTCAAAGTAAGGATATTTGAGGCAGTCACGGCTAAAGCTTGGTCGCAAGTAAATCTCCAAATCCAGAATCTCATGTTTTCTGTTGGACAGCTAGCAAGTCCGTCTGCCGAGTTAAATAGAGTTTGCAATACATCTCCATTAAAACTTTGACATAGTTTGTCAAATATCTGTATGGAGGGGCAAGAATCAGTAACATGAGTGTCAGCTAAAACACTGTAACAAAGTAGTGCAATCACAACATATCAAACTGATGGACTGATATCATAAGTGAACCATTCTAACATGAATGAGTAAGATATGTAGAATATTACAATAAGCCAGACTTTTGACACTTGATTATGATAATAACCTTTCACTAGTCGGTGTAAAAATTGTTTTTGATAAAGTTTTGTTTCTTCATCTATTTTCCTCTTTTTAAGTCTGAATTGCAAAGTATAGAAAAAGTAACTGTTTATAGACACTGGCGCCAACAGCAATGCTTCAAAATGAATATTTGAGTTATATTTTACTTCTGCCTCAGGCCTTCTGCCTTCTAAAAGGGTCAAGTATACATATTTATATATTTCTGAAGAGGAAAAAGAATTCAACAAGGGTATAACATAAATTACATCATAGTTTCAAAATCTCAATTACCTCCAAGACATTGTACACCACATACAATTTGATTGTTCCTTGACCACGAATCATGTGATATATTAAGCTGATATCTGAAACAAGCCAATGAATAGATGAAAAGACCAGTTAGTACAGTGATCCAACTCGTGTTCTAATTGATGGGAATTGGGATCACATTCTAATAATTCCAGCAAACTGGCTTTAGTTAGATGCTACATGAATATTTAACACAACTATTTTTGAAAAAAGCACATTTTTAAGTTCTTCCTAACCTGTTTGCTCCAAAAGAATGACACCACAAGCCATTATCGTAAAACACCCAAAATCAGACAGCTCTGCTGCAGATGGCCTCTTAAACTGCCTGCCACAAGTATGGTTAGGTTTTGTTGTAAAATTTCACAATTGTTGTCATTTGAACGACAAAAAAGGCCCAAGAGCAGAGTGACAACTGAATTCATGACGGTGGTTCGAGCTGGAAAGCACCCACTTTTGATCAAAACACTAGAGCAAGAAAACTAACCTTGTTTGCACAAGCCTCCAAAGGGTCATCAAAATTCTTGTTGGCATGATAGTCAACAGCGAGAGAAACGAATCAAGACACACGAAAAAGCCAACATCTATCAGCTGCAACAAAACTTTTAGTCATTGATCACATTCTGAAATCAAAGCTTCATACACACTTTAAATTTCAAATGGGGTCATAGCTGCTGAGATTACCAATTCACATCTCCAAGGTAAGCGAAAGATAGTATCATAAACCCTCTCTCTTTCTTTCTCATTTCCAAGGGTTGTTGTGCTCCTTAATGAATTCCCATTAGACATTTCTTCCATGAAGTACTTCAGTGGAGACTTGTCCACTGAAAACATATCTGACCCCCAAAAAAAAAAAATCGATGAATTGTTATGAATCGAAATTGAAAATGCACACATTGCATGAGTAAGAAGACTCACAATTCGGATCTTCGGCCATGACCCGCTGCCAATCTAACGACTTGGCGCTCTGCAATTTCGGAACCACACTGCCGTTCAGCTTGGCCACCGGAGCCGCCGCGGCGTCGACGCCACTCTCCTCCTTTGCATTGGACTCACCTTCTAAAGCACCGGACGGCGTCGTTTCGCCCACAACTCCTCCTCCGGCTCCGGCATTGACAGTCCTCTGCCTCAATTCGGGCGCGCCAAAATTATTCTGAAACTCCGGGTCGCTGACGACCTCCGTCGTGACGGAGCACAGCACCGTCTGGCTATAATTGAATTCCAATCCGTTAGTCACCTCGTTCTTAACGGCGTCGTCCTCCGCGGCGGTCGGGCTCTCCGGTATGGAGCAGTTCGCGACGGTCCTCTTCTTCTTCTTACGTTTTCTTCGCGTGGAGGCGGGCTTGTGATCGTCGGCGGCGTCGTGTCTCGATCGGATTGGATCTGAGTTGGATCGGTAGAAGAGTCCGGCTTCTTCTTCTTCTTCGGGGGAGCTGTTCCTGCTCAGAATCTCGAACGAGAGCTTCCGGCCGCCCGATCTCAACGACGCCATGACACTTGTTCGGAGCTTAAAGGCTTCGCCTAGCTTTGCCGGAATCGGAGATTCATATCGTGAATTTGAGTGAAGGAAAAGAATGAATGAATGAACGAACGAATGACACTGGTTTTCTTCTTTGATTGGTTTTGTCAATAGTCCTCTCTTCTGGCCCCTTTCACTCTGCAACACTATACTATACAATCATACGACGCGTCGCATGGCATATGCTATTCAGCTATTGGTTAATTAATTTTGGGCCTTGTTGTTCCCAACTGATTTGTGATCCATTTAATTATGACCAATATTATATTATTATTGGATTGGACCATAAATCCAATGTTTCACCAGTGACTTGAGCTTAATACTGACTTGACCAGTCACATGTCACTGACCAAGTAACTGTCAAGTCACTAACCAAGTCACTGACCAAGTAACTGTCGAGTCACTGTTATACACGTCATTGGCTAGGCCAGGTCCTTAGTTTGTAAGGTTATTGGTCAGGTCACTGTTAACCTTAAGACACTGATTATGTCATTGGCCAAGTTACTGGTCAGGTTACAGTTTGTAAGGTTATACACATGTCATTGACCAAGTAACTGTCAAGTTACTGACCAAGTCACTGCCATATTGCATGTCATTGCCTAAGTCACTGACCATGTCACTGGCTAAGTCAGTGGCCATGTCCAATGTTGATCAAGTCACTGACCATGTCACTGAAATTGGCAAGTAACTTGCAGAATAACATGTCACTAACTAAGTAACTGACCATGTCACTAACCAAGTAAGTAACTGACCATGTCACTAACCAAGTAACTGTCAGAAGCCAAGTCACATGTTAATAGCCAAGTCACTGTTTGTCACACCCCGAATTTTGAAATAAGGATTCAAATCCGGAACATAACTAATAACAATACAAATAACGTTCTGAATTTTTCTCTCAGAAACAACCACTAGTTACACCTCTTGATATTACATAAACCAAATCCTCAAGTTACTTATTACAGCACACTCTCACCAAATCAAATTGCAAAACTCAAATGAGTATAATTCTCCTCACAAAACAAATGTTGTAAATCTAATACTAATACTCTAAATTGCACGATCACTGCCCTGATTCTCCTGACCTGTGAGATTACCCGCTACACAATTTGAATCGTGTACCGAGATTGCAACAACACAAATTCGGTGAGCTTGACAGCCCGTATGAGTAAACAAGAAAGAACTGTTGATTTTATTAAATTACAATTCTTATAACTCAAGTAAACAATCAACAAATATTGCAGCATTAATATGTGAAATAACATTAAAGTAACACATGCTTGATTTTCTTTTCACTAACTCCTTCACATATTCAAAATATATCATAGATAGATATTTGATCAATATAACATAAGTCTTTTTAGTGACTTTTCAGATTAACTGGTATCAGATCATAAATCCACGTGTTAGGGTCCATAATACCAAAACACGGGAAAACCAGGTTGACTGGTATCAAATCATAAATCCACGTGCTAGGGTCCATAATACCAAAGCACGGGTAAGCCGCAGCATACCAACGACACTTCCAAGGCATGTATACTCAAAGTAAGCGCCCTTCCTAAGAGTATAATAGTGCACTATCTAAAGGGACTAGGGCCCACAGCTTAACAACCACGAAGCACATTTACCAGTAATTCACTTAAGCACGGGGTTGTTGTAATCACCCGGCTTCATAATTATATTTTTCAGACATAATCAAATTCACAACATACAATCTTTATAAGTTTTAGATTGTATAAATGTATATGTACACCCATATAAAGAGACATATTATTTCAAGACAAATCTTTACTTCTTAAAATAATTTCCGCATATTCACAATTGGGCATATAAAATAGTTTTCACACCACATGATCAACATTTCATTATTCAACAATTAAATGGGAGATTAATAGCTTGAATAATATCAAAATCCATTCTCAATCATTTCATCATACCAATCACACGTCAACCAAAATATATATTCCACGTAATTATATATATACGTAATCATCTGCTCTGGAATGACCACTAATACCAACTATAGTTCAAGTATAAAAACTGTTAAATTCATTTGTATAATAAAATCATTTTACTTACCTATGGACCGTAGTTGATCAAGTCTATATGATTTAAAACAAATATTTATTCCATAAATATTTTCACACAATTACGACAAAATAAAGTAATTAAATTTATTCAGTTCGTAATATGAAACACGTGAGGTTTACTCACCTCTAATCCAGCTGCGTCTTCTAAAAGGTCAAATATAACAATATTCCAAATGCTCGTCAACTCAAACCGTCAAGTACCTAATCAAGTATGGTCTTTGCTTAGTAAACGAAACACGAAATAAACTTAAACGACGATCCAATGGTCAGATTCTAAAATATAGACGATTCAACGGTCGGATTCTAAAATAAAAACAATCCAACGGTTGGATTCTAAAATAAAGACGATTCAACGGTCGGATCGAAATTATATGATGATCCAACGGTCGGATCCTCACGGATCGCCCTTAGGATCATCCTCCAAAATTATCACTAAGATCCAACGGTTGGATCTTCCTGAATCGTCCTTATAAACATCTCCACAAAATTTCATGAAAATCCGACGGTCGGATTCTCACGAATCACCTTCTGAATCACTATTTCACAATTATACGAAGATCCAACGGTCGGATCTTCGCCCGTGACCACACAAAGTCACCGGGACAGTCATACGATCAACATATTAAAATTTGAAGTAAAACCGATGGTCTGATCTTCACAGATCGTAAACCGAAGATAAAACTTAAAAACGTTAAAACGTAAATCCACTATTTATCAACTTTTTCTAAAATAACCTTGTAATATATCAAAACGCTCGTATGGATGCGTAGATCATCGTCCAGATAATATAAACTCAAAAAAAGGTCCGACGCGCCGCCACAAGCGGTGGTCAACGAGGCGGTCAACCACCTCCGATGCAAAAGTTGTCAACTACGAACTTCTTCAAAATGAAGGGTTGATGAACTTTCATACCTGGAGCTAAGTCTGGTTCGGCCTAGATAGTCCTACATCAAGCTTTGAAGTTTGGATCAATCTGGTGCGTCTGATCAGATTCCAGATTGAATCAGGGACGTCGAAATCTTCAACTCGTGATCTTTCACTCCACACTCAAAATCGTCGAGTAAGGAGGGTATGAGGATGATCAGGGGAGGAGGAGATCACAAAAATGGGAAGGATCGGCTGAGGGGATGCCGGAAAATCGGTTTTCCGGCCGGGTCCGATTCGACTTGTCTGGGCTCATTCGATCCTCGTCTGGGGGCAGCGGCAGGGCGAGGCGACTTCACCAGGCTACAGGACGGCTTGGTCTGAGTGCGGGGAGGGCCGGGTCCGCGGTGGAGGAGGCTGAAGGCGGAAGAACAGGACGGGTCGGGTCGGCGGGTCTGCCGGCCTGGGAAGGGTTTCGAGCGAGAGAGAGAGAGAGCGGGGGGAGGGACTGTTCAGCAAAAAGGAGAGATTTTCGTCCTTATGAAAAAAATCAGAAAATTTCCCTATTTATAGAAAATTCCCAAATTTCAAATATTCATAACTTATTCATACGAACTCTGAATATTGCGTTCCACATATGCACGCGATCGTATCAACGAGCTCTACAACTTTTATGAAGGAAATTTTCCCAAATTCCATACGT
Organism: Rosa lucieae; assembly: GCA_024704745.1. NCBI lineage: Eukaryota > Viridiplantae > Streptophyta > Magnoliopsida > Rosales > Rosaceae > Rosa > Rosa lucieae. The sequence goes on along the minus strand of CM045495.1, from coordinate 61,051,033 downwards.
ATAAAAAGTCACTTTTTTAGATCCCCCTAAATAACGTTCGATTTCGAAAATAAAATCGTTCGAATTACTTCCACATCTTCTCCAAGCTCGTACTCGCTCCTAATACCGAGAAATCAATTATAAAAATCCACGGAATTTAATTTGGATTTTTCGGGGTATTACACTGTTAATCACATGTCACTAATTAAGTAACTGACCATGTTACTAACCAAGTAACTGTCAGTAGCCAAGTCACAAGTTAATAGCCAAGTCACTGTTATTAGTCAAGTGACAAGTTAATAGCCAAGTAACTGTCAGTGACATGGTCAGTTACTTAGTTAGTGAAATGTAATTAATTATGACTTGAGGTTAACAGTGACTTGATCACTGACCTCACTAACTAGGGATTTGGTCTGGACAATGATTTCACTGACCAGGGATTGACATTGACATGTTCATGAATGTGACATGGCCAGTAACTTGACCACTGACATAGCCAGTGACATGATCTCAAAAAGAAACTAGTCATAAATCCAAGCCAGGATAAGGGTGAACAAAGTTAATAGCCAAGTCACTGATATTAGGCAAGTGACAAGTTAATAGCCAAGTAACTGTTAGTGACATGGTCAGTTACTTAGTTAGTGAAATGTAATTAATTGTGACTTGAGGTTAACAGTGACTTGATCACTGACCTCACTAACTAGGGATTTGGTCTGGACAATGATTTCACTGACCAGGGATTGACATTGACATGTTCATGAATGTGACATGGCCAGTAACTTGACCACTACTGACATAGCCAGTGGCATGATCTCAAAAAGAAACTAGTCATAAATCCAAGCCAGGATAAGGGTGAACAAAGAAACTCGAAAACTATTGAAAATCGCAAACCTTAATTCTCCCCATAAAGCATTTTACTGAAAACTAATACACTGACACAGTTTTCAAGCAGCTAAGATAACCAGATGGAGCAGAATTAACTTTGCAATTACCCCATCTGTTGTTCATATGAAATTCTAAAACTCTATAATATGCCTCCAAATCAAATGAACTAGTGTTAGAGCTTTACAGTCAAAGCTGGGGTTGAGGTAGAATGGATCAACCAAGAAGATGGAGGAAGACAATGTTTTTGTCTAGAACTTCTGCTTCCATAACTGGGTGCACAATTACATGAATGGCTTCTCGATTTCTTCTTATCTCCATAAGTTCCTCCATCTGATCTTACTTGCCAAACCTTAGTTTCGTTCATGCCAGTCGGAAGAACACAATTGCAGAACAAACCTAAAGTTCATTGAAAAAACATGAGAAGATTGTTAGGATAGTCATTTCAAGTGAGTAAACAACAAGCACAGTACTTTTTCCAGAATTGATCTTCTTGCTGCATAGAAATCCCAAAGGATATGCATGACCAAATAACTAACACCACATCTGTATTCAAATTATTCTCCTTTCTATTTTTACTTTTTCAGATTCAGATCTTAGCTACATTATGATGGATTTCTGATTATGTGAGAGATGAGATAACAATGGCAATTCTTGTGGTGGACTACATCATTGTCTACTGAACTGTGCCCTTCACTTCACTTCCACTGTAATTACGTGTCTCCCATCTAAAGAATATAGTGAAGCCAAGCTGCATTAACGGCGTACACTTTTATATTCTCAATGGAGCAAGAAAAGAATTACAAGAAATTTCCCTTAGAAGTCCTTCTTTCATCTGGAGCAGGATACAATACCAAGGACCAGCAGAGGCAGCAGACACCTCTGCCTGCCCTACATCCTATTCAATACATCTATCAAGAATGCATTGAACAGAAATGGTTGCAGCTAGTTCAAACCTAACAATTAAATGAATTCGACAGTAGCTACCCTATGCTTCTAAGGTTCAATTAAACCAAATGGTCAAGGAAGACAATAGAAAAATCACAACAAAATTATGAACAACTATTCAACCTAGGTTGTGCCTCACATTTTATTACAAGGGTGTCAAGCTGGGAATTGGCAGAATAAAAACTAAAGAAAGTGTATTTTGGTCACATATGACAATCTAACCACTTGTTTCATTTCAAAAGAGAGAGACCAAATTAATATGCACTTAAATAGAAAATACGCAGCAATGATAAAACTTCAATGCACAGATGAATCTTTAATTTTACACCAATCTTGTTCGACAGCATGAGCCAAAGCAAACGATGGAAAGCAAATAACAATGTACACACACAGAAGTAGACAAACAAGTATAGACAAATAACGTAAAGAATATCAGTGCATTAATGGGTAACTATTTCCTGGTAATATGCCAAGTATCACCTTTTCATACATGACCTAAGAGTCAAAATTTCTTGACTCGAGCCATGGTCTGTGTGCTCAGTGAACTACTTAAACATCTCTTCCTTAATATATTAGAACCACCTAAATTCTCTCCCTCTAAACAAACCAGCTAAGCATTTATTGCTCCATGTCGCCATACAACATGCAAAAATCAACAGTCAAGCCGATTTTTGTTGCCTCATCTAATGCATGGAGATCAGGAGTGAGTAAAGTCTAGTAAGATAATCACTTGAACCAGTAAACACTTGGAAGAACAAAGTTGTCAAGTTCCATGCATGTATCAGAGGACTTCAATTAAGCAGAAATTATACAAAACTAAAAGAGGACTTCAGTTTCTGCACACACAAATGCCAAATATATAGCCATAAATTCCCAGACAAGTAGTACAGAGCCACAAATCAAGCCTAGAAAGCCAAACACCAATACAAAGGCATCTAAAAGCAAAACCTATACAGCGATCTAGATGTTGAGAACAAAGTAATAGCAACAAAATCAGAGAAGATCGAATTTGATAGAAAACCAATCAAGAATAAACAGATCATGAAAGTAACTAAGTTAATGACCAAGTCAAGAACGAAAATGAAGCCGAACTTGCCTGATGGTTACTGCACGCTTCAAAGTCAGAGCAAGGCACATAAGTGACTCTACTCTCGTTATCCACAATCAGAGTGCACATATGAGGCGGTGTCCCAATCCACAGCCTCGTCGTTGTGTAGTACCTGATTCCAATTCCAAGTTCCTGAACCTGTAATTTACTACAATTACAGATATCGGGGCTGAAAAAAACTAAGGAGAATTGAGAAGAGAATCAAACCCGTTGATAAGGAGATCATTGTAGAGCCTCATGTGCGCGTTTGGCTCCGATCTTTGGAGACGTCGATCGTCGAAGGCTCGCCGGATTGTTGGCATCGCTTCAAGAACTTGCCCACTGATCCCAAGGACGCGTCGTTCTTCGCCATTGACACTCGAGAAAGGAGGTCTGTGTCTTTGTGGAGGAGAAGAAGAATATAGCGAAGTAGCGAGAGAATTGTCTTGAAGGGCAGAATCGGAATCAAAAAAATTAAAAGTGACCTTTTTTAACATCACCTCCTTATTAATAAGGACTAAATTAATATTACTAGGAATTCACAATAGACTTTTTTATCAAGTGGGAAACTTAGTGACATATTTAACATTTCACTCTCTAAAGTGACATTTTCTTTCATTTCCCTCAAATTCTATTGTCGCAATAACTAAATAACTTGTTTTTTAAAGCTGAGTTATTATAAAGAAATGGTAAGTTGTCTTAAAAAAAATAGTTATAATTTTATTGAATGGTTAAAATACAATACCAAATCTATATATTATTATTATTATTATTTTTTAAAGTAATGATTTCATGCATAGCAAACACAGGCTAGAATGGCCCAATACATAGTTCCTACCAGGGGAATAGGTGCCATTACACTTGAAACAATTCCGCTCCTTTTGCAGGAGCCTAGCAGAATAACATAATTCTAAACTAAGAATAATAGCAGACAAAGTTCCTAGTGCCAATGCGCTCAGTACACCAAAGAACTTTGCATCTAGATATGCAGAATCACCGATCATTCCGTAGGCAAAGTGCATAGAGTGTTCCTAATACAAGGATCTTTATTGTAATTAGACTAAACTAAAAACATAGCGATGGGCTGAGAGCAAAACCCTAGCCCAATAGAAAGCCCAAAGAGCAGCCCAAATAGAAGTCACAACCCAAAGCCCAGCAAGTTGATGAGCACTTGGTCCCACTTTCCCCCTCCTTCACGCTCTTGCAACACGTACAGTAGGCCTCCCTGCCGTCAGTCAAGGCGACCAGCACACCACCATGACCATCAGTACCACGACCACGTCTCTGGCACCCCGCGTCCACGACCACGTTGCCATGACCATCCCCACGATCACGTCGCTTGCACCATGCCACCTTGACCATGGCCACGCCCACGCCGCCATGACAATCAACGCCACGACCATCAACTGCCCAAGCTCCACCTCTTTACATCACCATCGCCGCGTATCGAAGGCTTCAAGTCAGAACCCCGCTGCTGTTGAGCAAAAATTGCACAAAGTGTAAAATGTCACCCAACGTAATTTCACTTGTATTCATTAACAGAATAGAGTTTTAGTTATTTTGGGTTCGACCATTCAAGACAGAATATGTCTCTTAATTACAATCTCTTATTACAAGAGAAACACCATTTGATTCCATTTATAAAGAAACCAGTGTGTGGTTATTTGTTTTTGCGGCTGCACCCGAATTTTGAAATGGATTGCCTACGTACCCGGGAAAAGATCAAGCCACTCGCAGGATCAGTGGTATATCTAACAACTCACATGCGTGTATTATTGAGCATATCTTACTTGACTAGTGAATCAAAATCATTAATGTTAAATAAAATTAAAATAATATGTAGGGACTAGTCTGTGAACTACTAAACTATTTGCTAGTAATATTTACGTCATTGATTTGGCACTACTTCGCTTGGATGGTTTAATTATGGATGTCTTCCTCTATTTAGTATTTTAGTACTTTTTTTTTTAATTTTTTTTAGGAGAGTATTTTAGTGATTTGGTTCGTTTGTAGTTCTTTAAGAATAAAAAAAAAAAAAAAAATTTGCCTGTATTTTTCCTAGAAATATGAAGTTTCTTGAGCCAAAAAAAAGAAGAAAAGAAATATGGAGTTTCTATGTTGGGCCTGTGCAGCTCCTTAGTCTTAAATCATATTTTGGGTTTTGGAGTGACAGTAGTCCATGCAGATGAGCCGAGGTGATTTATAATTTAGGCTGCTTCAAATGGGCTGATGCTTGTTTTAATACAACCCACCACTTTGGGTCGTTTGTCCTTCAAATTATTGGAGACAAAGACCCAGAAATGGGCAACACATTACCAATGCATAAGAAACCTAAAATGAAAAAAGTCCTACAACTACAAGCATCCAGCCCAGTTGAAAACCCTTTAAGGAGAGGAAAAAGCTTGTGGCGGGTAAAAAGACAAACATGCGTGTGACACAAAGAAGTCGCGAGATTTGCTGCCAAAACTTGAAAGCCAACCAAATCGTTCCAACGCAAGAACACCATGCAATATATCCATCAAAAGAACACAGGGTACAGGATAATTGGAACACATAGATGGACCAGACTCATACGTGATTTAGTTTTGAGTTGCTCCGCATGATCTAATGCTCATTTTAGTGGAGCTATGTTTTGTATGAGGGTCGTCATAAATGAAGCCCCAATAGCTTATTAGGTTCGAAAACGCCATTGCGTAGCTTTGGTTTGTGGTGGTAGTTAACTAAGTATAACTTATGATTTACACTTGAGATTTAGATCGTGTAGATTCTAGTTATGTATACAACACTTTGATGTGACTTTTATTCGTTTTAGTTTGGTTGTTATCATTCAGTTGAGTGGTTAACCCCTTTTGCTAACTTCAAAACTTTTTTTTATCATTTGGTATTCTTGAATTTGATTTTTTTTTTAAATATTCAAATGAGTGAAGATTCTTCAAGACTTTCATGTACGATGTAATCCGTTCAACAAAAGAGAAAAATCAAAGTTGGTCTAGGATCCCTGCCAAAATGCATGTCACGCGTCTCCGAAACCAAAGTGGCATACAAATCACAAAGTGCAACGTCACCTACTCTTTCTGGACTTGCTCAATACACTTGGCCAAAACCGTACCTGATAATTCCCTAGACTTCTTTGCCTCTGTGTAGACGATGGCGATCCACCATGTCGATTCCACACTTAACATGCACGCAGTGCTTTCCCTATCACTTCTGAACAGTTTTCAGATAATAAGGGGGAAGTTGAAAGTGTTGAGAAACTCGGAACGAAAATTAGTATAATGTTTCGAAGCATGTAATATAATAAAGCTTTAAAATTTTCTAAATTAAAGAACTATCATACAGGATTTCAACTTACCTTACAACTTAAGTTTTTTTCAAAAACAAAATCAATGACATAATTAACATTCTATATCTTTTAAGGCACCAGATGTTAGACACATATTCGTCTCTCCCTCATTCCTCAAGCAAACCAAGATGAATCATGCATGACACAGACCTGGATAAAGCTCCAAACTTTGCCCTAGTTTCACTTTCAGTAACCGAGATAAGACGGATAACCAAATTTTGACCATGTCACCATGTTAGTCGTATTGAAAAGAAAAGAACCATCTTCAAGTTTTATTACCAGAATTTCCTTGGGGACTTCACCTTATCCATAGCAGCCAAAATCACTGCTCTTAATATACTAAAAAAAAAGATGCATTTTGCGATATATACTTGTGACAGATATATACGGCTTCGTAAATAATCATTAATTAACACGGCATAATTCAGCGCCAAACTATTTACTACCCTAGATTAATTAACGTCGCAAAAGCTGTAGCAAATAAGTGCAGCTGACTACAAGTCAAATAGAAGATGGGTTCTTCAATTATTTATTTATTTATTTTTTACTTTTTATTTTCCTTCGCATATCAAGTATTGACTGTGCTTCATTCACTCTCACCCAGAACGACAATTTCTCTCAAGCCCTAAATGGATTCCCAATCTCCACTGCATCCATTTGATTTGTGGTGGTTATTGAAAACCGAATCCAATCAATCTGGCTTCCCCTTCTTCTAATTCTGCTTATATTTAATTGATATGATTATTTTTTTCCCGAGGGAAAAAACAAAAGTAATGAAGGTCTTCTCAATCTATGAACATGCTTGTCCGATCTTCATGTAACAAGTAAATTTTTTATTTTCTTACATGCAATTTTTATATGTTCAGTTCAGAGTTTGAAAATTGAACCTAGGAGGGTAAAAGCCCCCATTGTTATTCTTTGAAAGATCCTAATTTGATCTAAATAAGCAAAGATATATATATATATATATATATATCTCTAGCTTATTATTTTTTTTCTTTCTCTTCGATCATAATATTTTTGTCATTAATAAATTGAGCTATACCGTATATATATGTATATATTCCTTTGTAGATCTATTAAAGAGAAAGGGTTCACTGTATAAACGCTTGTTTTCATATTCATCAGTTTATAAATTCTATATTTCAGTAGGATCCTTGCTCATTTATTGTTTTATGCATTAATACAATTAATTTATAATACGATGATTTTATGACTACCATTGAAGCTTTCAATCTGCTACTAGACCTTCGGCATTGATACAATTTTGAGTAGGATGATTCTTTGTATTGGTTTCTTGATATGCTTTATGTTGTTTAGGTTTTTGGGTTTATGGTTTGCCTGCTTATGATGCCACTCATTGTTACGATCTGACATAACTTCGTTTTTAAGTTTAGAGGGATATCAGATATGGAATGTCTTTCATGTGACCTAATTTTTTTATTTTGGTGATTTCACTCATCGATCTGCAAATCAGATTGTCCAATTTGGAAGATTGAGCAAATCATGCTGTTTGGTTTTGGTGAGTGCTTCAGATTCCGCAATCACCTTCATCATATATGGTACTCTTGTATCTCAGGTACAATTTACTTTTGGTTAATTTGATTGCTGGTTAAAAGGGGATTTTTTTGGTGGTTCTTACTTTGATAATTTTGGTTATTAGTTTACCAATTGAGTTTGGTTTTATTAAACGATTGTATTTCTAGGTTAAGAGTTGATCTATTGCCATCACTATGTGGAAGAATAAACAAGGGACTTGCTGATTAAGGTGTCGTATAAATCTAGATATGATTTGTATTTCTCTTTATTTGTTTCTTTAACTTTTTTCTTTTCATTTCATTGTCTATTGAGGGTTTTGTTCATTGCTTGCCCTCCCAATTTTTGTTGTATTTTCTACCATCTACAGTTAAGTATGTATTGCTTCCCGAGGCAAGCTTCTTGAAGAACAAGTGAACAACCAATTGGTAACCTACTAAGCTGCTTGATTTTAGAGTTTATTATTGGTGGTGTTATATTTTAGGCCAAAAAATTGTCTATTGGATTACATTGTTTCTATTTATCTTCTTCCACTATTTGATTTTGGTCTTAATATAATTATTGATCTTATTTTGATGAAGATGAACAAAGTGAATCCCTAAATTTTGGTTACACATGGATTCATGTTGTATTTTCCTCTTTTCTACCCCATTCAATTGGGAAGGAATGCACTTTTTATTTTTATTTCATATGTTATGTGCCTAGAATCTTGATCATGCTCTGTGTATTTTTTTTTTGTGCATTTGTGACAGGATATTGCAGGTTAAATTGATCCACATTAATTTTGATGTAGAAAGCTACTTACAGTGTACATGTCCATACGACACTTTGAATAATAATATTGTATATGACATTAGAATATTTTTGTAAAGATTTACACTATATATGATGTTTGTTTGTTATGAGTTAAAAGGTATATGTAATACAATGTAAATGCTGTGTCCTTGTTAGATTCTAATAAAGTGAAAGATCAGTTTTTTTATTTACTCCATAAAGTATTTGCGACGGATAAAAAATGTCGCAATCTTGTCGCAAAAGACTTTTGCGACACATACTTACACGTCGTATTTAATAACAACTATCTATGACATAAGTTATTGCGACATTAGAAAAAACGTCGCAAGTCCATCTCAAATACCTTTTGCGACGCCTCTTTTCAGGTCGTAAAATGAAAAAAAGTATTTGCTACGTGTTTTATAACGACGCTTTTCCAAGTGTCGCAAAACCGAAGCTTTTTGCTTTTTTCACGACACTTTTCTTAATACGACATAGAATTTCGTTATTTTATCTTTTTGTTGGGTCGGAAAGCAAAGCAAGTCTGAACCAAAGACATTTGGTGCATGTTTATATTGAGATCCATACCTTACCCAGTCAACTAAGAAATTCCCAGTGAATAAGGCATGCAGGTGGCTGCCCCAAATGACCGACCTATCCTCTTTCTAGGACTTGCTAATTGTTCTTTGACCAAAACCGACTCCAATTAAGCACTGTGCCTGTATACCTTTTCAAATCGAATTTTTAAATTAAAATCGGATTGATTTTAATTTGATTTAATAAAATTCGAAATTAGAACCCCATTAATCAAATTGGTTTAAACCTAAAGTTGGTGACCCATCCATGTACTCGCCTAAGAATACAAAGACGCTTCGACCCTCTCTCCACCAATGAAGTAATAATATACAGCAAATGGCCAACTGAACCCAATACTTGGACATGATGAACATGATGGACATTTTGACCGTAACAAGAAAGGGGCTAGTTTGGGTAGAAAAATTGTATTTACACGCCTAAGAGTCGTCTCTAATCGAGGTCATAACTTACCCTCCAACCCTTTCTGCAATTTGCTTAGATACCTTCCCCTCCTTTCTCACTGTTCACATAGAAATCGTGTCCTTCTCCGTTCCTTGTTTTGAGTATATATAGTCTTCAATACGTTCATAACTCTCTTCAAGGAAACACTGAAACAGAGACACAAACAACAAGAAGAACAGGATCATATGGAGCACAAGAACATCAGCATCAACAACATCATGGAAGGAGGGGAGGGTTACATCGTAGTTCCGGTTACAACGTAGTTCCCGTTCATATGCAAGTCATGAAGATCATGAAGCTTTGTCATAATAACGATGCTCTTTTACCATGCCTTGTTCATCTCCAAGTAAATATCTTGGGAAATTTCCAAGTTCAGAACGTCCTTTTCACGGACCGAGTCCTTTTCAATTTGTTTTTTGGGTATTGATGTGTATAATACGTATAATAATGAATGGATGAACTAAATCTCCAGTGACCAAATTCCCCTGAAGATGTTTTTAATTAGCTGACGTGTTCAGGCATACTTCAATTGGTAAATTCATGGTTTGAAGAAAAAATGCCCTATCAGTTCTGCTACTTCTTTTGTTCCATGATCAAATTCAGTTGTAGTACTTGAATAAAAATAAATAAAAGAACAGCTGAAGAAGTTTCTGATCAACACCTGGCCATCCTAATGAGTGAAAAGGTCCGTCCACAACTCAGTTCTCCTCCTAACATCATCAGCTGTATTCATAGCAAGAACAAAATTATAGTATTAACTATATATCGTATTCTACAAAAGAGTCGATTGATTTTATTCAGTTTGATACACGATTAAAGCGAAGAAACACTAGTGAATTAATGCTATGGAGGCTATATTTCAGAAACATGCTACTCATATTACTAAAGAGCAATATAAATCATAATAGCGAGCCAAAACAAACATCATAAACATTAATATAAGAGAGTTGTGAGCAAACATTCTAAATTTAGAATGATTCTAGATTCCGATACCATCGCAATTTAGCCTCGAGCAGTGGCTGTTTCTTTCGCCGAAAGTAACTTCACCCTCCTTGTGAGATCTCTCATCACATCTATAATGACACTTTTCTTCTGAATTCTGAACTGGATAGCCAACTCGGTAGAATCTGAAACGCCCTTTTGCAACAAGGATTCATCCTCACATGATTTTAGTTGGGAAGCGTCCGAGTGCAATCACACATAGTGCAATAATGGTGCGATAAGCAGCTACCTCATTTGCAATAACTGATATAGATTTAAGTGTAATTAAATCATGCTTCTGCACTGCTTCTACGTCACTGGCAAGAACAACTCTCAAGGCTGCCAACAGTCGTCCCTCCAACTCTGAACCCCCTAAGCATACCTATCAGGCAAAACAAAAGAAATGTTTAGATGTTACAATGAATGCCAGACATTGCAAAGAAGGAAGTGCTAGATAGTTTTAGTGCAATAAACAATTTAACATCATCAATCTGAAATATGAGAAATTTTCAAGTAGGGATATATAATGCTTTGAGACAACCAATAGTGAAAATCCATTGATTAAAGAAATTATGAAGCAAGATAATAGTGACAAGATGTTTTCAGGAAGCAGAAACCTTGAGAAAAGGAGCCTCCCCGTCTAAATTTAGCTGGCATAATATTTCTTTCTGCCATGGAGCTGGTGCAGAAAAGTTGGGTGATGATACTCCAGCAGCCATACTCGCAGCATCCAAAAATGCTCCATCATATTTCGCTCAAATACAATCGTAGGGGTTTGAAGGTACCTGTTAGGGATTTGGCCCTAACTACTGGGGATCTCAGAGAGGAGTAGAGAGAAAATTGCAAAGCAAATGAAAGACTAAAGAAAATTGTATTATCTTCGAATGACTTTAGCTACAGGATAATAGCTAATATAGCTGGACGCTACTATGGCAGACACGTGTCTCACCCACAAAGGTAACCAATACAACGAGATTCCTCTACGAGGACCGACCCAAACGACAATGAACACAAAAGTGAAACGGTACGTTTCTGCAGTACAAGAAAAAGTAAGGAATTAAAATATTAAGTGACAAATACTCATTTCCCGGTCAGCAGTTGATGGGATATTGACTTTCATAACAGTCCTCCCGGCTTAAAAAAAAAGAACTTGACCTCAAGTTCTAGTGGGGAGTGGGGCTGCAGTGCTCTTTATCAGGGTCAAAACGAGGGAATCTCAGTAGTATATGCTCAGCATCTTCCCATGTGGACTCTTCCGGAGAGGTCCCAAGCCATTGAACTAGCCACTGAGTGCCAGCAACCCCCTTCTTTTTGAAAACTCTTCTGTCCAGTACTGCCATCGGCTCCCACTTAGGATTAGCAGAATCACTCACATGAGGCAACAGTGCTTCTACTGTAGCATTATCTCCCAATTTCTTTTTAAGCAAAGAAACATGAAAGACGTTGTGAATTCTTGCATGTGGAGGAAGCTTCAATCTGTAGGCAACCGTCCCGATTCTTTCCAGAACCTCAAATGGTCCATAGTACCGTTGGGATAGTTTATGGAACTCATCTTTGTGTACAGAGAGTTGTCTGTAAGGCTGGAGCTTGAGATAGACTTGATCACCCACTTCAAACTTCCTTTCAGTATGCTTTTTGTGATAAAAACCTTTCATTCTGGACTGAGCCACTTGAAGATTCCGCTTAAGTGCAGCTAGAAGTGTATCCCTGCTTCTGAGTTGTTGATCCACAGCAACAACTGATGTTGAACCCGGTGGATAGGGTATCACTGAGGGTGGTGGATAGCCATAGAGTGCCTGAAAAGGAGTCATCTGGATTGCAGAATGATAAGCTGAGTTGTACCACCACTCAGCCCAAGGTAAAGCTTGCACCCAACTAGTTGGTTTTTCACTGGTCATACATCTTAAGTATTGTTCCAAGGTCCGATTTAAATTCTCAGTTTGGCCATCACTTTGTGGATGATAGGCTGATGATTTATCTAGCTTTGTCCCTTGCAGCTTAAAAAAAGACTCCCAGAACAGACTGAGGAACACTGGGTCTCTGTCTGAAATTATGTGTTCAGGCATGCCATGCAATCTAATTAAAGATTTCTTGAACAAACAACTTAGCCACAGAAGCAGCAGTGTACGGATATGACATGGGAATAAAGTGACCAAATTTGGTTAACCTGTCCACGACCACCCAAATGACAGTCTTCCCTTCCGATTTAGGCAAACCATCAATAAAATCCATGGAAATTTTGGACCAAGATTTCTCAGGAATAGAGTTTGGCTGCAGCAGGCCTGGAGGTCTCACAGTTTCATAGTGATTAATTTGACAAATATGGCAATCTGCTATGAACTTCTTGATATCACGTAGCATGTTAGGCCATGCAAAAGTTCTATTGATCCGCTTGTAAGTTCGTAACCGCCCAGCATGCCCCCCAATATAACCATCATGTAACTCACTCATGATCTTTTTCCTCCAGTCATTGCTTTGTGGGACAAAAATTCTATCTCTATAGTAAAGTTGAGAGTTTACTAACTTGTAGTGTTTTGGAGCACTCGAGGTATGTTGCAGCGCATGTATCACATGGGAAGCTTCAGGATCCAGTAAACAAGCTTGTCTCATTTCTTCCACAAAGTGATGTACCGGTTGTGAAAGCCTAGTTAACACTGATAATTCAGACTTCCTGGATAAGGCATCGGGGACGACATTGTGTTTGCCAGCTTTGTAATGGATTGAGTAATCATACCCCATAAGTTTCAACAACCATTTCTGCTGTGCCGGTGTAGTAATTCGCTGTTTCAAGAAGTGCTCGATGGTCCGGTGGTCTGTATAGATCTTAAAGTGGTGTCCTAAGAGGTAGGGTCTCCAATGTTCCACCGCAAAAATCACTGCAAGCATCTCTTTATCATAGACTGGTAATGTGGAGTGTTTGGGACCTAGAGCCTTGCTTAGGAAGGCAATGGGATGGTTAGATTGAGATAGGACAGCTCCAATTCCTTTTTCTGACGCATCACACTCAACTATGAACTCTTGGGTGAAATCAGGAATAGCTAACACCGGGGTGGATATCATGGCTTCCTTGAGAGCTTCAAATGCCCTTTCCGATTCTTCACTCCATGTGAATCCACCCTTTTTAAGCATATCAGTCAAGGGTTTGGCTATTATACCAAAGTGTCGCACATATTTTCGATAATAACCAGCCAACCCTAAAAAACCTCTCAACCCCTTCAAGGTTTTAGGTTTAGGCCAAGTTTTAATGCTCTCAATCTTAGCTGGATCCACAGCTACCCCTTGTGCACTGATGATATGGCCTAGATACTCCACCTGTGGTACTCCAAAGTGGCATTTGCTCTCTTTAACCTTTAAGGAGTGCTGTTGTAGCCTTTCGAAAACCAATTTTAGATGAAACAAATGTTCCTCCAAGGTAGCACTATAGATAAGAATGTCATCAAAAAACACCAGCACAAATTTCCTCAAGTAATCTCTCAAAATATCATTCATGACCGATTGGAATGTGGATGGAGCATTTGTCAATCCAAAGGGCATTACCAGGAATTCAGTGCCCAGAATGTGTTCGAAATGCCGTTTTGCCTATGTCTTGCTCTTGCATTCTGATTTGGTGATATCCGGACCGTAAATCCAACTTGGTGTATATTGTGGCTCCATGAACTTCATCAATCAGCTCATCAACCACAGGTATGGGGTACTTGTCTTTAACCGTGGCTGAGTTCAACGATCTATAATCCACACACATCCTCCATGTCCCATCTTTCTTTTTAACTAGCAGCACTGGTGAAGAAAACGGGGAGACACTTGGTCGAATAATCCCATTGGCAAGCATTTCCTGAACAATTTTTTCAATCTCAGATTTCTGGAAGTGGGGGTACCTGTAGGGTCTGACACTAACAGCTGGAGTATTAGGGACTAACTCTATTCGATGATCATTTGCTCTTGCTGGTGGTAGAGTTGTGGGGGGCTGAAAGAGCGTGGAATATTGTTCCATCAAGCGTTGAATTTCTGGATGTACACCCTCAGTAGTCCTAGCCACAGATACAGGACACAATTGAACCATGACTGCTTCTTTCTCTTTCCTTAATAACCTGGTCATTGCTTTGCAACTAACCACATCAGCATGTGCCTTAGTCTGCCCTTGCAACACATACTTGGTTTGGTTACTATGAAATTGCATTTTCATAGTTTCAAAATTCCAAGTTATGTCACCTAAAGTTTTGAGCCACGTGGCCCCTAAGACCACTTCACAACCTGAAACAGGCAAAACATAGAAATCAGCTGAAAATAAGAAATTTTGTACTTGCATTTCTACTCTCACCTGCCCCCTAGTATGCATTATGGCCCCACTGGCCAGCCGGACCTTCAAAGGTGTAATGTTAGTGGCCTTGGTTCTCAAGTTCTTGAGCACATTGGGATGGATAAAATTGTGAGAAGCACCCGTGTCAATAAGGACATGTACAGTCCTATTGTTGCATGTGCCCTTCAACTGCATTGTATTCGAATTACCATCCTCCCCCAGGACTTGCAATTGGACTTCAGTTTCCTCCTGCTCATCATTGTATTGATTATCACCATTGGTTTCTGGCATAGTAGGCCCTGGAATGTCAATTTCCTCCTGCATCACCTCAATGATCATTGCTTGACCTTTCCGGCAGTTGTGGCTTGGCTTAAATGTCTCTTCACAAAAAAAACATTGATTGCGCGCTCTCCTCTCTTGGTATTCTGCTTGGGATAACCGCTTTCCTCCACTAGTGTTAGTGTGAGTTGCAGTCCGGGTTGTGGCTTCTGTAACTCGTGACATAGGTCCTTGAGGTCTGGTGATTTGTGTAGTCCCACTAGGTGTAAAAGCTCTATTTGAGGAACTGAAATTTGGATGAACTCCAGATGTACTCCTGAGTCCTGTCGTAGTCCTGTTCTGATTCTTACTATGGGCTTCTCTTTCTTCGAAAATCTTGGCTAACTCACAGGCTTCATACAACGATTTAGGTTTCTGGGCTTTAACATCAGCTCTGATTTCACTTTTCAGTCCCCCAAGGAAACAAGACAATAGTACCTGAGGTGAAAAACCTGGTGCTCTTCTTGATAGCTTAGTAAACTCCTCTTTATATTGTTCCACATTTCCGGTTTGATTCATCCTTGCCAAAGCAGCTTGGTAATCAATGATGTTGTGGCTGCTGAATTCCCTCATCAACAAATCAGCCAAACCTGGCCAAGTGGGTGGAAATTCATGTCGAAACATGTACCACCGGTCCGAGGCTTTGTCAGCCAAGTGCATAGTGGCTATGGCAAGTTTCCTATCCTCTGGTATCTGGTAGAAAGCAAAAAACTGTTCTGCCTTATTAAGCCACTCAACCGGGTCCCCTCCACTAAAAGTGTTGAATTCGAGCCTCATTTGCTTCATGGTGGGTAAATTAGGATCATGATGGGGTGACCACATTTGTTGATAATAATGTGGCGGTGTGTGGATGTGCATCATGGTTGGGTAGCTTAAACTAGGGTGTGAGCTAGGCCGTGGCTGTGAATTGACCGAATAGGCAGGAAGTGAAGTGTCAATGGTAGCTTGAGATGCACCCCGCTGATTAACAAATGTGGGTACAACAAAAGGTGAAGTAGCCTGCACTGATGCATGTGGACATGGCCCTAAATAATTCATGACAAAAGGATCTGTGGTGCTCAGATGTGATGTGGGAGCATAACCAAAAGCATGGGAACCAGGGCATGGTTGTTGAAATGGACCCGTAACAAAATTGAATGGTTGGGACCCAAAGTTGGTGTGTTGAAAATAATGATGTTGTGGTGGGAACATTGTGTGGCTCATGTTGTTTACACTACTAATTCCTCCTGTACCCTGACTAGTCATAGGGCCATGATTGGGATTATGCATCATGCTAGAGTTATTAATTAAGGCCGCAGTACAACGAATAGATTCAACATCAGTCATGCTCATCATTTCCGAATAGACTTCACCAGAAAAGCCTAAAATTACATCATTAGGACCAAGAGTAAGTGGAGCGCTAGAGTGAGGATTAGAATTGCTACCCCCTCGTATCATCTGAGCTGTGGTTGAAGTCGCTCTGGTTGAAGTAGCAGAATCCACAGAGGTTCCCAAGATGGGTGAGCCGGATGAAGTTCCCAGTGACCCAAAATTGAGCTGGGTTGTTCCTTGTTGCTTTTGTGCTGCCTGAAGGTTGGTCTGCATCTGCAGCATAGCGTCCAACAGCTCCGCACGTAAGGCAGTAATTGAGTCCTGCAGGCCCCCAATTTTAGCTGTCGTTTCGTCTTTATGGACCTGCAATTCGAACTCCATATGAGACAGCTCGCCGGACGAGTGGGGTGGTGGTCCGGTGCCCCCGGCGCCCTTGAGTTTAACCATCCTTCCCTCAGATCGAGGGCTCTGATACCAGATTGTTAGGGATTTGGCCCTAACTACTGGGGATCTCAGAGAGGAGTAGAGAGAAAATTGCAAAGCAAATGAAAGACTAAATAAAATTGTATTATCTTCGAATGACTTTAGCTACAGGATAATAGCTAATATAGCTGGACGCTACTATGGCAGACACGTGTCTCACCCACAAAGGTAACCAATACAACGAGATTCCTCTACGAGGACCGACCCAAACGACAATGAACACAAAAGTGAAACGGTACGTTTCTGCAGTACAAGAAAAAGTAAGGAATTAAAATATTAAGTGACAAATACTCATTTCCCGGTCAGCAGTTGATGGGATATTGACTTTCATAACAGTACCACAAATCCATAATCCAGTAGGAAAAGATCATTGTTCAAGCCTCCATAGTTGAGTTCTAAGCAATCGTTCTGTTTGATCTCTGTTTCGGCCACAAAACCTGGAATGGAAGAATCTTAATTGAGAAAACAGAACTGTAACTAATGTTCTTTTCCTTAATTTTAATGGCTTGGAGACTCTGAGAATAAATTGGAAAAAAATGAAACCTTTACTAGAATCTTCTTGTTCCTGTCATCTTGGTCTTGAAGTATTCACGCATTTGGCTTGCAACTATGTTTGCACATATCGATAAGAGGAAGCATCATGGGGACATCATCACAGATCCCATCTGCAAGCTTTTTACCATATAAACGGGAATGCCCGAGAGGAAACTGCTGACATGGCCCATCCAAGGGCTGATGCACCCACAGCTTGGCCACCAAAAGGGTGATCACTTGGTTTGTTATCTTCAAGAGCACGTCTGACTTCTTGTTCAAATTCAAGAAGAAATCTGCATCTCTTGTTTACCTGGAACAAGAATCACTAGTAAATTAAACCTTTCTGTGGAATTGACATAATTACCAAGATAAGAGTCTCAAATGAGCTATGTTGCATGTTGTTCAAATCAAAGTTGTTGAACGTCGATGTATACAAAGGTGTTAGATTTGTCTAAATCCCTACATTTTCAAATTACGGAGCCAACTTAGTGTGTGATTCTCTTCCTTAAATTTTATGTTGTCGAATAAGGTACCAGGTAAAGAACTGGGGCATACTGCAAATTCTTTATGTCCTCACCAGGGAAGAAGATAGGTACATTAAACGCTTCACAGAGGTTGCTAATGTATGGCCACCAGAAGGATCCAACTCTGGCTCTTTCTTGCAGAAGCTTCAAACCCAATCTCATTGCCCACAGCTCGTCTGCCAAATGTTTACAGTGTCCAATTTATTCATATTCAAATCTCAGTAACCTAATGTACAATACCTTAAGTTACTAAACTATGCAAAGTAGAGAAAACCTATAGTATATAGTGGAAAGTTTTTTATAACACTAGCTATACTCTAGCAGGCCTAATAATGCTCCATACGAAAAGCAATTCCCATTGAAGAGCTCATTCAGAACTGATGAAACATTCCGATAAGGCGATAAGCCAATAACAGAGTGACACTAGTTACTGCTAATTTAGTGAGATAAAGACAGAATATCATGTGCTGCACTAGTGAAATACACCTAACTAAACATTCAAATCCCCAGGAAAAGATACTAATACATTAAAAGGTTCAACCTTCACTGCTTTTCAATCAAAACCAAACCGAAAAATAGCACCCATTAACCACAAAAGCATAATAGTATAATACTTTACACTCCATACACAAAAATCTGGAGCATAAATTGTGAAACAAACACTAACAAGGACCAGGAACCTAGAATACCTGTTAATACTTGAAGTTTTGATTTTTTTGAAGCAAGAGGGACATTATTGGAGTTTAGCATATTACCACCAATTAGTTTGGCATATTGCCACCAATTGTTTTTTGTCTGTTGTTCTCTTCTTTTTCACTTTCTTTTTGCTGTCTCTTCTTTTCCTTCTTTTCCATTTTTGTGTCTTTCTCCTTTTTCCTTTTGCTGTTGCCCTTTTACCTTTTGTTGTCTCCTTTTCCCTTCCCTTCCGTATATATGTTTTCTCCTTCTTGTAAAAGATCATGTTAATTGAATCATATCAAAAAGAAGAAAAGCTTGCTCCATCAGTTATGTTTTTCAACATGGTATCAGAGCAGGAATTCAAAGCCTGACTCTATGCTTCTTCTACTGGGAGTATGATGAATTTCACCTCCAATCCCGCTGCTTTGATTAATGAATTTGCTGCCTATCTCAACAAGAGGCAGGTGCATTGTGAAAAAGAAGAATCAACTATAACTGGGAGTGAAAGCCACACTACACTCCTTGGAAAATTTGCTGGCTTTCTTACAGAAACTGATTGTGTCCCACATGGAGAAGCCTCAGGTATTCTAAAATCCTTCTCAACTGCTCTAAATGTTTGTGATGTGGATGATTATTGGATTATAGATTCAGGAGCTTCAGATCACATGACAAATAAGCTTAAAAACTTGCATGATTTTGAAAAATTGTCCACCCCTTCTAAAGTATCAGTTGCAAATGGCCAAAGTGTTTCTGTTTTAGGGAAAGGAAAACTAAAATTACTTTCCAGTCTCATTATTCAGTTGCTCTTTATGTTCCTTCCTTTCCTTTTCAACTTCTGTCTGTTGGAAGAATTATACATACCTTAAAATGTCTTGTCATTTTCTCTCCTTATAATGTTATATTTCAGGATCTCATCACCAAGAAAACGATTGGTGAAGGTTTTTTCTTGAATGGACTTTATTATTTGTCAAAAAACTCCTTTGCCTCCAAGGTTTTTCAAGCTAGTTCAAATTTAGCTCAAGATCATCATCTTTGGCATCAACGTTTGGCTCATCCATCTGAGAAAGTGTTGTCTTTTTTGTTCCCAAATATGCACAAAGTAGCTAATCAATGTGATGTCTGCCATTTATCAAAATCCTCTAGATTACCATTTACTTCTTCTTCATCTAGGGCTAGTAATCCCTTTGAAATCGTGCATTCAGACATTTGGGGTCCAGTTCTTGAGTCCTATGATGGATTTAAGTATTTTGTAACATTTGTAGATGATTTTACGAGGATTACTTGGTTGTATCTTTTGAAACTAAAAAGTGAAGTTGTGGATGTTTTTAAGGATTTTCATAAACTTATCATCACTCAATTTTCATCATCTGTTCATATTTTACGATCTGATAATGGTTCTGAGTATATGTCCAATAACATGTCACAATACTTGAGCTCACAAGGCATTGTGCATCAAACTAGCTGTGTTGGTACTCCTCAACAGAATGGGATTGCCGAGAGGAAAAATCGAGACATTCTTGAAAAAACCAGAGCTCTTATGTTTCAAATGAATGTTCCCAAAAAATTTTGGTCTCAAGGTGTTCTCACTGCCACATATCTCATCAATAGATTACCTAGCAAAGTGCTTGCTTTCAAATCTCCTCTTGAAGTGTTGAAAGGTAGAAAGATTGATCTGTCTCACTTGAAAGTCTTTGGCTGCACATGCTTCGTTCATATTCAAGCTCATCAACGTGATAAACTTGATCCTAGAGCTGCTAAATGTGTTTTCCTAGGATATTCATCTACTCAAAAAGGGTATAAATGCTACAATCTTGCTACTAGGAAACTCATTGTCTCCAGGGATGTAAGATTTGATGAAGTTACTCCTTATTTCACAAGGAAATCATGTGATACTGGACAGGGGGAGTTCCTATCTGATCTGTTCCCAAGTCCAAATCTCCCTATTGTTGTGGATTGCAATCCTTCTATAAATCCTGCTGTTCCAGTTCAAGAAGCTCCAGCTCTCCCTACTGTTGAGGATTGCAATCCGTCTATCAATCCTGTTGTTCCAGTTCAAGAAGTTCCAGCTGTTCTTTCTGATCCAGAGATTGATATGCAATATGTTGCCGAACCTCATGATGTGCAAAATGTTGTCGAGCCTCCTGCTCCACCTGTAGTTGTTCTTCGTAGAAACCCTTCACGAGAACGAGGTCCTCCATCAAAGCTCAAGGACTATGTAACCTACAATGCAAGGTACCCGATGTCACACTTCATCTCTTATAAGAAATTTTCATCTGCTCATTCTGCATTTCTGAGTGTCCTTGATAATACTCATGAACCTTAAAGTTTTGAGGAAGCCAATCATCTTGCTGAATGGAAGCAGGCTATGGCAGATGAACTTCAAGCTCTCAATGATAATAATACTTGGAGTATTGTTCGAATTCCAAAAGGGAAGAAGGCTGTAGGTTGCAGATGGATTTACAAGACCAAGTTTCACTCTGATGGTACTGTGGAGAGACATAAAGCTCGTTTAGTGGCTCGTGGTTTTACTCAAACTTATGGGGTGGATTACAAGGAAACTTTTGCTCCTGTTGCTAAAATGAACACAGTTAGAGTTTTGTTATCAGTTGCAGTTAATCATGCATGGCCTCTTTACCAAATGGATGTGAAGAACGCTTTCTTACATGGTGATCTTGAAGAGGAGGTCTATATGAAGTTACCTCCTGGTCATTCTCAGTCTCATGATCCTAATATAGTGTGCAAGCTTCACAAAGCCATCTATGGCTTAAAACAATCTCCACGTGCATGGTATGCCAAACTTAGTTCGGTACTTGAAGAAGTCGGTTTCCACAGAAGCAATGCAGATTCTTCATTGTTCATTCAAATTGGTTCAACCAGCAAACTGCTGGTACTTATCTATGTTGATGATTTGATCGTAACAGGTGACAATGCTGAAGAGATTGAGTTGCTCAAACAATCACTTCGAAGCAGGTTTGCTATCAAAGATTTGGGGATTCTTAAGTACTTTCTTGGTATAGAAATGGCTACTTCTCATAAAGGCCTCTTTCTTAACCAAAGAAAGTATGTTCTTGATTTGTTGCAAGATGCAGATATGAAGGATTGCAAACCAGCTCGCACTCCTCTTGATAGTAAGCTGCAACTTGATGTATTGAGTGAGCCTCTCTCTAATCTAACTTCCTATCAAAGATTAGTTGGTAAGCTTATTTATCTCACGATCACTCGACCTGACATTGCTTACGCTGTAAGCATTGTCAGCCAATTCATGCATGCTCCAACTTTGGCTCATCTTCACATTATAAAGCGAATCCTTCATTATCTCAAAGGTTCTGTTGGTAGAGGCATTTTGATGAAAAACAATGGAAACACTCACATAATGGGATACACTGATGCTGATTGGGCAGGCAACTCTCTTGATCGTAAATCCACTACTGGCTTCTGCACATTTGTCGGTGGTAATCTGGTTACTTGGAAGAGCAAGAAGCAAACTGTTGTTGCTCGTTCTAGTGCAGAAGCAGAATACAGAGCTATGGCCTCCACTGCTTGTGAGCTTATTTGGCTAAAATGTCTCCTCTCTGATTTGGGGTTCCCTAGTAGTCAACCAATGTCTCTTTTCTGTGACAATCAAGCTGCAATGCACATAGCTTCTAATCCGGATTTTCATGAAAGAACCAAACACATAGAAGTTGATTGTCACTACATTCGAGCTCAAGTTCAGTCCAAGATCATTGATACTCACTACACTCGAAGCCATGATCAATTGGCTGATATTTTCACCAAATCCCTTTCCACTGCTCAATTTCACAGTATTTTGGGCAAGCTTGGATCAATGAATCCCCTTGATCCAGCTTGAGGGGGAGTATTGGAGTTTAGCATATTACCAGCAATTAGTTTGGCATATTGCCAGCAATTGTTTTTTGTCTGTTGTTCTCTTCTTTTTCACTTTCTTTTTGCTGTCTCTTCTTTTCCTTCTTTTCCGTTTTTGTGTCTTTCTCCTTTTTCCTTTTGCTGTTGCCCTTTTACCTTTTGTTGTCTTCCTTTTCCCTTCCCTTCCGTATATATGTTTTCTCCTTCTTGTAAAAGATCATGTTAATTGAATCATATCAAAAAGAAGAAAAGCTTGCTCCATCAGTTATGTTTTTCAACAGACATCACTACTCCAATCAACCTCGGAGAGTTTTGATTCAAAAATCAAAATAAGGAAGCAAAGACAGAAACTTCGCCAACAGACAATTGTCATAAACAAGCATACAATTTAACTGCAGATTCAAAAAGT
Source organism: Rosa lucieae (assembly GCA_024704745.1). Classification (NCBI taxonomy): domain Eukaryota; kingdom Viridiplantae; phylum Streptophyta; class Magnoliopsida; order Rosales; family Rosaceae; genus Rosa; species Rosa lucieae. The sequence continues at coordinate 61,028,047 of CM045495.1, read as the reverse complement.
CTTTCACATAACTACCATGAGGCTCTCGGCCCCCTTTAGCATCAATTGCAATACAAGCTTGGAAGCAACTAGTAGCCAATTACATAATAATTAATATATCCTGGCCCCTTATCACAAAACCATCAAACAACAATATACTTCTGTTTAACAATCATGAAGAGTGTCTCCCGAACTTTCAGTTCAAATTAGGTTAGATCTGACGTCAGAAGAGTCTTACATTTACCTTCCAAAGTGGCAAGAACATAGCAGCATAAAGGGAGAGCCTTGTTTCGTCATCCTGAAATTCACAAGTTAGAGGAACTGTAGAAGAACAGAACATTGAATAATTGTACTACTGTTGCAGTATATATGAAACATGTTGTATTGTTCATAGTATAAAATGTCAATGTCATGTATAAGATAGGTATTTTAGGTATAGTGACTTGTGAGTCAAGCTTTATGCCAATGGGGAACAAGTGTGGCAATCATCATCATCACAACCACAATGTGGAGCTGCAAATGGAGATGCCACAAAATGAGGCTACAAATGGAGATGCCACAAAATGAGGCTACAAATGAAGATGCCATCAAGTTGCATCATTATTTACTCCAAATGTATCCCTATAAATACCTCATTTGAATGAAATGAAATACACACATTACTCTCCATTCTCATAATCAAATCTCTGTCCCTCTCAAGTTAATTTATGTTCATTCCAAAGTTATTTTATGTTTGTCCTTAAACACGTTATCAGCACGAGGCTCTAACTCCAGCCTACTTTCACGCCCCAAAACGTCTTGATCGGGACTTCAGATCAAAATCCTTCCTTCAACAAAGTTTTTCGCCTCTGTCTCTTCTATCTGACCTCCAAATTGCAGCTTTATTGGAGTGGTTTTGAGACCTGTACATCATTTGAAGTGGGAGCTGTTCAGCACTCTCGTTCCTGTGCAGATCAGCCTGTTTGCACACCCTGAAACATCTTGTTCAGAACCTCTGATCAAAATACTTTCTTCATAAAAGTTGTTCATCTATGTCTCATATATCTGATCTCCAAATTTCAGCCATGTTGGAGTCGTTTTGAGACCTGTACACCATTTGAAGTGGGATCTGTTCAGAAGAGAATTTGCTCCGAATTTCAACAAGTAAGTTTTAAAGATTAAAGTTCCTGTTTTTGAGTTTGTATTCCTTTTCTCTTCTTTTCAGAGACTTACAATTAAAAGCGGAATTACCGTAATTCCTAAGAGCGTTCGTAATCATGAACTAAGAGTGTTCATAATATTCGGACTAAGAGCGTCCGCAAAACATCATTGTTTTGGTCTAAATATTATTGATTTTAGCTTTCGTGGAAGTTTTAAACTCCGAAACTAATACATCTTTTTCTTCTTATATTTCAAGGATGTCGAATGAACCTAGACTCGATTTTCAAATCCTTGACTCAACTGGTTCGGATTACCATAGTTGGAAAACCGACTTTGAGAACCATCTCACATCAAAAGGGATATTGCCCATAATCCAGGCACCAAACACGGGCCTTGTGTTCCAACGAACACCCATAAAGCATGCACAAGCAATTATCTTGATGCGACGCCATATGGACAAAGCACTCAGATTAGAGTATATGTCCATCAAAGATGCAAGGGACCTATGGGTAGCGCTAGAAGAGCGCTTTGATAATATCCAAGATTCCCTCCTCCCTGACTTGAAGGTTCAATGGAACAATATACGCTTCTCCGACTTCAAGTCTGTTGCTGAATACAATTAAGAAGCTCTTCGGCTAAAAGCCATGCTGAAGTTCTGTGAAAGACCTCTCACAGAAGAAGAGCTAATTGAGAAGACTCTCTCCACCTTCCCCGTCGCAGCAATTATACTATCAAAGCAATATCGCACTGAATTTAATGCTGGACGACTTACGAAGTTCAATGAGATTATCAATATTTTGTCGGTAGCTGAGAAGCACGACAATATCCTTGTAAAGAATTATAATTCAAGGCCCATAGGAACCAAAAGCGTTCGTGAGGCGAATTATAATGCACCCAAGAGAGGGCGCAAGGAGCGGTACCCTACTAATAAGGGGCATGTATACCCTAACAGGGGACATGACGGACGAATGGGTCCATACAACCGCCCCAATAAAGAAGGAAACCGCAACTTTGCAGCGGGCACACGTGGTGGCAATTCCACACGTGGGAGAGGAGAATATAACAACACCATGGGCCGTAACACTGTGGGCCGTGGAGGTCGCATAATACGCCGTGGTAGTAGCAGCAACAACCCGCCTAGGGAATATCCACAACGTGCACCTCAAATAAAGAAAGTCAACCACAATGACATGTGTCATAGGTGTGGATCAATCGAGCATTGGTTTAAGCAATGCCAAGCAAGTCCACAACTAGCTGCACGCTACAAGGAGTACAGGGAAATAAGGGAGCAAGAAGCTCACCATGCTGAAGAAGATGATGGTGAAGATGTTATTCTCACCATAAAAGACTTCAAAGCTGAAAATGAAGAGCACGAGGATGCCGCAGACTTTGATTAAAATAGTCTTTTCTATTTTCCAATAAAACGGCAAATGTGCCTTAGTCAAATAACCTCATGTGGCGTACCCAATGAAGTATGATGTCTAGGCAAGTAATTGAGATCGGGGTACTTAAGCGAGCCTCGCTCCACCAACATCTCTCTACTTACCTGGTCATATTTTATTGGAATTACCAAATGGATTGAGCAATTACAATTTGTAAAGTTTGATTTTATATTGGAATAAACTTTGGAAACTTTAATGTAATCATTGACTATTTTCCTATTAATAAAGTATCGCATTATCAATGTCATTGACATATGTTAATATTAGAAACTTTATTTTTTCAGTATGCCTTCGGGAGAATTGGAATGCCTTCTAGATAGTGGCACCACACATACTATATTACGACATAGGCAATTATTCTTATGGATGACGCCTAGTCAATCTTCAGTGACCACGATGGCAGGACCATCTCAATTGATTCATGGTCGTGGACCAGCTCAATTTCTATTGCCGAATGGCACAAATATTAATGTCGCCGAAGCTTTATATGCTCCAAGGGCTGGAAGAACCCTATTAAGTTTTAAATATATAAGAGCCAATGATTTTCATGTGAAAACACATTGTGAGAATGGACAAGAGTTCCTTTACATCACCTCTAATAACTACGGAAATACACGAGTATTAGAGAAACTCATGTGTCGCTCTAGTGGATTGTACGCAACCACTATTAGAGTCATTGAATCCAACCATGTCATGAATGAAAATTTATGGGATTCCGACACATACAGGCTTTGGCACGACCGTTTGGGACACCCAGGTCGTGATATGATGATCCGTATATTAAAAACTTCACACGGACATCCATTCTTTAAAACAAAAAGGAATACGAACCAAAGAGAGGTTCAAAGAATTACTTCTAAAGCATATCATTCGTTTTGCAAAGCTTGCTCTTTAGCAAAAGTAGGATCGAGACCATCCTATGCAAAAGACATTAAAGAAAATATACCATTCTTGCAAAGAATACAAGGTGATATCTGTGGACCTATCCATCCAACTTGCGGACCATTTAGATATTTTATGGTGTTGGTTGATGCATCGACACGTTGGTCACATGTCATGCTCTTATCCACAAGAAATGCTGCATTTGCTAAACTCCTAGCACAAATCATTAAGTTAAGGGCTCACCACCCTGATCATCCTATTAAGTCAATTCGCCTTGACAATGCTGGGGAGTTTACATCAAAAACTTTTGATGATTATTGCATGTCCATTGGGATCGAGGTTGAACATCCTGTCCCTCATGTACATACCCAAAATGGTCTCGCAGAAGCTGCCATTAAAAGACTTCAAATGGTTGCTAGGGCATTGGTTATGCGCACCAATCTCCCTATTTCTGCTTGGGGCTATGCAATATTACATGCAGCTGTGCTTATTCGTCTAAGGCCCACTGCCACCCAACCTTTTTCTGCATCCCAGATGGTGACTGGGTATGAGCCTAATGTCTCACATTTATGCATATTTGGGTGTGCAGTCTATGTGCCAATTGCGCCACCACAGCGCACTAAAATGGGTCCTCAAAGACGATTAGGCCTTTATGTTGGCTATGACTCTCCAACCATAATCCGCTACATAGAACCCTTGACAGGTGATCTATTTACCGCTAGATTTGCGGATTGTCACTTTGATGAGACAGTCTTCCCGCCTTTAGGGGGAGACATAAACATAACTAATGTTCAACAAAAAGGACAGGAATTGTCGTGGTTTGTCCCCACTTTGTCTCATCTTGATCCCCGAACCGCACAATCTGAAAAAGAAGTGCAGAGAATTCTCGATCTTCAGAACGTAGCAGAATCGATGCCTGATGCGTTTTCTGATATCGCTAAAGTGACGAGATCACACATACCTGCTGCAAATATACCTGCAAGGATTGATGTCCCTAAAAGACATAATGCCATCTCAAAAATACATGAGAATGGCGCCAACGTTCCCTCTATGGGTGACACATTGGCTAGGCCCACAGCTCCTGCCAGGAAGCGCGGGAGACCTATAGGTTCGATGGATTCTCGCCCAAGAAAGAAAGCGAGTTTGGCACAAAATAATCCATTAATCATAGATATGAATAATCCATCCCATGAGAATATTCCGGATTATGGTTATGTCCAAGAGACACCATTGGGGGACGCTCCAATGTCAGAACCAACTCTAGAGAATAGAGAAATCTCCATAAATTACAATAGTGTACATGAGATGATGGATAGAAATTCTATGGCAATTGATGATGCGTTTGCATATCATGTTGCAAAAGGAATCATAGAATATGATGATATCGAACCTCGCTCTGTTGAAGAATGTCAACGAAGAGCGGATTGGCCTAAATGGAAAAATGCGATCCAGACTGAATTGGATTCACTAACAAAGAGACAGGTATTTGGGCCTATAATGCTGACACCACCAAATATAAAGCCTGTTGGCCATAAATGGGTCTTTGTTAGAAAACGTAATGAGAAAAATGAGGTGATGAGATATAAAGCCCGCCTCGTGGCACAAGGTTTCTCACAACGCCCTGGAATCGACTACGAGGAGACATACTCTCCCGTAATGGACATTATAACGTTCCGCTACCTTGTCAGTTTGGTAGTTTCTGAAAAACTTGACATGCAGCTTATGGATGTGATTACAGCATATCTCTATGGGGATCTAGATTCAGAGATATATATGAAGGTTCCTGATGGACTTCAATTACCAAAATCAAGTGGTTCTAGACCACGGAGCGCGTTTTCAATAAAATTAAGACGCTCACTATATGGATTGAAACAATCCGGACGGATGTGGTATAACCGTCTAAGTGACTACTTGATTGGAAAGGGATATATTAACAATGAAATATGCCCTTGCTTGTTCATTAAAAGAACAAGTTCCGGATTTGCAATTGTAGCAGTTTATGTCGATGACATGAACCTAATTGGAACTCTAGATGAGTTAAAGGAAACTGCTAAATATTTGGAATCCGAGTTTGAGATGAAAGATCTTAGGAAAACACGGTTTTGCCTCGGAATAGAACTCGAGCACCGTAGTCATGGGATTATGATCCATCAGTCAGCATATACTCAAAAATTACTAAGGCGCTTTAATGAAGATAAAGCAAAGCCTGTAAGTACTCCCATGATCGGCCGAAGTCTTGAGCCCACAAAAGATCGGTTTCGTCCAAGGGATGAGGACGAAGAATTATTAGAGGCTGAAGTACCCTATCTAAGTGCGATAGGCGCATTATTGTATTTAGCACAATGCACAAGACCAGATATCTCATTCGCAGTGAACTTGTTAGCTCGACATAGTTCTGCGCTAACACGCCGCCATTGGATTGGCATAAAGACAATCTTTCGATACTTAAAAGGTACGATTGATATGGGCTTGTTTTATCCCTACAGAGAGAAAATAAAAGACTGAAGATTGGGATCAAACCCTATGAGGAAAAAAGCCACCTTCCGTAGTAAAGACGCCGGCAACACCATCCATGGTGACCGACGTTCTCCTCCTCCCCTCCATCAAAATAAAAATAATGTTTTGATGGGCTTTGCTGCTGCAGGGTATCTCTCTGACCCCCATAAAGGTCGCTCCCAAACAGGTTATGTCTTTACCATGGGAAGCACGGCGATATCTTGGAGATCTACAAAACAGACACTTGTCGCTACTTCCTCAAATCATGCAGAGATTATTGCTCTACATGAAGCTGTGCGTGAATGCATATGGCTAAGATCTATAAATAGACACATTCGAGGAACTTGTGGCTTGAAGTTTACCACAGATAAACCTACATGCATTTACGAAGATAATGCAGCTTGTATTGAGCAAATGAAATTAGGTTTTATCAAGGGTGACAATACTAAACATATATCACCGAAATTCTTCTACAATCAGCAACAGCAAACACTTCTAAACATTGAAGTAAATCAAATCCGATCAGAGGATAATGTAGCGGACTTATTTACTAAGTCGTTACCAAAAACCCCTTTCGAGAAACATGTGAAGAGTATCGGATTAAGAAGATTATCCGAACTCTCATGATCTTCAGGGGGAGTCTAAATCAGGGGGAGTATCCAGATACATACTCCACACTCAATGCGCATTGTGCTCTTTTTCTCCTTCGACCAAGGTTGTTTTTTCCCACAGGGTTTTATTACTTGGCAAGGTTTTTAACGAGGCAATTTCGAAGCGCACGGCTTAGACAAATACTATCAACATGAAATATCCAAGGGGGAGTGTTGTAGTATATATGAAACATGTTGTATTGTTCATAGTATAAAATGTCTATGTCATGTATAAGATAGGTATTTTAGGTATAGTGACTTGTGAGTCAAGCTTTATGCCAATGGGGAACAAGTGTGGCAATCATCATCATCACAACCACAATGTGGAGCTGCAAATGGAGATGCCACAAAATGAGGCTACAAATGGAGATGCCACAAAATGAGGCTACAAATGAAGATGCCATCAAGTTGTATCATTATTTACTCCAAATGTATCCCTATAAATACCTCCTTTGAATGAAATGAAATACACACATTACTCTCCATTCTCATAATCAAATCTCTCTCCCTCTCAAGTTAATTTATGTTCATTCCAAAGTTATTTTATGTTTGTCCTTAAACAACTACAACCAAGGCCTTTGTAACTCACATTGAAGGTAGAGTTCCCAATTAATTGAATAAGGTTCCAAGTAGCATCCAAGTAAGAAACACAAAGCCTACATTTTGGGAAAGGAAAATATATAGTCAATTAGCATGACACAGAAAAAGAAACAGAGGAACCTTCATGTTAATTGGATCCCTAAACGTACCTTCTGATTTTGGTAGAATGTCATTGGGGCTGAATAAATCCCAAAATAAGCTCAGATCACACATGAAGCTATTAGCTTGGGCAGGTTGATTACCAGAGACCATGAGATCAGTCTTGTTTGAAACAATGGAAATAAACTAATACAATAGTATTCTCGGAATTCAAATAATTTAGCCTATGACCGGTTGTGGTAGAGATACTCAAAGGTTTATTTTCTTTTGAGGATGACAGGAACTTACTTCAACATTAATCCGATCTCTGCTAACTTGGATATAACTCTTAACTCCTAAAGCATTTCCCAATGAAATATAATCGATCATGATACACCACCAAAGATGTGTGCCAAATAAGGGCTGAAATATGGCCATTCAGAGAATAAAGATTACTAAGAAGATGAGTGACTTTTCACAAACTACACTGGAACTTTCTGGCTTTCTGCTGTCTGTTGTGGAAGATTTCGATTTTCAGAAGGGTTATTTCCTAGATGGTTTTTCCTTTATTTACTACAGTGAGGATATTGACAATATAACCAAATTAACTATATGTGATGACATCATTCTTAAACTTTGATACAATAAAAAGGCTTCTTTTTTTCCTTTTTTTGGCTTCAGGATAACAAGTCCAAGGTTTTTCCTTTAAGAACTACAGTGAGGATACTGATGATAGTAATCATAATGATTATATCATTATGATTAAGAAGCAAGGACCTTGCAATTATGGAATTATTGGAATGTTCCATCTGCGGTCCTTGCATTGGTATGGAGCAAGGACCTTCAGTTATATGTGCCTCGTTCTGTGACAGGGACTTCAAGGCTTGTGCCGAGGCTTACTGCTCGAGGGATGCAATAACACAGGTATGTGGGTGATTTTTAACAAGCTGGCAATTTCCTTTAAAACGTATTATAGAGTAGGAGAACATGGGAGAAGGAGATCGCCCCAGGGTGGAGGGGAAGGGACTCTTGATTCAATTATTGTCGACCATTTGAAATCATATCCTGTATAATGAGATATAATTAAAAAAATAGGTGATTAACTTGACTCATTCCAGATGCATGAGAAAACTCCCTTTGTCTGATTAAATATTTTCGGTCAGGTTCTAGCACGGTTGTGGTAGGGATCTGAGTGGATCCGTATGACACAGGGTTATGCCATGCTGAGGGGTTTGCTGTTAAAGATTATACATCTGAGTGCATGGAAGAAACACTTTGCTATGGTGTTTAAAGCCAGTTTGATTTGATTGCAGATTCATGGAAGGTCTCACAATCTAAGGTGCCACAGAAACTTGAGAGCTTGAGGCTGTTAGAGAAATTCCAGCAGAGGAGTGAGGAAATGCCAGTCAGCTCCATGAACAAGCTGTTTTACCACTATCTATTAAGAAACTTGAAGCCGAGATGAAGCAGAAATCTGCTAATGTCAATTTACAAGAGCTTTATCCAAATTGTATTAGCTCTTTTCTGATGGCAGTGAATCATGTATCAGTGGAGTATCAATTCGGATATTTTAAGTACCGAGTTTCTGTTTTGATTATTTTGGAGATCGCAATTTTTCTTGTTGGCATTTATTCCGACTTTCCCAGTCATATTTCTGTTTGCCGCTATATTTGTGAGCACAGGCAATATTATATGCCGACTATTTGTCTCAGTTAAACAAAGTACGCTATATTGATCAATATCTCAACTGGGAGCAAAACTAACTTTATAGCTATGATGTTGTATATTATCTTTGTTTAGAGAAACTGTTGACGTCATCTAATATGCTAATTCATCCATCTTTTGTGCTGAAAAGAAAGAACAGAATCATGATAAAAACAAAAACAAAAGAAAATAGAGGTCTTCACTGTTTACTTGAATTTTCATGCATGAAGAGTTTTATTGAAGTGAAAATGTAACTATCTAAATTCCAAATGTCACACCCCGAATTTAATATAACCAAATTAAATCCGAACGTGAATAATTACAAAAACAAATACCAATCTAATTTTTTTCTTTCAGAGTAACACGCCTCGCACCACTCAATATTACAATACCCAATTCCTCAATTTCTTATTACAGCACATTATCACAATTTCCAAATTGATAAGTTCAAAATGAACATAACGAAACTCACAATAATGCTGTAACTCAAATACCACTACTCTAGGCAGCCTGATCACCTTCTCGATTCTCCTGACCTGTAAGATTTCCCGCTACACAAATATATATTGTGTACCGGGATTGCAACAACACAAACCCGGTGAGCTTGACAGCCCGTATGAGTAAACGAAAGGATTGCACAAATTTAATATAACAATTTCAACTCAAGCAATTGAAATTGTAGTAATAACACAATCACAACGACCACCACAAAATCTCATCACTTTCTCACTCTCACATATATATATGTATAGACACATATGAGTTACTCTCAATTTCGCTCATAAGGTCACTCAATACTTTCTCACCCTCACATATATATATATTATACACTTATGAGTCACTCCCCGTTACCCTCATAAGGTCACTCAACATTTGGCAGACAGACTAGAGCTCTAACTGATCGTAACCACCGGCTCGGCGCAAGAGTGTGGTTCACGATTTAATGCTATTAGTAACCACCGACTCGGTACAAGAGCGTGGTTCACTAATAGATGCCATGGTCACCCCCGTGACCTATTGATCTCCACAGATCAATATATCTCAACAAATCAACAATTTATTGTTTCTCAAACAATAAACTCAACACCTCACTCAATATATAAATTCCTCAACACAAACCAACAACACGTATATTTTATCAAAAATAAAATATGTATAAAGTCATTCGCACATGTAATAACAGCTATAAATATTATAGCATTAAATATAAATATTTAGAACTCCGGTTCGTGAATGAACCATGTGCGGTTTACTCACCTCGATACTCCCGCTGCGTCTTCAAATTAACACAATCACACCAAACTCGTTTGCCCAAGTGAAAACCGTCAATCACCTAAAACAGTTGAACTTGCCGGAAAATTTCCAGAAACCGGCGAAGAGTTGCAGAACCGGCGAGCTTGATTTTGACGTAAAAACTTCACTTTCAGGCCTCGATTCCTTCTGATCGAACGTTTCGGTGGCCGGAAAAATTCCAGAATCCGGCAGGCTTGAGTTTTCAACGTAAAAACTCCAACCTCAGGCCTCGATCCCTTCTAGAAAGTTGTTCAGCTCCTCACTCTGAGTTCACCAGTCCAAGAAACATGCAAAAAGACGTCCTGTAGATCGAGATATTTGGATCTAAACTTTCCGGGTCCGTGGGGTTGCCTTGCCGCTGCCGCTACGGGCTGTGCCGCCGTGCAAGGTTGCTTCTGGGAGCTTCAGGAGGTTGAGGCGAGCTCGTGGATGAAGTTTGGTACGTATTGGTGACCGGAAGCACGAGTTATCAAGCTTGGAACTAAAACGGGTTTTTGAAACACATCGGCCTCCGCCGTCGTCTCCGGTGGTTCTGCAGCACAAGGCTGCTCCTGCAGCTGCGCACGATCGACTTGAAGTTGTGGAAGGTGATTTGGTACTGCCTGGTGGCCGGTGGAGCGAGAGAGAGGATTGAGAGCTGGTGCTCTGTTTTTCGGAGATGCAAAAGCCAACAAAAATGCATAAACAGGAACAAGCAAGCCCCGAGCTTTAGTCCCTAAGATCAGAAAGTTGTGTCTGCCACCATTTTTCCTTTAACAACAGTAATTCCACTATAATTGTAAAAAAAAAAGGTTATTACACCAAAGCGCTACGAACTAAAAAGAAAAGAAACCCAAGAATGATGAACGTACACTTGAAATGTACACCAACATCATTCTCATGCATGATCCATCTGTCTAGATCTAGTTTGCTTGATTTCCGCCTTCTTCCAATTACTTAACGAGCCATTGGGGATTATCTTTAACAATCGGTGCAGAATCTGCAATCCAATTCATGGAGTCCTTCAAGTCCCAGTAGTCTCTAGTCTCTACTGCGCGCTGTTGGAGGATTCAGCATTGCCACGTTCAGAATGCAACTTTTAGGTAACGGTGTAGCGAGGGTGCCGGTGGTCTTCCTAAAAGTTTCTGGAAAGATGAGAGTTTTTAAATGAAGAGTACATAGCCACACCTTCTTGCAGCAGCCAAATCCTTTAATGAAGTCCATCAGTGTAGACAAATTTGTCGAGTTTGAGCAGAAACATTCTTCATCCCAAAGTTCCGAAACTGAAATTATAAATTTCCAACATGCTTTAACAGAAACTTGGGCTTCAATGAACCATAGAATCTGAGTTGATTGAGATTTTGGCCTTTAGTGCGCGATGGCATTACCATAAATATAATTCCCCGAGTTCATCAACACATATTGATCTTTTTCAAGCTGGGGGTATTATTCACCGTCAGCTAGAGATGCCATTCATACCCATTGGGTAATACCCGCTAGGTAATACTCAGCCAGTAATAGTTTATGGGTAATACTTATTAAATAATTCGCGGGTATGAGTATTTACCCAATCCATTTTTAAATCGGTAAACTCATACTCACTCATTTACCCGTTTGAAATATGGATAGAGTTTTTTTTTGTTTTTTTTTATTTTTTTATTTAAGGCCTTTAGCCTATTAAATGTTGGGATTTTTTTTTTTTTTTTTTTTGTAAATACTTACTATTTAAGTGCCCCCCATTCCCCATCTCGGGATATTTTCAAATAGTCAATTGAGTATTTCAAATATTTGAGACAGTGTTTAAGAAAACAATTGTTGGTTTAGTCACGAGGAAGCACTACGTTTAAAACAAATATTTATTTCCGTAAAACAATTTTCACAACTTGACGATTAAATGTAAAATAATAAAATTCGGTTTTATAAATGAACCATCCTCACGGATCACCTTTTGAATTTTTTCCACAATTATACGATGATCCAACGGTCAGATCCTCACAATCGCCTATTGAATCACCTTTTCACAATTATACGATGATCTAACGGTCAGATCCTCACGGATCACCTTTTGAATCGTCTTTTCAGAATTATTAGATGATCCAACGGTCAGATCCTCACAGATCACCTTTTGAATCGTCTTTTCACAATTATTAGTTGATCCAACTGTCAGATCCTCACAGATCGCCCTTAAGAACATTCTCTCAAAATTATACGAAGATCCAACGGTCGGATCCTCATGGATCGCCTTTTAAATCATCTTTTCATAATTATACGATGATCCAACGGTCAGATCATCACGGATCGCCCTTAGGATCATCCTCTCGAAATTATACGAAGATCCAACTGTCAGATCCTCATAGATCGCCTTTTGAATCGTCTTTTAACAATTATACGATGCTCCAATGGTCAAATCCTCACAGATCGCCCTTAAGATCATCCTCTAAAAATTATACGAAGATCCAACAGTCATATCCTCACGGATCGCCATTAGGATCATCTTCTCAAAATTATACGAAGATCCAACGGTTGGATCCTCATAGATCGCCTTTTGAACCATCTTTTCACAATTATACTATGATCCAGCGGTTAGATGCTCACAGATCGCCTTTTGAATCATCTTTTCACAATTATCCGATGATCCAATTGTCGGATCCTCACGGATCGCCCTTAGGATCATCTTCTCAAAATTATACGAAGATCCAACGGTCGGATTCTCATGGATCGCCTTTTGAACCATCTTTTCACAATTATACGATGATCCAACGGTTACATCCTCATATGAGACCACACAAAGTCATCGGAACACCCCGTATAGGTTTTCTGTTTTTTTTTTTAGGGATGGGGTGTCCCATTTTGCTGGTTGCCTGTACTAAGAACATGTCCATACTGCAATGCACAATTATTCCATCGAGAAACCTTCAATTTGTGTTGTTTGAGAGGAAATATTGTTCTACCTGTAATACCCTATCCACTAGAGATGATCCATCTATTTTCTGACCAAACAGATGTCGGTAGAAAGTTCAGACAAAATATCTGAGCCTACAATAATGTGTTTGCATTCACGTCAATGGGTGTGCATGTTGATGAATCCATTAATGTTCAAGGCCGTGGAATTTATACTTTTCGTGCTCAAGGTTCTATATATCATAAGATTGGTGGGATTTTACCAAGTGAAGGGACGAGACCACGATATCTACAAGCTTACATATATGACACCGAGCATGAACTTGACAATAGATTGTCTGAAAGTGCAGTTTTAGACAGGGGACTGGTTGAAAAGATACAACATATATTGAATCACTATAATCCATTTGTCTACCACTTTCGAAGTCTAGGACAACGCCAAGACTTGCCCAACTGCAGGCTCATCATAAGAGAACAACCTTCTAATCAACGTCAGTATAACTTACCATCTGCATCCCAAGTTGCTGCTATTATAGTAAGATGGGCCGACATCAATCCAAATGGAAGAGATTTAATTGTCCAAACAATTAGCGGACGACTCTGGAATGTCAAAGACTCAGTCGGATATTATGACCCCATGCAGTATCCATTATTATTACCTTAAGGAACATATGGGTGGGATATTAATAGTCATGACGAGAATGGAAGACCAATGTCATGTTGTGACTATTATGCATATATGTTACAGGTTAGTACCTTTTATCCACTTTAGTTCCTATTGCATCAAATGAAAACATCGCATTTAAGCACATGCTTAAACTTTACTTTCCAGATGCGCCCAGGTGGTGAAAATCCTTTACTTCAGGGTGGACGCCTCTTACAACAGTATGTTGTAGATAATTACGTGAAAATTGAATCACAAAAACTCATATGGATTCGAAATAATCAAGATGCAATTCGTAAAGAATTTTCTCAAGGACTTCAAGACTTTTTAAATGCAGGGGAAAACAATGTCGGTACGAGTTAATATTTTGCTTCCACCTACATTAGACATATTTAATTTTTAGTTTTACAATTGTAGAAACATATAATGTAAATTCACACTTTCTTAGGTAATGTCGGTAGTAGGACCATTCTGCCATCATCATTTGTTGGAAGCCCACGTGATATGTACCAACGGTACCAAGATGCAATAGCTTTGGTTCAAAAATATGGTAGACCAGATTTGTTTATCACTATGATATGTAACCCGAATTGGGAAGAAATTAAAAGTGAGCTACTCCCTGGCCAGACATCACAAGATAGTCCAGATTTAGAGGTCAGGGTATTTCGTTCAAAACTTGAGCAATTGAAAGAAGACATTATCAACAAAGGAGTACTGGGAAGAGTTATTGCTCATGCTTTCGTTGTTGAATTCCAGAAAAGAGGACTACCACATGTACACATGTTGGTCATGTTAGATGAAAATGATAAGCTGAATAATCCCGAAGATTATGACCATAAATACCAAATAAAGATGAAGAGCCTCAACTTTATGATCTGGTGTTGAAACATATGATTCATGGTCCATGTGGAACTTTGAACCAACAGTCTTCATGTATGAAAAATGGGAGATGCAATAAAACTTATCCAAAATCATTTGCAAATTTCACTGTGCAAGGAAATGATGCATATCCTATATATCGAAGAGCCGCAAGTCGCTTATCAGTCCCTCTACGTAGATGTCGAGACCTTATGGTGGATAACAGTTGGGTTGTTCCCTATAACCCGTGGTTGTTGCTACGGTATGATTGTCACATCAATGTTGAGATATGTGGGAGCATAAAGAGTGTGAAATATTTATATAAGTATGTCTACAAAGATCCTGATAGAGTTGCAGTTGAAGTGCAATCTGACCCGGAGTTCGATGAAATAAGACAATTTGTTGATGCAAGGTGGATTTGTGCACCAGAACCTTTATGGAGGATATTTAAATTTGTAATGAACAGAATATATCCAACAGTCGACAGATTACAAATACATCTTCCGAACATGCAACAAATAAGATTCGATGCAACAAATAAGATTCTATACATCTTTCGAACATGCAACAATAGAAGACATTCTAGCAGATGAGCATGCACATAAGTCTATACTTCCTGAATATTTCATCATGAACCATATGGATCCGGATGCAAGGGGATATCTGTATCGAGAATTCCCTCAATACTATAGGTGGGATAGTAAGCACAAAGCTTGGGTGAAAAGAAGGAACAACTACAAGGTCATTGGGAGAATTACAGTGTTTCACCTTTTGAAGGTGATAAATTTTACCTGCGTGTCCTTCTCAATCATATCAGAGGACCGAGATCATTTCCTGTTTTGCTTACAATTAATGGGGTTATGCAACCAACTTATAAGGAAGCGGTAGAGAAACGAGGTTTGTTGGAAGATGACAACAGCATCCGACAATGTTTGTTAGAGGCCTCTGTAATTAGCATGCCATCAGCTTTGAGAAGATTATTCGTCACAATTTTGGTGTATAGTCAACCAACTGGTGTTCGAAGATTGTGGGACGAATTTTATTTTGACATGATCGAAGATTACTCTTCTTCAGGTGATCTTGTCAATATTTCTGTCAGAAACAGGCTACTTCGAGATCTAAACAGAATGTTGGAACAATTTAATAAGAGCACTAGAGAATTTGATCTGCCCGAAATGCCAAGTGAGCTAGAAGATAGTTTAGGAATGCCGAGATGTATTGAAGATGAACTTTCTATAAATATCCCGCAAGAAGATATTGATGCAATTGACCGCCTTAATAATGACTAAATGATCGCATTCAACACCATAATGGCTGCAGTTGAGGGAAGAGAAAGTACATTATTTTTTGAGAAAAATGCACCATCAGTGCCTCAACTTTTGTGCACCGGCCAAGTTGATACCCAGACTCTCAGTGCTATCAATGTGATACCTGAATAATGATTTCGCTATCAGTGACATCCTTCCATCAAAATTCTAGGACGGGGACGTTAAAAAAGTCACGTGCCAAGCACGTGAGCCCCAAAACAAGGGCAAATGACCTAAATGACCCTTAACTTATCCCAACAACTGATTTCCTTCCAAAATCCATTTGGCACACANGAACGAATGTTGAAGACCTGACTCGACCCGCCGAATTCGATCCAGCAATTCAAATACGAAACGAATGTTGAAGACCTGACTCGACCCACCGAATTTGATCCAGCAATTCACGAGGTCCACCTCCACGAAGCTCGACTCGGAACCCGAACCCGGGTCCTCCAAGCTCTAGAGCCCTAAGAACCCGCCAGCGTCTCCGACAACCTCATCGTCTGGGGAGATGATAAAAGCTAGCCCGCCGCCAATCGAGGAGGGGTTCAAATTGCTGACGGAGAAATATGGGAAGGAGTATCCAACTAGAAAGGAGTACATGCAGAGCCGCCGAACACCAGGCTCTGGATCCGACGGCAATCCACGGCTTCAAAGAGTTCTCGGATCTATCTGAGGAGGCATTCAGCCAGGTGAGGTGGGTTCAGACGGAGAGGTCCTGCGACGGGATCGTGACCGTCCATTTTGACGATCTCAGGCATGCAGAGAAGGCCTTGGCGGAGAAGAGGTGGCCAAGGTGTGTTACTGTGTTTAGGTATGGGGTTACTCTTGAATTTGGGAGTGTGAATTTGGAGAGGTGGAGGAATTTTGTGGGGAGGATTGGCTCTAGATTAAATTAAATTGGAATATGGAGTAGAGTAAGAAGGGGGAAAAAAGATAGCAGAGAAGAACGAAGAAAGAAGGAGAAAAGAGGCGCTTGGTGGTAGAATAGTCTTGGAGAGAGAGAGAGAGAGAACCAGAAAAAAAAAAAAAAAAAAAAAGAGAGAAAAATTAAAAAAAAGATCTTGGGGGTAGAATAGTCATTTTAGACCTGTTGTGTGAGAAATAGAAAGAATAAAGACTATCCAGTTTAATTTGAAAGACGAGGGACTAAACTGTTTTTCAGGCAAAAGTTTGAGGAGTAACAAGTATTTAATCCTTAATGAAATTATCCCTTTCGCAAAAAAAAAAATGGAGATAAGATTGCAACTGTTCGTTTTGAATCCAAACGAACTCAATTGTTCATTTTCCATTATCCGAAATCACAAAAAGGAAAAGAAAAACTCTTTCAATAAGATAGTTGGAGATAAAGATTGCAACTATTCCTTTTGAATTCAAAAGAACAGTTGTAATTGTACGTTATCCAGAAACAAAAACAACACAAATGTTTGTTGCCTTTATTCGAAATCGCAAGAAGGAAAAAGAAAAACTCTTTTAACAGAACAGTTGGAGATAAAGATTGCAATTATTCCTTTAAATTCAAAAGAACAATTGCAACTGTCCATTATCCAGAAAACGAAAACGAACACAAATGTTCGTCTGCCTTTTTCGAAATCACAAAAAGAAAAAGAAAAACTCTTTTAACAGAACAACTGGAGATAAAATTGCACCTATTTGTTTTAAAAGAACAATTGCAACTATATGTTATCCTAAAAATGAAAAAGAAAAACTCTCTTAACAGAATAGTTGGAGATAAAGATTAATTGTAACTGTTCATTTTAAATTCAGAAAAATAATTGCAACTGTATGTTATCCAGAAAATGAAAAGGAACACAAATGTTCGCCTGTCTTATCCGAAATCACAAAAAGGAAAATGAAAATTGTATGTTATCCATAAAACAAAAACGAACACAAATGTTCGTCTATCTTTATCCAAAATCACAAAAAGAAAAACAAAAATGTATGATATCCAGAAAATGAAAACGAACACAAATATTCGTTGTCTTCATCTGAAATCACAAAAAGGAAAACGAAAAGGAATGAAAAAAAGAGCTTTAAGTTTTTGCACCCAATCTTTGCGATCTACGAGGCATCTAGGCAAATCACCCAAGGGCCTTGCCTTAAAAGACTCTGTCATGAGATTTGTTTCCAATGTGGGATACAAATTCAAAACAAAGTTCTGACATAGCCTTCTCTTGCTTGACCGAGCCATGCTAGCCAACCATGAAAGGAGCAGCAACTAGGACAGCAAAACGACCTTGGGAGACTTGTTTGGCTCCAAAACCAGTTGGCTTGCAAACTGTCTCTTTTAGCGTGTGATTGCGCAGGCTGCCAGTACCGTGGGGTGAGTCGTCGGGAGTCCCTTGACCTACTTCTTGTTAAACGATGTGGACGAGGAGAGCACCAACCTCGTCACAAGGTTCTTTTCTTGCCTTTGGAAAAGGACTTTTCGCTTAACTGGTAAGGACTTTGGTTGTGATCTCTTCGCGACACGAATTGATACTCAAAGTTGCAGGTTGGCAGAGCAATCACTGGAAAGTTTGGAGAAAGACGGGTTTGCTAAAGCGTGACTTTAGCTTCCTGGGTTGTGAGGGGTTACCCTTGCTTCGCTGGTCGAGATAGTCTCGGTGGCAGTCGCTCCTGGGGAGACTGGGCTGGAAGTACGGTCGCGGGTTGGTTTGGTGGCACTGACAGTAGGCTCTTGAAGAGATGGGACTGGAGTGTGGTCACCGGTAAGAGAGGTTGCTCCGGGGAGACTTGGGTAATCATAGAGATTAATTGGAGAGTTGGTTGTTTTTTCTATTTCGTCTTTAGCCTCTATATATAGGCTACTCGTAGATTCTCCTTCCTAATAAGAATGAAATACTATATTCTAGGCCACAGTTATTGGCCTTGAATCAAATCAAAACTCTTAATAGTTTTGATAACTATCGTTTAGATTAACTCTGTCGTAACAATCTTCTAGAAAGGTTAATTATCTTTTGGAATCGTGGACGTAATCTTCCTCTTGGATGCGGTGGTAGGATATGCAGTATCTTATATTGATATATATTTCGCGAGGATTCTGTGGCTCGCGGCATGCAATCAGAAAGGATATATATATTATTGCAATTAAAGGTGATGGTACGTTCCTTCCATCTGACGTACATCCAACTTCATTCCTTAATTGCCACGTATGTGGAGACCTTGATTCCTTCTTAATTGGTCCACCATAGGACTTAATTGCATGGACTACTCGAAGTAGAGGAGGACAACATGTTTGCATGTTTATTGCATATACACATCATATATACATATATGTTCCTTTTTTACGCACGCTTCCATATATATATATATATATATATATCATGCAATTATGGATGAAAGCTTCATTAATTCAGCTACCCTGCATGCCATGTGTGAGTATACTGGCATCCTTCATGCAACTAGGGAGAATCAAGGGAGATTCACCTTCCTTAATTGATAAAGCCATGACATGCACGTAACCAGGACTCCTCTTGTTGATCTTTTGCCAAATATGTCCATTAGAATCCTAGCCAAACAAAATCATGAGGCCATCTCTAATGCAAAGATCTTTCCTATGCTCCGTCTTCTCAACTAAGTAAACCACTATTAATTATCAAATATCTTGATTATTAATAGTAAACCGATAAGATCACGATTTGCCTTAAGATCACTTGGTCTTCAATAGGCTTTACTTAGCATCTAAACAATATATTCCGAGCTTGTCAAAATAAATAACTTGGGCCACGGATAGTGGCCAGTTTTCTTCGTCCCCCTTGTCGGGAAAAAATATTAATTTTGGTTCAAACAAGACTATCAGATATAGTCACAAGATTGAAAGATGAATTAGTGGGCCGGTACTTTTGTTCAAGGAATGGAAAGACGAAGAAGTTGAACCTTAAAGAAGTTTGGTGGAGGCTAAGTTGATAGGAAGGATGTAGTTTTTTTCATGGGTGCAAGCTCCGTTATTCTTTCGTTATGTTTTCTGGAAGAGCAAGTGTTATTACATTTGATTTGCTTGAGTTCCTTTTTTGTCCTACACCCCTAGGCAACTCCTAGTCCTAAGCAGATTCAGTAAAAACTTCGTCCCCTCCTCACAGCATGTACTTGATTCTCTATTTTCATTAAGACATCCATATGTTCCAATAAGCCCTCTAGCAAGCATATTCTGTTTCATCAATGTCTGAGTTCAACTTTGAACTGTTGTGTACAATCTGTTTTGTCTATTTGAGATTTTTTGCGTTTCTTCTTATTAGTGGATTAAAGCAAATATATTGGATTATTACACTCAACAAATTGATTATTTTCTGCCTTTGACTTGATGAGTCCTCTTAGTCACGTCAGTAGTGAAATCTACACATCCAGATTCTACTACTACACGAGTTTGTAGTAGCAGTTGCCTCCAGGAACCACCAAACTGATATTTCTTGTCAAGTACCAAATTCAATCAATAAGTATCAACCAGAGAATCATTAATTAGTACCCCCCAACCAGAAACAAGCTAGCCAAGATTTCAGTACCCCAACCTGAACTGAAAAAGTGAAACACTAAAAAAATATCCCTCAAAATCTTATGAACAGAAACCTTAAGTGGGTTTCTTTCTTTAAGTTGAATTCAATATAAAAAGGGCAAATCCATAAAAATTAATTTCTCATGCAAACCATATCTTCTTATTGATAGACCTCATTTGCTGAAGCTGCTTCTTCAATTTTAATCAGGAAGTAATGAATCACGAAATCTAGTAGAAAGGTAATAAGCAACTAAAATAGTACAGTGTTTTACAGGGAAAAAAAAAATTAATCGTCACCTGCAGCCGCTTCAGAAAACAGACTGGAGAACATAACCTTGTATCTTCTATACCATTCTCATTCATCTATAGCTGCAGGACTACCTCGCTGGTCTACTTTCTTTCTGTCTTCTTCAACGTCCACCGGCATGATCAGTATTTGTGCAAAAGGTGCAATCCATTGCAAGGAGTCCTTCAATTCCAAATACTCTCTACTTCCCACTATTGGTGGATTCGGCATCCACGCCTGCAAAGTGGAAGTATTAGGCAATAGTTCAAAGGAGGTCTTCTTTCTGTAATTCTTAGGAACAATGAGTGCATGGACATCTTGATTGTAGAGGTTTATTTTATAGCAGCAGCTAAATCTTCCAAAAAAGCTCATCAGACTAGGAAAATGTGTCGAATATGATGAGAACCATTCTTGGTCGAAAAGTTCCCCAACTAAAATTGTGGCCTCATAGGCTTTAACAGAAACATTGGCACTCAAATAACCATCAAAGAACTCGAAGAATTCGACATATTGGTTAATGATTTTGGCCTCTAGTGCACGATGGCTTCCCAATAAAGAAAATTCCCCGAGGAAATCAACACAAATGTTTATATATTTCAAGTTGAAGGAATTATTCAAGATCATCTTTTCACATTTTGAATCCGGCAGTGAGACAAATGTAAAAGATTCAAGATTGAAGGCATGAACAACTCGAATATCATCAAGCTGGCAATACTTGACTTCCAAGGACTTGAGACTTGAGCAGCAAACATAACACTTGGAGTTTCCAATCGAACAATCAGTTAATGACAGGTACTCAATGGAAGGGCACTCAAATAAAACAGAATAGAGTTCTTGGTCAGTAAAAAACCGTGCAGTTTTGAAGGACAGAGTTTTCAAAGACGGAAAAAATCGCCCAGGAGTTGAAAAACATCTTGCTCGAACGTCCGGGATTCTCACATACGCTAGTTTTAGACTAGTTAAAGATTTTGCACTAGCATTAATGGCCACCCAAGGCATGCGGTAGAAGCGGTTGTAGTCAAAATAACTTTCCACGGCGTGCTCACTGACAATCCCATATTGTTTTGGATTCATTTTAGGACTGATATCCAACTCTTTGAGGCCTCTCTCACATGCATATTTCAACCACTTAGTTATGGTAGAATAATCTCGAACCCATACATCTTCATGTGAAGACTTAGTTTATCTAGGAGCTCTTTCTGGTCGTATTTCTCACGATAATCTAAATACCCCTCAAAAAGTTGATGAACCTCTTGTGTTGATCTTGATTTGGTAGTGACCGAAACGATTAAAGTTGTGGCGGTCAAAATCATCATCCTCGTTGAAATTTAGTTCACGGAATGAAGAGACTGCAGCTTGCCATTGCTTGGAAAGAAAGCTCACCTGGATGGCAGCTTTAGTGGGAAGGAGTCGAAGGATTTTGTCAATAACAAGGTCAGGTAAGTTGTGAAGGTCAGCCATGTGAGGTGATCCCAATGTGCTGATGGCCATTAGCGTTTTGGTTATGGTCGACATATCTGATCGATGTTGGTGCCTTTAAATAAGGAATCTAGTCTTTCATTGTTTGTCAAGGAAAGGAATTGAAATCTTACTTGTAAAAGGCTTTAGGGAAAAATGCACGAACAGTGTCTAAACATTCAGAGGATTTTAAAACTTATTAATGTGATACCTGGACTTATATTTTCTTGTCAATGTAGTATCTATGCCAATTTTCCGTCACTGCTCCGTCAAGCTGACCATGTATGATGCATGTGAGGCTGAAATGAGGACAAAATGACTAATATGCCCTCAAATTATTTTATTTTTATCTAAACCATGATTTAATATAAATAAAATAATTAATTCAAATAAGTTTCAAAATTAAGAGAGAGAAATAAAGGAAGAATTAAAAAAAATTCTTCTTCTCTCTCATTCATCATCAATTACCCATAATCGATTGGCCTCCGGTTTCACTCTCAATTCTCTGGCCTGCAATTGCAATTCCTCTGATCGAGAGCTTGCATTCAAGTTGACCACACTGTCCTTAAATCTGTGGCTATCTTTTCCATTATCTTTTGTGGAAATCGAAACCTAGTACTGCATTTGGTGAAGATTGAAGAAAGGGGGAAGACTTTAGAGCCTAAATCAGCTCCATTAGAGATTGATCAGTTTCTCAAAAGTCAAAACCCTAATAGAGAGGAGAGGAGATTGAACGAGGACTTCGAAAGCTTGTTTCTTTGAAATTGAATTGGGGTTGGTGTTTGGGAAATTGAAAACTTTATTTTCTGGTGTCGTAGTTGGGCCAGAGGTCGAAGTTGCCGGCGGGGTCTGAGTTTCCGATCAATGGTGTATACAAGGGGGTTGGAGGAGAGAACGAGTGGTGGTGGCTAAGTCATCGACAAGGGCGGTTGGACGACGGTGAAGAGGAACCCTGAGGCTGTGGGGGTGGAGGAGGTGAGATCGTGTTGGTGGTGTTGTGCATTCAACTTCTATTTTTTTATTTATTTTTTTTAGGAGATTCAATTTTTATTTTCATTATAATAATTTTTTCAATTTTAAATTTATTTATTTAAGGTTTGATGGAGTAAAAAGTCTTTTTTGCCCTCATTATCGACCTCACATGCGTCACACATGGTGAAACTTCACAGTGCTGTGACCGAAAATTGACATAGATACTAAGTTAATGAGAAAACATAAGTCCAAGTATCACATGGATAAGTTTTAAAGTTCATGTATCAATTTGACAGTCCAATCCTAAGAGTGTCCAAACACTGTTAGTGTACATTTTTCCCTACCTTTTAATCCGAATATTTGGACTGTTCTCCTTCTCATAAAGAAATAAAATAAAAGAGATTTGAAGTTTTTGGATTTTCAAAAAGATGCTCTGCGCCAGGATAATTTTACTAACTGTACAATTGTGGACACTTTAAGGAATTTACAATGGTACACTCGAAATAAGAATGAGCGTCTATCACAACCCAATTATGGGATTGTACAAATTAACGACTAATTAGCCATGAATATATTCTTTTACAACAAATCTGTTACAAAACCAAGAACACTGGACAAGTACTCTGGATGCATAGTGTACATCTAACCAGCATTCTTAAATGTTCTAATTCTTGCGATGCCTTCGTTTCTGTTCACCTCTTTGCCTTTTATCGTCGTCCCAGTCGTACATCCTGCAACATGGTCAAGGACTCACAATACACTTGCACAGAACTGAACTGACCTACAACATATATACATACATATATGCACGCACAGCAATGCTCATGATAGATCTCAACATAGTTGTGAAAATAGGATTCCATTCAGCACTAGCGGATAATATGAAACCTATCGCATTGCATTAAACCAGGCTACACCTTGCTTCGACATGAAATAAGTCAACCAGAGCACGAACATCAAATGCCAAAATAAGAATGCTTTATTTGTACGAAGTTGCATATTCCATAAATGCACATGCAAGCAAACAGTTGATAGATTCAGGCAGGACAGAAGAAAATATAGCTGAAAATAAGCATTTAAGGATACGGGTCTGTATCACGGCGGGTCATCTTGCTGGATACTTCTTTACCATGAATCCTCAGACTTGATTCCTCCATGTAACCTGTGCGCGTGACAATGGGTCCTTTCCGTTCTCCCCTATCTCTTCCATCGTATGACTGGGACAAGTTAATAGAGAGGGGAGGGGGAGGGTGAACTGGTGAGTACTCACCAGCTTCCCAGAAGCCAGATGTTCTCGTTTAAGTTTCCGCCTCTTAGAAGCTGCAATTGAGTCTGAATCCTCCTTCAAGAGGTTGGCTTTCTCCCTTTCTTTCTCCCTCTCCCTTTCCCTCTCCCTGTCCCTCTCTTCCACCTATATACAGCAAAAGACAGCGAGTTATTTAATTTCTAAGCAGCAAATCAGTACAAAACTTGCAAATTAACAGAAAAGCAAGGTTTATCTTGATGGAAAACTCATAGCGTGTGGGCATAAAGCCACAATGAAACAGAACAGTATCATGTATAAACTCACAAGTCATCGGGTTTTATACCAGCTGGCATGATGAAGTTACCAAAGGTGATTGTCCCAAAGACTAAATATTCACAATGAAAAAAGGAAATAAAGATGGCCCTTCGGGTAGCTAGAAAGAATGTCATCCCATCAGTTAAACAGCAGTTAAGACAGACAATTAAACTGACAGTGTAGCAATTTTGAAACAGTAGGTTGGTATGTGGCGAAAGTAGAATCAAAGACAAGATGAAAATGACTGTGTGAGGAGCTCTTATTGGTGTCATGGTCTCATTGATGCCACATCATTAGTCAACAGTCAAACTGACAATTAAGTACAAGAGGAATAAAATTCTTAAAATTTTAAAACAACCAACCCAAAACAATAGGGTAGTAATGTCATTTCCCATGAATATATATGCAGTACGAGCAGACAACCATTATCAAAAATTATTTTCATCACCAAGATATTGCCTAAATTCATTGGTTTAAGACAACATTGTCAATATAACGTATTCTAAACACTACAAACCTTTATTATAACTGCACAGCTAAATTGTAAAAACTAGTACCAATACATACCTTTACTGAGGTCCCCTCACGATCATCACGCTTTCTCTCTCGAAAATCATCTTCTCTTCTACGCTTTGAATCATCTTGAGAAATTGAGGAATTTTCTTCAGATCGTCTACGTTCCTTCTCATCATGTCTCGGAGAAAGCCTTTGAGTATGCCTTGTAGTTGCAGTCCTTCTATCTGAATCTTCGTCTCTTCTTCCAGAACTAACAGATTGAGGAACAATGTGAGGAGGTAAGGGCGGTGGTGGAGGTAAGCTTTGCCCGTGATATCGATCATCAACATGAGATTTTTCAGCAGAAATATCACTGTAACGCCCTTTACCTTTCTCATCCTTAGATTTGTCAGGCAGTCTATCAAAACTCCTATCTGTACCCCTCTCTTGCAATTTCTCAGCTGAATGATCCCTTCCGTGTCTCTCCATTGACCTATCTCTGGATCTCTCAACTAAATCATCTCCGCGTGACTTATCAGGACGGTCCAATCTTTCCCTGTGATCCTTATCATGTCTTTCACTTCCTTTATCTTTAGACCGATCTGAAGCCTTTTCAGTGGCCTTATATACACTTCTATCATCGCTTCCTGATTTGTCAAGATCCAACAGTCTAGCATCAACAGACCTCTCTCGGTCAGACAAGCGAGCTTCACCCTCAAAATCTTTCATTTCAGCCTCCCCTTTCCGGCGTTTACTTTGTCTATCTGTTTCTTCTGCAGGGCTGGTTCTTTTTTGAAGTTTATCACTGGACTTTGAGAGTGTAGCAGAACTATCATGTCTAGGAGAATGAACAAATCGAGAAGAAGGGGGCCTTGCTGCATCAGAAACCTCAGCACCCTCTTCCTTTGAAGAAGGGATCCTTGTATTGGAAAACTTTGCAGATCCAGCCTCCACTTTTGATTCAATACCTAACGAAGCTGAACCTTTGCCCGAGGATGATACCGTGCTACCATTTGCGGTGATGGAAGAAGCATTAGTAGCTCCAGCTGCTTTTCCAGATCTACTTTCATCCTTCGCAAGATCTTGTTTCAATGGCTTAGCCACAGCAGGAACAGACCGTTTTGCTTGGGCCCTCAAC
Organism: Rosa lucieae; assembly: GCA_024704745.1. NCBI lineage: Eukaryota > Viridiplantae > Streptophyta > Magnoliopsida > Rosales > Rosaceae > Rosa > Rosa lucieae. The sequence continues at coordinate 61,001,672 of CM045495.1, read as the reverse complement.
TGTCAGCAGAGGAAAACAGATTTTAAGAAAACAGAACGTTTCAATGATGTCATTTAATAATGAAACCCACTAAAATGAAATGCTTAGAGTGGGAGAAGCATGACAAAGCCAATCTCTATCAATCACGACAAATGTACACATTTAACTCTGTTCTGGCAATGAAAATTTACAAACAATTCTTAAACTAATGTGTCCAAGTAATCAGGCAATTCTTTGGAAACTCAAATGGTAAAGATCAATATACGGGTGGAGATGCATAGGGGAAAAGAATGTGATAGCACTAGCAACATCTTGTAACTAAGCATGATCATGAGGTGCCTCAAGAGCTTCCATGGAAAAATAACAGCAAGTGATGCCTAAACAACAGCTTGAGTGTAATGAAATATTCGAACACAAGAGACAGTTGTTTCTCCCAAAAATAATACCTCAGATTCTGAAGTGTTCTTTGCAGCAAGTTTTCCCATATTTTCATCTGGCGTTCGATTTGAGATTTCGTTCACCTGTACTTGATTTTCGATAGGCCTTGATGTTCCAGATTGTAAAGTAGCTGATGGCACGGATGCCTGAGCATCTGAGCCATTCACCAATGAGGCACCTTTCAGTTTTAGATGCCCTTGGTCAGATTTTGCAGTTGAGATACTTTCTGCTCTTTCCAACCTCCCATCTGCAGGTTTGGTTTTTGACACGTGGTCTCTGGCTGAGTTTATTAATTCTGAGTGTTGGGAGACAAGGTTTCCTGCTCTTCCGCCAACAGGTTCGGTTTGAGAATTATTAACGGCAGGACCACTCTGTATAGCTCCTGAATTACTGGCTGAAGGCTTTGAAGATGCTGTCGACTTTAATTCAACGTATCCCATACAAAATTCTTCATCCGAAACCAATGAAGGCTGTAAAGTATTAACAAAGTTATGAATAAAAGTAGAAATCTAAGGTAGGGATGGTAAAAGAACCCAATGGGTACCCCCCCAGCAACCCCCAACCTCAATGGTTGCTCGCAGGGAATTCAGTTTTTTTTTTTTTCTCATTCCCTATGCTAAGCTGAAAAATATGCCCCAATAGGTAACAAACCTTTCTAGCAGCCAAAGAAGCACCAACACTTGTTGCCAACACCTTGAGGTCCTCTCTCCCATCACCTTTGATCTTGGACACCTGCAAGTATAGGGGCAAGAACATTCACAATAATGCCACTGCAATTAAAAACCACAGAAATTGTTATTAGAAACAGTTCTTACCCGTCTTTCGAGGTTCATCCCACTCTTTTTAGTAACCGGGAAAACACTAGAAATTCTTGATAAGATTATGAGAGCGTTTCGAATTTCCATGTACTCCGGAGATTCCAGACACTGACCCAATAATCTCGTGATCCTTTGACTCCATTTCCAGTGCACCTATAAGAAATTTAAAACACTAACATATTAGAGAAAATACATGACTTGCAAGTAAGTCCAAGGATGGACTTCATAACATGGTCATAAACAAATGGCATGCAATATTTATGGTTACAAGACCATTAAGAAAGAATCATGCTATTGGAATAGGTTCAAGTATACACCTGAACCACAGACTATGCGTTATACAGATGTTTGTGCATGAGTAAAAAGGAAGCAGAAAATTTGAATCGTGTAACAAAAACTCAAAAAACCAGCACATGAGCACAGAACTGGAGATGCCAGCACATCTGGGAGAGTTCATGGGCATTTTTTAATGATTACAATAAGCTACCGCTATAAAGATCCCAGGAGTACATGAACTGGCCAAATGTACTGACCTTGATTAGTTATTTATTTATGAGATTGGTCCTGCAAGCTTAGTGCAAGTTAACATTAAATAAAGAGATGCCCATGAACTCACCTTCACAAACTGGCCATATCGGACCCGCTGGCTATCTGGAAACCTATAGTAGACAGCAAATCCTGGCATGTTTCCGCACTCGCGCTCATAAATAGATTCATCACTCTGTTAAAGAAGAATGATACCATAAATCCAATCAAAAATGGGAAAAGAATATACGAGAGTTTCAAGTACTATCAAAAGACCCTTTTATATGACACATAACTTGTAAGATTAATGTGCAAGAATGAAAAAAAAAAATTATCACCTTCCAATAGTAAGCAATTTTCAAGGTCTCACAGAGAAACTTCCCCAGTCTACCAACTTCAGATTCAGTGCAGCAGCATATCATAGGCTGTAAGGTTCTACATATAAGAACATCCATGTGGTTGACTGTGTTAAAAAATGGTGTCCCCAGGGAATGAAGAGTGTGCACAAACATGGCACAATAGACAGCATCTGGCATGCTGAAAGTACAGCGAGGAAATATACAACGCTGAAGGAATTCCATGTTGATCTTTAACGTATCAAGACAAGAACTCAACCATTTGTCCTTCTCACGCGATAAGCGTTTACGAACAGATGCAACATGTTCCTCATGTTTACGGAGTTCACTAGTCAGGCGATCTATGGTATCTTGAATTCTTTCCTTCTCTTTCTTCCTTTTGGTTATTGCAGAAATTGAATTATCAGGCTGCTCTTCCAGAACTTTAAGAGAAGCCTGCTGTTTCGCAATTTCAGATTCATAACAATTTCTAGGGACATAAAGATCATAGAGTGTGAGCCCCCAAAATGTAGCATAAAGATCAGGGGACAAACTATTCCAGGCTCTTGCAGGCAACATAGCTTTAGCAGTATGAAGAAGATCCAGCCACCTGATTAAAATCATATACATATTGCAAGGGAACGGAAGTCAATTAGAAAAGAGAGTATGTCAATGTATGTGTAAAAGAAAAAAACTGTATCATCTCAACTGAATACAAAACCATTTTGTGCCAACTATTGCTAAAATAAAAGCGAAATAGATCAAAAACTAAAATGCATATGGGCGTACATATAGATATGACTGAAAAAAAAAAAAATTGTGTGTGAATCTGTAATGCAAAAACTACTAAATGATACATAACCAACCATTTGCATCAAAATCACCTCAATATACAATAAGACAAAAGGCCAAAAAGTATTTTTTGGGACAATTACGTTATAGGGTTCCATGTAGACCCGAGATCCAGAACCACGTTGCCAGAGTTCTGTACAGCATCAGACTCTGAATTTGCAGATGTGATACTTTGAGCATCATTATTGTCTAGAGGCCAGAAGACATCAGAACTCGCGGGGCTCTTGAAGAGCCTCATTACTGGGCGATAAATTAAGAAAGCAACCTATGTCACAGAAACAATACTAAGATATGAGTGTAAAAAGAGTGACTATAAAGCACAGAGAATTCTTCGGGAGGGGGAGAGAGAGAGAGAGAGAGAGAGAGGAACCTCAGGATCAAGGTGGTATTTATGGACAAGATCATCAAGTGAAGGAATTAGCTGAGCATAAGCTGATGCCGATGGCATGGCACTGCAAAGAAATTCCACATACTGAAGGAGTGCTCCGTGACATCTATCAAACTGCTCGCTAACCATCTTAATATAAGGCGCATCTGCATCTATTATGACCCTGCAGAAAGCATGATAATCTAGTCAGGTATCTGACTCACTTGACTTGCATAAAATAGTATTCCTTGTGCATGAAGAAAATCATATCTAGGTGCAAAGAGAGATGTTTTATCAGGATGTTATTTCTGGGCAAGATTGTCATATAGCAGCACAATGCTAAACAAGAAACAATAACTAAATAAAATAAGCTCTATGGCTTACAAAGAACGATGCTGAGCAAGATGTAACAAAAGAGGGATTGCCAGCTTGGTTTCATCCTTTGGAAGCAGTGAGTCCCTTAGCCTGTTTGTGGACTTGAGTAGTTGCTGTTCACAAATAGAAAACCATCATTATTATCTTTCCCAGTTAGGTAAGTGAAAAAACCATAACATGTTTTTATAAGCAAGAAATACTGCTCAATATTTTAAACACGCCAAATATTAAAAAAAAAAAAAAAATCTACTCCTTATACAATCAAACATTACAAGGCACCTTGTTATGTCGAGTAACACCAAAACCAGTGGCGTGATGACGGAGAGTCTCACCCCCTGCCATGGCATCCAGCTGATCTTCAGTAAGGTCCTCTGTGTGATGGACATTTGCCATTTGCTGAATAAGCTCCTGATGTAATCAGAAAATACCAATTCAATCATTGCAATCCTTAAACACCTTAAAAACTAATCATGTGACACAACCAGTATACACTGTGAACCTGAAAACTACCTGAAGAACAACAAGCTCAATTCCTTGGCCCTTTTTCAACTGATTTACAAGATACTGGAAAAGGCCTCTCAATTCCATAGATGGATATTTTTTACACCTAAAGAAAATGAAAAATTCAGGTGGTTAGCTTTCTTAAAATCTAAAAGCACATATTCCAAACTGAATTTTCAATGATAAAAGGGAAAACAAGGATACTAAAACAATATCCATAAAGCCTCAGGATATGAAAGGAAAAGGAAAAGTAAAAGAAAAAGAAAAAACAAACAAACGGGAAAACAAAGTTCAAGTACAATAAAGGTTACCAAAATTCTGACAAATATCTATCAAGTTGACATATTCAACATGGGGTTAACAAGTTTCTTACAGAAAACAAATACTTCAGATTTCAAACCAAAGACCATAATACTTCTCTCTTTTCAGACAATCTAGAACGTAATATCTTTAGACTTCATAGTTTCATCTAATCAACGAACCATTGTCTGGACAATCTAGAGTTGGCTGTTCTAAAAGTTGGTGCATCGCCCACAAGGCCATCATAAGGACAAGAGTAATTCAGTTCATTTGTAGTTTTGTTTTTTATTTTCCACTCCACCGGCTCATTTTATTTTTAGAATCTGAAAGCAATCTAAGACACCACCCACAGGCCTGAAAAACCTAGTGACTATCCAGGCTAAGCAACAGAGGAACACTGCCGGACTCCCAACCTAGGGCACCAGGCTGTGCATCCATTGGGGCTCTTTGATACATAACGTACCATTTAGCTTTAAGAAAGCTATCAAGTGTATATAAATGCAAATAAAAAAAATTTAAAGAAATAAGAACTAATATAAGACACACACAGGCAATGAGTAAAATTTATCCAAGTAAAGATGGAATAATACACAATTAGTCCCAAACAGACAAATTTATGTGAACCATAAGTGTAACTCTCAGCTTCCAGAATTTCAAAAAGTCTAGAGGAAAAGTTATTCAAATATGAATGCAAACCAAAAGAAGAGGCAAGCATCACAACACCCTAAAGATTTTATAAAATTATTTTATAAAATTATTATACGTTAAGACTGGCATCGAAAAGGAATAATAATAGCCATCTCTTAAAATACTATAACCATTAAACACTGGCCTTATATGGCATGATTAGATAGAAAAACCAAAATAAAAACCTCCCCATTTATGCATCAGCCACCTCTGGTGAAAAGTAATTTCCCCACTTGCCGTACAATTGAAAAGCCCAAAAACTCTTGTTTGACACAATGCTGCCGAACTTCTTATCATTCCTTCTAGAGGTTATAAGTTCCTCGTAGGCTGCTCTTTGATGCCTTACAATGTGCAGCACTGCCTTTTCTTTTTCGGTAGAAAAGGACAATATACCACCCATATAAATTGTAAATTGGACATAAAACATCCTGAACTACCAGTGATCTGACGTCAAACAAACCAATGAAGATACAATCAACCAGAAAAGGGGGTCAGCAGATTGCACCTCTTCTTTCTGAGAACAACCTCTGGTTTTTGAAGATCTAGTAATAGAGATACAGACAGATACCTAACTGAACCAAAACAAGTCTCAGGGATTTACAGAGTCATCAGAGGAGACAAGGACCATTAACTGAAAGCTTGTCAATCAAAACCTTCAACACATAACAATACCAATTCCACCCTCAGCACCCCACCTAACAATTCCTGAGACAACTAGGAAGCATTACTGAAAGCTCCATCACAATAATGAGAATGTCAATCAAAATCTGAACCCATAACAAAACCCCAATCCAACTTCAGTGACCCACCAAACAGTAATCTCTTCAGGAGGCTAGCGAGAAAGTCAAACAAGAACAGCAATTCATCAACTTTATAAATTAGATAGGGAAATAACAATTAGCTGTTCAGAGGATGTCTTTTAATCAGCGTTCAAATTCAGTAATTGCATCACCAAGTTCTGCCAATTCATCATACATCTCACCATAATGTTAAGAGCAGCGTTGATTATTGAATCCTCCCTGACCATCTTTATGTTCCTTCTAATCTACTAATCTTCTATTTAACAAGTGCTCAAACATCCTGAAACTCATTCCAAAATGCTATACTTCTCCATTCTACCTTGTTTAACCTCCTCTAGCCTGAAAAGAGGTAAGAGGAACCTATGATAAACATCGCTTCAACATTCTGCATAACCCAATTTACTTCATAAATACCAACTCAGAATTATCCCAAATCTATCATTAAATGGGTGGCTGAATCACACAGAACTCAAGTACACTTTGTCATATTTTGCACGCCAACTATTCTGACTTCCTTATAAATGACACAAAATATTCAATGTCAATAGCATCCCTCCCAGCTACAGAATCTTTCATTCAACTAGTGCTCAAACAGCTTAAAATTCTTCCCAAAAAGCTATAATGGTCCTTAGTACTCGTCTAACATTCTACCACCTGAAAAGAGGTCAAAGGTACCAAAGATTAACATCACCTCAACAATCCGACCAGCCCTTTTCTACTTCATTAAATATGATATCAGCATAACGCCAATCCATCAACAAGTTTCTGTTGTGAATCTCACAGTACTCAAGTATGCTGAACCTCGGCCAGCAGCTGGAACTGATCACACCTTGCAAATAAAGGACACAAAATCTCCAATGTCCTTTACATCCATCCCCAGCTTCAGTCAAAGGGCCATTTGCTCAGGCTAATCTGCAACCCGGAAACTGAAGTGAAGTATCCAAGAATATATCTAGATTCTATAGAACGGTGTGTACGTTAAAAGTTGACTCTAGTTAATGTCATATCAATGCTAGAAAAAGGTCGGGAGAAAAAAAAAATGAAGAACAGAAATAGACAACCAAGTCCAATGTAACTCATTTGTACCAAACTGCTAGAAAAAGGTTGGAAAAAAACATGAATAGAAATAGGCAACTAAGCCCAATGTAAATCAATTGTACGAAACTAAAATAACTGATCAACTGAGGCCAAAGCATATGACTAGCATGATAATTTTCCATGCACAAAAACGCTAATATTCCCTGAACAAAAACGCTAATTTTCCTTGAACAAGAAACAAATAAGCTGATGACATATGACATTGCTTCTTAATATATGATTGGGGATGGCAAATACACACACAGCATAATTTTGTCAAGGAGAAAAGAAAGGTGCATACAAGTGACCCCAAAATGAAGCCAAAGATTGAAGCCAGTCTGACAAGTTAAGCCCATCCTCTTTCAGCTTATCACGCCCTCCTTGCGCCAGACGTTCAATCACAACATATTCCAGGACATCATACTCCAGCTGAACAAAAATAACAACAAAAGATCAATGGGTTTAACACAACATATGCAAATAGACTGACGGCCATTCTATAAAGAAACCCCATGAATTATCTGATTAAATTCCTGTACAACACAAGTCCACAATGATCCCATTTAAAAATAAACTTCTGATTATATTAGTGCTACGGTGTTGAATTACAAGAGAACTTTCCTTTTCTATTTCTTACACAAGAAAGACCAGGTCCTATATGTCCCTCCCTGGTAAAAACCACAATTCAAAATTTTTTTTTCTCAGGAGGCACCAAAGTTAAGAAGACATGGTCATTCAGTATCTTTCCGGATAAGTAACTTAAAGGTTAGTCAGTTCCTAAACCTATGCTAAACTTAGATTTACCGATTCTACTCCATAAAGAATCTTCTGAAAAACTTCAAGCAAGATATTCTTTAAAGTAAGAAAACTCTGAGTAAGACAAATCAGAGGAAATAAAAAAAAAACACACGCACATTTGATATATAACTCAATTACCACCTTCTAGCAGTACTCACGGAGAGAAGAGCAAAATGAAACTGACAACAAAATGAAAATCCGCACCTGAGTCAAATACTTAAATGCATCTACAACAGGAGCAATCATATCTTTGTACGCCTCGATCTGCAGTAGTACCAACCCATTAATTGTTTGCACACACAAACTAGAAAGCCAAAAAATTGAAAACAGAATGTGAGTATGATCACTTATTAATCTTGACCTGATGAACAATTGTTCGAAGTACAGTCATTGGATTTGCATGAGCTAATTTTGCAACCATCCTACCCTGCTGCTTTAAATTTTCTTTTGCAAGCCGCTTCAAAATTCTTCTAGTGTCCAACTATAAAGAGGACAAAAAAAAAGGTATAACACAACAATGCTTTTACAGAATACAAGATGAAAAGAAGGTTAAGGCAAGTATAATAAAGAAGCCAATGAGACTAGAGAAAAGTATATGTTTGATACCTTGGCTGTTTGCCTTGCAGCTAAAACCATAGGAATCCGTTCATCTTCTTTCTCCCATTCACCATATAAACGATACCTCACCTAAAGAACAAGATTCATATAGCAAGACTACTATGAGAAAATAAATTTTCAAAGTAAAGAATCGTTTATCCCTGATATAATACCAACCTCATAAGGAAGTAGACTCATCACTTCCCAAATCTCCATTCCAACAGCTGGATTTGCAGGTACTAACTGTAGAGATGGAAGTAGACATGTCCGGAAGGCTTCCTCTACCCTTGACATTGCAACCTGACGGGGGGACCTAGCTTCCTTTAGAGGCAAACGAGGATTACTGGCAGAAACAGCAACTTCACCAGTCCTTCCAAGATCCGGAGCAGACAAGTAATAACCTCTTAATACTCTGCAAACCTACTCCAAGAACCAGACAGAAACATAGTCCTTAATGTTTTTGAAGATAAAATAAAGACAAATGATTCCATAATATCAGATAAAAGTAATGCACCTTCTGTAGCAGCAAAGTATCACGATAAAGATAAGGCCCAACAATAGCAAGCATCTGAAAAAGTTCTTTTTTAAGTTCTATAAAAGAACCACTAGCTGATGAGTTTTCTGTGGTCATCACACCAACACTGGTTCCTGAGGATGACCCCAAGTTATTGAGACGTGCTTGACGAACCATGTCATATGCAGAAGAGATTGACTTTTCAATCAATCTGGACACAGGTATCAGAACAAATTAGAAAGCAAAAAAAAAAAGGTAGAAGCACACCCCTGCCAAAGCTACTAATAGCCAGGCACCGAAAGTAATAACAAGGCTAGACAGAGCAAAGCTAATAAGTTTCAAATGCATTCAGAGATATCATGCACCTATTCTACTTGTGTGATATTGTTTCTTTATACATAAATGTGTACGAAAGGGCATTGGACAAATGAATATAACAGAAAAAGATCATACATAGCATAAGAAAAAAGAAGGGTGGAAGAAGTACCTAAACAAGCTATTACAGATTTGGATATGTTCAACAGGATTTAGAGGTGACAGACGGTCAAATAGTATGTGTGCATGATACCTGAGGTGCAAATATTCAAAAACCAGTTCAGACGATATAATCAACACCAAATAAAAGCTATTAAAGAAAGGTAAACCTCAGTTTAAATAACTTCATCTGGAATTCATTTAGCTGGAAAAGGTCAGAACCAAAATGAGTACTTAGAATCATACCAGTCATCTACAGAAAGAAAACCAGTAAGCAAGCCCAAAGTTTGATTATTTTCAAACTCTGCAGATCTTTCTCCTACTGCCTCTGAATCCATGTCTAAAGATGCAAAGAGATCTATTGTCACGTCTCCTTGTTTCTCATCTTCCATTAGATCCTTCCCAGTAGCAGCAAGATTAATTTTACCAATTTTATTAGCCTGAAAATATTAACAAATTTTCAGGTAACAATTAACGGATAAGCTAGACTTTTTAGAACTTATAAATAGACAAAAGAAAAGAAGAGAGATCATATAACGAAGTTTTCAGCCATTTAATACCCATTTAAGATGATTATACCTCATCAAGTTGCTTGGAGGAGAAAGAGCTGTAGTGCTCAAATGCCTCATCGTCCTTCGGAAGTAAATGAGCACATCTGTTGGAAGCATAAACTAATAAATATCAGGAGACCCAGAATACAGCAACCATGAAGGTCACAAAAACTAATGTCAACCACATAAAAGTGCACATAAGTTAACAAGCTACAGTTATGCAAAATGTCAAACATGGATATAAAAATGAACTAATTCAAAAGCAGCAATATCTTAAACATTATTAATACTCCTCTAACTCCATGTAGTTTTTACCAATTAGGATAATCTCACTCACACAATAATGCAACTTCCTAAGTATAATGCCAAAAGAAGTCAGCATCATTAGGCTCGACCATCAATAACTAAATACTCTTAATAGAATTTGTTATGCAAAATGTCAAACATGGATATAAAAATGAACTAATTCAAGAGCAGCTATATCTTAAACATTCTTGATACTCCTCTAACTCCATGTAGTTTTTACCAATTAGGATAATCTCACTCACGCAATAATGCAACTGCCTAAGTATAATGCCAAAAGAAGTCAGTATCATTAGGTTCGACCATCAATAACTAAATACTCTTAATAGAATTTGTTATGCAAAATGTCAAACATGGATATAAAAATGAACTAATTCAAGAGCAGCAATATCTTAAACATTCTTAATACTCCTCTAACTCCATGTAGTTTTTACCAATTAGGATGATCTCATCACTCAATAATGCAACTGCCTAAGTATAATGCCAAAAGAAGTCAGCATCATTAGGTTCGACCATCAATAACTAATTACTCTTAATAGAATTTGTTTTATTTATCTGTTACTGACAGGGACTCTTAGTCTGCAATGAAGATTCCACCATCAATGAAAGAAGGGCAAGTTTCAGAGCTCGCCCAATTGGCAAAATCTTCGACTTCCAAAGTGGGTACTTCTTTTCTAACCAAGTTGTGGCTAGTGCCAATGGTCCCACATAACTGGCATTCACATTGCCTCTCCAAAAGTTCAAAGAGGAGTCTTACAAGAATCATTTAAGAAACTTACAAAGTAAAAATAGTTTTCCTATCAAAGAACATACTCATCAAAGGGAAACTCACATGCTATCAAGATCAATAAAATTCTCCTTCACCAGTAAAGCCGTAAGCTTATAAAGTCCAAATGGTACAGGATCATTTACTTCCAAACGCTGGTAATGTTGAAATTTAAAACCAAGTATTTGTGAAGCATGAGACTGCAAAATAAGACGTTATGAGTCAACTAGAAGTTATCAAAATAAACCTTCCAACATAAACTTAAACAATATAATATCTGCCACCTTTGGAAAAATCGGTATCAACTCCAAAAAGACATTGTTGTCTGGCAGAAGTTCGAAACACTCCAAAACCTAATCAAACAAGGTAGTGTAAAGAAAATAGTGAATCATAAGACATCATTTAAGTCCAAACAGGTAGAAACAAATTACAGGATATAAAGTATAAAGCGTATGAAGACTTACGATATCAAAAACATGATTTGGGTCCAGATCAAAATGTCCAATCAATGACTGCAACAGAAAAATAAAACATATATAAGGATATGCAATGATGCACGGACAAAAAAAAATAAAACAAAAAAAATAAAAATAAAACATGATACCTTTATAATGCCTATTGTTGCTCCTGCATTGTGTGATGAATTTTCTGAATTTTGGCAAAGAAGTGTCACCTGCAAGTGCAAAAGGCAGTGAATACACATAATCAGTTCTCCCAAACATGAAACATGAATTCCCATTAATGCAGCACATTGAGCAAACTTCCGAAAGATAATTTCAGTAGTAATCATACCAGCTTGGCATATCCCTCACTCTCTTCTCGAAGAAGATTAAACTTTGTTTGCTGATATAGAAGACGGGTGTTTACTCTAACCTGCAATTAAAAGCCCACATCACTTCCGAAAGTATATCAGCCTACTGCATTTAGATATTCCTTTCCTACTCACTTTGTTGTAAGTTGTAACGAACTATTTCATTTAGATTACCCTATACCAATCATGGTCACATTTCACACATCTTTAGTAAGTGAATTTATGTATGCATTATCCTCGAGTTCAAACTCGCTGTGTTGTAACAAATTATTTCATTTAGATTGCCCTATCCAATCATGGTCATATTTCACTATCTAAAGTTTGTGAATAATGAGAAGTCTACGAGCAATAATGTGGTATTTTCGCCAAGGTCACCACCAAATGAGCACATAGCTACAAACTAATGACCTTTTACCTCTTTACTCTTCAGTTCTTGAGCCTTTATCTTGATCATTTCAGCCTCCCACAAAAATTCTTCCTGCAATTTATAAAGCGTATATACGTGAGTTCTCTTTTATACATGAAAAGAGAGAGGAGGTGGAGGAGGGGGGAATGGTGCACGCCAACAGAGGAAAAAACATGACCAGATAACCGCTAGTCAAGTTTATTAGGACAAGGATCAGTATCAACCTCACAGCGCTCCTGAAAAAGCCTTAATGGAACTAAAGAAGATTCCACCAACCATTTGGCCTGTAAAAGGGAAACCCACTAAACAATAAGTAGTCAGATCAAACAAACAAAATAACCACACCAAATCAAAAATAGAACAAGAATGGGCAGTGCGGACAAATGGAAAAGGATTTCTAGTCTTTACTAGGCATCATCAATTATATAAAAATGATAAGAATGTTCTGTTTTACTAGAATGAAGTAGCAAGAGGACAATGAACACCAGTAACTAAGTTCAAGGCCCCTTTTTCTAATTTAGTGACTTTTAAAACCAATAACTAACCAGTTTTGTGAGACGAGCTCGATGCTCTCCGGGCATGGTAAGCTGCAAATAAATGAGTTTCTACATGTCAGGAAGAATAGGAAGAAAAACAACAACAACAACAATAGTAGGTTAATGATAAAAACATGAAGAACACTATGCTCGGAACATATAATCAATGTCAAAGGCATCTCCAAAGGCACTGTCATATGTCCTCCCACCATAGTAAGCCATACTCAAGCATGGAAGTAGTTTGAAGCAATCTTAAGAACATTCTACTTCCTAGTAGTTGCTTTAGAGCATGCAATCACCACGCTCTGATTAACTTCACTCATTATCGTAAACCATCTCCATACATTTCTCCAATATGTAACAGCAAGGCTCAATTTGATTAAAGCAACTGAATGTTATGCATTACGATCCCCACCACTAACAGTAACATCAAAACCCTCGCCGAAACGAATGCACTTAACAAATTCCAAGCATGAAAATCCATTCACAGAACTCACATCTTGAGACATTTGAGTGACAATATCTGCCAAGCTTGAAGCCAGCTCTTGCTCGGAAACCTTTTCGGAAAACTCCACCGAATCCAAAGCGGCTCTACACTTCTGAAACGGCAATTCTCCACGAACCTGAAAGCAATCAGACGCACAATTCAAATCTCCAATCCAAAACACTCCTCCATGTACATATGAACACAACACACAATCTTATGGAAAAAGAAGAAGAAACAAATTGCTTTGTGAGCTCTCACCATGGTGGAGCAGAGCTCGTAGAGGAACCGAAGCATCGGAACGGACTCCGGGAGCTTGAAGCTAGGGTTTCCGCTCTTCCATTCACGGAGGTGGTCCTCCTTAATGTGTGAGCGCTCTACGGGCGGGAGAGACATGGTCGGAGAGATGAACACGCCGGTGGGGTGAATCAGAGGAGGGGCAATGTCGTAATTGTAGGGTTTTTCATGAGAAATTTAGGGTTTTCAGGGTGATCTGAAAGCAGAGAATTGAGAGGGGTTTGGGCAGACGGAGATGCTTGCAGTGTTTTCTTCTCCGCTTCTTTGTTGTGACGTTGTCTTTGTGGGAATGGATATGGGCTTCTGTGGATATTCTTGGGCTTCGTTTGGGTTGGGTGTTGTGTTTATTGATGACGGCCCACATAAAGCCCGCTGCCCAAATAACAATATCTTCTAATTGACAAAGTTCTTCGCAAAACAATGTCTTCGTGGAGACAAAACAAGAAAAGAAGCAAATAATACCAAATCAGCAACAGAGTAAGATCCAACCTACAACACGAGATATTAGGGGATACCTATGATGCAGTCTCTTAAAAATTGGTGATTTTGGATTAGTTGACGAAGACATGAAATAATTTGGGAAACATAAGTAATATATGGTTATACACATTGCGTTGGTATAAGCATGAATTTAACCTTAATAGTGTAGCCTAACAATTACGATTATAAACTCTTATAGATAGTAAAACTACCAGTGAAAAACTACGTTTCAAGTCTAGAGCAGCGCCGCCCTTTCGGCTGGAATCCGTAGTGTTTTAACGACATTGACCGTTAAGAGACTTTCGTCAGAGGAGTGCGACGTGTTTTGCTTGGTCGAGATTTCCTTTATCAGATTTCGTGAGGAGTGGAGTTGTGGAATCGGTCCCGGTGCTTATCGATCGGCGTCAGAGTAAAGTGGTGGTGCATCAGTCAGTGATCACACTCGATCTTTGAAATTGGTTGGGTTGCATTGTGGTACCTTGCAGTTTTAGGTGCTCGGATGCTGAGTCATTGGGTGCAGCGGCCTTTATCAAAGGTTGAGTGGTGGCGGGGATGGTAGTCTGAGGTGGACGTCCTCCTGACGGTGCGGCAGTTTCAAGCGGCGCAGGGTGCTAACTTGTAGAGTAACTAGGCTTGGGCCTCAAAATATGGGCTTGGGATTTATGGGGGCATCCTTTGGGCCTTTATGAGTTGGTTTGATTCTTTATAGAATTGGGCCATGTGGGAGGGTGTCTTGCCACCCTTATATGATACTTAGTGTGTTAGATTAGCTTGACCCGAGAATGACCTACTTGGGTGGTTGGGCTTTTCTACAGTCACAGAGTGCCAGTTTAATTCAGATCATAATTCCGGTGGAATTGGTAATTACCTCGAGTTGGATTGGAGAAACTGACTTATGGATAAAGACTTGCTCCTATTAATTTGTTTGCTAGGAAGTAGCTCTCTATTGTACAGCAATTGTGCGGCTGGCTAATGGGGATGCTAGTCAATGATTTTGCTCTAGAAGACACAAAGTTGTTTCTTGTCTATAGGTTCGCTTTACAAAGCAGGCTCAATTTGACTTGTAATGAGTTTACATTACTTAGATAGGAACTTAGTTATTTATGTCTTTAAGTGTATATTAGACTCTGGATTTTTTACTAGTCATCTAATGTAATGAATCTTTATTTCAAAAATAATAATAATAATAACCTTAACTCAATAATCATGTTGTGATATTAATAATTTGAAGACGAAATTAACTCTTTTTTATTTTATTTTATGAAATGAGTGATAGGAGAGGAGCAACCTCTGTAGCAAGTTATTAATCCAAAGAAAAGGTGAATAGCAACAGAGGAGGAATATACAAAATTTTGGTGCTTGCCCCCGTCATCTGTACTTTCCCTCGTCATGTTCTCTTGCCAAGGATTTGTTTAGTCCCCATTGCTATATACTGTTTTATTATATTATTAATAAATTCGATTAAGGACATGGAGTTAGCCCTTGCTCTGCTTCTTTAGGAAAAAAAAAAGAGGAAATATACAAAATGAACACGAAATGAACTCATTTGTAAACTTCTTTCAAAAGCATACTTTATTCTTTTTTTTCTTTTTCTTTTTTAAGGACGGTGCTCTCTTTTTAAATTATAATGCTTGTTTTGAATATTTGATGATTTCTAGTATATATTTATGTATTTCTTTTCTACAATAGTTAGTGGGTTGAGTGAGTGTGTCTAGAAGTGAAATTTTCAGTGATTTGCATTGTGTAAAATGTTCCAACAAAAACATCCTCATTGAGAAATTCAAACAGATTATGGGAAAATTTTCAAATTTATCCTTTTAGGCACTTTTTTTTAACAATAAATGAATTCAACCTTAACACAATAATCATATTTGTGGAATGAATCATCTGAACACGAGATGAACTCATTTTCAAACTTCTTTCAATAATGTGTACTTTATTCTTTACATTTTTCTCTCGACACTGTTTTTTTTGTTCTTCTAAATTCTAATGCGTGTTTTGAATATTTGATGATTACTATTATATATATGTTTGTATTTATGTTCTATAGTAGTAAGTGGGTCAAGTGAGTGTCTAGAAGAGCAATTTTCTGTGATTATTATAAAGTGAGCTGTTCAATCAAATGGGCATAGATTTAGCTAGAAGAGTCTAAAAGGGTCTTGTTTGCTACTCTAGAAAGTCTTCGATTTATAGCTTTTCTTTTTGTGGTTACTAGACGGTCTTCTAGTTATGGATACGTTGCTCGTGTTCAAACTTCAAAGGCGTGGAATGAGGAGAACGAGGGATGACAATCGATTAAGTAGAGTCCACACACACATGTTCGTGCTTTGATTTTTGGAGATTACTATATTAATTTCTTCTCATTATATTCCTTTTTACGCTTATTTAGAAAGAAAAAAAAAATTTGACTTGTGACTACTGCTAAAGTAAAGGACAGGGAAAATGATGCATGGTTTACAACTTATTGTCCTCGACAATGGAATTGGAGAATTTATGAACAAGCAATCCAAATATTTTTTCTTTTATAAGAAAATATAGGCAAAGTAAAATCCAAGTACTTGTTTTCTAAGTTTTACACACTCTTTTAGCCTAATTGTCGATCAAATGTCTTTGAATAGAAAAACCAAACTCAACTGTCGTGAAGAGGCCAAAGTATAAAGTACTACTCGCGTGCAATTGTAGCCGTTTTAAAGAAAGGCATTAATTAGGTTTGGGAAATCTCTTATTTGACTAACCTGGCTAATATCAATTTTTAATAGAAAAAAATAATAGGAATATTAACTGGTCTATAACAATGAGGATGACAACTGGGGCAATATTAATGGTGACTGTGATGATGATAGCAATATATACGTGGGGCATTAATTGACTGGCACTGATGGCAATGACTAATAATGGTTTATCCGTTGAAAATCAACGAATTAAGTGTGGTAAGAACAATAATAACGATGATGGTTGTGAAAAATTATGAATTTTTCTTCATGTATGCGATGAGCTCTTAAAATGTCCGAGCGATGGTGGAATACCAACACAGATAAAATGTGCAGAAATTAAGTAAAGCTAGCCAAATTAAACAGTGGAAAGACAAGGAGTAGTGATGGAAGGTAGTTAAAACAACATTAGCCAGCATGCGTATCCATCAACCTTAGTGGCTCATTATCCTACTTTTTAATCACAAAGAGATGTATGGGTAGCTTGTCATCAAAAAAAAAAAGGTATCCACGTAAAGAATGTTTTTTTTTTTTTTTTGTTTGAAATACGTAAAGAATGCTTTTTAATCACAAAGAGATGTATAGGTAGCCACGTAAATAATGTGCGCCATTTTGTCTTTGAGACTGCTATGACTATAAGCTCGAGAAAAAGTCGCAGACAGGAAATAGGCAGAAGATATGGAAGATGTGACGCCGTGACGGGCTAGCAATAGTACTCTCTTTTGTTTTATTTTTAAGGAAGGATCAGTCAATTCAGGCTCCTAGAAGCTTGCTGACCCAGCATTCCATCAAGACTGGGTTGCTCTCAAGCTAATTAATATGAGTAACCGTTTTCCATATTGAATTGTACCGAAAATTTGAAGTACTAGATCACTTCTAAACCCCATGCATATATGACTTGTGGCTCGCAGTGAGTATTAATCCAACCGCCACCTCCAAACCATATTTTGAAGTTTGAACTATTCAATCCATGCCTCCATTGTGTTGTGCGGAAGCGTCAAACAGGTATGAAGTATCAGAAATATGAAAAAATAAATTAATAGAAAAAATTCTGAAGACCAAAGATTTACGTAGTTCACCCCAAAATCAAAGGGTTACATCTACGGGCGGAAACGATGAGGAGATTCCACTAATATCAAAAGGAGATTACAAAGTGTTTAACACTCAAACCCAAAACCTGATTACACCCGGATACACTCACAGAAAGAGAAAGACCAAATAGAATAACAACTACCTCAAATATATATCGCTCACAAGAACAAAAGCAACAAGGCAAAAGGTAATTTTCTATAGAACCCCAAAACTGCGGCTACTTCTCAATAACCCTAAGTTGCGGCTTTTTCTTCTCTCTCACACCTTAATTGGTGACAGAAAGCATATATTTATATGTGCATGAGGCATACTCCAAAACCTCAGATTTGCTCACCTAAGGGACAGTTTCAAGGGACAGTCTCAACCACATGTATTAAATATAAAAGCAGAAATTATAACAACTTAAAACTGTGCATTTATTTTCAGCCGTCAGATTCACTTGTCCCTTAAAAACTGTCCCTTAGGTGAGCAGGCCTTTCCAAAACCTAATAGAATTAAGTTAATCATGTGGGTTTAGTCCAAAAGATAATTGATGGGCTTATTAATTAAGCCACAAACCAACACATTGATTCTTGAATGCAATACCAAAAGCATTGTAACTCAAACATGTATATTAAGGTAGCACACTCAAAATACCAATTATTTAACACAGATTCAATAGCCAAATATAGTGATCGCTCATGTACCAATAGTATGTAAAAGTTGTATTTTTTGTACAGTTTTTGGAACTGTGAAAAAAGGGTATAGATATATAACAAACCCTTATTTATCGATCTCTCTCTCTAATCTAAGATCAAAACTAATTAGAATGGTTTGTAAGTTGAATCAAAAGGGCCTCTTGAGCTCCTTAAAATCCATGGACTCAATGCACTCCAACCTCGCCCTGTGAAGATTCAACAACTTCAACAACTCGGTCGCCTTCTCTTTAGTCCTCTCCCCACACCCAACTTGCAACAGCAACAACAGCTTCTGAAAAGCTCCCACTTGGAGCACCTCTAGAACAAGACCTCCCTCGTCGTCTTCCCTCTCGTCCTTCTTGCAAAGCTTCCAAAGAATGGACACAGCAAACTCGGTAGATAAAGCCGAAACCCTAAGCATCTTCTTGACTACGACCGGCATGATCAGGGCATTGTCGCGGGTCTCTTCCCTCCCTTGCTTGCTTCCACAAATCGCATCGAGAACCCCCAACGCCTTTTCGCAAATGCTCCTCTCGGCATCCACAACTAATTCCGATAGCATGGACACCAATCCCATTTGCACAAATTTTCCTTTGACGCTCTCTCTTGACCTAGAAGACGTGGAATTAAGCATGTGGTAAATGATGACCAACGAAGCTTTAGTAGAAGTAGGGCAAATTGGCTCTTTGATCAGCTTCACTAGGGCTTCCAATGCTCCTTCAATCTCTTCCAAAGCATCAGTCTTTTGCTTATCAGCTGAAAGAGCCTCTTTTAGAACCAAGACTGCGTTCCTTCTCTGTGACAAATCTCCACCGTCCAAAAACCTCACCATGCAATGCAACGAATCTGTGGATCCAAGATATACGTTGGCCTCCGAACGAAGCGGGAAAATCAACGTCAGAGCAGACAATATCTCCTCCAAAACGCCGACGTTTTCATGAAAAGAACCCGCCGTTGAAAAAGCACCAAACGCCGCCGCTAAAGAACTCGCCGCTCCGTTAGCGACAATGCACCGCTTGTTGCGCTCGCTTTCTTTAGTCAACGCCTTGACCTTCTGCACCAGCTCTCTGCAGCCGGCTTCGTCCTTCTTTTCCGCCGACGACCTAATCCTCGAGAGAATCTCGGCGACTTCCACAGAACTCACCGGAACCCGTGGCGTGGGGATACGCTCCACGCCGAAGGACTTCTTCTCCACGCACCAGTCTTGTATCATTTTCCTCATGGTATGATTCGGAATCGGCTCCAAAGTTGTGAGTACCTGGTTGGTAGTAGGGCAAGTCACGTTTCCGGCTTCGATCCATTTCTCAATGCTCTGCCGATCGTATGTGATCCCGGTAGACAACGTGACGGGATCTTTCATCAAGTCCAACGAGATCGGGCACAGGAATTGGCTCGGTATCGTCAGCTCAATGTCGCCGCCGGCCTCGCCATGCCGTGAATGTTTCGCGGAGTGACGGCCGGGCCTCAGCCTTCTCCATGACAAAGTCATATTAGTCGATTTGATCTGGTTGAAGTTCTATGTAGAACAACGAAATTTGGAGGTTTGTGTCTGTGTTTGTGTTTTTGTTTGAGTTGAATGAGAAATGGGGTTGGTTGGGTTATACATACATATATATAGAGTTGTTTGAACGTTTATAATATGTACGCGGCTGAAGTTTGAAAAAAAAAAAAATTGGGACAAAGTATTTAAGAAATCAAAGAAAGATGGGATCGAGGGGGTGATGGATTTTGAATATTTGACCGTTGAATGTTTGAAATGGTAAACGGAACACCGTCAAAGCTAGTGGGGAGTAGTACGTACTGTTTGGAATTGATCAAAAATCAAAGGTTTGACGCCGAAAGCCGTCAACGAAAGGAAAGGTCGGTGGACTGACCGACTCATAGGATTAGCTTAATTAATTAGACTCTTAAGAGTCTTGACATGGAGGATTGGTTATTATATTAGGGTTTTGAACTACACGCCCACGGAACGACGTCGTAAGGGTAGTGGCTTACGCGTAGGAGGAGGTGCATGCTGGACTGGGTCTTAGAATTTGAGGGTGGTCGAAGGAATGAACCCGGCATCGACGGCATGCATGAATATTATGAAATACGTAGTGAAACTAACCTTGAAAATTTCCTCACACGCAATTCTTAGCCACGTCTACGACTATGCAGAGAGTGCGTCAAGCATAGATTTTTAATCGAATGAGAAATTTCGTTAAAGAGAAAACGAAAAAACAAAATGAGAGTTGAAACGAAGGGTGTTGGCTCATTGAAAATGCATGCACATCAAAGACTTAAAATTGTGTTTAACTTCTATAACTCAAATAAGCCGTCTAACTGCCTTCCATGATCGAGGGAGCAGCAAACATGGAGCAAAATGCTGAAGGAGGAATAAACACTACAAGCCCACTTCAATGTCATCTGAGTTTCTTTCTCTATCTTCAGCTTTCTATGGTTTTCAAATTTCGATGCGCGCCAAGCGACTATTAAGAGCTAGCAAACTAATTAAGCCCATCTTGTAACAAGGAAAGTATTTATACTAATGTGGCACCTTTTTGTAATTAGAAAAACTTAAGGTGGAGATATCAAGTAATACGATAGGGGTGGGTCGGGTGACATTAACCCGATAGCCATGAGGCTGCCCTGACAATAACACAATTAAGATATGTTCCACGAGTCCATGGCCAATAACCATGGTTGCCTATCCAATAATTGGTTTGGAAGCTAGAAGATGTGTTTATGCACCGTCACTGCACTAACACTGACACATCTGAGCCCTTGATTTTGATCCAGATTCAATGTAGCCATTAATTGCACGTTATGATCTGTTAGTCCAGTTAGTTTGGTAAAAATGTGTTTATTGGGTAAAAATGATCTGTAAGATTATTAGAACAAAACCCACAGATGGGAGAAATCTGATATCCAGAATATCAATTAGATCAAAACTCAATGAAATTGAAAACCAATTATAGCAACGAGTAGAGCTTGATGAGTCGACGAAGTTTCTCATCTCATGCTTCCTCAATAGTCGCCGGAAAATGCCGAAAACCCCTTCAGAAAGCCTGAAGCTTTCGGGATTCAGCTCTCTCTCCAAGATCCACGAATGGGTGAACTGGTCCCACGAGAATGTCACCGATGAGAGGACGAACATAACAGTACCGTTTCGAAGCAGTGAAGTAGCCGGACGGCGAAATTCCGACCGGGTCGTTTTCTCGGGTCGTCGGGTCGAGAACATAGTCGACTGCGTTGGACCAATTTTCTGGATATATGGACCGCTCAGATTGCGTTGCACTAAATTTTTTTTTTTTTTAAATTAATTTCTATAATTCTAAAATTTCGAAAAATTGTAATAAATAGCTTGAATACCCAAAAATTTCTCGAAAAAGTCTCACGACCTCGTCGCTTTGTGTACTTTATTACCAAACCTTCAAATTGTAGATTTTACCTTAAGAAAAATTCAGGAAAAAACTCCCGAGCATTGATAATATTTACAAAGGTTAAGAAATAAATCTCGAACAACCTCATCTTACCAACTTTAATTTTTCTGGAGCTCATGATTAAAAATTTCCTTCTTAAATTTTTTCCTCATGATTCGGTTCTCCTTATGCGCGCAAGTTGCAAGTATAAGTGAATATAGGATTGACAGTTTTGGTCGATTTCGTGTTTCTCCAAATTCATTTTCCACCTTGCTGTTGCTTTTGAAAGGTCCAGATCACTTCATATGCGATGTACAAGTTATACAACATTAGTAGGCAAATTGGTACTTCTTATAGTCTGCGAAATAAAAGTTGAAAAACTTTATTTTCGATCATTTTCACGTATTCATAACATATATAGATATACGTCATATTCACATTTTCCGCCTACTTTAATTTTTCTGGAGCTCGCGTTAAAAAATTTCCTTCTAAAATTTTGTTTGCTCGTGATTCAATTCTCCTTAGGCACGCAAGTATAGATGAATGTGAATATAGGATTGATTGTTTTAGTCAATGTCGTGTTTCTCCAAATTCATTTTCCACCTTGTTGTTGCTTTTGAAAGGTTCACATCACTTCATATGCAATGTACAAGTTATACAACATTAGTAGGCGTATTGGTATTTCTTACGGTTTGCGAAATAAAAATTGAAAAACTTTGTTTTTGATCATTTACACGTAATCATGACATAGTTATATGTCGTGTGAAAAAATTGAAACGGTTCATGATTGTTATGTTATCGATCAACCAAAAAGTTATATATATTACTTCAGTTGATAAAGTGGATCGAAGTCAAAACTATGACGAAATAGATAAATTTTTTATAACCTACATATAATATTTCAATTCTCTCATCCAACCGTTGGCTTTCCTAGTTAGGGATGGCAATGGGGATCACAATACCATCCCCATCCCCGTGGTCATTCTCTACCCCCATCCCCGCCCCAATCCCCAATAAAAATATATTGGGGATTCCCCGTCCCCATCCCCACTGGGGACTAAGCCTCCAAACCCGCCCCAAATCCCCAATAAGAATTTAATAAATAAAATAATTTTTTCTCATATTGCCTTTTTTAAAATCAAAATCTACAACAAATAAATTTAAAATATGATTAAATTCATAAATTATAATTTAGTGAGTGCAAAAGTCAAAACACCATTAAAGTAATACAGTAAATGTATATATTTATGATTTATATTATAAAAAATAAATTAAACAATATATAATTTAACTATATATATATATATATTATTGGGGCGGGTTTGGGGATGGAGATCACAATACCATCCCCGCCCCATCCCCAATCTTAGATAGCGGGGATTGGGGATCCCCATCCCCATTCCCCATTTGTCCCCGAATTCTCCCCCCATTAGGGGCGGGTATCCAATGGAGCTCTGCCCCGCTGGGGATTTTTGCCATCCCTATTCCTAGTTTCTTATGTCTTGATAAAGTTGCTCTTTGAAAAACTTAATTGATAAATCTTTGGTTGTAAAAGTAAAAGTAACTTTGGTTGACTAAATGATTCGAAGTCTTTACGAAAATGAATTTGGTGAATTATTTTAATTTAATTTTTTTGAATGAAGTTGAAAGTCGATAAATTTAATGAAAAATTTATTACTACTCTATAAAATTTAAGAAACTAAAGTGGAATACATGGATATATTACTACTAAGGTAATGTCAAATACACATATTCTCGGACCCTATTGTTTTCGCTCTCTTTTTCCGTCTCCATTCCTTTATAGTTTTTGGCCCTATTTTCAATTACATGTGCACCCTCCCTACTATATATTACTACTCAAACAAATTTAAGGAATTAAAGTGAAATTATTGGAAATTGAGTCTATGGTTTTGATGATTGTTTAGAGACCTCAAGAATATTTCCTGAATTTTTTTTTTTTATGTTAAATCTCTAATTTATGGACTTGATAATAAGGTACTCAATGGGACAAGTCTGTGAGAATTAAAGAATTTTTCGAATGCCGAACTATTTATTATGATTTTTAAAAAATTTTGAATTATGAAAAATTATTTAAGGAATAAAAAAATTAATGAACCAAGGGGCCTAGAAGAGCCGGCTCTCTCTACCCGTTTTCTCGACCAGCAAGGCTACGATGGTGACCCGACCATATCTCCTCCATCAGGAAACGTCGCGGTGGAGAACTGGTCGCATCCAACTCATCTTTCCATCGCCGATGTGCCTGTGGTCTTGGTTTGTCGATTGGTCAAGTGTGGAAGGAGAATCGGTTGCCGAGAGCTTTGGCAGATCCGTTGTGAGCCCCGGAAAAATATATCGAGCCTAGCGGAGATCGTACGAGAAATTATTCAACGATCTCGATAAAGGTCAAGATGCTTGAGGAAATTTTCAGAAATTTTCATCAAGTGAAATCCTCAATTTAGGAGTTGGATAATAAAGTACACGTCACAACGAGTTCGTGGAAATTTTCGGGGAATTTTCCGGATACCCGAGCCATTTATAGTTATTTTCCGAAGTTGTGGAATTTTAGAAAATAAATTAAAGAAATGAGATTTTCTGCGGTGCAATCCTGGCCGTTGATCTATCCACCGCTTCATCCTGGCCCTTGATTACAATTTTGGTTGAGGTATATAAAGCCCTTGATCAGATCAAGGACAGAGATTGAATCAGAAAACACGAGAGAGCGAGAGAGAACAAGAGTTCTCCGACCCAGACGCCACCGCGACCCGAGAAGAAACCCGGCCGTCGCGCCACCATCCGGCCACCCCACGACGGTGCACACCCACCATTCCCTTCGCCTCCGCGTCGTCTACGTCCCTGTGGTTCCAGATCTTACATGCAGCGACTAGAAGCGGGGATTCGACGACAGAAAGCCTTGGGTCTCCTCCGGCGATTTCTGCAAACTCCGGCGACTCGGACCACCGACAGAGCCGCTTGTGGTATGAAACTCACTCCTCTCATCACGCTCTGCACGTTAGTCTAATTAGTTTTTCAGTTCGATTGAGATTAATGGATTGTGTTTCTGGGTTTGCTTCGGACGCCGTCGAAATTGACGTTGCCGGCGGTTGTTTTGGCTTCCTCGGTTTAACTTCTGCGTCCTAACCACCAATTGGGTCTTGGTCGAGATAAATCTGCAGTCTTGGGTTGAGTTGATCAGCTTAGAATTGACTAGGTTATCTCCAGAAACTGTGTCCTCCGCCCTGAGGTCTCACCCGCGTGTTGACTACTGAAGGTAAAATCGAAGTTTGCTCTATGGTACTTGTGACAGTTTGGATGAATTACGGTGTTAGAAGTGAAATTGAAGTTTGAATGCATGTGTGGACCGGGTGTTTGAGTCTTAGAATGAATTGGTTGAGTTGCATATTGAGAAATTGATCTGGATTGTCGAATAGATCTTGTGTACGTGAGGTTCCTGTGAAAATTGATGATTAGTGATGAGTGTAAATTGTATTGTTGTTACGATTGAGTTATGGTTGTTGTTAGTTTGAAGTGAAGGTACAGAAATTAAGAATCGGCTCTGAATTTTTGGAATGGCCTAAAATGGTATTATGGGTGTCCACAATAAATTCTTGGAATTACTATGCGACAAAACAGTTAAGTAAATTAGAGATATTTCGTTAGTGAAGTCGTTATTGGTTTGCTTGTGTATTTGGTGGCTTGATAATAAGTAAGGAAAAGAAATTAGTGTATATATATGTATTGGGTGGCCTTAGTAATCGGGTGCACTCAATATATGTTTGGTCGATAACGTAACTTCAAGTCAATGTTCGATAATTGAGGTAATTATCGAATCTACCTCGATTGGTCAAACATGGTCAAATGGTCAAATGTGGTCAACCCTTGGACAACTCCTGGTCAAACCAGGAAAAGCTGGGGATGGACGATATATTAATCGTTGAGATTTCGTTTAACTGTTCAAAAGGTATTAACTATCGAAATGTCGGAATCTAGGACTCCAATTACCAGAGGAACAGAAGGTTCGCGACTCTCGGAGTACGTGAGAGAACGCATCGGAGTCCAGGTAGGGATTTAGGACTCTCCTCGGTTGGTGATTTTCTTATATATTGTTATTAAATTATGCATGTTAGTTGGTATGGTTTGGTTATGTTCAAATGCAATGCATACTAACCAAACCCTGTGAGAAATGTGATGGCTTGAGAGCGAAGGGTGGCTCTGACTTCCTTGGGTTTGATCCCCTTAACCTCCGGAGGGTTAGTTACACCGGTCGGACTGTGAGCGATCGCAATGACGACCCGATCCGTGTGTGTAGCTAGGTAGCGGACGCTCTCGCTACGCTTACCTGGTGATAAATTAATTTGAGGTAAGGTCGTGTAGTGGGTCTATGGGACCGGCCATCAGGTACTACTTGGATTTGGTGCCGTATTTATTTAAGCATCATGCATCGTGTTTCAAGTTGAAAAACATTACAGTTTGTCGTTCTTTTAAATATTTGGTTTAAATATGTTTTCATACTGGGCAGCCCAAATATTTGTTTATTGGTTTTGAGTCTAGTTGAGGTAGAGTTCCTGTTGAGCAGCGAGGACGAAAGCTCACCTCCTACAACAGTATGGATGCAGGTACTGTGCACTAGTGACGGGATAATGGCGGACGGAGCTGGGTGTGCAGAACAAGTTTGGTAAACCACCTTCTGGGCTTTATTCTGGTTTCCATTTCTCAAACTTTGTGTCCCGGAACTTGTGTGAAACTATTCTTAGATCGAAACTAGCTAAATTCTCATTCCTTAAATTTTGTACCTCTTGAGTGAGCATTCAGTTCAAGTCTAGACGAACAAATTGAACCTAACGATTCAAGGATTTTCACCTCAAAAATATTGGTAGCTTCCGCTGTGTTTTGTAAAAAGTTTTCTAACAAAATGCCTAGCGGTCCTCTAGAATGTGAATCGAGCTTTCGGTTTATATTTTAGAGTCTCGCGGCACTGTGACGTGCCCAAGCTGGTGAGGTGCGGCTTGGGGCGTTACATCTGTGGTTCTTCGGCCTAGTTTTCAGGCGATTTGGTCCCCATTGGCGATGCTGCTGAACTTCGGTAGTGGCCACGCTTTCTTATGCTAATAACCATGCTGGAAGTAATTTTTATCATGGTTGTACTTGTTGAGAATGTGTATAAATATAACTCCCACATTGAAAAAATATAACTTTGCTTATGGGTTTATAGGTGTTTGTGCCACTTTATCCATTGCCAATTGGTTTTGGATGTGAACCCCATATTACTTTATCATGATATCAGAGCGGGTTACCCACACGTGTTCACCGTCACCCAATATAACTTGTCCACGTGATTGGTTTTGGATGTGAACCTCATATTACTTTATTAGTACTTCCTTGTGATTCAATTATAATTTTGAATTCTAGTCACCTGCTTCATGTATACCTCACAACCCAATCATCCCGGCCTCTTCCCAACACTAGCTCCATGGTGTGGTTGCAATTGAGATTGATCTAGTCGCTGGTCGACCTCTTCCTAACACTAGCTCCATGGTGTGGTTGCAATGGAGATCGATCTGGTCACTGGTCGACATCGATCAAGACTCAAAGAGTATAGAATAGTAGTTTCAGTTTGTTTCAACAGAGGGGCAGCAATTTTGATATGGTAACTTCGTTAGATAACGGCGTGTGGCTTACATGGGCTGTTAGTTTTGTCATTACAACTTTATTGACGGTGCATGGAATAAGCTCCCCTAGAAGATGACTTGGAATCAAATCCAAATGGCATTCCAAAGGAGAGTGATAGGAGCATATTTATGCAACGTTATTATTATTTAACCCTATGCTTTTCTTCGTTAGTTTACTGATTTATTTGTTTTTGTGTTTATTAGGTTTTCTGAAGCAAATTAGGAAAAGAAGGCTTAAAGAAGGAAAATGCGTGGAATTTTGATTCAACAAGGATTTTCGATGGATTATGACTTTTCTTTGAAGCAAAGAGTTAGAGATCCACAAGGAAACAAAGTGGAAGAGTTTTAAGACGGAATAAAAGGCTTTTAGAAGTCATAATCAAGGGCTACAACGCAGAAGATAAGCAAGAAACCATTGAAGCAACTCAAGGAGAAGAAGTAAAGTTCGGAGCCCATAAACGATTGATCGCTGGCATCTGACGATCGATCGTTTGCCTTGTTTTCCATCTTTTTGATTCTTTCTTCTTTCCAAAACTCATGTATTTATTTTGCGTGTTTTCCAAGATGATGTGTAGCTAATTTTCTTTTAGTTAGGGGCTGCTTTCAGCCCTAGACATGGTGTAACTATGATGTTGGTGTTTATTTAATAAGTTCTTTGGATTTCAGATATTCATTAGTTTATTGTTTGTTCATTTATCAACTTTGTATGTCTATTGATGGTGCGCAACATTAGTATGCATGCTAGGTTGTAAAGCTATGAGTGTCTTGTATGATCATCATATATATTTGCATTCTAGAGTAGCGAGTGAATGACTTGAGCCCCATTCATATAAACCAACGTCTAGGTAGATTAGGACAACATCAGTACCGAAATTGCCTAGCCTTATTCATAATCTTTTAGGCCTTAATGACTTCCATTCTAGAAGCTAAGTTAAGTTGAAAACATCTCATTCTCTTAACATACAAAGTAAGAAAGTTTGATAGGTTAAGTACAACACATCATTGGCTTAGCTTGAGTAAGGATATCTGAATGAATTGAACATGTTAGTAAATACATCAGAGGTGTAATCATTGTCTAGTGGTGAGAAGTAGTTCCTAGCTAGTTTTCTCAAATTTGATCAAAACTAAAATCCCCAAATCTTTTTCTGTTTTCGTTAGTCTTCTGTCCTTCGTATTCTTCATTTGATTTAGTATAGTAATTCAACTTCGATTACCCCCAAATTTTGTATGCGTCTTTGTCTGTGTGTCTAGTTGGTGTATATTTAATTTTATAATTTTTGGTTGAGTCTAAGTATAGTTTTTATTTTCGTCTTTTCAGAATCTGTTTTGCATTTGTTAAGCCACAATCCTCTGCGGGAGACACCCTTTTCTTATACTACCATCGATAACCATTGAGATTGCAGGGATTTATTTATTCGCCTATTTTAGGTGTATCAGAGAGCTTGTAGCATCTGTATCTTGCTGCACGTGTTTACCGAGCCTATATATATATATATATATATATATATATATATCACTAATGTATTAGAACCGACCACCACTTAACAATAGTATTTGAAAAACTAAAGATATCTCGTAAATAATTATGATATTACAGACATTTGCTTCCAATTCCAAAAGTGCAACAAAATTCCTCTCAAGTGAAAGTGTAGACTTTCAATATATTGATCGAACTCGGCCCCAAGTAGCATTTCAGATTGTAAACCCTAGCTAGATTTCAATGGTTTCGCATAGGGCATCCAGAAGATAAAACTTTAGCTAGCTTCCCCGCCAAATTAATTAACACCACTCATATCTTCACAGTCCGGTATTCAAAATTTCAAATAAATAGACCCACTTCCTTGGATTATGTACGTGGTAGGTTCAACAACCCCGAAATTTTTGGTTTATGTGGAAGGGATATACAGGAAAAATGGTTAAAAGAAGGAACAATGAATCGAAAGTGGATCCAAAGTCACCCAGTAATAGCGTAAAATGTGCAAAATTAGAACTATGTATTGGAAGGTCATCATCAAGATTTCAAACCTCTGAGGGGATTAGGAAAAGGAAAAACGAAAACAAAATCGATATGGATATATATATGCATTAATGTAACTTTGGATAGAAATATCTATGATTAATCTAGGTGTCTATGTTCATTACAGGCTAGCTTTGCACAATATTCTAAAATGGTAAAACAAAACAGAGAGTGAAATCATGGATGAACTTTCATGTCAATTCAACCAATATTTGGACCAGTTTATTTCCTAGCTATCCTCTAGCTACTGAGATTCAAAAGAACATCTACTCCATTACATCATATGACCGAGTCCTACTTTAATTATTTTTCTGTAAAACTAGACGGTGATGCTCGCCAAGCTAGTTTGGGCTTTGCTTCTGAGTTCTGAATATTTATACGGATTTTGACTGGATGATCGAGATGAGAAAGCGATGTTTAACAAAATTAATTAGCTACATTGAAGAAGGCAGCTAGATTGAGAACCACTGCCATGCGTTTTTTTTTTCTACATCGATCAAGAATCATACATATAGATATTGAAATATAGTTTGTTAAAAAAAGATTCATATATTGATGTCCTCAAGGACGTATTTCAATGAACGCATCTAACATCTTTCAACTACACGTTTTACTATATTAACTTATTAAGAATGAACATTGTGCAGTATTGATGATCATTAACCGACCGATCACCTTCCATGTGCATTACTTGTAATCATATACCTACATAGCTGTATTCTCTTCCATATTACATACTTTGTAATGTGTTCTTCGTATGGCCGGCACGATATATATAAATATATATAGAATTGATACATATACATACGTATATCAGTAAAATATAACAATATCACAAAGGTTGATGAGTATGCATTTTGATCAATATAATTTGAAAATAGAACAGCTAATTAATAGGTTATATATAGATACACATTAATACGTTCTTTTTGTAGTCGTGATTGGTTGGGTCTTCCTAATTTCATTTCTATTAGTTGTTTGTCTGATCGGTTTATAGAGACGAGGTTGTTTCTCTTGTACTTCGTTTTTCGTGTTTTGCTGGGATAAGATTTATGTCCCCCTGAGTGGTTGTCTTCTTTTCTTTTTCTATTAAATTTCCTCGTTCATCGAGGTTTACAAAAAAAAAAAAAAAAACTTATCTCCACCTACGAATATACTTATTTTTAAATTAGTAAATTTCACTCTTTCCGACATAAAACTTGCATTCTTTCTGTGTCACATAAATATTGTAACTACTAAACATGTATACATACGTTTACGAATCATATAGATTCGAGGTTGCAGAAACATATAGCCGGAACTTGGTGAAACGGATGAAGTCAGGAGTGGGAACCCCCAAAAGAGAGCGTTAATATATGCGTACCACGATGGGCCACATCAATCAAGGGACTATGCGGAGAATGCTAGCATGGTATAATCCAAGGCTAGCTTAGGATAGTGTGGTGAATATAACAATCCGTTAGTGCTATCTGCAGTTCTGAACTTAGGATGATTAATCAAAGGTATGTGCCACTACTAAACACATCTAAACAAAGTGCACGAAGGAATGAAGGATTATCATTACATTTACATATTACCTCTTCATTGATAATTCTGTCTAGTAGTCATCTCCACAAGCTCTAATGTACCAGAACATTTGAAACTACTCTGACTTAAAAGTTGGCAACAACTAAAATCTGAAAAGCACAAGAGGAACAAACATGAAGCAGCAGATGTATAAATAACACTACAAGCCACCAAGGTAACTCTCAATATCTTTACCGCCCATCTGATGATGTAAACGATCGACTCTGCAAATCCACAAGGCCGATTAGGAAGGCTGGTCTGGGTGGTATGCCCGCTAGGAAAGATCGATGAAGATGAGGATTCATCAATGTTGCTTTTGCCCTCCGCAGCCTGCCACATCTTTACTGCTTCATTTAACGGCACATCGAAGTTGATTGCATCCATCTCATCCAAATCTTCTTGCTTAGATGGCTTCCATTGCTCAACAAGCGATGAAAGTACATTGACTGCTTGACCTACCATCTCTGGGAGTGCATCTGTTTTAATGATCTTTCTACGAAACCATGTCACTAGGTGACAACTCTCCTCAGGCTGGCTTTCGTCAATTGCTTTTCTTCCCGTGACCAACTCCATTAATATTACTCCGAAGCTGTAAACATCTACCTTGCGTCATCCGTCCAGTTGCTGATACCATGAAAATATTGTGAGTTTATGCCTTGAATATTCATTAATTGACAAATTACAAGGAAACAAGTAAAACAAACTATATGCACATGCAACTGCGCATTAACGAGGGGGGGGGGGGGGGGGGGGGGGGGGGAGGAGACAGAGTAGAAGAGAGTTTCTAGCATTTGTTTAATTCAAAATTTGGACACTTGTTTAGTACACAGATAGGAAATTCAATGTTAGATACACATGGAATACATTCAAGTTTAATCAAAAGGCGGCAGGAAAGGAAAGTGTCCTATAGAAAACAATATAACGAGCTGTTTGGTTTCCAAGTTTAGCCAGCTACACATACAATCCTCATCAATCATTCTCTGTATTCTTCACATTCCTGATCAAAGTTCTTCACATTGTGCATTCTTAACATGCCAAAACTATTATTGTCTCATATTGAATGTGCGCACTGTTAGGAATTTTAGTATGTCTGACGATCGGACGTGCAATTAATTTAAAGTAGTCCTACATGTGGTTGATCGGAATACTGAAGTTTTATGATTCCCAATGTCCTCACATATTCAAGATGAAGCTACAATTTTCACCCTGTAATGAATACTGATCTTCTAAAGTGGTGAAACTATGCCAGGTTCTCTAGAGCACAATTAGTAGGATATAATGTTATACTGGCCTTGTTCATTGACCAATATAATTTACAGAAATAGCCAATCATACATCACAGAGAAAACAGTTTGAACAGTGAATAAAAGTAATTTACCTGCATATTCTGGAGCCAAATAGCCAAAAGTTCCTGCTAGCCTTGTCTCAATAGAGGCTTTCCCTGCTGGAGCAAGACAAACCAATCCAAAATCTGCCACTTTCGCCCGCATATCATGATCTCCAAGTAAAATATTTGAAGGTTTAAGGTCTCTATGAATGAAGATTTCGTTGGCCAAACCATGCAGGTATTGAACACCCCTCGCAACATCCAAGGCAATGGTTAGTCTTCTAGTCCATTCAAGTGGCTCCAGCCTTCTTCTTTCCAGTTGAACAAATGTCTACTAAGCGTCCCCTGCGGCATGTGCTCATAGACAAGAAGCCTCTCATTCCCATCCAAACAATATCCAAGAAGTCCCACCAAGTGGCGATGTCGGACCTTAGTAAGAACTGCAATCTCAACTTGAACTCATGCAGGCCTTTCTCAGCTACCACTCCGGATTCCATTCTCTTCACTGCAATTTTCGTTCCATCATGCAATTCTCCTTCATACACAGTTCCAAACCCACCTTTTCCCAATATCTTATCTTCATTGAAGTTATTGGTCACACCCCTCAAAACCTGGATTGAAATTATCATATTTCCAGCCTCAACTTGAATATCATTAGGTCCGTTACTGTGATTTTCACTTCCAATGCCATTAACCCTGTTAGTAACAGTAATTTTGACAGCATTTTGATCACCAGAGTGACGAGGATGTATAACCAATGAATTTGGACTTTGCACTTTACCATAACGACTATGTTTTCTCTTAAGCAAATAAAAAGCAAGAAAACCAACTATAAGTGCTCCAACAATACATCCCATAACAACCCCAACAATCACACCAGTCTTGGATTTCTTGCTACCTCCACCATTAGTAGGGCCACTAGGAACTTAACCACCACATTTTCTCGAAAGCTAGGTACTTTACCACAAAGTTTATTGTTTGAGAGATCTATTTCTTCAAGGTTGTCCAAATTTGTGAGCTCTTGGGGTATAATACCGGTTAGACTATTATCTCTAAGTATCAATCTATTCAAGGATGTAAGCAATGAAAAATTGGAAGAAATCGTACCCGTCAGACCCATGTTGGGAAAATTGAGAACTGTAATGTCATCTTTTCCTGAACATGTTAGACCAGTCCAATGAGTACTACCACCACAAGGATCATTCCCTATCCAATTCTCTGCAAAAGCAGTAGGGTAACCCATGTCTTTGGCAATGGAGAGCAATATAGTCACGCGGGGATCGCATTTAGTACCAGCATCATTGGTGCAAAAGTTATTAGATGTCACGTCCACTTGCTTAATAGCACCACCGGTGAAATTGGGCATAGGTCCTTGAAGCAAATTGCTGGACAAACTGACATTCTGAAGCAAACTGAGGTTTTGCAAAGACGCAGGAACAATACCTGTGAGCTTGTTATGCCCCAAATTCAAATCCAATAAGTCGGTAAGCTCTGAAAATTCTGGCAAAGGACCCGTGAATTGATTACCGTGTAGCCAAACTCGAGTCAAGCTGGTCATGTTCTGTAACACAGAGATAGTCCCATTGAGCTTATTGTTGTTGTTCAACAAAAGGGACTGCAATCCCGGAACCGGAAAAACTGGCAGGCAATTCACCTTCGAGATTATTATAAGCCAACTCCAAGGTAACCAAACTAGGCATATTGTTGCTGTCAAAAAATTCCGGGGTCTTTCCGGAAATGGTTGCATCGCTAGCTGTGAAACTGGTCAGCTTGGAGGCAAACTTAGTGCTATCCGGAATCTGCCGCACCTGGAAGGGGTTGTAGTCGACGTGGAATTCTTGAAGGGAATCGAGGCCGGAGAAGAAATCATCTACTGGAAAATAAGTGAAGTTGTTCTGGTTGGCATAAATCTCCTCAAGCTCTGCCAAGCCTTGTAGGGTTGGGAAGGGTCCGGTGAGATTGTTGCGCATAATGTGCAGACGCAGCAAAGAAGTCAGCTTATTGATGTCTGGATGGAGAGAGCCGGAGAGATGTTGATCTTTGATCATGATGGTGACCACCTTGCCATTTTCGCACGTTACGTCCCCCCAGGTACAGCAATCGGAGCCAGACGACCAATTCGTGGGTGGTTTTGGTTTGATGTTTTCGAGAATAGCTTCCATGGCTGGCTGGTCCTCGCTGAGCTTTTGGGACTGGGAATGCACAGGTGCGGACAGTGACAGCAAAACGAAGACACAACCCCAGAAACCCATTTGGAGTCGTGTCTAGGGCATAGAGTATAGGGTGTGGGGTTTATGTAACTTAGATTTTTTGCCAGGAAAACCAGAGATTGAAAACAGCTACCTGTACTCTAAAGCAAAAGCTTTTATGATATGGGGCAATGGGAAGTGTGGGGTCGTGTCTAGGGTCTAGGGTTTAGGTGTTTCAACTATTTAGGTTTTGATTTGAGAAGAAGAAGCGGCGGACATAGAGGAAGGGAAAGGAAAGTGATAATAAGTGGGTTTTAATTCTGGAGATGGGGTGGTTCTAGTGCTTTGAATGTGTTTTAGATTTTGGTATGCTTGTTTTGGAAAATAATAAGGAAAAAAAACGTTTGCGCATGGGATTATGGTTTTGATTCTTTCCTAATCCCCGCGGACGTTTTGACTTTTGATTGGGGTTCCCTGCCCAATACGTATACGTACGTCTTTCCTGTATTAAACAGATTTTACTTTTTGGTCACCGGATATCTGAAGGATTTTTTTTTTTTTAGAAAATGGTGATTGGTAACGTCAAAAATTTTATTAGTTAGTTTCGAACCATCACATGTTTGTGGTAGAACAAAATTTGGTTGGTTTGTGCGGTTGTCTAGCTACTTAGCTAGCACAGTTTCTCATATTTTATGGGATGTATTTCACACTCAAAAGAGGTATAGCCATTCTGTTGGCCTCACCATTGACACATAAGACTACCAGATTCCCAGAATAAGTATTCCTCGACTCCTTGTAACGAAACACGTCCGACATGGCTAAAACAACAATCACTAACATTATCCCTAATCTAAACTACTCTGACTCAAAAGATGGGAAAAAAATGTATCCACCGTCAGATCAGTAAAGACAAGAGCAAACATGGAGCAGAAGGAAAAAACAACACCACAAGCCACAAGGTAACTTTCGATGTCTTTATCGCCCATCTGATGATGTAAAAGACTCAGCAAATCCAGAAGGCCGGTTAGGTATGCTGGTCTGGGTAGTATCCCCGCTGGGAAATATTGATGAAGATGAAGAGTCATCGATGTTGCTTTTGCCCTCAGCAGCCTGCCACCTCTTTACTGCTTCATTTAGTGGCACATCAAAGTTGATTGCATCCATGTCATCAAAATCTTCTTGTTTAGAGGGCTTCCACTGCTCAACAAGTGATGAAAGTACATTGACTGCATGACCCATGTCAGGCCTTTGGTACGGCTCCCTTGCGCTGCAATGACCGGCAAGCTGAGCTACCGTGCTTATACTAGAAAGAGTTTCCTCATTGACATCAATGGTTGGATCAACAATCTCAGGGAGTGCATCTGTTTTAATGAGCTTTCTACGAAACCATGTCACTAGGTGACAACTCTCCTCAGGTTGGCTTTCGTCAATTGCCTTTCTACCAGTGATCAACTCCATTAATATTACACCAAAGCTGTACACATCTACCTTGAGTGTCATCCGTCCGGTTGCTGATACCATAAAAATATCATGATTAATTGTCAATACAAGGAAACAGGTACAACAAACATTATGCATAACTGCTGTGAGGTTATTAGAATGAAGATAGGGGGAAAAACAAAAAAGAAAAGAGAAAAAAGTCCAGAGGTGAGTTATGGCATTTGTCCAAGACAAAATGTTGTCAATTCAATGAAAGATGTTACAAGAGATGTGCAAGTTTAACCAAATGGCAGAAGCAAAGGAAAATTCAGCTACATCTACTAGCCATATCAGTCTCTTTTTGGATTCTTCACATTCCTAAATTTGAATAACATAGTACATTCCCAGTATGCCCCAATTATCATTATGTCAGAATGTGCATACTGCAATGTATAGAGTTATGAAGTTTAGTACATGCGAACTCCAGTTATATCAATTTAGTCCTACATGTACTTGGCTGATCAGAACACCAAAGTTCTATATGGTCAAATTCTGTCCTACTGTCATTATAGTTTCAGGACAAAAGTATATTTTTCACCCTGTGGTGGTCACTTATCTCGTAAGGTGATTAAACTATGCCAGTTTCTCTAACCACATCAGTGAGATATAATCTCATACTTGCCCTGTTCATATAATTTACAGAGATACCAACCGTCATAGAGAAAACAGTACACTCTAATCTGAAAAGAATAGTGAGTATAAGAAGTTTACCTGCATATTCTGGAGCCAAATAGCCAAAAGTTCCTGCTAGTCTCGTCTCTATAGAGGCTTTCCCTGCTGGAGCAAGACGAACCAATCCAAAGTCTGCCACTTTCGCCCGCATATCATCTCCAAGTAATATATTAGAAGGCTTAAGGTCTCTATGAATGAAGATTTCGTTGGCCAAACCGTGCAGGTATTCAACCCCTCTCGCAACATCCAAGGCAATGGTCAGTCTTCTAGTCCATTCAAGTGGCTCCAGCCCTTCTTCTTTCCAGTTGAACAAATGTCTACTAAGAGTCCCCTGCGGCATGTGCTCATAGACAAGAAGCCTCTCATTCCCATCCAAACAATATCCAAGAAGTCCCACTAAGTGACGATGTCGGACCTTAGTAAGAACTGCAATCTCAGACTTGAACTCATGCAGGCCTTTCTCAGCTACCACTCCGGATTCCATTCTCTTCACTGCAATTTTTGTTCCATCATGCAATTCTCCTCCATACACAGTTCCAAACCCACCTTTTCCCAATATCTTATCTTCATTGAAGTTATTGGTCACACTCCTCAAAACTTGGATAGAAATGATCATATTTCCAGCCTCAACCTGGATGTCATTAGGTCCATTATTTGGGGGACTATTGTAGGACTCATTTCCAGTGCTATTTAACCTATTAGCAACTGAAATTTTGACAGCATTTTGATCACCAGAATGACGAGGGTGTATAACTAACGAATTTGGACTTTGCACTTTACCAGAACGCCTCTGTTTTTTCTTCAGCATACAAAAGACGAGTACCCCAACTAGAACCAATCCAACAATACATCCGACAACAACCCCAATAATCACACCAGTCTGGGATTTCTTGTCACCTCCACCATTAGGAGCTGGAACCGGACCCGGAGGTGTGCTAGGCGTGCTAGGCTGGTCCTTACCTATATCAGGGTTTCCCTCTAATTTCACAACCACACCATCTCGAAACCCAGGTACTTTACCATAGAGCCTATTGTTTGAGAAATCTACATTCTTAAGGTTTGGAAGTTTCGTAAGCTCCACAGGTATAGTCCCAGTCAAGAAATTATCATTGAGTCTCAAATCTGTCAACGATGTAAGCAAGGAAAAGTTAGAGGATATTGTACCTGCCAGACCCCTTTTACCAAAGCTGATTCTGGTAATGTTCCCTCCTGAACATGTCAAGCCAATCCAAGAACCACCATTGGCAGCACAAGGATCATTCCCCATCCAATTTTGTGCAAACGTAGTAGGGTAACCCATGTCTCTGGCAATCGAAAGCAATATATCAACACGGGGATCGCAATCCTGACTGACATTAGGACTGCAAAACATATTCCCTATATCCATATCCAACCCAACACCACTCTTGAACTTGGGCTTGGGGCCCTGAAACAAATTGTTGCTCAAGGTAACATTAGCTAGGGAGGGTTGATTCACCAATGAAGAAGGAATAACACCAGTGAGCTGATTATCCCTCACGTCAAAGAATATTAAGTTCTTGATATTCGAAAAATCTGGCAAAGGACCTGTGAACTTATTCCCATTTAAATGAACTTCATTCAGCTCGGTCATGTTCTGTAACACATCAAGAGTGCCATTAAGATTCCCATTGTTCTCCAACCTAAGTGTCTTGATATTCGAACCCGCGAAACTCGAAGGCAACCCGCCTTGCAGCTTATTCGAATCCAAATCCAAGTCTGTCAAACTCGGCATATAGGTGGAGTTAAAGTAATCCGGGATTGTACCTGTAATGTTGGCTCCACCAGCTAAAAATGTCGTCAGACTCGAGGCCGCTTTGACACTGTCCGGAATCTGCCACGGGGAGAAGGGATTCTGACCGATGAAGATTTCCTGAAGGGAAGAGAGGCCGGAGAAGAAATCACCCGCCGGAAAAGAAGTGAAACCGTTCTCGTTAGCGTAAACCTTCTGAAGCGAACCGAGGCCTTTGAGACTCGGGAAGTCTCCGGTGAGGCTGTTCCG
The DNA here is from genome assembly GCA_024704745.1 of Rosa lucieae. Classification (NCBI taxonomy): domain Eukaryota; kingdom Viridiplantae; phylum Streptophyta; class Magnoliopsida; order Rosales; family Rosaceae; genus Rosa; species Rosa lucieae. The sequence continues at coordinate 60,962,784 of CM045495.1, read as the reverse complement.
CATAAGCTGCAGACTCTGCAACGACGTGAGGTTTCGAACCGCCGGACTGAGCTTACCCGTCAGATTTAACTCCTTGATTACGAGGCCGGTTACCTTGTTGCTATTGTCGCACGAGACTCCGGCCCAGGTGCAGCAGTCGGTGCCGGCCTTCCACTTGGCCGGCAGTTTGGACGTCAAGCTTTTCAGGATGTCTTCCATGGCTGGCTGGTCCTCGCTCTGTGACTGCACAGGCGCACACAGTGAGAGGAACAGGAACAGGAAACGGAGAATAACACAACCCCGAAAACCCATTTGGATCAAAGCTTCAATTTCTCCAAGAAACAAACCCACTCAGAGAGAGAGAGAGATCGAAAACAGAGTATAAAAAAGCAAGAGCCTTCTCAGAGAACACGAGAAATTGGGTAGATTCTTGGGTAGAGTGTATTTAGAGATTAGGATGAATTCGTCATTGAATTTGGGGAGAGTTTTTAGGGTTTTTGCAAACAATTTGGGGGATTTGAATTAGGGAAGGTCATAACTTTTGGGTTTTGTGGGTTGGTGAATTGTGGTGAGATTTAAGGGGAAAGGGTGCTTTGAATGCGTTTTTTCGATTTAAGGGAAAAATTTTGGGTACAGCTGAGCAGAAGAAGAAGAAGAAGAAGAAGAAGAGCTGAGAGGAACCAGAAAAACGGCAACAGTTGGCATCTGGAGACTGGAGACGCGACGATTTTACGTGTGAGATTTTGATTTTTGTTTTCCTAATCCCCCGCGGACGGTTTAAATTCTTTCTTCAATTCTCATCTCCCCCGCCCAATCCGTATTTCTACTTTTGCACCACCCTCTACGCTGTCAACAGCCACTACACACTTTTTTTTAAGTGTGGTGTCACTATTTGGATATGAACGCATCTCTGATCTTTTCTCTTTTTTCTTTTTCTTTTTTCCTCCATCATTTTTCGACGGATGTATTGGTTGGGTCGAACTTGTCACGTTATCTGAATATGAGGTTTTCCAAGTGTTTTTGATGTTATATTGTATAAATCAAAAATATATGGTAGGTGTTTACATGGAAATTTATATATTGGTGACCGGGAAGTCGAACGTTTTATCGGCCGGTTTTGAACCGTCGTCACATATTGGTGGTCAACGGACCAATTTCATTGGCTATGTGGTTTTATTTTTGTTGACCTCACTATTAACGCGTGAGACTTTGAAGTTGAAAAATAATTATTTCTCGTAACGTAACGCGTTTTTTGTGGCTAAAATTGTATTCTTTGTAAACAATCAATCCGCAATCATTTTGAAAACTTCATCTATAACTTTATCAATCTAGGAAAAAAAAACAGTCAATTTAAAATGACATTTCTGTTTTAAGCCTTGACTGGATTGGCTCTACCATTTACATTATTTCTTTTTAGCGCAAAAAAATGCATGATTGTAGTCCGGAAATTACTAAGTGGGGTTAGCAATAATTTAGTAGGTTTTTTATTCATTAATTTGACAAACATGCCGTGTGGATCCTGCTGGAATTATCGCCACTGTCATTAAGCCATAATCCAACAATTAAATTAAAAGGATTTGGAGTAAAAAATTGTGAGATTTGTTTACCTTTTTCTCTCTGACGTATGTGATTAACCTAATGATCTTATCGATGTTTTATGATTCTCTCATTTCCATCAACTTACGTGTATAATTTATTTATTTATTTTTTAATTTTTAATTTTTGAGAATAATATTGTTGAAATTACCATTGTGAAATGAATTGTCTTAGTTTTCTTTTTTAGTCTATTTTTCCTAAGTTGGCCACAGCACTTCATTGCAATTGGAATTTGGTGATGCTTTGAAGGTTTCCAGCTAATAACTAATTTGGCTTTATATGGGAATAAATGTCACTTAAATAGACAGGTTATTAATGTTGGTTGGATCTGGATTTGTGATTACAAATTAACAATATGCCAATATGGCAAACACCAATCCATTAAGCTCATTATTCTTGAACCTAGATTGGGTTTCTTGGTTTTTTAGTTAGGGCCCAATATTCAGCCCTATTGGTTTTCCCTTTGTAAATTTGGGCTTAAAGTTGAGACGGTCTTGACTCTTGAGCCCTACTTTTTTTTTTTTTGAGAATTAAAAAAAAAAAATTTGTTTTGAGCCCTACATTTGTAATTGTTTCTTTTCAAGTGTATATTGTCCATGAAATATTATGTTGACAAGGGCTTTACGATAAGTGATTACAAATTGGTTTAATAGCATTTTTAACGTTCTTGCTTAAGTGTAGCATACAAATTGGATCGAAACACTTGCAAACATAATAAAAGTGTGTATGTGACTGTTACCGACGTATTCCCCAGCTGTATGGATCAACAAATTAACTTGTTTAGGCACGCCTTCGATTCTATTGCTAGCTTACCCACGGAAAAGATTAAGATCGATAAACCTTGAGGTGGTGTCAGTCCAAGAAACATTCTCCTTCTAACCTTCTTTCATTCTCACGATTTGGTTCATTTTTGAATACATGATCTTTGTAGTGGTATAGTAATGAAAGGTTCCAATTTTGAAATCACTACGGGATTCATTACCAGAAGGTCATGAAGTAAATAGAAAAATTGCTATAATTTCTTGTTTGAGTACCCTATTACAGATGCAGTGACTATTCTTGTTGAACATCATTTATCTATATTTGCTACGTGTTTCCTAATTATTAAGGGAACTGTAAGTGTCTTTAGTTTTTAGGGGTGGATATATATATATCCACCAAGCAGTTCGAAAACTATTATATCTATATTTATACACTATAATATAGTTATGAATGTTGAAACGGCCGTTGTTGTCATTCCAATTATTTACATAATGATATTGAATAAGTTTGCATAATTTTGTACCATTCCATTCCCTATTTAGGAAAATCCCACTCTAATTTAAATCTGCGAGGTTCCACATAGAACAATATACGACACATTCTTTATTTGACGCTTGATGAACACATGGCCTGCAGCAACGTAGCTTGATCTTTTTTTTGGGTCAGTAATGTAGCTTGATCTTGATTATAATCAAATCAATGTTTCCATTTCCTGTTTCAAGTAGGAAATTGGAACAATTGGGCCGTCGTAGCTCCATCGTCCGTACTCACATTACACACAACTCTCCAGCGATATTACCAGAGAGACGAGAAGAGTGTGAGAAGCAGGCGGGTTCCGAGGGTTTTGAATCAGGCACGTGTGACGACCATGACCAGCATGAGAGAGTAGCCAGCAAGAGAGTGAGAGAATATATGATCTCACCGCCCGGCCTGTTTGGGTTTCAAACTCACCTTGTCATTTCCAAATTAAGTAGCTGACTGAGACCACCTTACTGCATTGCTCTCCCTCTCTCTCTCTCTAGCTTAAACCCTCCGCCAAAACCCACAAAAAGAAACCCTCTCCCTGCTCTACATTGCTGTCCTAACTCCTAAACCCCTCGCCAAAACACACAAAACCCATAGAAAGAAACCTCTCTCTGCTCTACATTGCTTTCCTAAACTCTCTCCGCCAAAAACCCACAGAAAGAATCTTCTCCCTGCTCTACATTGCTCTCCTAAACCCTCAGCCAAGAAACCAAGTCCGACTCGTTCTCTCGCTCGCCGACGACTGTGACGGCCAAGAACGCAGTTGCAAACTCCAAGAACCGACCATTCCAAGTCAAGAACGCTCAAGTAACCCATCTGTCATCAAATATGGTATGACCTGAGTTTCGTCTATTCGTCTCAGCTCCTTCCCATCCGGGTCCGACCCTCCTCTGTTTTGCTGATAGTCAAAGAATTTCGTAATGATTTGCTCATATTGTTTTACAGTTTGTCATGGATTTTTGTATTTTTCTTTACTTTTAGGATCTCTTTCTGGCAAATTTCTGGGATTATAATATCGTTTCTTTGTTGAAATGCAAATTGGGTATTGCTGTTCTAATGGCCTAGGGACCCTGGAGGCCCCAATGCATAAACTATTAAACAAGACCCAGAACTTTTTTCGAGCATGAATATAATTTATGATTTAGTTCTTGAGCCTGATTGCGCACCTTACATTTGCGCAATGATTGTATTGATATGCTTTTTCCTAAATCTTGTGATGCCAAAGAGGCAAAGAACCTTGCATGGTCTTGTGCTTGTATGGTTTGAAGAGAATATATTGCTTCCTGTCAAACATCTTAACCAGGGTTTATGAGATGATTCAAATGTGTAAAACTAAACTGGCTTTATGATTTTTGGACAAAATTCCAGCAAAAATGAGATTGATAGCACTAACCGCTTCTCTTAATGTCTCAACCAGGGTTTATGAGCATATGAGATGATTCAAATGTGTAAAACTAAACTGGCTTTATAATTTTTGGACAAAATTCCAGCAAAAATGAGATTGATAGCACTAACTGCTTCTCTTTATGTTCTTACTTTCATAGAGTTCAAAAGTTCTAGCTGCAGGGGAGGAGGAAACTCGAGAAGCTTTAATAGCTTCACCTCTATCTCACGACGCATTGCACCGTGTCATGATCAAGTGCTCATCGGAGTCCCTCCTTGTCTTTCAGATGGCAAGTAAATGGTTTTTTAACTCAATTCGGTCCCGTTCCTTCCAAGCCGAACATGAAGCATTGCGTAGTAGTAGAAGACACTCAGTATACATTCTCTTCAGCACATGGACTGCCTCAAATCAGACATTTTATTCTGTGCCAATTGAGCCAATAAGGGCAGAAGCTGCCTCCACCAGGGCTATTAATCTCACCGCATTTGATTTGACCCAGAACTTCACTGGTGAGTTGGTCCATCAGGAGGAGTCCTGCACTGATCACTACAGGGGACAATCAGCAAGGGGCTTGATTCTGTTCTCCAGGAGCTTCAAATGGAACTCGCACCAAGACCACGTATCACTATATTATCCTGCAAGCAAAACATCATTGGTTATCCCCCCTACTCAACCTCAACATGCATCCTACTCCAACATAAATTCTACTACATACTGCCTAGGCTATAGCCCACATAGTGAGATCTACAAGGTTTTGGCTTTTAATTGGAAGGGCAACCAGGACTGCATTTTCAAGATAATAACAGTAAGGGAGAGTGATCAATGGACTGTGAATGGAAGAAACTGGAGAGAATTGAAGGTGGAGAACTTACCTTTGGTTTTGGAGAGCCAAGTGTGTGTGCAGGAAGATTTATGCGTGCAGCACATAGGCAGCATTCACTGGCTGAATCACTCTGCAAAACTGATTCTGTCATTTGATGTCGAGAAAGAAATATTCTCTACAACATCAGTTCAGATTCCCTCAGATGAGTCTTGTGGGCGACTATTGAACCTTGGGGGACGACTAGCATTGGTTGGTTTCACCACTGAGACAGTGTTGTGGACTTCAGAAGATGACCTTGGTAAGGATTGGAAATCGGAGACCATCCAAATGGAGTCAGACGACGTGATTGCTCCTCTCTCCAATCCCATTGATGACCATTTTCTGACTTGGCCGTCTCCTAATGCCTCTGCAATGGAGATCCTTCAAATTCATTTCTACAATAGGGCTAATAAAAGGACCACATCCCAGAATGTGCAAGTGGACTCAAGAGAATGGGTGGATGAATTGGGTCTCTTTACCACCTATGAAGACATTCTGTTGCCTATTCCCTAGAATTCATCTGATAAACTTGTAATACCTAACTCCTAGATTTCCTATTTCCTGTAAGTGGGGTCTTCACACAGATCTGAGTTTCTATACCCTCGGCTGCAATGGAGATATGCTATAGTCTATTGCATAGAATTCATCTGATAAACTTCTGACATCCTATTTCCTATCAATGTGGTTTTCTCACAGATTAGAGTTTGCATTCCCTCCACTGTAATGGAGATTCTTGGTTCAGCTCTACAGTCAGGATACTAAAAGAAAATTTCCCAGGAGGTGCAAGCAGACTCATGAGAATGGATGGATGAGTTGAGTCTCTTGACCACCTCTGAAGAGATAATATTTCCTATTCCATATATTCCTAGTTCCTATCAATGTATTTCTGAGACACAGATCTGATGAACTTGTGATATCCTATTTCCTAGATGACTACTTTTGTTTTGACACAGATGTGATATACTTATGATATCCTATTTCATAGGTTTCTTGTTTTGACAAAGATCTGATAAACTTGTATCCTATTTCCTATCAATGTTGGTTTGCATTTGGTTGTTTCCTGCTTGGTAGGCATAGTGTTGCAGCTTTTTCTAGCGTAAGAATGCACGACAAAACTGTACAATAATCATGTAATATTGTTATATAGCGTACTACAGCAGAAAGAAGAATACCTGATAGAAATGATGCCACTATCCCACCTATCTTCCATTTTCTCCAACAAGCCAGTAATCTCAGCTTGCATAGTCTTCATGTTGTAATCATCTCAATGTGAACCTTCTAATATTTTTAGCTCCTCTAGTTTCTTCCGTCACTTTTCCTCTCTCACCCTTGCAAACACTATTTGGAAAACTTTCCACCTACTCTTCCTCCACTTTCTCCATGTTTGCCTGAATCTTCTACCCCTCTCCAAGCTCAATCTGCCTTACTCTGATACATTCTAGCTTTAGCTGCCTCTTTCCTCACTATACTTTCCATGTTGTGAAATCCATCTACTTTCGGTACTGTTCCCAACTGGAACTCATCCCCATTGCTTATGAGAGATTTGACGTCATCTTGCAGAGATCACTTGACAATAACTCGGATTGTATACTAGAACTTGTGTTGCAAACAGCATATATTAGAGGTAGAGAAGCGGGTTCTAAAAAAAGAGTTGCATCGCTAGGTTGACTTGAGGAGCTGCCAACTCTTTTCCTGATGTGCATGGTTATCTGACACTCCATCTGCATCTATATATAATAGGGGGAAAATCCAGAATAAGATACGGATGATACATAATCAGACACATTTCAATACAAGTACACACCTAAACAAGTTTATACACAAACATTTGACCTTATCAACTAACCAAAAGAAAAATCAGGCTGTCTAGAAAGGGATCAACCTATCAAACTGAAAGAAATACGATAGCGAAACAGAAGCCTAAGAGAAATAACATAGTAAGCAGCAAGGATACGAAACCTTTCAACAGCCAATACAGCCAATACTTCCATATACACTTATGTATGTTAAAAGCATCTTAATTTCTGCAACCTAAACCTACTCAGCTCAAACAAGTGTCATTAAGATGCTTAATTTGTGGTCCTGAGTTTTGCCATTCAGAACCCACTCAAGCTACAAATGGAACTCTTTGAAATGCCTAATTCATGCATTATGCACTACTAGCCTTCCTGCACGCGCATGCGGCGATTAAGTTATGTTTGATTTATTATGATTATTTTATATTGTAACAAATCATGTAAATGAAAATGGATTTTATTGTATATACTGAAGATATTACAAATGGAAGTGAAAACACAAACTGATCTTTTATTACAAATGGAGATATTCTTTCATTTACAATCCAGCAGGAGTAGAAGCACTTGGATGGTGTTGTAATGAAACAGTAGAGAGCTAAATATCATTTATCAAGAACATGAGGAAATGATAAACTGAACCTATTTCATGGGAATGTGTAATAAAACATATTTATAATTCAATTCAAAAGCACTTCCATAATTAATAGTGTGTTTTTAATTTAGCCTTTGTAATCCATTTTGGTTAGATAAAGGTGCTTTAAGTTTTGACCTTGATACAGCTAAAGGTGTTTTACTTTAGCTGTGCTTTGATATTCACATAATCTCTCTTCCAGATAAATAACGGTTATGTAGTATTCTACTTCTAAATTCCCTTGATTCCTCTCTAAATCAAAAATAGAAAAAAGCATTGTGATTATATGTTACTGCAATAATTGCTTTCATACCTTAATCTTCCTATCGAGTTTGTTGAGACCACTATTTCCTTGCAGATATTTAGCAGCATAAACTCATCCTACAATCTATGCTGCAGAGATAGCTATTGGACCAACTCCACAGAAGACATCACCTGTCAATAACAAAGAAATAACACTGCACTAAGCAGCTCAAATAGATGCTTTAAAATTATAGGAGATGAGGAAGCAAAATTCAATTCTCAGTGATAACTGATAGCAGTACCCTAATTAACACAGTATATTACCAACTGATTTTCATGTCATAATCTTGAATGTCTGCATTGTTGTTTCTGCAAATAGAAGATAAACTAATTTAACAAAAACTCATCACAGGTTTCATTTTTTTCTGTGTTCACTTGTGCATCCTACCTACCCTTCTAAAACATAAAGTAAAAAACTGGTCATGATTTTGGACAATAGAAGAGATCCCAATATTAAATTGTCAAAAAAGTTTATGTAACAGAGAAGGTTTTGCATCAAGTAAGGTATCAAACCAATCATCAGCAATCATCTTCTCAAGCACAACTGAATTTAAAAGCAGAAACCTGATGAGTGCTAGTTCAGCTTTCATGCCAGAAATGTCGCTTACTTTGATAACTTGCAGTTGGTCGAATGCACAATTGTGGGTATCATCTAACCAAGAGCTTACTTTTGTCGTAATAGCTCCATCTTGTTGCTGATTCTACACAAAGGTGAAAGATTCTACAGCATCAGAATCTGAAATTTCAGAAGAAATAAAAAGTTACCAAATATAAAGTAGGTTAAAATCTTCACTTTAAATTGCATTATAACTGCAACAGAACAAAATGAAAACTGATAGGGAAAAAGGGCTGTTTAATTTGCAGGAAGTTTAAGAAGAAGGTCAGAAACATGATTAATCAAAAAGCTGTAAACCAAAAATATAAACAAAAACAAAAGATCCCCTTTTTATGCATAAGCTGATTCATATTATTAAAAAGGCAAACAAAAAAGGCACCTAATGGTCCAACAATAAACCCAGATTAAATAAAAAAAATTGAGTTAACAGCCACCAATAGCAAAATAGAGATATACCCAAAGGAAAAGTTAAAAACAACAATACAGAGAGCCAAAAATCACTTCAAGCTTAAGGATAAATCTAAATGTTGCTGTTATTTACACAAAGTCAATAGCAAACGCAACTATAAACTAATGCAACACGCAATTCTAATTCTATACTAAATTAACCACATCCTTGGTTGTATCTTATAGACTGAATCATAGCAAACTTGAAATTCAGTAACCCAATAAACAGAATGAAATAAACATAAGTAATCGGATATGGTAGATGGTATTTGAAAATTGAAATAAGCAAGAGCTGGGAACTTGTTGAAACAACCTTAATTAGTAAGAAATTATAACTGAAATATACTGGAATCTGACTACTTGGATTGGCTCTTCAACAGGTAAAGATCAAAACGGCCGGTGATTTATACTGCTTTATCTGAGATTGGTTTTTTATGGATATAAACTGATCCCAGATAGTGGAGAGGCTGAGAGACTGACAAAGAATAAATGAAATAAATTAGAAGCCATGGTAGAGTACCTGGGATGATCAGTTTACTCGAACACCAATAGGCGCTTTGCTTTATATATAGAGATGGAGATATGCTTATCTACCCTGAAGGGGAAGGAAAAAAAATGTCTGAAACATTAGAGAGGCCTGGTACAAACCTTAAACAAAGTTGAGTTCAAACAAGGCTTGGTCTAGATTCTATTCGCGAATCATTACAAAACAACTTGTCCTCCTTCTCATCAGAAGATATGAGCCAACAAGAATTGGCCGCCGTCTTTAAACAGTTGATGCTAACATAAGAAAAGGACCAAATAGAAAACCATTGGATATCACTCACAAGTGAATTACAATGATTATCATCTCTACGGCTTTACGTTTACACATGAAGAAGCAAAAGTATATGCTGCTAATGAAATGATTACGCTTTTCTAGTCACTCTTGTCACCCATCTCGACATATAGGGCATATCCTGGATGATCCAAGTTTTAGCCTGAATCTGGGTCCTATTTAAATTTACATCTCAAACTGAGCCTATAAAAAAAACAAGATGATGATGCATGGCATATTCATTTTGCCTTGGGGAGGCAAATGTAAAGCTCGTTACTTTAGGCCCTTTCATCTCACTGAGTAGAGAAATCAGTTTGGAAAACAATGAAGAGACTATCACCAACACAATTATATGTCTTATATATATATATATATCTCTATTGAACACAATATTGCTTACAGAGCAGAGAGAGTGAGAAATTTTGATGCTTGGATTCTTACCACTGAGATTGATTGGTGGCCAGAGCTGCACATGCTTCGGCTCTGCCAAAGGTGGTTCAACAGACCCACCACCATCCTTGGTTTCCGTCCTTAGCAACGATGGCCTCCCACCACGGCGGAGGAAGAGTAATAGGAGTTACTTATGGTGGCCAGTTCCTTTGTATTTGGGCCTTCCTTGGGCTCTCTCATCTACCAAGACAAATACACGGGAATGGGAAGGAGCAAAAAGTGTGAAACGATCTCTCTCTTCTCTTTTCTCTTTTTTATTTTTTTTTATTTATTAATTTTTGTTCCATGGGTGAGGTAGCAAGTTAACTCGGTTAGTAAAACACTCACCCAGTCAGTATTCAGACAGATGTCCACCAGGGTATCCCAACAAACTCAGACTAACTCCCCGCAACAGGCGCACAAACTCGAAAGCTTCACAAACTTGTTGGCCACAAACTGGTGGGAGTTGGGAGTCGAACGCCAGACATGGTGATTAAATGCTAGGCCGCTTGACCAACCTTACCACACTAGGTGGTTTAGTGAAACAAATTTTGACTAAAAGGTCTATAGTGATTCGAAGGAGAGAGTCTTTAAATTAATTATTGTTTGCATTGTTTCCTGCACCTTAAAATAATCAAACGACTCCCAACACTTTGCGAGTTGATCAATTTTTGTCTCAATTTTTTTTTTCATTAACGATTTGTGACTTTTCTAAGTATTGAAAATCTTTAGAGTAATTAGATTCATATTAAATCTGACAAATTACGGTAAATATTTGCCATATTTGCTATCGGACTAATGCGAATTATGGTAAAGATCATTTGTCTTGCAAGCTTGCAAAAAACTTTGATACATTTCCCCGTCAACATCAACATTCTCTCCCGCTTCTAAAGGATTTGGGCTCAAAGTTCCTAACGCCTCTAGGAATGCTTGGAAATCATATCGAGCAAGGCTTTCCCTTCCCTATAGGCATTGGAATCCTTTGGAGGTCAAATCGAAATGGCCTATAAATAGCTGACATGGTGGTCTTTTCATAGCTAATATCCTTTGGAGGTCAAATCGAAATGGCCTATAAATAGCTGACATGGTGGTCTTTTCATAGCTAATATCGTCTACTTCCATTAAATAGCTGACGTGGCGGTCTTTTGAGGGTGGGATTTACTCTCTAAATCGTCTACTTCCGAAAAGCTAATATCGCCTCATCCCTTATTTTAATTTTATATACACTATCTTTTCTCTGCAATAATTGTGTTCTTCCATTATCTTTTCTTTTTTATTTTCTAAAAAAAAATTATAAATCTGCTAGTTATTATTTAATCCAAGCAGATGCCCCTCCGAACGTCCGAACCCTAACAAAAAGTAATTCTCCCATGATGGAGTCATCTCCAGCGTCTAGTCTCCTCCCTCAACAACACCACGCCTACGTCTCTGAGCTCCTCTCCTTCCCCCTCGCTCGCCTTAACAAGGAACCGGAGCTTCTCCGGCTCCACGGGGACCGAATCCAGAGCCAAATCCAAGACTTGATGGCTGGTAATTACCGAGCATTAGTTCACGCTGCACATACCTCTTTGTCAGTTCAAGACGAACTATCTTCCATTGACAAGAATCTTAAATCTCTGACGTTGGAGAAGATCCCTGAGTTAACGAATGCATGCACCGAGTTTGTTGACACTTTGGAGAAGAGGAAGAAGATGAACCAAACACAGCACTTACTTGAAATCCCTCAACTAATGGCAACATGTGTGGGGATGAGAACTATGATGAGGCTCTAGAGTTAGAAGCCTTTGTTCGCAAGCTTTCGACTATGCACCCCAAATTGGCAGTTGTTAGAGATCTGGCTGAACAGGTCAGGAAGATCACTCAATCTCTTGTGTCCCAGCTTCTTCAGAAACTTCGTTCGGATTTCGAGAAACCCGAGGCTGAATACTGCCTCCAGATTGTAGGATATTTACGTAGAGCAGAAGTGTATAGTGAGTATGAACTGCGGTTGCAGTTTTTGAGATGTAGGCAAGCATGGCTTACAGGAATGTTGGAGGATTTGGATGAAAGAAACCCTTACGAGTACCTCAAGGGGATGATTAGTTGTCACAGAAAGCATCTAGTTGATATTGTTAATCAATGTGTGTTGGTAAATTACGATGAAGATGATGGTGGTCTTCTCAATAGTTGGCTTATGCACCAAGTAACCTCACACCTTGAGACTCTCAAAATTCTGCTTCCAAATATCAGCGACGGAGTGTCGCTATCTAATATTCTAGAGGAATCCATGTATTGCGGCATGGTGCTTGGTAGGGTGATTGGGCTAGATTTCAGGGGTATGCTACCACCAATTTTCGAAGAGGCGGTTGTCAACATGTTCTCAAACAATGTGAGTAGAGCAGTTGAAGGTTTTCAGTTGGTTTTGGATTCACATCGTTGGGTTCTACTACCAGCTATAGCAAATAGTAGTGTTGGTGGTGGTGGTAATGATGATGATGATGACGTAATTGAACCTCCGTATTGTCTCATGGATCATCCACCTCTGGCTGTTTTTGTTAATGGAGTGTCTGCGGCGATGAATGAGCTCCGGCCCTGTGCACCCTTAAGTTTGAAGCATGAGCTTTCTAAAGAGTTGATCAAGGGATTGAAGGCTGTTTCCGACTATTTGATGACTTACGATGCAACATCTGGGATACTACTGAGAGAAAACAAAGAGTCTGAACTTTTTCTCTCACTTTGTCAAGCATTCATTGAGATTACTTACCCACACTGTGCCAAGTGCTTTGGTCGCTGTTACCCTGGCGGAGCTGCTTCAATCATGGATGCTAAGAGTTTATGTGACAGCATTCGCCGCCTAGTGATGACAGTCTCTCCCAGACCAAAACCTCCAATTGGTAATAGAGACGGAAATGAAAACTACTGAGAATGTTGATAGATGGTGTAACAACTGACAGCCCCGATCTATTATACTTCATTTCCTCTATTGTACGCATGCTCATCACTCAATTAGTTTGAAAATCCCAAAGAAAGAGGGTGACTGCATAGAAACTTAAAAACTTCCCTAATATGTGAACCAGGTAGTTTTTGGTAAATTGCTTCTTTTTTTTATTCTGGGATTAATTAAGCAAATTAGTTTTGATGATTAACTCAGAATTCTGAGATGCTATAATGGAATTGGAACCTTTCAAGTTTTCACTTCTGATTGTTAGTTCTACCAATTGAAGTTTCAGACCGGAATCTCATGAAAGAAAAGTTTAATGAGTTATTAGCGTTTCCATTGAATTTGTCGTACAATATCTTCATCTAAGCTTGTTCACAAATATTTCATTCTTGAACATTCAATTTGTTCTACAAGAGTGATACAAATCAAGGTATTGAAACCAGACACTTCCTCAGACGAAAGATTCCAAGAAGGGTTTGCAAAAACATTTGATTTACACATTTTGCTCCTTCAATTCTAATCCTATACATACAAGTGGGAAGGGAGGTTTATCTAGTATACATTTGAGTGGATAGTAGATACTAATCAAGTTATAAAGTTGGTTAGAAACGACAGCTCAAACCTGTATTGAATTCAAGGCATTAAGAATTATCAAAACTCTAGGACCAACTGATGCCCTACTCTACAGGAAGCCAGGCCCCAGCACAATATTGAAAACTTGCTGGTGATGCTCGAACAACTAAGAGGCCGGCAGATTTGCAATTTGCAGCTTCTGTGAAGCAAAAGCAGAACTATGACTCTGGTTTAGATTTGAAGAACTTCGCCACGGCTTGATATAGATTCTCTTCCTCAAATGGCTTTGAGACATATCCATCCATACCACATTTTAGGCACTCATCATAAGTGGCATGGATAACATCAGCCGTCATAGCTAATACTGGCAAATGCCACTCACCCTTTCTTGCAACTCCTTCCAATCCACCATTTATCTCCCCATTTGCCTTGCTCTCCATCTGCCGAATTCTACGAGTTGCCTCAAAACTGCAAACAAAAGAAACTTTCAGAAATTTTAAACAAGGAATTTTCAACAATCTAAATACTATACTCGGAATGGAGACATACCCATCCATTTCAGGCATTTGAATATCCATGAAACAAGCATCAAAGTTGTGTGGTATTTGAAGCAAATGCAATGCAGCTTTGCCACTGTCAGCACACACTACATCAGCTCTGAACTTTTTTAATGCGCCTTCAGCAACTCTTCTGTTTACCTTATTGTCATCAACCACCAAGATTTTTTTACCAGAGAGCAGGCTTTGAAGGAAATTAGATCCATTAGGCAGCTCCTTCCCCTGTTGCCTCTTCTTCCCTAGGCCAAGCACCTGTTGAAGACATGCAGCTACCATACTAGCCCTCAAGGGTTTCATAATCACGGTATCTGTAAAACCAGCTGCCTTTGCGTTATCAAATTCACCTTCACCGAAATTGGTTGCAAGAAGGATCATCTTAGGCAGCTTATATATATGCCCGTTCTGTTTCCATTCCAATTGCTGTATGTTGAGATCACATTCTTCACCAGAAATCCATGCATCCTTTTCTACTAGAATTATATCTGGAGGGACAATATTTCTGCCATATAGAACAAAGTAGTTCGGCCCAATTAGTCACTTGTACATTTTTCAAGAGTGAACATGCAAACTTATTTTTAGGTCTTCTAACAAAATATTTGGTAGGTTCCATGTCCAACTATTGCATGCAAGTGTTCTCCATATGCATTAAAGATGTTTTTTTGGCTTTACAAAACTTGACTCTCAGAATTCTAAGAGATCTTTTCTTAGTTTGATATGTATTTTATTGTAGTTAATGACAATACCATTAAAAGATTTAGCAAGAGTAAACATACCCAGATGTCGCAGAACCATTTCTTCCACAAAAAGCAACAGCCATCTTTATGCTACTTACAACTTCTACCAAGATTCCAAGTCTCTTCAAGTGGTATTTTGTTACAGCAGCTCTCACAAGTTTTCCATCAACTAGTATCGATCTCAATCCTCTAAAGTTAGAAGGTAGATCTTCCAACTTAGGTTTTTTCAAGTCACTAACTACATTTTCTTTGCACCTCCCAAAATTAGCCGTGAACGAAAATGTGCTCCCAACATGAGGTCGACTTATGAAGTTTATCCGACCACCCATCAGTTCAACTAGACACTTACTGATGCTCAAGCCGATACCAGTGCCTCCATAATGTCTAGAGGTTGAACTGTCTGCCTGCATGAAGGGCATAAATACTCGTTCTTGGGCACATAATGGTATACCAATTCCTGTATCTTCCACAGATACCATCAAAGTGACATGTTCAGAAGCCTCGTTATTGGCTGCAACATTACTTGAAACATCAGTTCTATGTTCTTCATTAGCAATTAGATGCTTAAAAGTATCCCAACTATTCTGATCATCAGCTGCTTCACATCCACTTAATGTCTTAAACTGACGACCATCAGATGTTTTTACACCTTCATCTGACCCTCCGTTCAAGTAAGTCATTGATTTCCCATTAATCATGGCCTTCGAGGGCTCGGCTAGATGGACTTTGACAAATATATGTCCTCGTTCTGTGAACTGCAACAATTCTTATTATAATGAATATCAAATATGAAAATTAGACAGGCAAGACAACAATGAATGTAATGGTGGAAATTAGCTCAGCCAGTGTAAACCCCAATCAGAACTTTCCAGGGGAGAATTGATTAAGATCTAATGAATATCATATCTGAGTTGGCAAGTAAAACATGAAAATTCCACTTACTTTAATAGAGTTGCCCACAAGATTTGTAATGATTTGTCTGAATCTCCCGGGATCACCGATAAAAATTTCTGGAACTTTATCGGAAACAAATACTGCAAGCTTCATGTCCCAAGGTATATATCAAAGTAGACCGATTTGCAAAGGGTGAACACCACCACCCATTGAGAAGAAGGAACCGAAAGTTGAAAAATGAAGAAAGAGAAATTAGTTGTAATATAACAGTTCATGGTTGACAATTTAAGAACACGAAGAAAATGCGACCATGACAGAAATGAAGCAATCTTGAAAATGCAATAACTCTGAGCTGCTCTTACTGTTGTTATCAGAACTTACCTCTATACCCATATTTCTGGACTTTTCAGAAAATAAAGAAAGGACATCATCTAGTATAGATCGAATGCCAAATGGAACTTGTTCCAGCTCCAACCTTCCAGCTTCAATTTTTGCCCGGTCAAGCACCTCATTTATTAATGCTATCAGTGCCTTTCCACAGGCCTGAGCAGTTTGAGCATAATCCCTCTGGGTTCCACTTAAAGCTGTATCCAGAAGCAAGGCAAGCATTCCTGCAATAATGGGGAATGGTCACTGTAACATTTACAAGAAAGTATTCGCAAATTGATAACATGATACAATAAGATGTATAAAAAGGAAAATCCGTCAACATACCAAGGATTCCATTCATAGGTGTTCGAATTTCATGGGAAACAGTAGCAAGAAACTGGCATAAAAACAAAAGAGATCGCGGATCACATACATGGCAATGGGAAATTAAGTACATTTTGCAAAATGTTGAAAATAGTACCTGGGACTTGGCAACATCAGCAGCTTCTGCTCGAACTTTTAATTCTTCCATTTCACGGAAATCATCCTCGACTTTGACAATGTGCATTGCAGCTCCATATAAGATATACCCAACTAATAAACCAATCACAAAGAATAAGAATGCAGTGTTAATTGCTGTCCATGATGTCGGTGCCTTGTGATGATATCTGCTCAGAATACAAAAAATTATAAAGCATCAGCATAACAAAACCACTAAAACTTCTCCATCTATTATAAGCTGAATGGGGGCGCCCTTACCTACATATCATCTGATGCTTTCTGAAGGGATCCCCAAAATCAAGCTTACTTTCATGCAGAAGAGACATGTCACCATCTTGATGATATTGGTGACCATACATGATTAGGGGATCAGAAGATTTTGTGACATCATATACATAAACCATAATGGCCTGATTCCCAGCAAGTTGCCCAAGTAAATTCTCTACAAGGGACTCAACATCAAAGGCTCCACCAAGGTACCTGCATTCAATCATATTACAATTTAAACACACACATCTACAGCTTCCAGATAATATGTGCAAAAACTTGAAAATGAGAAGGGAAATACTTCTTTCTACTTGGGCCACAAAACATCATAATGGGTGAAACTACAGCATATTAGGTAACACAAAAGTTCTGATTGCATTTTATTTTGAAGCAGGCATCGAAATACTAGTCATGCTGCAATGTCAATGGCAATGGAAGTGATGAGCTAAATTACCCGGAAGCTGCTTTTATGCGCTCCTCCACAGTTGGGTTTGGAGGGAGCTTGGATTTGTAAACAGGGAAAGTCAGCACAACACCAAGATGGTGTGAATTGAGCAGCCTGAATGGACTGGTCAGAACTGCTTTTCCAGTAGCCCTAGCCCTTAAAATGTTTTCCCTGTCTTCCTGCACCATGCATTGAAAAACATAGAGGTCAAATGAAACACCAAACTCATGTTCTAATAAAAACCAAAGTAATGCTCACACCATCCAGATGATTACCTCCCCAGACATCATGTCAATTGACTCAATGTAAGAGACAGTTTCCTGCGAGAAAATTACAGGTGCATACTCATCTCGGATGGGTGAGGGCTCCCTCTCCATCGTCTTTATCGTCCAGCCATTTTGCCTTTCGAAACTTTCCCTCTCCGAATTAACAACTCTTTGTGCATAGGCCACCCCACTTAATAGAGGCCTCTCGAAGGCAGTTCTGGCTGTGTATTCTGCAAAAGTTTCCTGCATTTTTTGCAAAGACAGAAACCCAATCAAAAATTGCACAGCTGAAACCATAGAGCCACATTGAATAATCTTAGCTTCCTCAAAATTAGTAAAAATAAAAATCATAGGGAACTTTGACATTTGCTCACTAACTCATTTTTCCCCTTTCCTTCCCTAATTTGATAGCAAAACAAACAAATCCCCAACAATCTTGACCGAAAAAAAAAAAAACAACAAAAAAAGGGCCCCAACAAGCTATGATCAAAGTTCGAGCACGTACCTGATCAATTGCTGATGGGTTCTTGAGGTAATGAAATGTTGAAACAAGGATGGCCAGGGCATGCACATGATTAACACTAACATTGAACTGATCTTGCAACATTCTTGCTCGCTGATCACACATGCTACTAAGCACTTCCACCCTTCTCACTTTGTTATCAGCATCCATGTAATTGTAGATTGACAAGCTCAAATATGCCATAACCAGAATCCAGAGCATCAACAGCTTTGGGAACCAAGCTCTGTAGGCCTGAATAAAAGTGAAGCCCTTTTTGGCCCCCATTTGCTCATTCAGCCTCACAGCCACAGAGTGGTGGCTCTGCGTCTTCAAATTCCCACCCATCACCACAAATTCAACAACCTCTTTGCTTCTTCTTCTTCTTCTTCTTCTTCTTGTTTCCTCTTCACCCACCTCATCCTAAGCCAAAACAGAAACCCAAAAATGAGCCGAGCCAACTTTCTCAAAGTAGCTAAATTCCAGAAACTTTTTCCTCATAGTTTAGGAAAAAGGTTGTACTAAACTCTTAAGTAAATTATCATTACAGCATTGTTTTGCGTGATTCAAACACCCCAAAGCAGAAGCAACCAAAAATATGACCAAATAGCTCCTACTGTGGAATGTAGACTTCACTGAAAACCCACTAAAAGAGACAGAAACCCAGAACTCGAAAAGAAGAATTCTCAATTGTCAGAGACAAAGCATGGCTCTCAAAAGATGGGGAAGGAAAAAACTAGAGCTCAAACTCCAAAGCAAGTCCTGTCAATTATCTCTGGAAATTGCCTGTCTCAGGCTGTGAATGTTAAACAAAGAAGAAAAAGGCTTTTTAGGATTATAAAAAACACAAGGAACTCTAATCGTGTCCTGACAAAGAAGAAGCACGTTCACTGTTTCTCTTCCATTTAATAATGGAAGCCTGAGATTGACCCGAGAAACACACACAGCTAAGCTAAGCACACACCAGCACACCCAGAAAGAAAAAAGAGGAACTGGGGTTGTTGAAAGACTCCATCTTTACCTGTCCAGTTATAGAAAGGCGTTGGCTTTGGACTTTGGTTAGGAAACAGAGTTGAACAGTGAATGTGGAATGGTAGAGGGTACGAGTTTTTGGTCGTCTTGATCTGAGTCTTGAGTTTTCTCATGGGTTTTTCAGCAGTGTAAAACTAGTTTTGACGACTTTTTTTATGCCTATGCTTTTTAAAGCAAACTGAATCGAATTTTGTGGATTTTCAGAGATACGCTCTTGTCTCCCTTCTTCCTTCTCCACGTTATAAACTAATGGCTCTCTCTGTCTGTCTCTCTCTACACTCTGTCTTCTTCCTTATTATATATTGCATCTCACACCACTCTCTGTCTCCTCCAACTTTCTCTCTCTGTTTTTTGGGGTGATACTTTTGTGAACTACTCTCCATTGACGCCGATAGTCCAAACTCGAAAGTTGGGAAATTCAACAGGAAAGATTTTTCATAGGTGGTCCTGTCTGTGACCTTCAAAAAGGAAAAAGATAAAGGTACCCCCAAATGGGTTACGTTTTTTGAGCTGTTTAACATGCATGTAGTCATGTAGAGGCTAGGGGAAAACAATTGCCCTCCTTTTTCACTAGAAAAACCAGAATCTGATGGGATGGCTGGCCTTTCTGGTTTCCTTTTGCATCATAATAAATATTTGGTCTTTTTTATGTTTACATTTTTAAGAGAATTCGACCAAAATGTATTAAATTTAAAAAAAATATAAATAAAGATCGGCATACATAACATATCGTAAAAGTTAGGACATAAACAGTTATTTATTAATTACATTCATTATGTTTAGTAGTCACGAAAAGAACAAAACTGTTATCTAATAATGCTTTTTCCATTTTAATAAAAGAGGGTGGAACGCAATTGGTGGAAGTGGAAGCCCAGAAATCGCAATCACAAATCTTTGGGATAATGACATTGCGACAGGACCAGATCTCATTCCCTTCTAAATCAACTTAAACCCAGAGACTTCTTGCGTTGAATTCCAGAAATACCCTTCTATTTTCTTGGGCCTAGTATAATTTTCCGTCGTTTTTTTACTTTTCTTCATCACATGCATTCATTCATGTGCCTCTGTGCTGAAGACTGGAAAAATTATGGTCTACCTTTGGAAGTGCTAAAGAGAAAAGACAAATACCTTTCATCTATAATTTAATTACTGAAAAACAAAAAAGTAAATTATTGATGGCTCTTCCAATATGCCAATGGCTCAAGCCAAAGCAAAAGCACAAATGGAAGGAAACGTGAATTGTTCACGTAATTGTGTAGCTAACAGTTATTCAATGGACAAAGTCGTCAATCATTAATGAGAACTTTGATGAATGCGAAGTCGTGTTTCAATTTCTTTGATATTGCACGTTGTTGTATATTTACGACTAAAATAAGTAAATGTGTTTAATCGCTACTAAATTGAATTGAAATTTAATAGAGACTGATAGCTTAAAAGATGTCGTAGTTAGTTAAACTACCAACCAAAGCAACAACGTGAAGCATTGCACATATAACAAAAGTGGTTCAATTCCAGTCACGTCTGCTTTGATAAGGCTGGCTAAACAGGAGTAATGACACACTAAAATAGCGGTTGATGTTGGGAGGAAGAAATTAAAGGGATGATATCTTTTGATGGAATAAGTGGAAGATTTCATGGGGACCATTTTCACTTGCACTACATAGCTAATTAGCTAGGCACATCACACTACATAGCAAAAGCTAGTAGCATGCATATATAGCTGAATAAATTGATATCAACATAGGGTTATCTGAAAATTAATTATTTCTGCCACTCAAAGTGTGCATGGGGTGTGTCGGCCATGTGATGTAGACCGAAGTGTACTGGTAGTGATTACTGATAAGTGAAAGTCTTCATTTTACATAATTCTTATATATTAGGATAATCAGACCATTAAGTTTGTGATATTGTTTAATTATCAATTTATTTATTTTTTACATATCATATTTTACATTAATATAAAAATGAATAATTTTACACGTAAATAAAAAAATTGTATTTTAAATATAATAAGATGTATTAATGGGACGACCGTGACATGATATCACTTGAAGCTTCTCATCACTTTCGATTCGCATCCCAAATGCCGAAGGCATGAAGGTCAATGTCTTCTATGTTTCTTTTTTGTTTGCTTGGTTCAGATGTTAATGATGATCATCATTACCATGATGTCCAGTTCTGCCGTATAAACTGGTCTTTCTCACATGGGGTGATGGGTATGCATGCATCTGCTGCTGCTTTTGAGAGACCGAGACTGAGACTGAGACTGAGACTGAGACAAAGACTATCACAAGGGGCACCGGTGCCTTACTGGGGGCTAGCTATATTTTTACCTGATGTACAATCTGATCGACGATCCATCGATCTGCTTAGGTAACCTTCTCTTATACATTAGCTGTCTACAAAAGTTGCCATGCCGTGCCCTGCTGCGCATTAATACTAGTACGTGGTTCATGGATATGCATGATCTCGTTTTCATTGAGCTGGATAGCTAGCCGTGTGATGAACTTGATCCATCTTTCATTTTTATGGTTTCTTGCCTGTATCTCTTTCCGTTTCCATGATTATTAGGACCTTCATGCAAAAAAGGACGTCATGCTAGCAACTAGTTACAAAAGAAATTAAAGTCGGATATTAGTGTGTACTGTAGCCGGCCCAGCACGGTGGTTTAGTAACTGTAGTGTTTATGAATTGAGTTTTTTACTTCCACAGTGTCTGAAGTCTTTGAAGACTTTTGAAATGATACATGAACTTTCAAAGTTATCAATGTGATACCTGAACTCATTTTTTCGTATAAACGTCGTACCTGCGGTCGATTTCCGTCACAGAACCGTTAACTATGACCACGATAGGCACTTAATGAGGTTAAAAGACTAATTTACCCTTAAAACTATATACTTCAACAGTGTCTGAACTCTTCGAGGACTTTTGAAATGATACCTAAACTTTCAAAGTTATCAATGTGATACCTGAACTCATTTTTCGTATCAACGTTGTACCTGCGGTCGATTTCCATCACAGAACCGTTAACTATGATCACATGGCCAGCACGTGAGGCACAAAATAAGGGTAAAAATGACCTTTCCCACTTCGTTTAGTTCTTCACGTGTCCCGTCGTACCTTCAGTTTTTCTTCTCCATTTCTATTTCCTTTTTCATCTGCAAAATGCAATCAGATAGGATGATGACATTTCCTAGCAAAATGCAAAACCCAAAGCAAAACTTGAATCCAATTCTCTGATGGACAGACACCGCCGGGGACTCCATCTCGTCGGAGTTCTCCAAGCAAGCACAACTTGCTCGACGGCTTTGCTTCTCTGAATTTATTGCAGGCCGGAGCGGTGTAGACAGTTTCACGACTTTTGGCTCTAGATTTGAGACTTGGAATTTACCTGAGATTTCAGACAGAGGAATCAGAGAGAGAGAGAGAATATGGCCGACGGCAATCCGGACCTTCTTATGCAGCTTGCCGGAGATATGACGGAGGCGGGCCACACTGTCGTGGCACTCGGCTTCCTCACCGCAACTAACATCACAGCATAAGTTCATGAATTTCAAAAATAGTCCGTGTCTTTGTAATTGAATCAAAATCTACAAAAGTGAAGGAGACTGAGAGTCTCTCTCTTTCTCTCTCTCAACAGCGGCAAAAAGGCGAAGGATGGTGATGATGGGAGAAAACCCAAAACTGATTTTTCCGCGAATGCGTGTCTGTGTATAACTATATCTATCTGTATATGATTTATCGAACAATGGGGCAATGATCATTTCACTTATTCCAGCTTCTAATCAATTTGTCCAAAAAAGAACCGGACTTTGGTTATTCGCGGCTGTAATATCAGTACTTAGTGGGAGCCTCAGACGAGGTACTCCGGCGAGGCAATCGGCGGCGGTCGAGGCGGGTGAGGAACAATCTGAGGGTTTTACGGCGGCAGAGGTGGATGACGGGGCTGGCGGATGGGCTGTGCGTGGAGCTTTAGGTGACGACGGGGCATTGAGTGGCGATGAGCTTGAATTTTTGCAAGGTAGCCATATCGTTCTAGTTGAGTTCAATGTGGTTGTAGTCAGGTAGTGCTTGGAAAGGGTTGGGTGGTTGAGAGAGAAAGTGAGATCTGATTTGCGGCCATGCCTTCCAATCGAATGGGACAAATCAGAGGGAAGAAGACGTCGAAAAAGAAAAACAAGAAAGAAAGAAAGAAAGCAAAAAAAATAATAAAACAATACTTTTTAGGGTAAATTTGTGTTTTAACCTCATTAAGTGCCTCACGTGCTAGGCACGTGCTCATAGTTAACGGTTCTGTGAAGGAAATCGACCGCGGGTATGACGTTGATACGAAAAAATGAGTCCAGGTATCACATTGATAACTTTGAAAGTTCAGGTATCATTTTAAAAAGTCCTCGAAGAGTTCAGATACTGTTGAACCAAAAAATCCCGTGAATCAAGTCGAGAGTCGTTAGATTAGCTAGCTTCTGTTTTTAATGTGTTTTACATAATGAGTTAATTTAAAATTTTCAAAAATGCCGAAACAATATAAAACACTCTAAAGTCTAACTCACTTGCTTTGATACCTAAATTTTGTTCCAGCGATATTGTCTTCATGATATGAATTCATGTGCCTATAGCCCTATATATAAACGGTCTGGTTCACAAGTCCCATCATATGACTAACAAATAAACCAAGCTAGCTAGGCATTTAATCTAAAGTCCGTGACTATATCCTATGCAAGCAAACCAAACTAAATCATATATATCTTACGTTGAAATCATTAAGTACTTTTCTTTCTAAGGATACTAATTAATCAGCCAAATCCCAAATGCAATCTCTTGTTGTACCATTCACAATCCTAGTTAATGCGAGCATAATTCGGTTCCGTACACTATCTGTTCAATATCTGATAAAATTAATTAAAAAGAATCTTATATATTCTTGTAGTGCATGGGTGCCTTATCTTTCTTTCTTGGATTTGAAGGCATAACTACTGCAAATATAGATCAATGGCATTTTTGATAAAGATTCATCTCGATCATGTTGTGTAAAATTACGATCCCTGATTGGTTTCATTTTTATATCATAAGTTAAGGACACCTACATTGAAATTTGCATGTCCAAATCATGCAACTGATGCAAGTGTGTCTTCAAGTTCCAATTGATCGAGCAGTCGACATTGGTCAATATGTGTAGGCCAAAAATAAAGTAGAGGTCCAAATTGAGCAAATCAACTTGATCTAGCTAGCTAGTGCTCCATCGATCTCTTCCTTCCAAAATCCAAAGCAAAGTTTTTTAGACATAATTTCTCAAACCAACTGAGAAAAGATATTCCGATGACCATATATTAATGTGATATATGAGCTGGTAGCTAGCTAGATTAGCTTAGCTTGCGTTCTTCTCAACCTTTCTGTCCACACTTTTATTCTATCTTTATAATGATTATCGAAACCGAATGAAAATAATTAAAATTATGATAATTTGAGTTTATTAAAAGTAACTAGAGAAACTTAGCTTTAGAATTTGTTATAGACGGTAGAATAGTTGGATTAAGAAACGTCTAAAATTCAAGTTTTGATCATTGAGGCCAGGAAAATGTAAAGTTCTTTTTCTAATTGGACTCGCTGAATTATTAAACCTTGAAATGAATGGTATATGAGACCATATAGTTGCTCATCTATCTTACTCTTCTGCTCTCAAAGCACCAATTATTGACCCATGACTTTACCAATGATAGAGCGTCAGATTCAGATACATTCATGCCTATTAACATTGATATTAGGATTAATCGGATAATCCTATTTTTCTGAAAGTAAAATAAAAAAATGGGACTTGATCTAACAAAAACTTTTCAAATGCTCGCACATGATAAACGACACAAAATCAATGCAATGCTAAGGTTCATTGCATTTGAGACTACTCCGATCCGACACCAGTGCATATTTAGTCCTTAAACACATCTATGTATAGCTAGATTTGTTAGAACTTGAAGTGAACTCATCATTATCTATGATTAAGTAAACTGTCCTAGATAAAACGATATTCTAATTAATAGGAGATATAAGAGGAGTACTATACCTAGAGACCGAATAAGCTAAATATATCAAGCTTTATTGGTTAGGGATTCATTACTTAGATTACAAGGAAATCTGTAAATCAGTGATACATTAGGACACTTATTGGGATGACTTGATTCTTAAGAAATATCTTTATGGGAGGATTCTTAGGATTAATCATCTGATATAAATTAAGTGCTTGGGGTCCCTGTTCTCTCTACAACAATAAGCATAAGTCCTGCCCCATTGAAGGAGCTTGAGATTAGAGAAGAGCAGAAGACCTTGACCTAAGTAACTACACGTGATCATGTCTTCAATTCAAGAATCAGGTATTGTGTTCAAACCATGTAGCACTAGTTCATGTTCATATTGATTCTTATGTGTGTTTATGTTTCGTGATTTGATCCTTGGATTATATATTTGCTCATTCAGTCTAACAATTGGTATCAGAGCCAAAAGGTTTTCACAAACATAAATCGTTTTTTGATTAATCAAAAATTTAGAAGAACCAAAGTTTTATTTTCAGAAAAATTACAATATTTCAAACCTAAGCCTTGCTAAAGAAACAGGCCACGAGTGGGCCAAATTTAAGAAATCTTTTCGGCCCAAAACCCGCAGGCGCTGACCCGGACCCAAACTTCATTAAGAATCCCTCTGCAGATGACCGTTATACACTAACGGTTATATACGATTTGGGAATTAGGGTTCTTGGTCTGGGATTGAAAGCGCAGAGGACGTTTATGTCCTCTATGGAATTCGTGACTGCAAACACTGCGGATTAAGAAACCGAATTGATTGCTTGCTGTTTTCGATTAAAAGATTCATGCTTCCGCTAACAAATTATGCAGCAAATTGTAAGGATTCAAGGTTAGGCTTTTCTGGAAATTTTATTTCGATTCAAAGTATTTTTGATCTATGTTGAAGCACAAGAACACTAGAAGCATTCCCGGCGTGCACCTAGGCTAGAGTAGATGGTGACCGGATGAAATTTACATACTGTGGTTGTTCTGTGATTGAGTGATTTTTGAATCGTATGCTGGTATATCTGTGAACATGTATTGAAGATTGTGTTTTGATATGTTGTGAGGATTCTATATCTGCAATTGAAATATGACGTGTATGATTAGAATTAAGATCTTCCTATATGTATGTTCTGCGTTCTTTAAGAAAATTGCAGGTTATCAATACAGTGACCAAAATTATTTTGGATTAAGATATGTTTTGAAACCTCACTGGGGTCTGTGTTTTTCAGTGAATATTAGTAGATACATGTTGCACAAAGCAATTTTCTGTTAATATTTACAAGGAACTCATTAAGTTTAAAGAATGACCAGTTTGTGTTTTACTCTTTAAAATCATATAAATTATGTCTTCCAAAGAAGTTTTGAATTATAAAATTTAAATTGTAAAACAGCATTGTACATGTTTTTGAGTTCATATATGGATTTTAAAGACTTTTCTTTTGTCACTAAGATGATGACTGTCTTTAATATAACTTGAACTCACTTATTGTGGTCCAATGATCAAGAAACTTCAGAATATCTTGTCTTCTGCTATAAAAGTGTTGCCTGATATTGATATTGGGGTGTTTAGTTTGCTTTTGATCTCTGACATTGTTCTGCTGTGTGTTTTATGAACTGCTTAAGAAATAACACTTAATGTGCAGAATGGTTTATGTCAAGATTTTCAGTTTTATTTTTTTTTTTTGAAACTAAAACTTACATTATTTTTCTTGTTTTGCTCCCTAGGAAATCTTTACATGAATTTGAACAATGTTCTAATTCTGAACGGCACTAATTTTAGAGCTTGGAAGAATTCTCTGGAACACTATTTGATGATGCATGAAAATATGGATCTTTGTTTCACTGATGACCAACCTGAACCCTTAACTGAAGAAAGTACTGCAGAGGATAGAAAGGAGGCTAGAGCTTGGTATAGGGCTAACAGGATGGCCAAAAATGTTATGAGGAATACCATGTCTGACACAGTGAGAGGTAGTATTGAGGAGCCTGAATTAGCCACTGACTATATGGAGGCAATAGAAAGAAAATTTAAGGAGAGTGAAAAAGCTGAAGCTGCAAGACTATCTAAGGCTTTCCATGATCTTAGGTACAGTGGTACTGGGGGAGTTAGAGAGCACCTATTGAAGCTTATCAACATAAATGCTAGGCTTAGAGAGCTACTTATGGGAGTCAATGATGACCAGGTGGTGCATGTTGCACTGCATTCCTTACCTAGCAGTTTCAGTGGACTTAGAACCAGTTATAACTCTCAGAAGGGAACCTGGACCGTAGATGAGCTGATCTCAATTTGTGTTGATGAGGAAGAGAGGATGAAGAAAGAAAAGGAACCTGCAACTGCAATAAACCTAGTAGAAAAGCCAAAGTGGAAGAAGAATAAGCTTAAAGCCACTAAGACCATTACCAAGCCATCTGGAAACACTGCAGCAAAAGCCAATAAGCCTTTCAAGTTCAAGTGCTATTTTTGTAAGAAAATAGGACACATGAAGAAGGACTGTTCAGGATTTAAAGCATGGCTTGTGAAAAAGGGTAAGATTAATTCTGTTAATCTTTTAGACACCTTTTCTTTAGAAGTTAATTTTGTTAACATAGAACCTCATTCATATTGGTTAGACTCTGGCAGTCCCTTACATATTACAAATTCACAGGGATTCATAAAGAAGAGGAAGCCAAGAAGTGATGAAGTCAACATCTGCGTTGGAAATGGAATGAGGGTTGCAGTGAAGGCAGTAGGGACATTAAGATTAGATTTGGGGTTAGGAAATTTTCTGGTTTTAGATAGTGTTTATTACATTCCCTCAATTAAGAGGAATTTGCTTTCTATTAGTCTTTTGGTCAAGAATGGATGTAACTTTTACATTGGTTCTAGTGGAATAAAAATTTTCAAGAGTTCTCTTGATTTTTTGCTTAATGATTATTCAGTGTTTGGTTCTGGTGTTATGATAAATGACTATTTGAAATTGAATTGTTCATTGCCTCAACAAGAAACTTTACTTGTTGAAAATAGTAATAACACATCAAGTAATAACATCATTACTGGTGTTAAAAGAATCTTACATGATGAAAAATCAGCATATTTATGGCACAGGAGACTAGGCCACATTTCAAAAGATAGATTGCAAACACTTGTTAAGAATAAAACACTGCCAGAATTGAATTTTACTGATCTTGAGAACTGTATTGAATGCTTTAAAGGAAAAATGACAAACTTAAGAAAGAAAGATGCTAACAGAAGCAAGAAACTGTTAGAATTGATACACACAGATATTTGTGGACCATTCAGACATAGAACTATATGTGGAAACGTTTATTTTATCACATTCATAGATGATTTTTCCAGATATTGCTACATATACCTGTTATCAGAAAAATCACAATCACTTAAGGCTTTTAAAATTTTCAAAACTGAGGTTGAACACCAGTTGGATTTGAAAATTAAAATTGTGAGGTCTGATAGGGGGGGAGAGTTTTATGGCAAATATACTGAGCAAGGACAACAAAAAGGTCCATTTGCTTTATATCTACAAGAAGTAGGCATAAAGGCTCAGTACACAACACCATATAATCCCCAACAAAACGGTGTAGCTGAGAGGAAAAATAGAACTCTATTGAATATGGTAAGAAGTATGATGTGTACTTCTGGATTGCCTAAAATGCTTTGGGGAGAAGCATTGAAAACTGCAAACTATCTTTGCAACAGGTCCCCAAGCAAATCTTTGGATAAAACACCATTTGAAATGTGGTGTGGTAGGCAACCTAGTTTACATCACTGCCATGTATGGGGTTGTAAAGCTGAGGCAAGAATTTACAATCCAAATTTAAGTAAACTCGATCCAAAATCTGTGAGTTGTCATTTTATAGGTTACTGTGAAAAATCAAAGGGTTATAGACTCTATGCATCACATCATTCACCTAGAATTTTTGAGACACACCAAGTTAAATTCTTAAGTGAAAGTGTCTGCAATACAATTTTTGAAGATTTGTCTTCTGATTTTGAAGAAATTGCAGAGAATGTGGATAATGTTGCAGTTATGCCTAGCAGTCAAGGAAGTTCATTAAGCTTGGATACAGTAGAAAACCTACATCAAAATTCAGTCCCAAATGTAGATAATGTGATCTTAGAACCAGGAAACTTAGATTTGGAAATGGCTGGACCTGAAATTGAATTTGAACCGGCAGTTGAACCTCAACCTGCACCTGAACCTGAACCACAACCTGAGCAAGAGCCAGTTCAAAATCCAGTTCAGGAACCTAGAAGATCCCAAAGAGCTAGAAAACCAAAGTATGGTGGTGAAGGTGACATTTATGAAGTTTATTTGAATGAAGTAGAAGCCACATTGTCAGATGACAATGACCCCACCTCTTTCAAACAAGCAATTGGAAGTGAAGACTCTGATGCATGGACTCAAGCTATGATTGTAGAGCTTGATTCCATGTACAAGAATGGAGTGTGGGAACTCGTGAGGCCAAAGGAAAATCATAAACTATTGGCTGCAAGTGGGTTTTTTAAAACCAAAAGAGATGCAGGAGGTAACATAGAGAACATAAAGCTAGACTAGTTGCTAAGGGTTTTACACAAAAGGAAGGAATAGATTTTACAGAAACCTTCTCACCTGTTTCAACTAAAGATTCCTTTATAATCATAATGGCTCTAGTAGCTCATTATGATCTGGAATTACATCAAATGGATGTAAAAACGGCTTTCTTAAATGGGGAGCTGGAGGAGGAGATATTCATGGCACAGCCTGAAGGTTTTATTGAACCAGGAAAAGAAAGCATGGTCTGTAAACTTAAGAAATCTATTTATGGACTCAAACAAGCTAGTAGGCAGTGGTATAAGAAATTTGACTCAGTAATTTCATCTTTTGGTTTTACAGAAAATCTTGTTGATGAATGTGTTTATCTCAGAGTAGTTGGAAATAATTTTATCTTTCTTATCCTGTATGTAGATGATATTCTCCTTGCTAGCAGCAATGTTAAATTGCTAAAAGACACTAAAGCTTTCCTGTCAAGAACTTTGACATGAAATCTAGGAGAAGCATCATATGTACTAGGAATTGAGATTAAGAGAGATAGGAAGCAGGGACTGTTGGGATTGTCTCAACAAAATTACATTTCAAAAATTCTTAAAAGATTTGGAATGGAAACCTGTGCTAATGGTGAAGTTCCAATGTCTAAGGGAGATAAGCTAACAAAGAATCAGTGTCCTAAAACTGATATTGAGAAAACTGAAATGGAGTCGATACCATATGCTAGGCTAGTAGGGAGTCTAATGTATGCACAAGTCTGTACAAGGCCAGACCTTGTCATTTTCAGTTGGAATGTTGTCCAGATTTCAGTCAAATCCTGGACATGAACATTGGACAGCTGGCAAGAAAGTTTTGAGGTATCTGCAAAGAACCAAAAATCATATGCTGGTGTATAAACGTGTGAATAGACTAGAACTGGTTGGCTTTACTGATTCTGATTTTGCTGGAAACTATCCTGCATCTATGAAGTCCACTTGTGGCTATGTGTACATGCTTGCAGGTGGAGCAGTAGCTTGGAAGACAATGAAACAGTCTTTAATAGCTACTTCCACAATGCAGGCAGAGATGATTGCATATATGAAGGTGTATGTGAAGGACTATGGATCAGAAATTTTATTTTAGAGACTAAAGTGTTAAGTGAACTTGTTGATGGGAAATTGAAGGTATTCTGTGATAATGAAGCTGCAGATTTTTCAGTAAGAATAGCAAGAGGTCAAATAATTCCAAGCATATAGACTTAAAGTTTTTAGCATCAGGAAGAGAGTGAAAGATGGGGAAGTTGAGATTTCTGGAATCAAGACTGAAGATCAGCTAGCAGATCCATTTACAAAAGCCTTATCAGTTGCAGTTTTTAAAGAACATTCCAAGAACATGGGGATTTTGTCGAGTCTGAGTGATGCTTGAGTTCAGTGGGAGCAAAATGTTTTAAGAAAAATTGTTTTTAAGTTAAGTTTTTATTTGGCTCAGTTTTAAATTTCTGTGTTTAGTTATGTTACAGAAATTAATTGTACTATATTTTGGAATTAATAAATTGAGGTATTATTCAAGTGATATTTACAGCTTATTTATTCATTCTTTTGTTTTGAATATTGAGATTGCTGTTATTTTACCAGTTCTTTGATCAGGTGGATTGTATATGCATATATTCAGTCTGGAAGCAAACTGCAATCCACTGGTGTTTTGGTTAAATATGTTTGCATAATGTTTTGATAGTCAAAATGATTAAGTTTGGACTGTTGTCAAGCAATGTCTGCAGAATGATATATTTTGTTGCTTGATTGTATCATATCAGGAAGTTAAAATAGTTCATGTGAAATGCAGTAGCTTTTACTTGTGGTCTTGAACAAGCTTGCTCTTTTGAACTTGCTTATTTCTAGATTCAGTATTGGATGCGTGTTTTTGACTGAATTGAATGAATCTAAGTACGCTTGTATCTCAGTGCACACTTTAGCTATTGGTTGGAATAAGTTTTGGTTCAGTACAGTGCATAGACTATGATGGTTCAAGTGGGAGATTGTTAGAACTTGAAGTGAACTCATCATTATCTATGATTAAGTAAACTGTCCTAGATAAAACGATATTCTAATTAATAGGAGATATAAGAGGAGTACTATACCTAGAGACCGAATAAGCTAAATATATCAAGCTTTATTGGTTAGGGATTCATTACTTAGATTACAAGGAAATCTGTAAATCAGTGATACATTAGGACACTTATTGGGATGACTTGATTCTTAAGAAATATCTTTATGGGAGGATTCTTAGGATTAATCATCTGATATAAATTAAGTGCTTGGGGTCCCTGTTCTCTCTACAACAATAAGCATAAGTCCTGCCCCATTGAAGGAGCTTGAGATTAGAGAAAGAGCAAAACCTTGACCTAAGTAACTACACGTGAATCATGTCTTCAATTCAAGAATCAGGTATTGTGTTCAAACCATGTAGCACTAGTTTACATGTGCGTTGATACTGAATTTATTAATTGTGTACGCAGGGGTTTGTACTATAGCCCAATAAACTCAGTTTGTTTTTATAAGTAGGAATTGGAAAAACCATTCGTAGCTTGATAATATCGCACATTATAATCACTTAAGAATATAACTTGGTTGAAACAGCTCAGAACCCTCTCGGAGCTAGGTTCCCAAGTATTGGGTTATAATGTATGTACTATACTTTGTTGGTATACAGAGAGAACTTTCAGGCTTTCAGCAGCGCATGCAATATAGATTGTCCTTACTGACTGGAACAATAATCGATCTCCATTCATATAATTTTACTGTCTAATGATGGGAATTCCTCGCGGGGAACTGATCAGTTTCCATTATATATATGAATCCTGAATGTCATCATTAATTGATGCTCTTACTTCTAGATATATCATTTTACTTATTAAATCTAAGTTATTCGCCAAAAATATTTTTTCTTTTTCTTTTTTCTCTTTACACCCTGAAGACTCAAAAAATTTTAGGTAGAAACCTTAAACTACTGTTAAGTCACGTTTGGTTCGCGGAAAATAAGCATCAGGGTTCCTTTCCTGCGTTTGAGATGCAAAAATAAATGAAATCATTTCTTGAAGGAAGGGAAAATAAGGGGGGAAATGGTTTTTCTAAACCCAAAATGAATCACTTTCCCCTCTTTTTTTTTTTTTTGCATTTATTACTCACAACATATTACTTAATTTATTACATTATTTACAAACTTTTCAACAACTTTCCTGATCACTTTCCTTACATTACCAAACATTGGAATATAAAGTTATTGAGAAATTTCATTTCTCTTCCTATGAGAAAGACAAAGGAATTACTTTCCTTTTCATAAACCAAACGAGACCTTAGAGAATCAATCAAATAAGAAATCTAGTGATTTCATGCAAATTTGATATAGAATTTGGGGTTTCTATTTTATTGTATATAACCCTCCGTATTATTGTGGAAGATATCGAAAATTATTCCAAATTGCTCCATAACCTTTGTTAGTTTTCAGACCATGGACTGATCAAATAATGGAACTTGCTGAATAATTTGTCAGGGACGTTGAAAATGTTTGTGAGTGGAAGACAAAAGAAGAAAGGATATATCAGCTCCACATAGTCTAGCCATCCATTTATATCTACCTGTAGATTATATTCCTGGTGCTATGATTGTTTTCTACATTTGAACTTTTGAAGAAAGAATAAAGTTGGGTACGTACGTGATTGAGAAAACATGTGGGCCGGGGCAGTCAACAATTTTGATCTACCATTCTGACGGTTAACTTTAGCTATAAGTACGTGGGTAATGACGATCGTAAATGATGTGTTAACTATCGTTGTTAATACCACAATGAAGGAGGCTATTAAAGGCAGTCATAATAACACGGTATAATGACGTTAGTAAATAACGCGAAGTGATGGCGTTAATAAGAACATGTATTAAGGCAATGTTAAACGCAACTTGTGGTGCAAACACTACCTCACCTATAAATAGGGGGCTCCTTGATCAAGTAAAATATCTAATTCTGACTCTTCTTACTACACTATAAGAAACGTACTGACTTAGGCATCAGAGGGTTTTCTGTAAGTGGCACCCCCCCTCCTAATCGAGCCGACGATCAAATTTCGAGGTAACCCTCAAAGAAAGCTCCTCGATCGTTCCCTGTCAGCTCCCGCTCCAATCTGGATTAATTGGTGAGTCAAAAAATTTTACGGAATTTTTCGTTTCGAGTTAACTCTCAAAAAAAGCTCGTCGATCATTCCCTGTCAGCTCCCGTACCAATATGCATTAATTGATGAGTCAAAATCCTTTAAGGAATTTTTCGTCACCAACAAAACATGACGAAATGATTAAGGAAATATATACAAAAGGAGTAGAATATATCGATCCCTAAGCCAGCCGGTTGGAAGAATTAATGGTTTGGTATGTAATTATATATAGTATATACCTAGTAATTAACTGAAGGTCATTTTCATGATAGGTTGGCTGTTTATATCGATCTTGTATATGCTGATCGATTTTCTTGGAATAAGAATGAGATCGATCATCAAAAGGATTAGCCAGCCAGGTATATATACATACACAGTGCAGCAAATCGATCTTCCTAAATCCTAATCAAAGTGAAGGATAAGATGCTCTGTAATACATACAAGGTACTTGGTGCCTGATCGAGAGGACTATTTCCATAGTCGTTCACGGGTTAATTGTACCTAGGTCATTTCTGAGCTGATCTGATCCAGCACAGATGTCGATTTCATTTTTGACCAGACAGATAATAGTCCCAGTACTTACGTACTTGTACTGGTATATCTCGCTGTCAAAGCCGTATCGGCTAAACTCAGAAGTACGTTCTTCTCCTTCCCTCCAAATTATGCAGTGCGTAAGTGGAGTCTGCAGATTTACAGTGCACTCAAAATTCAAATTACTTGACCCTCCAACTAGCTAGAAACCAAAGCTTGAGGCTCCAATGATTTATAGTTGATACCAACTTGATAGATACATTCATGATGATCATGGTACGTAAATGGAGTTTTCTGAATACTGAACTGTATAAGTGCGCAAACTGGCCGAAAAGTCAGCATCCAATCTGCAGATATATATCCTTCTGTTTGATTTTTGGGCCACTGCTCGCAACGCCACTATATCATTGTGCCTAAGTTGGGCCTTAGCTCGATTATATGAGAAGCCTTGATCGATTATAAACCCAAGATTAAAGTCTACAACAAGGTTTTAAATATATCAGAAAAAGAAGATGAAGCATGGTCTGGAGGCAGTGTTGGAAGGTAGGCAGGCTTGTTTTTGGCCTCCTAAGAAAGTGAAATTGCCGGAATTCTCTACCCGTATTTCTGCCAAGTCTTTTGGTTTGATGGAAACTCTAGATGGTCTGATGGTATCCCGACATGGGGCAGAAAAGGAAAATGTGGAGACCAAAAAGAAAAGAGGTAGGCCTCTGGGAGCCAAGAACAAGAATCCACCCAAGAATAAGAAGTCCTGCTACTGCTATGGAACCGTTAAGATTGACTTACCCTATTGTTTCTCCTTGCCCTAATATTAAGGGTAAGGGGAAAGCTTAATTCTTAAGTTTATCTATGTTTTGCTTACAGGCTATGGGTTCTTTTTACACCTAGTTAATGAATCTCCCAGAGTACTACAATTGGGTGCATTGACGAAGGGAGATTCACGATAGTTTTCTTTGTGTTGATGGAATTTTCATAGATTGGTAGGCTTTTAAATAAGTGAGCTTCATTGTACTAGTGGATGGTACCCGTATTCCCTTACCTGCTTGACCACTGATTTAGGGTACATGCATATAGGGCTAATTTGTATGTGCCGTTCTGGCTTTGGGATTAAATGAAATCTCTATTACTCTGTCAAAATAAATAAATAAATAAATATATCAGAAACAACTGAAATTTTCGCAATTTCACCTCATAGATATATGAGTTGTCCTATATTTATTTTTTATTATTATTATTTTTTTGGCTGAAGTCAAAGGTTAAGAGAGGCAAGGAGCCACCTTAACCTTTGAGAATTTATTGAAGAAGATAGAAAAAATACAAAGGGAGGGGGACCAAAAGTCAAACCCTCCTATACCAAACAGGAATCTGCTATAGGAAAAAACAAACTAACAAAAAGGGAAATTCGGCATCCCCAAACGGTCACTCTAACAATGTCTGTCAATGAAAGGAAGAGCTAGGTCCCACCAAGTCAGATCACTAGAAGTCGCACTGTAATTCGCTAATGCATTTACAACGCGATTCCCTTCCCAAAAGATGTGTGAAGATCGGAATTGCATTTGAGAAATACGATATAAGCAATTACTCCACTCAATACGAAGCTGCCAAGCATAGTTGTACTATATGTTTTCAAAAGTAACTTGCTAACATGACTCATTTTGATTCTCCACACATCTATGAAGTTTTGAATACAAGACTATTCTATTTGTTGTACTATCATAAGGTTTTAAATATATACGACTGGATTAAATATCTCTAAAACAATCAAAATAACTTCACCACATCAATATGAGATAGGATTCAATAAAAACTACCTCATAATTTGTTGCTTACAAACTTATATTGACTCTTAAGATTATCAAAGTTATAATGAAGTTATGAATAACTCGACATTTCTTCTTATTATAAGATTGTATTATTGATATTTTTGTTTTTCGATCAATGATACTAATAAAATAAAGCAAAGAAGAAGACATAGAATAATGGTTAAGTGGTCGAAGCCAATGAACAGTACAACTAACATCTTTATGTTTAGTGCTCCAACCTCCAAGGCAAAAACAAAAACTAAACGGTGCTCTCATTGGTATAATGACATTGTGGATTAGATTTTAAAGCTCAGTGCTCTATCTCCAAGAGAGAATAAGGATGATTAAGGTGCCGGGTTAGGGGACCATGTTTACTTTCATATCTTAATACGACAAGTGTCATCACCATGTGCTAGTGGTCGGCCATTTCTTTATTTTTATATTTGTGAATGAATTGATTATCTTTTTTTCTTTTGACAAGATTGATTTGATTAACTTTGGGGGGGGGGGGGGGGGGGGGGGTGTGGTTTGCGAAGCGAGCAAAGTAGGCAGCAAAGACTTATATTTCAGTGGGAGCATAAAGCCGTCGGGCCTTAGTCGGCCGATCAAATTTAGTTTCGTTCGAGCTCTGCTCTATTTATGTCTATTTTATTTTTTATCTTTCAAATATACGTTAGTCGGTGAACTGTGATTTATTGATTATTTATAAAAGTATTATCGTGACATTATAAATTCATATACATGGATGAATGAAGTGGGGTTTTGAAAAAAGAAAAAGAAATCACTCAAATCAAACACAGAAGCGAAGTCACTTCATGAGTCCAACGCGGGAGGGGGTGCTCCCAATCTGGACTCTCAACAACTAAGTCACTTGTAGTGATTAGCATTGTACGAGTTTGAATATCTTCACTCAGTGCGTATTAATTTTTAAGTTAGACGTCTACTTTAAATATCAAAGTGTGAGAATGTAAATAATGTAAAAAGTGTTGTTTTAGATCGGAGAAATGTGCTAAATTTCTTGAGTGGCGTGGGAATGTTGCAGGCCAATTATAATGAAGAGCATCATGGGTTTTTACTATCGCGAGGAAGTATTGGTCGAATAAGATCTTGCAAAATTTTGTGGACCCGCTTTTAAGGTAAGCACTGTTTCGAGTGCTTTCTTTTTTGTTCCTTTCTTTTCATCTTTCCTCGTCAGATTTGCATGGTGAGTAACTGAGTATGAATGATAATTGATATTAGATATTGATATTTTTAAAAGGAAACGTATGGTGTATGAATTATGAGGAAGAGGTTTTTATGGTTTGTGCATGTAACTGAAGCAGTGGGAGAAGAAGAACAAGTTATGGGACTCCATCTGACAACAAAGATATCTTGGATTATACCACTGTATGTAAAAAGAGCTGCATAATTGGGACCCCGGTTTAAAAAATGAAAGAAACAAGAACAGTGATGGAGCAAAGAAGCATCTTTTTTTATGTGGGACTATGAGAAGGGACACCCCCTGCTTGAGTGAGTGACTGAGTAGTCTTGCTTTGCTTTCTCTGTCTCTTTGTTTGCTTCTTTCCACCTCTCTCCCTGTCCTCATCTCACAATCATAATTCTCATTCAATCAATTTTAAGAGCTGTTGGGAATTGGAAGAGCCCAAATTAATTCCAACAAAAAATAATGGCTTTAATAAGTGACTGAGTTAGTGAGTTTACATGTGGTTGGGTATTGTCATCTGATATTTCCTTCTTCTTCTGACCTCTCTGACTTTACACCATCATCGCCACTTCTTTCCCATAATTGCTGACCTTTTTTTGCTCTGTCTCTCTCTGTCTTCCTCACCTTATCTTCATTTATTTCCCCTTTAAATCCTTTTACCCACTCTTTTTGTGGTAAAAACTAGATTGAAAAAGAGAGCCCCAGCTGCCTACTTTCTTAGTCTTTTTCTTGTGGTACTTGCAGCAGCACTTTCCCTAAACCATAGCCATAGTCTGCAACTTCAAGGCTAGCTATTTATGTATGAACTCTTTCTACTCAATATCTCCTTAAATCTGTAGATTGGTTTTTGTATATACCAGCTTTTTCGTATGCTTTTTCCTGTGGCTCTCTGCAGTCCTACCTATGTTTCTGCTGCTCTTAATTGCCGTGTAATTCTTTCCTTTGTTGGTTTTTGGTTTTTGGGTCTGAAATTGCTGCAATTCAACAACCATGTACTCTCTTTGTTTTTGGAGGGTCTTGGTCTGTAGGTATCACTGAAAAGTTCTTAAATTGATATGCTTTTGGTTGGGAATGGGACTTGTGAGTGATTAGGTTTCTTTTGATCTCTGTCCATGGCCGGTGAGTTTTGCTTCATTGTGTGCTTCTCAGTATTGTTTCTTATGAGGTAGTTTTATGGCAGTTTCTGTTAGTTTTAGTCCTGAATTTCTGGGTTTTTCTTTGTGTTTGATCTCCTTGTTTTCTTTTCTTTCTTCACCAAATAAACCACAGACTATGCTTTTTCTGCAGTTGCTGCTTTTGCTTTGTGTTAACGGGGCCTGTCTGTGCCTTCAGTTTAGGCTCCATCCCTGAGATTAACTTGATTGATCCAGCTTGATTTTAAGTAGATTAAGCCTAAATTTGAGTAGCAAAATGTATACAAGGCATTGATTTAGCATTTTGGCACAACAAGGGGAGTTGTGGTTGTGTAATTTAGTACTACTTTGGTTCTTCTGAGTTGTAGTACTAAATTCGATGAAATAAAAATAGATCGTTACAGGAATCTGGTAGCTGTCCATTTTTAGTTGACTATCACAAGTAAGGGTTTAAAACACGAGTCCCAATTATCTAATGAAAGTGATTAGTTTGCTCATAGCAAGTTTTAAACTAGATCCGTAAAAAAGTAGAGTGCCAAAATGTTAAAAGTAGATCATTTGATTCATGTTGAAGTATCATTCAATGATGTCTGTGGATGTAATTGTCGAAATCTTCCCCTGCTTTGATTTCGTATTCTGCAGTTTAAGGGTTTAAAGTAATGGTATTTATGACAATTTAGTAACAACATCTCAAAGTAAAGAGTCCTTATCTATGAACTGGGTATAAGAGGAGCAATTATACAGTTATGATATATATACATTACAAATTGTATGGGACAATAGGGATTGCATAGTCAGTCAATAGTCCTGTTAATCTGTTCAGGCTTAGCTAGTCTTTTAGGTAACTTTTAAAGCATAGACAAGCATTGCGATATTATGCAACTACAATGGTTCCTGGAATTGAAAAGTTGTCTGTACCATTTTAAATGAGGATCCTGGAGACTTCCTCCTCACAATAAATATTAATCTTAGCCTCTTGTCTCAAAGACATGGTTTTTTTTTTTTTTTTTTCTTTTTTCCAAATTCTGTTTTAGATTTTCCATACTTTGAGGCAAAGATGCATAAAGCATCCCAAGAGGATAAGTTTTGTGTTTGGATCTTGACATGACAAGTTTGTTGGATCAAAAGTTACAGCTTTCACCATAGTATGGTTTTAATTCTGTATTATGTGTGTACAGTGATTGAAATGCTGAAAGGATGTGCGGTACGGAATATTCCTGTATATGAGTTGTTCTTTTTCTTTTGAGATACTTTTTCCCATTTTCTAATCTTTTAAGGAAGAGCAGTACATGGTACTAACCATTAAGCTAATTACTTTTAGACATTCATGTATTAGAATAATCCCACATGAGAGAACTGTTAAAAGAAATCTCTCTTTTGTTTCATGACAAGAGCTTCAGCTGTAAGTTCTCAGTAGGCATGAACGCTTTTACATGTAGGCTTGCACACAATCACCCAAAGTTACACCCCCAATTCCATTAGAATTAATGTCGTGAACTTTTGGTTGATGTGATTGTTTTATGAGCTAATACAGCACACTAATTGAAATGCCCAGTTTTAGGCAGTATCAACTGGTGTGAAAACATCAGCAACTAGGCAAACACTGCATTATCTATATTCAACAGAAATAAAATCATATGTTGATAATCTATCAACTGCACTTATACTAACAGATTGCATGAAGTGCCTAAACTTTTGGTTAAGATACACTAGAATCAAATAACTACCCAACATCCCATTACTACCATCCCTTAGAAGAGAAGAAAGATTCTGACTTTGTCATGAAAAATGACTAATTGTTGCATTCATGCAGGACACAGGTGAAGAACAAGTACACTGACGACTAAGCTGTGCAATCTTTCAATTCTTCTCCTGATCACTCATATAGAGGAAACAAGCTCTTGACTTCAACATGATAACAGTGCCAAACTTGAACTTGGAATTTGTGAGTGATAATTTAGAAGTCACAAGTCAAGTAACTTCCAACAACATAGCTCAGCAAGACGAAACCCCTGATCCCTCCAAGGACAGCACCACTACTTCTTCCTGTCTCACAAATCAGACAAACCTAGAACAAAATCCTGGGCCTATGTTCCTTGACTTATCACTCCAATTTAGCTCCAATGACCTCGAATTGAAGGGCATGGCAGGGGAGACTAACAGTGAAATAGAAGCAGCGCCTGATTCAGAAGCAGCAATTCCAAGGGTATTCTCGTGCAACTACTGTAAGCGCAAGTTCTTTAGCTCTCAAGCATTGGGCGGACATCAGAATGCTCATAAGAGGGAGAGGACAATGGCAAAGCGTGCATTGCGGATGGGAATGTTTCCTGATCACAGGTATACTAGCTTGGCATCTCTTCCCCTACACGGTTCTTCTGCTTCTGCCTTCCGGTCTCTTGGGATCGAAGCTCACGCTGCAATGCACCAAAACATGTTGATACAACCAGACCCGAGGCTACCTGTTCCTGACACAAGAGGTGTAGCAAGGTTTCAGCAGCAAGGCTACTATGGAGTGCCGATGCCAATGCCGCCGATGCCAATGTTCATGGAAGATGATGATGTGGGTATGTTTTGGCCCGGGAGCTTTCGACAGGTGGGTGAGGGAATCCGAGGTCATTTCAATGTGGATCAATATGCCCAAAATTCACGAATGATCAATTCAGGAAGGACCGTGCCACCAAAAAGTAGTACAAGTTCATCATCTTCTTCACCTGATCTTACTTTAAAGCTTTGAGATCAGTTTTGGTTATTTCTGTTTAGATCGATATAATATTTCCTACTTATTTATATTTATTAAACACAACTTAATTTGTACAGTGAGATGTGCATTAATTTGTAACGGCTGCAGAGATTTCTAAATTTTGGTTTATGCCTGTATTTGTTTCGAGCTTATATAAGCATGTGTGTTGCTGCTGCTTCTTGTTGCATTGCTTGCACTCATGGCCATACATAAGAAGTGCTGGGGGAGAAAAGTACTGGTGAAGGCTTGTGATCAAGATGGCCTCTAACAGCAACGCTCAAACTTCTCTATAATTTATGTATTATAGGAAAACAAAAATCAAAATCCCCATAACCTGCTCCAATTCTAACCAAGTTTTTATTTTATAGTCTCCATAATTTTTTATCTATAATTTTAGCCATTGCTTTAAATTTAGAAAATTTTATTTTATCTTTCATTACTATCACTAAAATGGGGATAGGTATAGAGAATATGCTAGAGCAAGAAAAACTTTTTTTTTTTTTTTTTTTTTCTGAAAATAAAGGAAAATCAAAATATGGGAAAGCTATTAGAGTTGGTTTAACAAATAAGCCAATTGATTGTTTTATGAAAATATTTATTCACAGTATGTTCTATAGTGTTTCGGAGTATTGAAACTTCAAAACTAGTAACTGTTTATCTAACAACAATATACGATTCAAAAGTTGTTTCCAGAACTTCAATACAGATTTTTTGTCTATTTACATGAAACAATTTGGCTCATTTCTCTTATTGAATGAAATGATGGGGAGTTGATGTAAATGAATGAAACGCAGCCGACAACCGACTATCCAAGCAAGTACCCAACCATAACGGAATTACTTAAGTCTTTCTCGTGCTGCAGTTCATACGTTCCTGCTTGTAGGATTACCTGGGAAACTCACCCTCACTCTTCGTGGAAATTAC
This sequence comes from Rosa lucieae, assembly GCA_024704745.1. Taxonomy (NCBI): domain Eukaryota; kingdom Viridiplantae; phylum Streptophyta; class Magnoliopsida; order Rosales; family Rosaceae; genus Rosa; species Rosa lucieae. The sequence goes on along the minus strand of CM045495.1, from coordinate 60,920,478 downwards.
GGATTTACCATCTGTCAATGTCCAGGATTGCATGTGCCAGAATAGGTTTTGTTCTAAATGATTAAGAAAGGATAAGAATGGAATTGTAGGTTAAGGCTATGAACAGTGGCGGAGCCAGAAATATATCGCAACTGAGGCACTAAATTTTTTTTTTTAAAAAAATTGAAATTTAAACTTAAAATATATCAAAATTGAAATAAAAGTAAAATTAGAATAAGGTTATCGAAAGATTATTATTATTTTTTTGCTAAAAAGATCAATATTTTTTTTAAATTATATATTTTATTAATCAAATTTATAGTTTTTAAATTTTAGACAACTTTTCATAATGGAAATATAATTTATCTTTGAACTTTATGAAAGAATTCTATTAATGTTTTTTTTGCTGAGAATAAATAATATGTTAGAAAAAGAAAGAAATAAAAAAAAATATTAGCACATGTTGAAAAGAAATAATAAGTATTAACGTTAAAAAGAAATAAAAAAATTAGCATATTGCTGGCTTGTTGCTACTACTAACATTCTAACCAGGACCAGCTTAACATGCTTATATGTCTCCTACCACTGCTATTACAAAACAACACTTTATGTTATTATAAAAACAGATAATATCTTTTCAAAAAAAATAAAAACAGATAATATCTTTTCAAAAAAAATAAAAACAGATAATATATATATATATATATGAACAATTCTTAGGTTCACCCCTAGAGTGAATGAGCATATTCACCCCCATTGTCGATTAACGCATAATAACTTTATAATTTTGTAATCCAACCATTCATGTTGTATAACGTAATACAAAGATTAGCTTTGTAAAAAATCAATCAAATTGAAGACCTTTCAGTTATTCATTTCTATGAAATACATGGACGGTTCATCATAATGGTAGTAAGTGTTGTTAGAACCATCCATTTGTTTGATTCAATTAGATAATTAAACGATTTCTAATTCGATTGATTTTTTACAGAGATGATCTTTAAATGCTAATTTAAGATATGGACCGTTGGATTATAAATTTATTAAATAAAAGTATGTTAATCGACAATGGGGGTGAATATGCTCATTCACCCTAGGGGTGAACCTAAGAATTGTTCTATATATATATATATTTCAAAATCTCACAGGGGCACGGTGGGTCCCGTGTCCCTATGTGACTCCACCTCTGGCTAGGAAGTAGCAGCCAAAACAGAAAACCGCGTTGACTTTCTTGTACACTTCATACAAAATTGTTTTCCTTGTCTTGTCTTATCTTTTTAGGTTACAATGCACTCCCCCCTAATCACTCCCTTTCATCCATAAAAGTTTTGCAAAATTAATAATTCTACATCCTTAAATGTTGTATTATGGGACTGAAGAAAAAAGCGGTAAGAGTTATTAATGACACAAGAGACTTCAAGTGATATACGATGATACTTTATAATTAAATATTTGTATCGTAATACAATCATTGTGGTTTGTAGTGTAGTTATTTTATTCCAAATCTAATTTTGCTCAACTTCTATGGAAGAAAAGTTTATGAGATATGGACTAATATTGATCAACGCTAAGCTTTGAGTTTTGTTGGATAAGAACATTCTATATCTTATGATCTAGTAACATTGTTTGATAGAAATTTAACTACATCCGGTTGGTTTTGCAATGGTTGAAATATACGTTTTTATATCACAAAAATAGCAGTAATACTTATAACTTTCGCCACAATGACATTTATCTTATTAAGAAGAGCGTTTACTGGTTTTTAGATCGTACGGTAAGTTGATGATTCAATATTACATAAATTATTGTAACTTTTGATTAAATTCAAGTGAACCAAAATGTGGTTTGAGTTAAATTCTTTTGGGCAAAGTCTCTTCATATTCATTGCACCGGAAGTTCAACACCACCATCGATTATTCATTATTACTATTATTATTATTAAACCAAGTTACCGTTAATCATAGTGCTATGGAAAAAGGTCATTAAATTTGCTAGTTGAACTTGAACAATCTAACATTTCAAACAAATGGTCAATTTTTCTTGAATTGCGGCAAATACTGTACATACAAAGCAATTGAGTCAACAGGTCCCTATTCCAAGGAAATAAGCTTGAATTGGTACTTTGAATGATGTATATAACATATCGAGCAGCGAGAATTATTCAGCACACCGACGGTGCAAGTGAACATGGAATCCTCTCCGATCAAGCAGAGGAGATTATTAGCAAGATTGGCTTAAACATAGGATGCAAAAATGAACTCAGTCAACTAATGACCAAGTCTAATTTCTGGCACACGGCAAAAGATTAATGGTGTTGGTCGGCCGCATTGTTATAGGGTTCAACAGCAAACTTCATATTTTAAAAGAGAGAAAAATGTCAACATTTCTTCAAGTTAAACAAAGTTCTTTTCAAATTTTCAAACTAGTAATCAAGTATAAAAAATTAAAACAAGTTCAATACATTTTTGCGGACGTTTTCAAACTTTGAGTTGACTAGTTGAGCGATTTTGAGTCTCGGGTTGGCTACGTCGCTAGGATGTTGTACTAATATCCAATGAACCTCATATATAGCTCAATTATTAGAGAATCAAAGTACACAATCATATAACTAATCTTAAAGTTTCGAGTTGAAATAAAATTAGCAAGATATGGATTGTGTGCTTCAATATTCTTTGAATTGGATGATTTCGCATATTGTCATTTATTGATTGGAATGGATCAAATCATAATGTTGACTAATTTTTGAAGATGCTTCAAAAAAATTATCAATTTTCCCTTAAAAAAAGCAAAATTCTTGACAAACCTTTTTTGGCTATATATATAGTTGCTTTTCCAATCTGAAATTCCTAGAGGACAGAAACCATATTCTTAACAAGTATATTATGTGGTGTTCCAATCGGCTTCGAGAACATTGCTAAAACAATAGTGGTTGTACGAGGGATAATTTTTGTTTTAAGAACCTTAAAAAGAAGAAAGAGAAGAAAAATTCTAAGCATTATAATTCCATGATATTCAATCACCACAAAACGTGTGATTTTTCTTTAGCATGTCATGCATTTGACTTGGATTACACAAAAGGTTTTAATATGATCGTCCATGACAGATGGACTTGAATTCATTTGATTCACTTTAAAGATTGTAAATGTGACTTAAAAATGAAGATTAATTAGAGATAATAACAATTAGTGTCAAGCATCTGAGAACCAAATTACAAGGAGATGTGCATGTAATTTGAGCATTTTTCCCGCCTATAATGCCTTTTCCCCTTTTGTTTTCTACACATTAATTCCTTTTGAGAGCTATATGAACCCTTTGACTCGCCTAATTTGAGTCAAATTGAAATCAGTTAGCCAGGCACCCATTTTAGGAAGGCAAACACTCCTAATTGAATAGTAATATGCCAATTATTAATTTCTAGCTTTTGCCCAAACCCACAAAAAGTCATCCTCTTCCTCCCAAAACCTGAACTAGTTTAAGTTGTAAATGGTCAAGGCTGGGGTTGAAAGAGCAGAGCAGTCGGTAATTCCATGGAACTTGGAGGGCCAGTTTGGTAACTTGGGGACCAAACCAAAGCCAGCAGTGCATCGCCGTTTTACTTTTTTGGTGTGAACTGTGAAGGATTGAAAAATGGAGCCGTTTGGGTCCGTCCGTTGCTTGCACGTTGGAACGGATTGACAATGAAGCATATCAGTTATGGTGTGCTCTCAGAGATTCACAACAAGTTGAGTTGGAAACAAAAACACCCCAAGTTTTGTTCTTTATTTTCCAAACAGCCCCTGTTGCGGTAGTAGTAGTAGACCTTTTCCTCTCATCTCTCTCTCCTGTTTTTCTCACCCATCTTCGTACTCGCGCTCTCTCTCTCTCTTCTTCTTCTTCTCTGGCAAAAGTCTCTGCCTTTCTCTCTCTCTTTGTACAAAGGCCATGTTTGGTGACAAGGAACGCAGTAGTGCTCTGCTGGCCGCCGGAGACGAGGCTTCTCAGAGCAAGGTGACGCGCCACGTCTCCAAGCAAAGCAAGGACTACAACAACCCGGAAAAGAAACCGGGTCTTAACTTTCTGAGGGATTCAGGCTCTGATGGGTTTCAATCAAAGCCTTGCTCTAATTTTGGGTCTCAGGAGCTGACCCTGAGCTATCTCTGCGATAATTCCAAGCTGGGTTTTCTGGAGAAAGAGTTTTCCGGCAAGAATCTGTTGACTTCTTTGGAGAAAGGTAAGGAAATCTTGGCTCCCGAGAATTCAAGCCAGGATCACAAGTGGGTTGAGAGGGATTTCCTCAATTTAAACGAGAGCAGGCTCAATTCCTCAAAACGTGAGCTTGGTGAAGATGTTGAGAGAGACAGTAGGGAGAAGAAGCCAAAGCTTGAGACTTTGAATCTCTCTCTGGCCTTGCCTCAGGTCTCGCTCTCTCTCACTGCCTCAAACGCTTTGCAAAACGGTGAGCCTTCTATGGCGAGGCCCAGGAGTACCATGGCGCCTTCCACCAACACCTTAACCACTTATTCCAATGATTACACAGCTGCTTCTTTATCCTACTCTTATTCGCATCCCTATTCACACAATCCAAGTTGCTCGCTGACTCGAAATTCGACAGAGAATAATTTCGAGTATTCTGTTGGCAAGGATGATCATATTTGGAACTGTGGGGAGGGCACTAATGGTTCTGTCCACAGCAGGTTCAAGCCGATTGGGGATGGAGTTGGTTTGGCAAATCCTGGTGGGATTCTGTCGATGATGCAGAGTAATAATCGAAAGGATTCAGGTACTAATAGTCTTTATAGGGCAACTAGCTCTGATAATAACCAGTCTTTTTTTCCATCTGAGTTACCTGCTAAGCCTAGAATTGATACTCATTCTGGAGATTCGAGAGGGAGAGGTTCGGACAGTTTGAGAGGTTTGGAGGGTGGAGATGGTGGTGGGAGAGTTAGGAAGCTTTCTAGGCCCGAGAGAATTCTTCGCGAAATTGTTTCCGAGTCTATACCTGTCATGGCTCAGGTGGAGCTTCCTGAGGAAACACTTTTATCGACTAATGAGTACTTGAGGAATCTGATTTCAATGCCTGAGAAGAAAGAGGAGTTGGTGAGCCTTCAGAAAAGGCTTGAGAGGAGGTCTGATCTTACAAAGGAGAATCTGTCCAAGTGTCAGAAGGATCAATTGGAGATTCTGGTTGCGGTGAAAATGGGGCTTGCGAGCTTTGTATCTGGGAAAAACCGCCTTTCGGCAACTGAGTTGGTGGAGACTTTCTTGTTTATGAGATGTAGGAACGTGAATTGCAAGAATTTGTTGCCTGTTGATGATTGCGACTGCAAGATTTGCTCAGGAAATAAGGGGTTTTGTAGTTCATGTATGTGTCCTGTTTGTTTGAATTTTGACTGTGCTAGTAACACTTGTAGTTGGGTTGGATGTGATGTTTGTTCGCATTGGTGCCATGCTGCTTGTGGTATTCAGAAGAATCTCATTAAGCCAGGTCCGAGCTTGAAGGGGCCTTCTGGGACAACGGAGATGCAATTCCATTGCATTGGATGCAGTCATGCTTCGGAAATGTTTGGGTTTGTTAAGGATGTGTTTCTGTGCTGTGCAAAGGACTGGGGACTAGAAACCCTTGTGAAGGAGCTTGACTGTGTTAAGCAGATTTTTAGGAGAAGTGAAGATTTTAAAGGCCGGGAACTGCATATCAAGGCTGAGCAGATTATCTCCAAGCTAGGAAGCCAAGTGATGTCTCCTTCAGATGCCTGCAATTTTATTATCCAGTTTTTCAACTGTAAGTCCCTCATTTTTCGAATTTGCTTTCATGTTTCAACTCATATTTATCTTTTACTCGTTATGGTTTGTAAGACGGGTGTACAAGTAGTTTTCATTTTGAAGAGCATGTCAGTGCATTGAATATGACAAATGCTAAGGTATATTCAAAAGCATGCCAGTGAAATTGATAATGTTAACATGGATGATGAGGCTAATAAAGCATATAATCAAAAGCCATTGTATATAGAGAAATGCCGTGGGTGACATCTTCTGCCCCTCTCGTAAAAAGTTTACACTTTTTTTCTTCATGTGTGAACGTGAAACCATAGAGATGATGATAGTATAGACTTGTTAGTGATATTGAGTGGTTGTTTTCCATTTTGTATAGTTCTTATGTTTGTCTCAAAAGCTTAAGACAGCCAAGTCTTATTGTTTCACATCTTCTGATGAGAAAGCAGATAAGTGATTTTTCATTGTCTTGCTTACAGAATCTGGAGTTTATACCGTCCTCTCTATGTTTACAATCTTTCTTTGTTTTTTTTTTCCCCTTTCATGGTAGATAAGCATATAGTGCACAAATAAGGCATGTTGAAGAGTTCTTTATGAACTGAGTAGCTTTAGTGGGTTGTAAATATTCGAGGTCTATTACAATTAGTGCACAAATTCCCCATATGGCGAGGATGGCATTTGAAAATTGTGATCCTTTATATTGGGAAGGGCAGATAAAGAAAGTCTTGATAATTGAAGTTCATCCATTTAAGTTGTGTGTGCCTGTATGTAGATGCTGTTTACATTTTTTTCTTAGGCTTATTTTTCTCTCTCCACTTATGGTTTCAGTCTTGCCAGGTCGAATCCTCTCTATACAGCCTGATTTTCTTTACTGCTAATGATGGAAATTGATGAGTGGATTACATCAAATGTTTGTGTACATACTTGTTGTAAATGCGTCTGTGTGATTTAAGTTTGATTCAGTTCATTACTGCCTAACTCTGGATTTTGTTTTCCTTGTAAATAGATACAGATGGAGTGTCAGAATATCCAGCTTCTAGTATAACCACATCCTCAACAAAGGAGTTGGCAACTCCTCAAACCAGCCTTAGGAAAGAAGCAACCCTTTTTTCACAACCTGCTTCTCTACCTCCAAAATATGCTGCTTACAACACAAGTTCCAGTGTACAATCTGATTTATTGTCAAATGATCTCCATCAGATTGACCTAAAATCTTCCCTCATAAGCACTGAGGATGAGTTCCGTTTTGGAACAGTACCGAAAATAGAAGGGTTTGACAGTTTGGAGAGCATGGTGAGGATAAAGCAAGCTGAAGCTAGAATGTACCAGAGCAAGGCAGACGAAGCACGGAGAGAGGCAGAAGGTTACCGGCAGATGATTCGGGAAAATACAGAGAAGGTGGAGGAAGAGTATGCTGGAAAGTTTTCCGAATTGTGTCTGCAAGAGACGGAGGAAAAGCGAAGGAAGAAACTGGAGGAGCTCAAAGTTTTGGAAGGTTCACATTGTGATTATTACAACATGAAGACTAGGATGCAAGCCGAAATTGCTGGCTTGTTGGCAAAAATGGAAGCGACAAAGCAGCAACAACGGGTGTAGCTTCTCTTTTGTCTTCCTTTTAACATCAATTGCTCTAATTAATTGTGTAGTTCATTGATTTTATTGCGATTTTGGATTCTGCTTGTTATCTCAAATGAAAGTGAATGGTTGTTAGCTCTTTTTGTAGTCTTTTGCAGAAGATCGATTGTTCTTATATTAAAATGTACCTTTTTCGGTATCGACTATCGAGATTTATAAGGTGATGTACTATAAGGTGATGAATTGATTCGTTTACATCAAGCATGATGATGAACGGTTCACAGAGAGCAAGCTGGTCTTACTTTTCGGCCTTAGAGCTCGGTGGCATAGCTGGCATCATTCTTTCTGCATATGCAATCATATATGCTTTTGTGCTTTCTGCATAACATATCCAGTATGCATCCTCCTTTTCTACTATTATATTATATACATACACAATTTCTTGCACTAGAAGATTTGCATTCTTATTATCTTTTAGTTTGTTAACAGGTAATGCGCCACCAACTCTAGTGTCCAAGAAAAAAAACATTATGCTAAAGCAAATCGTACTGAGGTTTTGTTTTTATTGGTGTCAATCATACTGAGAGTTGAGTTAAGAAAGTAGAAGGATAATGCCATTCAAAATCAAACAGCCACAGAATTACAAAAGTAAACAATAGTCTCCTAAATGTTACTGCAGTCATTCTATTACATCTCTATGTCATCCAATTCGGGTAGAGGGAAACGAAGGATTGCAGCAATGCCTGTAATTTGTGCTAGTTGTTCTCCTGAAACGTGCAAGGAAGAAAATATATGAACAATGCCCCCTGAATCCTTGACTGTGTTCACCAAATCAACATATTTTTGCCTCTCTAGTACATCAGCATTCCTGAAGAGTTCATCTGTTATCAGTAGGGTTTGCACGGCTATCTTTTCATGTGCAACCTCAACATGCTTTGGTCCATAGCAGGCGCGTTCTGGTACATTCGACATCATACTGAAGAAATCTTGGAGAGCTCGGACCTCTTGTGCTGCTTTAGTATCTTTTATCAAACTCATAATTTTCTCATCGTCAAGAACCTCCCTCAAACTATGCTTGTAACCCGAGCTAGAATGCACAAGAATTATCTTGGACTTGTTCTCGATAATAGGTCTCAGCTGCTTTCTTTCTGCTTCCAACAGCAAGTGTTTATGAAACTGATCCTTGGTGAAACCTGGACTAGCAATCACAGCACATCCGACAACGCTGAAATCGACATGCTGCAAGAAAGCCTTCAAGACCCTCTCGAAAAACCTACTCAAAGCCGACTCATAACCCTTAACCGAAGGTCCATGCTTGCGAGGAATTGAAGTCTCAATTCGTGCACAAGTAACTGTCACGCTTTTACCAACTTTCAGAATATATGCTAGTCCTTCTTGCATTAACACCACAACTAGATCAGCACTACCCCCGGGATCGGAGGCTTGTTTGAGCTCCTCCAAGGCCAATGAGTCCCAAACATCCTTTGTCAACACAAAAGGTCGTTCAAGTTCAAGCTCCAAAGTATGATATGCTCCTAACCTTACATGTTCATTGGGACTGATATTCTTTCCTCGAATCCGAAGAACAGATCCGACCTTGTCATAATCAGCAACCTCCTCAACTTTGATTTCCAGCTTGAGCTTAACACGCTCTGCACTAGAGTCTCTTCCAGTTGATTCTCTTATCACTTTCCTCACAGTAGTAGCCCTAACCGTGTCTCCTGGAGAAATCAAATTGTAAATGTACCATAGATCATCTGAATCGACCGGTTTCATCTCAACGCTGCCGGCTTGGCCTGCAGCAATCCTGTGCTTTGAAACCTTCATGTTTCTCTCTATGAAACTACTTCTCCGGTTCAAATCAAGAAAGCGAATTGATCATTTTTGGGTGAAAGAGGAAAGGCTTTTTTATAAAGCTGAGTCTTTCCGAGAGCAGTTGGGAGTAGGAATTAGAATACAAATTGGATTTTGTTTCTTTTCCTTATAGTTGTCGGTTTTTTTATTTTTTGAAAGGTAGTTGTCGGTTATATTAACTTCTTCTTTTTTTTTTTCTTTTTTTTGACAATGGTTTCCTTAACTTGATGTGTCGACGATGAAGTGGAAGTGAGAATGTTAGAGTGTCCATGATCCTATCCAAATAGGCTATTATGATACAAGCCAAAGGCCGGGCTCCTATTCTTTGGCTTAGCCTGCGACCGGGTTGGCATGTGAATGAAGAACAAGTGATTTACTTTCCCTCAAAAATGTTGGACAAAGCATATTTTTTTTATTTAAAAATTTGACTAGGGTATCAAAATGAATAATGGAGTAACCACATGGTGTGGTAAGGTTGGTCGAGCGGTTTAGTATAAAAATTCTATGTCTAGCGTTTGAGTCCAAACTCCCACAAATTTGTGGATAACAGGTTTGAGAGGTCTTCGAGTTCGTGCGCCTGCAGCGGAGGATTATTCTGGCTTTGGTGAGTGTGTTACTAACTTGCTAAAATAACCAAGGTGGCTTTCTACCTCACCCCCAATCATAAATAAAAAAATGGAGTAAGAAGTGAATATTACAATGTAAAATATATATACTGGTATATTGTCGGATGATTTTTGCAATTGTCACAGTAACCTCTATAATTCCATCATAAGCAATTGTTCAGTTTTCATAGCTATGCTTAGTATGGTAAGGCTCGATCAACGCGTTTATTGATTATGTGTACGTATGAGCATGAAACATATTCAAATTGAAATTTTTTCTATCGTTTATAGTTCTAATTAATCAACCTGTGTGTCAAAATAACATTGATACGAAAGAATAAATTTAAAAAGAAAAGGAACTGTATCTAGCTTATTTAGATTTGCAAACCATATATGGGATGTACGTGACACGCTCCAGCCGGAGAACTGGCCGGTATTAATATAGTCGAGGAAGGAGGACAGTGAGGGAGACTGCAGCTGCAAACAAGAAGATCAGAAGGCCAGTGAAGTTGACTATAAGTCCTTCTTGGTTGATCCCTAAGACGAAGTAATTAAGCCCTATCTCAGCAGTGCACACTGCTAGAAGAAAAATGACCATCCCTAAGAAAGTGTGCCATGGCTTAAATGATGCCCTTGTTGACATCTCTGAACCAGGAAAGATGTAAGCAACGAAACCAAACAGCCACTGAAATAAAACAAACACTATCAGATTTTTTTTTTTTTTTACAGTGTGTTCATACTATTCCGGAGTACGGCATACTTTGAATTTTTCACCATCAAATTTAAATTTTCATAATGGTTAACTAGGACTAATTGAGAATGTTTTATTTTACCTGAAGACCAAATAAAGAGATTGTGATTATGCCCAACCAGGAGTGTAATGAAATAAAATCTGTCTCTCCCACTTCATTTTTGTATTTGATGATTACAAAAAGCCCCAAAGATACAGATACCAGAGCTAATAGATGCAAAATCATGTGCACCACTTTTTGTGTATCCCTTTTTCCTGGGATTGTCTTGTATGCCATGATAGCTGCAGTACTAATTAGTACCTAATCAGTCCTTGATCTCTAGCTACCATATATATATATGCTCATCTAATTACAAGGTACACATACGAAAAAAGTAAAATTTACCTTCTCCTCCGATCAAAATAAACCCGATTACCATAAAAAACGGATGAAGCTGTGGAAATGATGGAGAAATAGTGAGAAAGTAGTCACAGTACTGCATGAATGTCTGTATATGTATGGAAGATTTTCTTACAAACTCAAAACAACCTGGTAATTACTTACATTGAAAATTTTTGCTTTCGTGGAAGAGTTGAAAGCAAAGCCTTCGCGCAAGTGTACGAGCCAAACAAGGAGAAGGGTTGTGATAGCTATAAGTAACAAATGCGCAATTATGGTAACTGGGGTTGCTGAAACTTGGTAGCTACGGCTCTTGGGCGCCATTGTAATCTGTAACTAAGGTGCTTCTCTAACAGAATTGTAATAAAGAAGGTACACTGCTAGAGCTAGAGAGCTATTTATAAAGCTTATAAAATGCAGAAAGCGAAACAGTGTTGCAAGAAAATTAAGGATGCAAATAGTGATACTATCAATGTGCACAACTAAGGCAAAGCCGACGGTGGACAATGTTAGTTAACTTGTTCGAATGAGAATAAGCATATTAGCGCCAACTCAACAAGTCCAAATATATGGGATTAAATTTGGTAAACTTGTCTGGCCGGCAAATCCGAAGGTGGCAAGTCCAAGTGTTGGAGATGACGCTTAATTTGGCATTTTTTTTCTTCCTTGCTATATATTATATGTTTGTGTGTTAATTTGCACTTGTGGAATCACCTATACAACTCACGTACGGCTAAACCAATAAATTGCAACTCACCTATATATCGTCCAATGTTAACAACCTTATACGAATTTTCACATTGAACCAAAAAGACATCCACAAATTTGGTCTATATGCGGAGAGTTTCAACGATGAGAGACGAGCGATCTTCCTTGCTAAGCTAGAGAAAGCAGGTTGCGTTTTAGACAATTTGAATTGGGTGCTGCTGAAAAATGTGAAATTTTCAATAAAATCAACATGTAATTAACACGCCAACCACTAACCAGGCCCGGCCTTACCCAAGGGCAGCCTTGGCGACAGCCCATGGCCCAAGGGAAGCTGGGGCACCATTATATAAATATTATATAATTTCTAAAAATATATGTTGCGGAATGTAAAATAATAATAATAAATAAATTTTTTATTCCAGAATTCTAGACGCACTAGATTCGTGTTTTCTTCTTCTTCTCCTTCTTCAACTCTTCAAGTCATTGAGAAGTGTCAAAAGTCAAGCATCATTATAGCAGAGTCTCTCACTCCCTCCAAAACATTGAAATCAAACAAATTTTTCTTTAAATTTGGGGTTTCAATGGTTATTCAATCCCTCAATTCATTTTCATCATCTGTCCCTCCAATCTTTCTCCTATATGTTTTTCATCTCCCAATCTCTCTCCTCTCTGTTTTTTCAGTTCTTCTAAGGTGATTAGACAATTTTTTGACATTCCATGATGCAGGTTGAGGTATATATCAAAATAAGTATTGAGTGTTATTTTATTTTGAAATTATGAATATTAGAATTTTTGTTTCTTTTTTTTGTGGTTCTGATAAACTTGTTAATTTGTAACTTTATAGAGCTAAAATTATCTCAAAATCGTCATAAACAAAAAACTCTGGAGTCGCCCTAGGTACCAAAAAAATATTTCGCCATAGGCATTCACCCTGCCACTAACATGTAAACCCTTTGTAAATCACAAATGCTCCTTTACATAATTCAACTTCCTTTTACCAATTGGATGATGGCCAAAATAGACCCCGCTGTACATTGAAAAAGCTAAAATAGGTACGCACATGAATACAACATAGGGTCAGATATCATCGCATACGTATTTATCAGTAGTGGATACAAACAAGGCTGAAAATTTTATTATGATTAACTTATTCAAAGCTCACAAACCTAATGAGCTATGAAATGCATTTTATTGTGAATTAATTTTGAGGTCATTGTCATGTTCTTCTTATGAATTTTGAGGCCATTATCATGTATTTCTTGAGTAATCAGTAGAATATATCTCATGACATATTTTATCATCTTCAGGCACCAAATCTTCTCTCTTTTCTGTTTTTCTTTGTTATGGATGAAGGTATTCTGACCTTGGTCCATATATATACATGATACTTATAAGGATAAATTTTTAAAAGTTGATAGAGGTTTCTCTTTGACCAAAAAAAAAGTAATTGCTCCATTAATCCATTATAGTGCAATTTTGTAAACACAACCAATCAGGTTGCCCCTAGGTTTGTAGACTGTATGAGTGTATGAAGAAGGCCCAAGTCAACAAGTCAACATAGATATGAGAAAAGTCAGCAAAATCAATTTCTACGTGTACACGTGTCTTGATAAGACTGGTCAGCAAGAAACTGTCACTACAGCGATTAGTTTAAGCAAGTTAGTTATATTTGATTCTATAAAAATCTCATTGTAATCAAGTCTCTACAATTAGTAATAATTTCATATCCGTTGTGAAAATCCGATGAAACCAGTTAAACACATGTAACACTAACTGTGCGTGTATTAGGGAGCATGATGACAACTTGTTGTAATGGAAAGTTTAAGAGTAAAACCCACCACTAGGGTCAAAACTTTCTTGCACCGGACAAAATGATACCTAACTTTCAAAAGTGACCAAAATAATACCTAAATTTTTAAAAGTGATCAAAATGATACCTAAAGTTTTAAAAACAAATCAATTTGATACCTCAATTTAATTTTTTGTAAATTTTTGTTAAAATTGATCACGTGTGGTGCAGTATTTTATGGGGTTATAATAATATTTTACATAAAAAACTATTTTTCAATTATTTTTTTATTTTACTTTGTTAATTCTCCTCTTCTTCTTCTATCTCTGCCTCTCTCTCTCTCTTCCCATTTTTCTTTGTTTCTTTAGAAGTTGAGAAACATCCGAACTTTATTTGTTTCTACGATGGATGGTAGAATTGAAATTGAATGGAAGATTTTTTTTTTTTTTTAATTCTATAGAAGAAGAAGATTGGGTTATAGATGATTGATGGCCCTCTGACCACAAATCACTTCAATTTTTGTGCTTGATTTTGCATTTGATTTAACAAAGAAGTTAAAAAAAAAAGGCTAAATACTGACTATTACCCTGTAGTTTGGGTCTAAAATCAATTCAGTCTCTAAACTTCTAATTTCATCAAGAACACCCCTGCACTTTCAATTTTGATCTAATAAGTCCAATTTGTTAGTCTTCTAACAATTGAGTCATTTAACTTGTTGACGCAGCTCATATATAGCCTAAGTTTTATGATGTGGTGTTGAGGTGGCATGCATAGTCAATTTTGGAGTGAGTCCCACTATTAGAAATCTATCAAATAAATTGTTTTTCAACAAATAATCCAACTATAACCTGAACTCATAACAGAATATTAATGAATTGGACCTATTAGATCAAAATTGAAAGTACATGAGTGTTTTTGATGAAATTAGAAGCCCAGGGACTGAATTGATTTAGGACCTAAACCACAGGGTAGTAACCGGCCAATATTTAGCCCTAAAAAAAATAAACTGAGGTATCAAATTGATTTGTTTTTAAAACTTTAGGTATCATTTTGATCACTTTTGAAAGTTGGGTATCAAGTTGATTTGTTTTTAAAAATTTAGGTATCATTTTGATCACTTTGAAAAATTTAGGTATCATTTTGGTCTCTTTTGAAAATTAGGTATCATTTTATCCGGTGCAAGAAAGTTTTGACCCTAGTGGTGGGTTTTACTCAAACTCTCAAAGTTTAATTTACTAGAGTTATATTAGCAATGTTACAGTAACTGAGTAAATCAGGTAGTATTCGATAATTATTTTATAGTTCAAAACATTATATCTTCGTCTTTGAAAATTCATGGTGAAACAATGGCTTTAGGTCGCTTTTCGTCTCAAATACAATTAACTGATTTTGAGTTTTGATACGGCATATTTAAGCTTAATACTTAGAGCAAGTCCACCCGTAGTCAAGAAACGTCAAGGTCGAAAAATCATGGCATCAACCAGTCAAGTAACTGTTCACTGTCACTGGACATGAGTTTCTACCCGTTTTTTTTCTTGACCTGTCAAGACTGTTCATTGAATTTTTATTTTTTTATTTTAAAATTATATATATAATGCACGTTAACGTTACATATATATAATGCATGTTAATTGTTTGCCGTAGGATCGCCCATTTAATTGAAATGAAGGGCTGGGATTAATTGACCGTTGCAATCAGAATTCAAAGTGGACCAACGACTCTCTTCCACGTGGCAAAGGTCGGCCCCCTCTTTGTCGCTACGCGACAAGCGACTTGGCTTCAGTCGTTTCTGCTTGCTGCAGCGCCACGCGTCAGCGTCTCCTCCTTCAGTCTCTTCATCAGCGCGTCGCCTTCTCTTCTCTCTCCACAGATGTCACCCACGTTTGGGTGTGGGCCGAGTTGGCAAATGCTTTGGCTGGGTCAAGAAAAATGTCAGCCCCTTGCCTTTTTTCTTGGCTTCGGTCAATAAGGTGTGATTCTTGCTCGGTCATAAGCCCACCGCTGAAAGCTTGTTTTTCTCCTCCATGGTCAACACATCAGCTTTTCCTAGCTGGTGACCAGTCAAGAAGCAACCGGTGGAGTTGCTCTTATTAGGGTTTTTGTCAATTTACATCATTCTTAGAGATTTTTTTCTCACTTATCTCATTAAGTTTTTTAAATTCTCTCTTACCCAAAACACTCTAAAGAGATCTTCCCTAATATCCCATTAAGATTTTTTTATAATATTTTTTTAATATCATTTTACCCTCACCCTTTTGTTACTTAGAGAGAAAAAAAAAATAGAAGAGAGAGAAACCATAGGAGACTTCGTAGAAGCCCAGTCACCGGTCGCCTGAATCCGGCCAACTTTCGCCGAATTCCGGTCACCGGTCACTGGCCGTCGCTCACGGGACTTTTATGAAAACCTCACCGGAAAGGTTTATTGCCCCAATAGACATCTATTACCCCCAATAAAGGGGCAATAATAGAGGTTTATTCCCCCCCAATAGACGTCTCTTGCCCTAATAGTCTATTGCGCCCCAGTAGAACTTTTGGTTGCCGGAATGGAAACTAATCTTCCTAAAATTAGACAAATAAAACTTTGATTAAAGAAAAAAAACGAAGAGATTATATCAATTCAAAACGTCTATTGCTCTCCAATAGACGTCTATTGCCCCCCAATAGACATTCAAAACTTTTTTTCTTCTTTCCTTCTGTCCCATTACTTTAAAAAAAAAAAAAAAATTGATTTGGACACCCAATTGGAGTTCAACCATGAGACGTGAACGCCGCCGCCGCCGATATTCTCACCACCACCTGTTCCGATCCTCTCCAATCTAGGCATTCATCTGCAAAGCTTTGCGTGTCTACCCAAAACGAGGTGATGGACTCAGTGGTTTCTGGGAACTGCTCTGAGATTAAGAAACATTCGCAATCGAAGGTCTGTATCTCAATCTCAGATCGACTCTGGCGAAGGTGAGTGAATTGGAGCTGGGCTGGAAAAGCTCGTGCATTGCAAGAGCGAAAGGCAAAGGTGAGATCCGGGCAGAATGAGAATTGGCCGGTGCAGAAGCTCGATCTTGACCGCGAGGGCGTGGTGTTCAATTTTCAACACGGTGTTCGCGAGATTCAAAGAAGAAGATGGAGCTTGGGTGTCCTGAGAAATTGCTTGGGTGTGAAGAGCAATCTGCTCTTCATCGCGAATTGCAGGAGTTCGTCATGTTGTCTGCGAAGAGAGAGAGAGAGAGAGAGAGAGAGAGAGCGAGAGAGAGAGATAAAAGAGTGGCAGTGGCTTGTAATTCGTTAATTAAGTTGTGGGCAAAATAGTCATTTTCCTTTAAATTGGGTTAGTGGGAATAAAAAACTGTTGCTGGGGTAAGTGGGATAATTTTGGCCAATTTTGGTGCTTTTGGTCAAGATCCCTATAGTAGGGCAATAAACAAACAAGGCACAAGACCTTAGACCTCAGCAAAAGACCTGTGAAGTTTACTAAAACTGCCTCTTGCTGGTGCTATAAGTAGTCTAAGCCTAAAAATTCTCAAACTTTGGTTAAACCCTGTCTCAGATGTGCATATTATCAAGATGAAGATGACCATACCAATGAATGTGTGATGTAGGACGAGAATTGACCCAGTTTAGCAGAAAAATCATAAAAGTAAAGAAGCGGTGTAGAATCAAGAAGAGTGATTGGAAAATAGGTAACTCATGCGTAATCAGATTACTAGCCGCTGGAATATTCAAGAAGATTTGGTTTTGGACTTTTCGGGTTTCTCGTGCGAAAAGTCAGGTTTTGATTTTGAATCAGATTTGACTAACTTTTGGCCAGAATGTCTGTTTGAAACGCATGATACCTTTCCAGAATGGGAACGACGAGATTTTCAAGACTCACTTTAGTGAGCCCTATCAGATTTAAGCCAAAATGTATCGTCTTAATTATCCGATTCGTGATTTAATATTTTTATGTTAGTTTTACATTCTTTTTATTTTAGGTTTTCTAGTTTATTTTGGATTTGTTTTGTTTTAATCCGTGGGCTTTAGGGTTTCATTGTTAGTCGCCCTAGGGTTTCTTTCCCATATATAAGCAACCTTAAACGGCTGCAAAACTATCTTTTATCATATTATCAATCAAAATTGAGAATTTTCTCTTTTATCTCTGGTGGACTCCAGAATCTTTATTTTAGGTTTATTGCTTGTAAACCTAGGGTTACTTCCGCCCACGTCAGTTGGTATCAGAGCGGGTTTCGCCCGCTTCTTAGCAGACGACGATCCAAGGGAGAAGTTCACTACCACCAACCTCAACGACGTTGGTCGTAGAGTATCTATCAAAGAAAGTTTCGTTGAAGATGAAGATGAACATACCAAGGGATTTGCCCTAGGACAACCTCATCAATAAATAAAAAAATAAAAAAAAGGAAAAAAAAAGAAAAAAAAAGAAAGAAAGAAGAAACATGGAACATTGGATATTCACAACGCCGGATTACGACGACTTCCGACCTACATGTGTCATCAAAGACAAGGTATGCTCTGTAATAATTGACTAATAATTGACAGTGGTCTACGAGAGAATTTTGTAGCAAACAAAATTGTGGATTATTTTCAATTGCCGACAGTGAAGCTGAGTGATCCATATTGGATTCCATTTGGAGAGGATGAATATGCACAAGTAACAGAGGTTTGTAAAGTTCCTGTCTCTATGGGAAAATTTTATAAAGAAGAGATTACTTGTCATGTGATTGACATGGATGACACTAATGTGCTTTTTGGAAGGTCATGGCATGAAAGCGTCAAAGGTGGTTATTGCAAAGATGACACATATTTATTTAGCTGGGAGTCACACAAAATTAAAATCAAGCCTGGAAGGAAGAACATCAAGAATTATCCTCCTAAGGTTTTCGAGAAGAAGTTAGAGTCCAAGTTTTCTTTGCCGGTTGAGATTAATAGTTTAATTGAAGAAAAGACAGAAGAATTTCTAATGGAAGAACCTCCACAAGAATTCATGGATGAAGACCAAGAAGAGGTTAAAGATGAAATTGCTCATGAAGACATGGTTATTTGTACTGATGAAGTCTTGGAGCCTAAAATAAATCATTCAGAGCCAGATGTTATTCAAGAGTACAACCTTGAGAGCTGTGAAGAATCTACTAAGGTTGCCTATAATAGACTCATTTATGGTGTTGGGTTCATGATTGTGTCATCAGAATATGCAAAAGATCCAGCCAATAATCCACATGTCCAATTGTCTAATTTTTTCTCAGGTCTTTTGTCTACCTATCTTGTCCTTTATTCAAGAGGAACTCGAGGGCGAGTTCTTTCATAGTGGAGGAGAATGATGTAGGACGAGAATGGACCCAGTTTAGCCAAAAAACCATAAAAGTAAAGAAGCGGTGTAGAATCAAGAAGAGTGATTGGAAAATAGGTAACTCACACGTAATCAGGTTACTAGCCGCTGGAATATTCAAGAAGATTTGGTTTTGGACTTTTCGGGTTTCTCGTGCGAAAAGTCAGGTTTTGATTTTGAATCAGATTTGACTAACTTTTTGCCAGAATATCCGTTTGAAACGCATGATACCTTTCCAGAATGGGAACGACGAGATCTTCAAGACTCACTTTAGTGAGCCCTATCAGATTTAAGCCAAAATGTATCGTCTTAATTATCTGATTCGTGATTTAATATTTTTATGTTAGTTTTACATTCTTTTTATTTTAGGTTTTCTAGTTTATTTTGGATTTGTTTTGTTTTAATCCGTGGGCTTTAAGGTTTCATTGTTAGTCGCCCTAGGGTTTCTTTCCCATATATAAGCAACCTTGAACGGCTGCAGAACTATCTTTTATCATATTATCAATCAAAATTGAGAATTTTCTCTTTTATCTCTTACTTGTAAACCTAAGGTTACTTCCGCCCGCGTCAAATTCTTATGTGCAAATGAATACTTAATCACCTTCTCTTCCATGTAGAACAGGTCCAAGTACCATTGAAAGTACATGCATCTATAAACAAGATCGATGAGCCAAAATTGAGAGACTAGTAACTTGATTTTAATGATGATCGAATACCACAAAATGAAACAAGGAAAGGAAATATTTACGCTAAAGCATTTTGTGCTTGTTGTTGGATTCGAAAGAGAGGCCTTTTCCAAACTGTAAGAGCCCAACAAGCACAAGGACTGTCACTGCAATCCGCCAATCCCCAACAGTTGAGCCCAATATTGTAACTGGCATTGCTGACAGTTGGTAGCTACGAGCTGTAACCAGTGCCATTCTGATCTAATAATAAAGAGAGATCGATCGAGTGATTAAGTTAATTCAATGCATTAGTTATGCTTGATTTATGTCCAGTGTCTATATATATTGCAATAGATCATAATGTTTCTAACAAAATTATTAGCTAGGAAGCCTTCAAATGGATATAGCTATGATCTGTTTGTTGAGGAAGGTATATGGTCAGCTCTATGAGTCTCAGTTCCATATGTTATAGCATTTTTGAGATTGTTTGTATATATTGCAGAGGTCATTTCATTGCACCCGTGATACATGTTTTACAATTATAAAGCCAAGCCGCTAGACCCCATCCAAAAGGCAAATTGATAATATAAAACGTACTAGTGAATTATGAAAGAAGAAACAGATCAATATTATAAGTGGAAAGGGAAAGGAATAAAGTGGAATGGAGAAGGTTCTTCTTCTTTTTAATTTGCATGGAAAATGCTTAGTTAATGTCTTTTGGTTCATTTGCTAAGTTAATATATGTAAATTAACTAGTCCAGCTGACATATACAAGTTAATATATTCTTCTTCTATTTTTATCAAATAAACAACTCATATACAACAACGTACTAATTTATTGTTAGTAGAACTCACAACCTCTAATATATAAATGAAAGACTTCTTAGTTCTACCACTAGACCAAATGTTACTAGGCACAAGCTAAAATATTCTGAAATAAGGTGCAAGAAATGAACTTTGTCCATTTTAAATTTAGATGCTATATAGTAAATTTTAAATTTAGATGCTACCATTCTTTTTTCTTTTCACGTTTAGAGTTAATACAACAATTCAAATCCACAAATGAAAACTTTATCTTCCACGCCAGAAACATGTAGCTGCAACTACTACTTCATGTATCGAGAAGCCAGATTTAGACCCAGCTAGAATTAATGCTGGTTCGGGTAATTGATACAAACCACTCAGTACGTACTCACAAAATAATTAATCCACAAATATCAAAACCACATTAATTATATATATGATCACCCTCATCTCTCAAATAATTATTCACACCAAATTGAGGAAATTAAAATAACATGCAGTTCGCACCAAACAAATAATTAAGTCCTGAAGCTAGCCGTTGATCGATGAAGATATAAATCACACGTAACGCGCCAGAGCAACTGAAAGATCAACGAAGATGCCAAAGAGGAGGATTGAGAGTCCAGTGAAGTTGATGAGATGTAATTCTCTTTCACTTAGCTTGTCCCCGACCCGGAGGAATGTGGATTTCTCCATCAAGCCGGACATGGCGGCACATATTGACATGTATAGGAGCACCCTGCCGAAACTCATATGCCAAGGAGCAATTTGGAGCCTCGACTGTTCTGACGCTCTTGGAAACAAGAATGTAGCAAATCCAAACAACCACTGCAAATGCGTAATTAAATGACACTTAGCTAGCTAATTAGTTAGTTAAGTGGCCTATAGATATAATTAATTAAGCTGGCTAATGATATACCTGCAAGCCGAACAAGATAATTGTGGTCAAGCCAATCCATGAATGGAGGCTATACATGTCCTCTAGATTTCCCGCCATATCGTGGAACCTGAAAACAGCACATATTCCGAATATTCCGGAACAAAGAGCTACCAGGTGAAAGAAGCCGTGAACGTACTTCTGCACCTTGTGTTGCGACCTTACAGTCTTGTATGCCATCATTGCTGCTCATGATCAACACGCACACTTACTAAACCGAACAACATATGCTTACGACAAAATTACTTCATTTTATACCGACTTATGTATGGTTCTACTCAAATATATATAGTCACCATTTAAAAGCTAAATGAGAATTCCTAAATTAATTATATATGAAAGGCTATTCCATACCTTCACCAGCAAAGAAAATGAATCCGAAGAACATAAGAAATGGATGAACCTGCCAAATTACACAAATAAAACTTTAGTAAAGTCCTAAGTTGTTCAACGTTCTAACCCATGAACATGAACCAGACACTAAATATCTCACATTGAAAACTTGCTCTGCATTGTCAGAATCATAATCGAGACCCCCGCGATAATGCAACAACCAAACAAGCAAGAGTATGAGGGCTAAGATGCCAAACAAGTGTGCACCTATTGTTAATCTAGAGGCTGAACGCTGGTACCTGTAGTTTGTATTAGTATACATTGCAACTATATATTTAGATGGGAAAGATAGAGGCTATCGAATTTAATCTCAAAATTGGTTCCTTTTGATTTGATAGTTATCCTCAATGAGTTCTTATATATGCACATTTCCTGTTTGAAAAAGTTTGTGAAAACACACGTAAACGTTGTTTTGGATTGCTTGCTCCGTTGGTTTTGGAATTCTGAGCAAAACTTTGAACTTTAGCAAAGCATCAGAAGCCAGCTCTGCTTGTACTATAGGGTATTTATTCGTTCTTACAAATTAGCAATCTGACAGCAGAAAGCTTATATGTAGCTTAGTCAAAAGAAAATTGATGTCCCATATGTGAATAATATACAGAGGGAAATGAGAGAAGTGGAGTGACAAAGGGAGATACCCGATTAAGTGATTACTTAAAGATTATTAATAAAGCAGCAAAGCAGAGGAATGTAAAGAAAACCATATATTATACAACAGCCGCAAAAGCATGTTCCAATATAAAGAAACTAATCCAAGAGTAAAGATACGGATTACATTATGTAGATCAGTTCTTTATATAGGTAGTCTGGCTTCTGTTTACACTCGGTTTATCAACCTCAATTTCATCAAGTCATAGCCATTGAAGGGAGAATCAATATAATGATTAACGAATTTCTCATTATTAATGTGTTGTTATCTTGAGGATAAGTTAATAGGAAGAAGGCATCATAGCAAAATAATGTTTTGTTATATCTTCCAATTAAGGTTGAGATAGATATCAAGGAAGTCAAGGTCATGCATGTACTGGTGCTCATGGATTAGTCTTACTAATCCAACTTGGCAATTGTTGGTTTCCAAGACTTTCACGTGGTGCAACATGTTAAGACTTATCAATTTAGGAGTTTGCATGCAAAATTAGCATTTTAGTGCATGAAGGACTGTAATAGAAGAATGAAACCAAGTACGTGGCCTTTTGAACTAACTTTGATTACAGTTAGATAAGGACTTTAACAACAAGAAGATTACTACCCCGTGAAGAGGACTAGTACGTGGCCGATATACATCACATGAAGATAGAGTTTTAGTTGTCAAAGAAGTTCCAGAGATGAGCACAAGAATTAGATGAGTGAAAGGCTTCTACAGCTAAAAGCAAGTCCACATCTATATAAAGAAGCAATCGACAAATCAAGAAGACACACACACATCTCCAGTCAAAACTCCATCATGGGTTTTGTTTTATTTTTCTTAGCTCCAGATTAATTTCATTGTCTTTTCAATTCTTTAGTTGTTGGCTCTACCAGTTCAAGTCATTTCCACTACTAGAATTTTGCTCTTAGACATCACGACAATCACATTGGTGTGGAATTCACACGATGTAAAAAAATGTCATTAACATCTATTCCTCAAATTCTGATTTATATGTATATAAATATTTACATCGTTTATTACTGTTGACCGATGTCTACACTTTGATTCAAAATTTTACAAAAACGCGGAAAGACTAAGTTAAAAACTTTCGGGTACGCGGGGAACAAAATTTTCATTCCCCCCACACTTCATAATTTTTCCTACTTTTATCTCACTCACTTTCATCGTTTTCTCTCTCGCTCTTGCCCGAAAATCAAGCCCTCTCCTCCTTCCTCTCCCGCCCTCTTAATTTCTACAGCCACCATCGCCTTCCTCTCCGCTCACTCCCGCTACTGTCTCTCTTTCCTTAACCACCTCCAACCCCTCGTCGGCGCTATCGCCTCCACCCGCAAGCTCTCTCTCTCTCTCTCAAGCTTTCTAGGATCTCAGAAGATTTCAATCTGGCAAAGCACCCTCTACAACAGGTTTCAATCTAAATTAATCGCGTTAATGGTGAGTCACTGAGCCTGAATTCTTTGTTTTCTGTTTGGGTCATGAGAATTTTGGGGGTTTTAATTATAGATGGGTGGAGATTTGGGGATTTGTACGTTCCCTGAAGAAGACTGGGAGCCCAATATAATCGCATGATAAAATGGGTAAGCTCACAACTAGTCTTTTGAAAAGACTCACTTTTTCTCCTCTAGCTTCGAATTTTCAATTTCTCCATTGTTAGGTTTCTAAAATTTGCTGGGTTTTAATCAGGTTGGTGAATCTGAACCTTTGAGTTGATCATCGAATGGTATTCCTTTTGAATTTGAATGTTGGCATCTAGGTTTTAATTCTCTTGGTTTGTTATGATCTATTTGCTGCTTGATATTTTGTAGGCATGGTTTAAGTTGGGTTTCTTAACTTATCTTTTACTCTCATGGATATCAGGTAGCTGATTTGTATGTTGGTACCCGTGCAAGCTGAGAGGTAAACTGAGCTTTCTTGTACATGTCACAAAGTTCATATATGGTTAGCGTTTGATACTATGATTTTACTTGCATTGTTAGTTCAAAGGCATGTCCCTCTTGGAGCATCTATTACTGATTTGTATGCAGGAGCAGGTGTTATCAGATTATCATTGGCTGCTACAAGAAAATGCAGGCAAGAATTTAAGATTTCTGTAAATGCACAGTATTAAAACTCAGAAGTCTCTAACTTTATAAAGTGAAATTCTAATTGTTTTATAGGTCTGTGAGATGCATTGAGATTAACAAAGAATCAAAGCTATCCTTTGAGAAGACGGTTGCCCGCCTGCCAAACATAGTAGATAGCAGCATCAGCTGGCATCATGCCGACACTTCTAAGGTTAATAACCCTGGGAAAGTTTATGATCATATAATTTATGAGCTAACAATTAGAATTATGATCATAGATAATTTCAATCTCAATTCTTTGATTACTTTCTATTGATTTGCAGCTCTTCATATTCAAATACACGTCTGGATATCTTTTTGCCTCTCTTTGATTAAGCTCCGTTCTTATAGAAACCAATTGGAATAAGCTTTTATTTCTGCGATGTTGTTAACTCATACTCTATTTCAATTTTATATTTCCAAATAGCTTGAGTTTTGACAAACTGAACTGATGCAAGATCTTTGATAGTTTGTCTTTCAGTTCTCACTTTTCTTCAAAACTATATATGAGTTTGGATGTACTTATCAAATTGGACTATCACTTGTATAAATTATTTCAGAAACTACAGTTTCCAGACCCAGCGACCTGTTTCTGTAAAACTATAATTTTCTGTTAATAATTTGAAGTTATTTTATTTTGAGAATTTGTAGTGGACTTGTTAAAGAGTATTTGAGAGTTGGAATCTCCTAAAAAATATTTTTCTATAATTAGTTATGATTTTTCAAAGTTACAGGTCTGTTGCAGGAATTTCTGAAAACAGTATCACTGTCATGTTCTTTCTGTTTCTTTTAGTATCTTTTTATGTACAATCTTGCTTCAAGAAACCAGTACTTCAAAAGTAGGCATTCCCACCTTTCATATAAAACCAGCCTGCCTCCATTTGGAGTTCGTATAAAAGATTTATATCACCACAAATTTGGCTTTGTGCATTAGCATTTCTGCTGCACAGTTTTACTTTACAAATCAGATCTCAAATAACCATTTCTAGATGTTCAATGTGTGCTATAATCCAGTATTTCTATTGTATGATAAAGAAATTAGTTTGTTTTTATTTGGGGGGCTACAAGGTGATATCATTGTTGCAACCTTGGACCTTAAAAATGATGGGGTTCCTTGAAAAGGAAACCACTTGGGAATTTTAAAAATGTAGCTGCTTGTTCTATCATATTTTGGAGTGCTTTTACATTCTTCTTGTCTAATAATGTACATAAATATGATATTTATTGGTTCAGATCCGCCTTCTTTTGGCTATCAGTTAAGACATAGAAGAGGAAAATTAGAAACTACTCGTGTTTTGGCTGTTGTACTTATTTGATTTCTTTGGATACAATTTGTTTTTTGAGTTTGATCTTTTTGTTCATTTTTTTACTTGCTGCATGTATTTGTTTTGTTTTGTTTTCAAACGATATATAATCTATTTGTGACCTCTAATTTAAAGTTTTATGTCTGCAGTCTTTGATTTGATTCAAAATTTTAAATTTTCATCATAAAGTTCACTAATATTCAAACCTCATATTGTTTCAGTAAGTTCTTCAGTCTGACAGGTTAACTAATTATATGTAATAATCTATAGCTTCATTAACTAACTATCCTGCTGAATTGAAAAGCTTTTGTTGGTTCCTACTAAATACACTATATGCCATGAATTTAAGTTTTAATGAGTTTAGGAATCACAGGAGCTAGATTCATATATGCCTTTGTTGAAATTCTGATACGAGTTTGAAACAAATTTAAAACTTTTGTGTCTCTTTTCTTCAAACAAAGCAACAGAAAACCAATGATCAAAAGACTATTATAGAGAAACTAACTTGGTGCAATAACATTCATATTGGGGACAAATTTGGCATCGTAAATCTGAGTCATACAAATTTTTTAGTTTTCATTAGTGAATTGCTAAATTTAAAGGAAATCTAAACTGTAAGTGAATGTGAGACTAGATCAGCAATGAAATTTATGTAATATCATAACTTCTCTCTCTCTCTCTCTCTTTGTTTTTTTTCCCTCTTCTTTTCAATATTACTGTAACAATCTGATTCAATTGATAATCTGTTTCCACAGTTGTACTTCATCACTTCAGTATAACTAAAATCTCCCCTTCTCATGATAAGTCCCAGTCCTATAATGATTTAAAGGTCTAATGCAAGTTATGAACATCCCTGTTACAATGTTTCTGTAATCAGAGTTTGGTTCTGGTTTTATAAAGGAACTGTTTAGATTTTGTTTATTGAATTTTGGAGTTTGATAATGGAGTGAGAATGGAGCAAAAATCATAGCAGAGAAAGCTTGATGAGATTAGTATTGATCTCTCAAATGCTTTTATTCTTTGTGTGAATAATCATTTGTTTTTCTTGTGGAGTTTAAATTCATTAAGTATACCTATTCATTAAGTATACTTTCTTTGAAAACGACAAAAGAATCTTCTCAGTGAAATGGTTTTAGGTTCTATGTGTTTGTTTTGTTTTTTTTGGATGCTATTAGGAACCCTAAAAATTTGATTTGTTGTTTTTTGTGTAGTTGGGACTTGAAAGTTGCATATATTGAAGAAGTTGGGAAGACCAGGTTTGGGAGTTTAAGGATTTTGCTAACCAACTCCAGCATCTTCCGCAGCTGCAACTGAAACAATCACCTTTCGAACAATCGGAGCACTTACTATTTTGAACAACCTCCAGCAGCAACTTTTGCTAGATTAACTTATAACCCTTTTGTAGAGATAACATTTTTGCACTAGCTCCAGTTGAATGGACTTCAACTAAAAGGTAAAATATGTAAAAACTCTTTTTAATATTTCAATAATATGTAATAATTTCCCTTTTGTATTTCATTGTTCTAATTCATTGATAAAAACATATTCCGCAGCAAAGCTCGTGGGTAATTCATTAATAACGGTACATCCTGCAGCAAAGCGCGGGGAAGTTTTCTAGTATATACTATGAAGCAATCCAGATACTTGATGTTTCAAGAAAGGTTGTAGTTTTACTCAATTTATGATGTACTTAAGGAAATAAGATGTATTGATTCGATTTTGGCGTGGTTTGTATGTCCAAAATCTGTTCACTGGCTGATGCTTTAAGATTGTGTGTAATTAGATTGCTTGAATTAATGCAATGCCCCATATTTAAGAAGTGATGTTAAAAAAACTAATGGACGTCGATGTAAACTATAGGGAATGATGTCTAGTATCAATATGGACTTCGATTTACAATTTGGAAAACAATGTATAGCATCAATATGGACATCGATTTACAATTTGGAAAACGATGTATAGCATCAATATGGACATCGATTTATAATTTGGAAAACGATGTATAGCATCAATATGGACATCGATTTACAATTTGGGCAACGATGTCTATAATCAAAATGGACATCGATTTACAATTTCGGAAACGATGTCTAATATTATTATGGACATCGTTGTTAACCTAAAACCTGATGTAATATAGTAAAATTGACATCACTTTATAAAAGGAAACGATGTTTATTATAATATTGCACATTGTTCATACAATACTAAGGAATGTAGATTGAATCTTAAATAGTATGATATATGGAAAATATGCGTGAACCTCACAAATGGCAGGCAAAACAAAAAAAATCTGATGTCTGATACCATATAAAACATCGTTTCTAATATGAGAAACGATGTTAAAATGAATACTTCTGCTATTGGACCTATACTTCATTAAGCATTAAATGCCAAAATATGAAGATTTAACAATATCTAAACACACTAATATGTCATCGTAATAACGGTTTTACATCGGTTCCATAAGCCTATTATGTCTATTGTTGAACTGGACATCGGTTTTTGACCGATGTCTTTTTGTTCGTGATCTTTAACATCACCCACTAAGACATCAAATGGTTTTTTTTAACATCGGTTTCTGGCCGATGTCTAAGGCAAAAATCCTAGTAGTGTTCCCTTCGTTTTTCTTGTAATCTAGTATCGATATTTCAATTATTTCGTTTGTTACTTTTTTATAATAGTTGATAATTTTTTTCTTCAAGCCATTTATTATTTTCTTTTTCCGCTCTTTACTTTATCGCTATTTACTTTCCTGCGATTTACTTTATTGCTCTTTACCTTTCTGCACTTAATTTAGAGTTTACTTCCTTGCTCTGTTACTATCGTGTTTATGCTCTTGCATTAGGAGTAGTTTAACGTAATTGTTCAGTTACTAATCTTTGCTTCATCCATTGAACAACCCAAAAGTCCTTGATCCAAAGGCATTGAACCCTCAGCCGAGATTGTTCCTTCCTCGGCTTTCAATCGCTCGACGAAGTCAAAACACGCGCACTACATCTACAATTGCACACTTGGCCTTCTGGCCGTGTGCTGGCACGCTCCACAATCCATTCATCAAGAAGGACATTTGTTCCTTGATCTCTCAGCTATCGAGACCGAGGTGATTTTCAGAGGCAACAGCTTCATGCATTGATAGATAAGCTCGGAGTGTCTACCATTGCAGGGTAGCAATCTACCATTAATGTATTAAGACATGAATGTATAATTTAGACTAAAGCATCTTGACAACTACATCTTGCATGTTAATAGATAACAAAATAGTCCATTTCCCATTGTTGTGTTCTACAAAGGACAAGGCCCATGAGGTGAAACTTCTGACAGAGGTCCAACTTTGGTCAGCCAAGACATCTATAATAGGGCAGTAACTGGGTCAATCTGGCCCAGTCATGTTTCTAACAAGATTAGGCCTACACAGGGGCCTTCCTTATACGTAATTTTTAAGAACAATTTTGTACTCCTGGACTGGAAGGTCGACAGATGAAATGTGTTCTCCTAAACAAGACATGT
The DNA here is from genome assembly GCA_024704745.1 of Rosa lucieae. Lineage (NCBI taxonomy): Eukaryota > Viridiplantae > Streptophyta > Magnoliopsida > Rosales > Rosaceae > Rosa > Rosa lucieae. The sequence continues at coordinate 60,891,412 of CM045495.1, read as the reverse complement.
GCTGGGAATATGATTGTGACCAATATGCAGAAACTTTAACCAAAACAAGCTCAATTAGCTATCTAGGCGGCGGTAGCAACTGAACTTGTCTGTGCTAAATTGGCCACAAAATACAAGAGAAAAAGGTTCCGAGACGACTCCACCAATTCCTTCTTGGACCCTTAAGCTACAAAAGGGAAAACCATCTGTCATTATGTTCATGAGCTTGCATGCACTTGCTTTGCTTTGCTTGGACCACGAGTCCTACCTTTCCAAACCCAGTTGCATAATATACAACTTTGCTAGCTATAGAAGTACTCATACTTGCATAGACTTTTACACATTGCTTCTATACCTAGCTCTTCATTGTTTCTATCCTCACCACTCTAGTAGATATGATGAAACCCCAAAACTCGTAGCTAGGGCATGGACGAAAGAATTCGAGGAATGGGAAAAAGATAATGGAATCGATTTGCTATCATTGATATGTGCATCCATTTAATGTTTTCCATTGTTTCGTGATCATATATTTTTGGTACTGTATATTTATCTATGAGATTAGCAACTTAGCTAGCTAGCACGTTGATATATAATCATCACCGAGTCTAGTGGTTGTCAGATAAGCATTCTTTTCTACTTGATAAGTTGATAGAGACTCGTTCTTCCTTCCATCACCTTAGTTTTTCGCTTTTTTTTTTTTTTTTCAACTTTTATAATCTTCTTCCCTCCTTGAAATATGCTAACTGAAAATTTTAGTGTTCTTTACTAGTTAAGTTACTCATATTTAGCAGGTTTTAGCCCCAGCATGATACACAAACTTGTTCTGCACGTAAATGTGTTAATATCATAATATTGATTCTTAACTCCTTTTGGGGTTTTCAAGATTAGGAAAAACTTCATGGAAATACTCTATTTCGATCCGAAGAATTTAGTTTGGTGTGAAGCATGTGAGTGCACCCAAAGAAAACGAAGCTGTATCCAATGTCACTCACATTGTCTTGGCCGGCTACGATTTAATTAAAATACTTGTATAAATGAAATCCACATGCACGTCAATGCGTAATGAAATTCGATCTTGTACATATGTTTTTGCAAATATATATCTTCGGAATATCAATAAAATTCTATGGACCCTCAGGTCCAACCTATCTATATTATGCGGAAAATGAAAAGATGCCGTCAAGATGTAGATGTATTTAGCTTAGATAGCTTGGATTTGCATTTTGCAATATATGGACGACAATAACGGACCGATCGATCAAACATCAGTGTGCTAAGCCACGCCAAAGGTTAGCTAGCTAGGGATGGCTGATTTTGAGTACTAAATATTCCATCTTACAGTTGTCCAGGAAAAAGACTGGCTAATCAAGAGAGATCGAGTATATTAACTCGTTATTACGTACACAAATATTGTATAAACTTTAAATTTTCTTCGTAAGATGATAATGTGATCAGATAATTAAAATTCGTATTTTGTCAACATCAAATCCTATTGTTCAAGTCAAGTGACTACAAGAGAGGGACCTGCAGCTAGAAACAATATATACAGCTTTTTTATCTAATATGCACTGTACGTATGGATATATTTGCTTGGTTGGTTTATGATATCGTTAACTTTTGGAATTTAGTGTTAAGAGTTTAGATTCGTGACCCAACTAGCTCTAGCATTTAGAGTTTAGGGTTTTTATTAGCGTTAATGTGTTAGGCAGTGCTATAACAATATATGTGATCGAAAATTAATTCATGTCTTGAAATTTTCTATTTCAAAGTCAATTTCAAAAATGACGTTTCCAAATAAATAATGTAAGCTAGGATCATGCATGATCATGTGTAACAACCTGAATTCCCCAGAAAAATGTGGTTTTGATTCCAATTTTGAAAAGACCTAATTCAGATGCTCACTCATATGATGGATGTCAGTAACGAATGAAAAGATGTTACAACTTACAACAACAAGATGAAAACTGTATATAATTGAAGTGATAGAAAGTTGAAATTTGTGGCAATGTGTCAAGCGGGGCTAAAATGCAAAATCATGAAATGGATGGATGAGACCAATCACCAATGCCCTCCTTCATTTCCAACTCCATCAATTGCACTCATGCTTTGGGCTCCAACAAACCCTATATATCAATCATCTTTCTACCACTATTTTGCGTGTGGACACCACCTACATTATATTTTCTAATTAAAACCACCATTGCAACACTTTTTTCTTCTTTTGCTTGTATGTTAGAGTTTTGTTTGTACACATTGCAAAACGTTAAAGCAAAGTCGAAAGAGGATTAGTTTCATCATCAAACGGAAAGAAATAGCCAAATCGAACCAGGTAATTCAGGCAATTGATGAAACTAAATATATAAGATCGTTCATGTTAAATATCCTTTTCTTGTAATATAAGCAATTCCACACTTATATTGAGCCGCCTGATGTGTCATGCTCATGAGAGAGAGAGAGAGGCTTGGCATTTTAGAATAGTTTCGTGGTTTAACATGTCGGGAATAAATGATGTGAAAATGGGCCTACAGTATTATATATGCGACCAAAAATATTTTGCAGATACAAAATCTAATTAAAGCGGCAGATCTTATTAAAAAAAAAAAAAAAAGAAGCTAAAACCCTAAAGCTGAAGTTGTTGAGTAAGGCCAGTGGTGGCCACTGCCCACCACAAATCCACAATATTGTAAAATCTAGAAAGATTATAATGCATTTCTTTTTGGCCTCATGCGGCTGCAGCTGCTGGGTTCGGTGGAATCTGATTAGTTTTTATACTGTATATTTCCGTTTCTGTAAAGAAATAGTAGTATTTGCAGTACGAAGCTAATTAACTCATCGTTTTCCTGCCATTCACCATGGTTTTCATCTTATTCTGGCCAACGGCTATATACCAAAAAGCCATTTTTTTATCTTGTCGTGTATTTGTTTACAGAGCCTACTTAAATGCTGTCGATCTGTCTGGTGCAATCGTAAGAAATATGTATCTTTTACGTTCTTTAATTAATTGTTGCAATATACTGGGTTTTTCTGTGTGAATCTGAATGAACCCACTGAAAAGTATGTATAGGTTTATAAAAAGAAAGTGTATAACTACCTCCCATTAAAGTACTACTTCGGCATTTCCCTTGAACAAATCCACACTATTAATTGGGATTACTACTTTACTAGTTAATACTTAATGGTTTATCAAGTTTGATGAACTTTAAGATTTATGGATTTATCAACATAGACATTCATCATTGAGTGCGCAATAAGTGAAGGGCACGTTACTTACTTGGAAGGAAAGGGAATGAATACGGGGTAAAAACATTCATGCGTTTACTAACACATAAAGCAATCGGAATGATTCCAGGTAAAAGAATTCATCCGTTTACTAACACATGAAGGAATCAGAATGGATGTACGTCCCAGCTCCTTATCAGGAATCGATTCCTGAATACTCAGGAATTCGATTACGAAGGGGGGAGATGGGTTTAGGAATCATTCATCCGGAATCAATACCGATTCATTTCTTCTCCCATTCCACTTGTCTCCTATTCATGATTATTTTCCATTCCAAGTAAGTAAACGTGCCATAATATCTACTTGAGCACATTAATCACTCTATATTATTTATGATACAAAAAAATCAAACCAAATAACCTTAAATTTTTTTAAATCCTCTTGAGAACTAATATCAATCAGATATTCGACACATCACTAGACGTGTCAACCGCTACTCTCTAGTGACTTAGTCCTTCATTTTGCTATACTTTTTGGTTGGCCAGCTTTGCCTTTGTCACATTACTGAAGAAAATTTTAACCTAGAGAGAGGCTACTCTAATCTTTTTTTTCTTTTTCTTTTTTTCAATTCGTGTTGAGAAATTTTAAATACATTCCCTCAATTACTTAATACACATCTCTTATATTTTTTCGTCTCATTTTTTCATCAAACTTCCATCTATGCCCTTCTTCATTAAATAAATAAATGAGAAATTTTAAAAAAAAAAATTTGGTCAGCTATGTATCACAAATTTTTATCTAATACATTCTTACTATAATTTTTTGATTTATTGTGGAATTAATTGCTAATTAATTCCGGCACATATCAATATGGTAATTATTAATTATATTTATTCTTTCTCACATTAATAAGGTTGGTATATCGCTAGAAGATTGAATAACTTAATTTTCTTACCTTTGTTGTTCTTCAAGTTGAAAATTTTCATGCCTCTAAGATTTTAAAAAAGTCAATATATGTCAATATCTTCATGATCCATATAGTCATGATCAATAGTAAAATCGGTAAAGAATGAACCATGGTGGTTGTTTTGCAAACGAAGAGATTGATGATGATGTATTCATGTATCGAAGATATATTTGATGGTTTTATAACCTCTTTAAATATGTATCAACCAATTTTTTGAGGGCAACGGAAGACTGATCCATTGATGATAAATCATACGACCTCACTCGGTCAAGCATGAAGGGTACAGAACACCCTTCATATTACAATGCAAGCTCATGAAGAGTACTAAATCCAAAATAAATATAAAAAAAACTAAAGTCCAAAAGACTAAAATCCTAAAGGAACTACTGAAAAAAACGCAAAAATTAAAAAACCCATAATCCTACACTGCCTTAACATGGAACCGATGTCCTAAAATCTTGACGCCTAAGACCTTCTGGGTGTATGTCATAACATTCAACACACCCACGGCAACATGTTATGAACAGGTGCATGATAAAGAGCAGGACAAACCACCCCCAAGAAGCCCAAACCCGACTGAGAAGATATGGGAATTGGGTAAATTAGGCCCAAATCACAAAGACTGCATCTGCAACCCATGCAGGCAGAGGCGCAAGACCCACTGCAGAAACCCTACGTTCCCAACCCCTGCCAGCCTAATCTGGAGCCACCAAGAAGCCGTTCCCTATCGCCTCATCAATCCGGTGGCCTCCCCAGGCAAGGGGCCATAGCAACCATCTCACCGCCCACCAAAACTGCACGCTGCAATTGTCTGGTAATCTAGCAGCCCGAAAACCAGACTCTAGCAAACGTCTCCAACCACACTCATCCTCAATACCCCGACCCTGTCGCTGCCTCCTCCTTGTTGACCCTGAAGCCACCCCAGAACAAAACCGGATGCGTTTTCAATTCCGATGCAATCTGAAACTTCGGCTTTCTCTTCCGGCCAAACCACCTCCGTAAACAAACGAAGGAGGCGCAGCCTCGTCCTTCAATCACTTGTAGCGCCGGAGCGCCCTGCTACAGACAGGATTGGGGTGCTTCCGCGCTACTATGAGAAACCTAAAAGGTTTCGGTATCGCTCCGGAAAAACAGGAGTCTACAAGACGCACACTCAAACTGAATGTTGCATAATTCAATATGTATCAACGTTTTGGTTGCTTGCTAATTCTTCATATGGACTACAATTATTTCATCTGCCATTAACGTTCACGTATGATCTTGAAGAGAGATTGATTATATCACAATTGAAGATGAGAAGAAAATTTAACCTATAAGAAAATATCTAACTAATATTTAGATATATAAAGCATTTAATTCTTATTTTATTTTTGTGGATTCTTATTTATTTTTATTTTTATTTATTTATTAATAAAAAGGGGTAAAGATTGAAGTTTGATGATAAAAAAATATAGGCGTGTGCATTAAATAACTAGGAGTGTGTATATAAATAAAACTTCTCTTCGTAATTAGCTAGATATATGTGTTTCTTTCTTTTCTTGTCTGTTTCCGAAATAATTTTACAGACAAATTACACATGCACGGTCAAACCTCATATCAATTTAGCTGATATTGTCTGTTGGCAAGGTTCATAAGTGACAAAACAAAAAGGACATCGTAAACAATTGTTAATTGACTTACATATATCGTTCAATCACAACAAATTTAAAGATGGGTACGTACTCTGTTAAAATAAATCTAGCTAAAAGACATGTATACTTATAATTACTTGCCAAGAATGATTTGTTTTTTTATACGACTAATTAACTCTATAATACTACAACTTGAGGCAAGACACCAATTAGCTGAGTGATGAAATGGTTAATATAATTGATGTAGGCTTATGCAAAATTAAGATGTACCTACTTATGACATTACCGTCGACCCAGAATCAACTTGTTGGGGCAGTAGGATACAACTTTCATTTTTGAGATTTTCTGTAATCTCATACTCACATGATAACTTGCTTAAAAAGACTTTCGGTCATATGCAATAGTTTCTGACTACCATTAATTAATAAGTAGTTAAGGACCATAAAAAATGAGTGAAAGTTAACAGGAAACCAAATATCACAAGAAGGAAAACTGAAAGCTTGCCAACCCTAATTATTACGTGCATGTGATCGACTAGGGTTCACGGTTCTGGTAATCTGAACTTTGGATCCTTCAAGGTTCACAAAGATCCTCAATTTTCATGAATTTAATCACTCTAATAATTAATAAAACAGAAAAAATAGTTGGGATATTAGACTATTAGTCGTCGAAATTTTGATGAAGCTGGGAAGATTCCAAGTTCGTCATGGTGGTGGGGTTTGTTTTGCACTCCAGAGAAGGATAAGCCTAAAATCGGCGCTGAAAGAAAGAAACAAAAAAAGCAGAGTCGCCGTCGTCGTCGATGACGTGGTTTTGAGATAATATAAATCTACGCGAATAAGAGTCGGGGGGTTTCCAGATCATCCATGCACGTGACACGTGGTGGAGGCTCCATCCAACCCTACAGGTCTTAACGATAAAGTGAGGGTGACGGAAAAGCGGGGGGCACGATTTCTTAGACGGCAGGCAAACATCCCGCGAGGAGACCTAGAATTACTAATTAGTCAGTCTTAGTCTTTGGTTCTGCATGGCTTTGCTTTGGCTTTTTAGCTTTGGGGAGGCAATTAAGCAACTGAAACCTGGTCAATCACAACGTTTAATGGTCCTTACATTCTTATTCCATCAGTTTTAACTTTTAAGCAAGCATTAGTCTGAATATTATTCTATACATGGGCATTACAAGTTAAGTAACACCTAATAGGCGATCTCGGTTTTTCATATTTATTATCAATTTATTACTAGAGTTACCAAAAATTACACTTAGTATTATCCAGTAATCCGTTTCTATTAATACAAAGTACACGTCGGTGCTTTAAATTATTTTCAAATTTAGTCATCTCGAACCAAACCATCCCGGTTAAGGTCTTTATTCTTCTCCTCAAAACTAGAGGTAGTCGTCCTCCTTTGAAAAAGGAGATTTCTTTTAACATCTACAAAAATCGAACTAGTGCTCCATTGCCGTGATCACTTAGTTCGATCAACACCAATAAATCTTATATTCGTAAGTGTTAGATCATGAGTTTGGTTTCGCCGATAAATAACTGTTAATTGCACCATCAACGATGAATCCTAACCGTTAAGGGCAGCTCGTCACATTCTCGAGATAAAAGATCAAACGGCTAATAGTGCTTGCATGGCACATACCAATACCCTCAATTAAGCATGAGCATCATCCTCTTCATTGGGATCATCATATGAGACCCCTTACATGTTCCCCAGGCATTGAAAATCCACACCAAAGTCTCAACCGCCACCATGCAACATATTCATATTTCATACACCAGGGGCGCACATTAGTGTAAAGCATGTGGTGTTGTCTAACGTGCTCCTGCCCAACCGTTTCCCATGCAATGCAGGCGGCATTCCCATTAAAATACGGGCCCCAATGGGGTAGAAGCGACGCCGTTTTCGATGGACACGGACGTTAACGAAGCTTAAGGGAGGAGTCACGGGGTTTGATTCGGTTTGACGAGATTGGCCCCGTGATTAACGGCGTTAGGTTCGGAAGGAGGCGGCCAAAATCTCTTTCTTTTTAGGCCATGAATCACGGTCCAAAATCTCTCTTTCTCTTTTTTTTTTTTTTTTTTTTTTTCCGTAATGGAATGGATTCTGGGTGGGGCCCCGTAACGGCTAGTTGAGAGAGACGGGTTGTCACGTCAGCTGCTGTTGAGGGCCATTTGCTAATTTATAGGGGTTTGGAAAATTACTTTTTCCCGTGGGTGTTGAAATGGAAAACCTAAAGAAATGGAAGTCTCTACTTATGAAAAACTAATCCAACGGGCTAAATTCTTGGAACAAATTTCTGTTTTTGACCCAAAAATGGATTCTGATTTTTCCTTAACTAAAATACTATCTTAAAAAAATATCTTTTGAGAAGTAAATTAGAAATTACATGTCAAATTAATAAATAATAAAAGAGTTACAAAGAGCTTAACGGACAATATATGAGTCACTTGATTAGTCTCTCAATAAATGTTAAGAAAGATAAAAGCTGACATATTAATCATAAGGATCGAACATTCTCATATCCAAAAATTGAGACACTTATACTCAAGTGACCATTAATTCAGAGGAAGCGACCAATTATTGTGAGGCGAAGATCTGAACGAATGGACCATTGTCCACCCCCAATGGCCACAATTGATTTTTTTGCATGTTTGTCATCATCAATTTAAGAGCCATAAAATTGTCCAACGTAATTAGTTACGATAATTCTAATTTATACCAAAATATTACTATACCACTCATCTTGACATTTTTAAGTAATTTAGCTTTTTATCAGCCAAATTAGTTTGATCTTAAACATATACTATAAATTTAGAAATATCAACATTTCAAAGTAATGAGTTTTTTTGTTTTGTTTGGGTAATAGGATATAGAGTAGAAATATGCACAATGTTGCCTCAATTCCCAATTATATTCCAAATCTTTTCTAAAAAGAAAATATATATTCCAAGAAAAATAATCCGAATATATACTGAAATTAGTCAAATTTTCCTTTACAATCTCTTCCCAAGAAAAAAAATTTCGGAATTTGTGGCAGTGACTGACCTGTGAAGGCGCGTATATGCGCCGTCCGAGTCAACTAATCTTGACGCGTGTCCACTTAGGGCGCCGAAATTAGACGCGGGGGTCTGAGCCGTTATTGTCTCATTAATACCCTAGGTAGTTCGACCTTAATTACCAGGTTGCCATCACACCGTGTTTGTTTGTGGCAAATCCGTAAATAGTGAGTCAGGTTGAGGGTCTTCTCGGCACTCACCGAAAGCGGGTGCATCCGACACGAGCCGAAATTTAGTGCTTTTGGCTAGGTGTCCACGCATCAGTAAATGGCCCAAGATAGTGCATTTTATTTACAACAATGCCATCCAATTATGGCAAATCCGTAAATCTGTGAAACATCATGGGTTCTTGTTGGGGTGCAAAGCCAATAAGGTTGAAAAGGGACGGCGCCTTGGGCGGGGTTACGGTTACCCAATTTAGAGTGCAACTATCCCCCTTTTTATTTATTTATTTTATCCTTTTTTGACCCTCTTTTTATTTTAAAAATAAATTCTTCAAAGGCAAACCTCTTTTAGCCCTAAAAGTCTTGATAATCATTGTTTTAACCCCCAAATGATTCTCATCTCCACTATTCAGCATTCACTGTATTTCTCCACTGCTTTTATTTTTCTACTCTTACTTTCAATACAATTATAGTTTTGGCACTTTTTTTTTTTTGGAAGAATGAAGACTTCAAAGTTTAATTTTAAAGCTATGAGTATTTTATGTGGAAGTCTTGATTCTTGGAGGAGGGATAAAGTGTTGGGAATCATTATGTATTGAATAATAGGTTTAAGAAGAAATTGGTGTATATGTTGGTGTGTTGACCTTTAACTTTGTATTATTTTTTTTATTCCGAGAATGTGGACAAGAGATTAGATTGGGCCAAAAATGTGGAATAATTGTGTTCTTGTCATAATGCTCGATGGGATCCTAAGTTCTAATCCTTATATGTTAGTTTTGGAGTTGTTGACGTTTATAATGTTTAATTCAAACAGAAAAATCAATCTCGTATGTAAGAGGAAAAGAAAAAGTAAAAAATAAACGTTAAGTTATAAAGACTATGATACTCCAAAGCCCTTAAAAAAAATAAAAAATAAACTATGATAATTTATATGTAGAAGGAAATTGGATTAATGAATGATATGATAAATAATGAAATTATCATATGACCTTCACGGGTGCCTGATTATAGCTAATCTGATTGGTTCAAGTGACATAAATTATTTATCTGTTAGAATTGTTAATTGATCCACTTGGCATGATTCTTGTGTTCTTTTTTCTACCCTATCCAATATCTCTTGATGTATTAGACACCAATTTGTTGTAATTTATCTCTTCTTTTTTCTAAACTACCAAAATAAAATATAGTTGGAAAAAAAGAAACTTAATAAAGGTGATATGAATATGAAAATGACTATATAAATGACTAATACGCGTTCACTAGCTTGGATATACGAGTAGCGTGATATTTATTAAAAGATAGTAAGTAAATTCACACTCACTCGCATTCTACTCAATATCTTGCCAGAAACGCAAAATTATGGCCACCGTATTAGCAATTAGGTACATCATATAATTACACTCTATTAATTCCAAATACACATTCGAAAAAAACAAATCATCATAGAAGGAAGGAAGGAGATCACGTTAATTGAAGAAAAGGAAGAACAATATCACTTTCTTAATGACAATGGATCACACAAAATCACCTCAAACTAATTCCTACGCGGTGACAGTGCATTGTTAATACAGCATGCATCACAAAATCTTATGCATTAATGCAAATTTGAAAAATTCTCAAAAAAGAAGAAGAAAAACTTGCCTTGTAAAGAAATAGTACTTGAAAATTTCCTTCAAAATTAAATAATATTTGCTGAGAAGAATAAAAAATTTAACCTCTAAAAGAATTGGTAATTGAAAATTAAATAATTTTTGCCAAAGGGAAAAAAACGAAAAAGAAAAAGGTGGTGCAAATGTGCATATGAAGAGGACACAGCTCAACAGCTCTCTCTCTCCCACTGGGCTCTCTCTCTCTCACACACACACAGCAATAAAATGAGTTCCCGTTGGCATTGTCTATCTCTCTCATTTCCATTAGCCTTTTGGGCTCTCTCTATCTCCCCATAGCTGTAGAAATTTAATTCAGAGAGATACTCCTCCCCTTCGCTCTCTCTCTCTCTCTCTCTCTCTCTCTCTATATTAACCATAACCCACGGAGACAGAGAGAGAAATAAAATACTCAATCAGAAACAGCAGAACCAAAAACCATTTTTGTTTTCGAGGATTAAGGAAGAAGATGGGTTACTACTACTCTCATCTGCGGTTGTTTGCTTTGGTTGTTGTTGTAGCCGTTGTCTCTACCTCAGCCAAAAATTTACCAATTATATCCTTTGATGATGGATATAACAAGCTCTTTGGGGACGACAATCTGATGATTCTCAGGGACGGGAAATCCGTTCATCTTACGTTAAACGAACGGACAGGTCCGTTTCCTTTTTTTTTTCTTTTTTTTTCTTTTGGTTTATTGTTCTTGCTTGCTGGTTGGTTTTTTTTTACCGTGGTTTTTTCTTTGTTTGGTGGGTCTTTCTCCTCTTTATAATATTTGCAGGGTCTGGATTTGTTTCTCAAGACCTTTACATTCATGGGTTCTTCAGTGCCTCCATTAAGTTGCCAACTGATTATACTGCTGGAATTGTGGTCGCCTTTTATGTGAGTAATCACCTTTTCATCATTTTTACTCACTTGCTCTGTTCTATTCTTGGTTGCATCGGAGACGGAGGTGAATTTTTTTTTCTTCACTTCTCATTTGCATGTAAAGATTGCACTTTTAAGCTCTGTTGAGTAATCCAACTATAAGAACCAGATGATTTCAGTTGTAAATTTGTTTCTGGAGTGGGTTTTCAGCACTCTGGATCTCACCTTTCAATTTGGCAATGCAAGTTTAGTACTTGTATTATTATTTCTTTCAAAGTCTCAGTTTCTGTGATACCCAGAAGTTGTAAACTTCGTTTTATGGCCCAAAGTTCAAATCTTCAAACAAACCAATCACACCCAAATTACTCTGTTACGTGTGCATTAATCCGGACTTTAAAAGATAAGATGCTCATCCGTTTTATTGTGTTTTGTGTTAAACAGATGTCGAATGCTGACATGTTCCCCAAGAACCATGACGAAATCGATTTCGAGTTTCTGGGTAATATAAGAGGCAAAGAATGGAGGGTTCAGACCAACGTTTATGGCAATGGAAGCACTGATACTGGGAGAGAAGAGAGATACAATCTCTGGTTTGATCCTTCTGAGGATTTCCACCAGTACAGTATTCTCTGGACTGACTCTCATATCATGTAAGCATCAATCGAAACCCACCACTCCATATTTGGTTTACCCTGTTAAATTTGATGCATCAGCTTTTTGGCAAAGCAAATTTTGTTTCCCAATTCTCACTAATAATGTAAGATTCTAGAGTCTGAAGATTACTGTTTTCCGGGTTTGAAGTTGGCTTTTTTCAGAAGATAGATTTCCCGTTTTGATTAGTGATGTTAGATTGTGAAGTCTGGAGTTTACAGTTTTTGGGATGTGATGGCTCTGTTGTAGGGTAGAGGCTATGTCTTCTTCTCTAGGGAGAATACAGAACAGAACTTGCCCTGTTTTTATCCCTTTATACGAGACCCCGGTTTCATCAAAACCAGCAGTCCTCTGTTCGCATGTCTAGAATAGTGTGTTTCCTGTTTGGTATGCAAGTGAAGAAAACCAGAGGTTGAGAACTCTAGTTGGAATGGTAGATTCTTAAGTTTAACGACAGATAAAACATCTTGGTGTGATTAAGACTCCAGAATTTCCTTTCGAAAAAAAAAAAGAAAAAGAAAAAAAAAACTCAAGAATGTTGATGCAAGCAAGAAACACTAAAATCTTACTATCACTAGAATTATCTGCAATTCAATTCATAGTCTTGTTCTTAGTCATTTTTTGACTTATACGAGTAACTATATAAATGGAATTGCATTCTTTCCAAAGTTCTCTCTTTTCTTTGTTGAAGTTCTCCATCAGTTCTTGTTCCTAGTCATTTCTTGACTTGAACGAGTAACTAAATAAATGGAATTGATTACATTCTTTCCATGAAAAGTTCTCTCTTTTCTTTGTTGAAGTTCTCCATCAGTTCTTGTTCTTAGTCATTTCTTGACTTCTATGAGTAATTAAATATATGGAATTGATTGCATTCTTTCCATGAAAAGTTCTCTCTTTTCTTTGTTGAAGTTCTCCATCAGTTCTTGTTCTTAGTCAGTTCTTGACTTCTACGAGTAACTAAATAAATGGAATGCAAAAGTTCTCTCTTTTCTTTGTTGAAGCTCTCCATCAGTTCTTATCTACTCTGTAATTTTATATTTTAACTGTGTACTTGTTTCAATTGTGTCTCTTAACTGCAGATTCTATGTTGACAATATTCCCATTAGGGTGGTTAAGAAATCAGAGGGGATGGGTGGTGACTATCCCTCGAAGCCAATGTCATTGTATGCTACAATATGGGATGGATCCGATTGGGCTACCAATGGAGGCAAATACAGAGTCAACTACAAGTATGCTCCATTCAAGGCCGAGTTCTCTGACCTTGTTCTACATGGCTGTGCAGTTGATCCAATTGAACAGGTATCAAAGAAATGTGATAAAACCCAAGGTTCTGAATATATCCCTACCGGTGTTACGCGCCTACAAAGAATGAGGATGGAGAGTTTCAGGAAGAGGCAGATGACATACTCCTATTGCTACGACAGAATACGATACAAGGTTGCTCCACCAGAGTGTGTGATCAATCCCCAAGAAGCTGAAAGACTCCGCGTGTTTGACCCCGTTACATTCGGGCACGGGCACCACCGTCAACGAAAACATCACCGCAGGAGCAGCAGCAGAGCAAGCCTAGCGGATACCACTTCTGTTTGAGAATGAGAGGGAGGGTTGCAGATTCAATTTCTCATATGAGCACCATTGGCATTCATCAACTTTTGTGTATAGGGTGGGGAGAAAAAAAAAAAAAAAGCATAAATTTTATTGTGGGTGAATAGAGTTTTTATATGGTTGGAGGGTATGTATATAGTTCATACCTTTATTAGTTCCCAGTTTATTATTCATGCTTGTCCTTTTGGTTTTATAAATTGAATTTAGTGGTGGGTTTATGTACTTTGACACAGCCTCATGGGTTCAATAAATTTTAGCATATGGAAGTTTACTAGGCTTGGATTCTGTACTGTCTCTTTGCATTATTATTCTACTAAATTATTATCATGGAGCATCTTTCATTTTAACTTATGCCTAGTATTTAACCCAAGTTGAATAAAACCTTATCATTCATTCATTGTCTGTTTGCAGCGTTATAAATAAAGTCAGACTGGTGTCATATACTTTGTCAATGGCTAATTGGAATCCAATGACAATTAAGATGTGACAAGTGATGGAAATGGTTCAGCAAATGGCAGTGTTTTTATGTTGGACTGGACTTACTTTCCTTTCACACTCGCACAGTTTTACAGTGAATGCAGAAGAAGCAGTAGCAACAGAAGCAGGTTAGGTTAGGTTTGGTTGGATTCATTCATTCATAAAGGCTTTCAAACTTTGCATCCGTGACTTTGAACAAGAGACTAGGAGGAGTTCTTAACCCAATTGCAATACTATTTCTGAGTCTCATTTCTGGTGGAATAAACAAATTTGAATTATCTGTCACATATATCATATTTTCCATATGAAGATCCAATCGAAGTGTTTTGGACCACAAGAGAAATGAGCTGCTGCCAATATATTTGTAGTGTGTCTCATGTAATCATCATGTGGTAAGTGGTTAACTAACCCTTTCCGTAAAACACTCGCACTAGGAAAACTCTAATACAAATCCAAAGTTGGTGAGGTGATGAGCAAGTGTGTCAATAATGAAGGGTGCGTTTCTTCTTTTTCCAAACTTTGAGATACTCCATAGTCCATGGAAAAGAAAGACCACACCTTGCCACCACTCAACTCAGCAAGATAAGTTCAGTTGTTTAACCTCCTAAACCTTACATTTTCTTTATCCTCCATTCAACTCCTAAACCTTACCTTGGAGGACCGTTCGCCCAAATTTTGATATATCTGCAGATATTTTGTCTTTTTTACTAGGAAAGATATTTCACATATTGCCAACAAAATGTTCTTTACGACCGAGTGTCTCAGTCACCTTGGCCCAATTAAAATGGAGTGAGGTAGGCTCTGCTTTTGGCATTCATATCATCCAAGACCGAGTTCAAAGCGACTCCTAAAGTGTTAAATCTGGCATGGGGAAGTTAGAACTGTAAGAACTCTTCAGCCAGAGTCACACTAAGAGTATCATGCAATTTTACTGTCCTCTTTTCACTCCCATCAGAAAATATGTTTGATTAATATGAAGAAAACAGATAATGGTCAAGATTCTGAGACAAATAAACCTTCAGAACCGACCCAAAAACCTTAAGAATCGACCATTTTGGCTGACTCCTGTTGGTGCATGTTTGCATCTGGCACAGCTAATCTTGTCTGTAGCATCATGCACTAGGAATACATTAAGAATCAATTATAGAATCTTACCCAACTTTGTTTTAATAATACGAGTTGCTGCAATTTTTGTACATTTCATTATTCAGAGATGTTACAGTTTCATAATGTCGCTCATTTCCAGCTTTTATTAATAGCATAGCTAAGTCAGCCCTAATGCAGCTGTTCACAACCAACTGTTCTAGCCTAGGTTCTTAATGGGATAGGCTGCCGCAGCAAATTTTGATAATTACATTCTAGAATGCCTTGTGGACCTTTGAGCATGTTATTATTGAGCATTGACATTTAGGCTTGCCTGAGAGAGAAGGTTAACTCATTCCACAACTCAGACTACCTTCCCCAGACAAGGATGGATCATAGTATTTATGAAATTATGCTGTATGGTTTGGTTTGGAAGGAAAAACTATAAAGTAGGCATTGAAAAACAAGGATGATCTTCAGGAAGTTATGGAAGGATTGATAATACTATAATAGAGTTGAAATACTACATGTCTACATGTGATGAAGTACATTGAAAGAGTTGACGAGAAACATGATCAACTTCTGACTCACTAGCGAGCTGACTTAAAGGTCCATAAATATATATTGATCCGATATATTACACTGTGTAGACAAACCAAACCTCTAACTAATTCTCAGATTCCGACTCACTTTTCTCGATCAGTTTTACAAAGTTGCGAACGATTGTCCTGCCTTCGGAAGTGATGATACTTTCAGGATGGAACTGGACACCCTGCAATTTTGAATTCAATGGGTTACAACAAGAACACTACATTTAGCTTATAGTGCAGATTCTACAAAACAAACATCACAATAGTCTCACTCTACAAAATAGAATGGAAAAAGGATGCCAATGTCTTACCTGAAGATACCTATATTTCTTGTGACGAGCAGCCATTATCAGTCCATCCTCGGTCCATGCTGTAATTTCAAGTTCTTCACTAGGAAAACTGTCCTTTTCAATTACAAGACTGTGATATCTGCCAGCAGTGAAAGGGCTGAAAAGAAAAGAAAACAAATCTGTTAATAACATTAATTCAGAGCCCATGTAATGCCCAGGGTGTTTAATAAGTATTTGTACAACTTCAAATAATTGCAAATCGGTGAAACCGTTCATTTTTTTCAATAAAATACCAAACAAAGTTGGGTGTGTTTGAAAGGAAAATACTTTGGACATTTAATTCCACCACACTTGCATACATCATTTTTTTAGCAACAAACCAAACCCCCAATATGCTACTGTCAAAAGCATAGATAAGTTTATAGAAAAAAAGTAAGACCCCAGATTGTTTAAAACAGAAGTAAATCCACCAACTCACTTTGATAGTCCAGCAAACAAGCTGTCTTCCTCCTTCTCATTATAATACACGGGAGAGCTCTTCCCATGCACGACACCATAAGGAGAACGAACAACATTCCCTGCAACACCACAAAGATCACTTACAAGGCAAAATAGAACCAATAATTCCACTGATATTTTATGATTTAATTTGCTAATTTTACAAGACATGAAAAAAAAAAATCATAGAAGATCTAGGTAATAACATGATCAAATTCATAAACCAAATATTCCGTCTTAGAAGACTTGCCTCCAAAAGCCTCCCCAATGCACTGCAGACCCATACACACACCAAATAAGGGGACAATGGGTCCTAACTCCAACACAGTTTGCAATGATATTCCAGAATCTTGGGGTGCCCCTACAAAAGGGAGGATACTATGTGTTAATAAGTACAACAGGCTTGCTCACCTAAGGGACAGTTTTAAGGGACTGCGAGGGACCAATGCATCTCAACCACACGTATTAAATATAAAAGCAGAAATTATAACAATTTAAAATTTTGCATTTATTTTCAGCCATCAGATTCACTTGTCTCTCACAGTTCCTTAAAAACTGTCATTTAGGTGAGCAGGCCTTATAAGTACAATTGGTTACATGTTTCTCCTTTGTTTCGGTTTTCAAGCATCTATCAAAGGGAAATATCAGCAGAACTAACCTGGCCCTGGGGAGATCAAGACTCCTCTGGGATTTTTCCTATAAGAATGGAAAGATGTTATGATGAGACATTTTATAAAATCAGACATTTTATAAAGGATACATGCCCGTTCATATTTGGTTGCACCCACATTAAATAATGTTTATGGATTGGCAAACAACGATCAGGGAAAGACGTAAAGTATAGCTTCTCACCTTTTTAGTTCATCCACTGTTAATTCATCATTGCGATAAACTTCAAAGTGACATCCGAGCTCTCCCATATACTTCATATCATAAGTAAGATATTAGTACCACGCCTTCTTGACTTGTTGGAACCATCAATAAATATATAACGACAGAAAACAATGATATAGGATCGTTACAGAAATCAGTACTACGCCTTCTTTACTTGTAGGAATCATTAATTAATATAACGACAGAAAATAATCATATAAAAGCGTTACAGAAAAATACTTAAAACGCATACATATTCGGGAGAAATTTTGAGTTGTTATATAAAATCTCGTCAAAAGCTCGATACTTTGACAAGTATCACTCCTCATTCCCACATTTCATCTTCATTTTGCATGTGTCATCAACTCAAAAATATCCAACTACAAGAAAGTTCTAATCACTACTCTCATTCTTCACCTCTGTCCAGCTTTCACCATTCCTTGAATGAAATACATCAACTTTTCACTAAAACATCCCTCAGTCCAAAACAAGAACAAGGAAACAGAGAAGTCTAAACCAGGTGTTTCATTTCATTTTCTTTAACCTATCTAATGTTGTAGTCACAGATCTAATACAAAACTCCATGGTATTCCTTACATTTTTATAATTCACAACATAAATGACAAATGAAGAACACAATTCCATGAAAGATCAAATCTTTATCACTGTACACATGTATTTTACTAGCACCAAACATCAAACGAACCATGGCTTATCAAATCCAACATATTGAAAAAAGGAAAACAGAAACAAACCTGGCAGAGATTGTAGGTGAAGCTATCATAATTGTCAATAACAATGATGGGGCTGTTGGCCCTCTTTTCAGAAACTGAAGACTTCGAATTGGTCTCATTGACAACCATTGAAGCTTTTGCAGCGAACCCATTTCCCAATTTGAGACCAGATTTCAGTTCTGCATCAAGATAAGATCTTTGAGTCAAAATCAAAATCAAAATCAAAATCAAAATCAAAATCAAAACTCAGATAAGTTTGGGAGACTTACTTGAGTTGGTGAAAGAGGGCACAGAGATTAAAGTGGGGCGAGGGTTTTGCGGGGTTTTGGGTGAGAAAGGGAGCAGCTTTGGTTGTTTCAGAGAGGCATGTGATGTCACTGCGGCAGCCATTGAAGCGCAGAGTGTGGGGTCTCTGTAATTACCAGTTAATCCTACTTGGACTGGAGAGGTGGAAGACGGCGAGGTTTGATTTATATGAAAAATAGGATTGGCTTTAGTGAGAAAATAAAGGATGTCACCGCTTTCTTTTTAGAGTGGTTCACTCGAAGCATCAAAATAAACAAAAGCTATCCCACTTACTCCGGTAAAAATTACCTTATGAGAGTTTCTATTGAGACCTCCAAATCTGCGCACTTGACCTCACTCTATTATGAATTATTAAATGACATATATAACTTCCTATAAAATGACTATTAAGGACAATTATTATACTAAAAAATATTATATTTATTTTATGTAGACTTTCCAATTCAATAATATTAGATTGTATCCCTTATTATTTTCCTTATATATTTTCATTTTCCAATTTCACTCCATACTCATTAAAGCATTCATATATATTTAATAAGAATTAAAAATATGATTAAGATCATGTGGAGAAATTTTAAATACACACGCCTAATCACTTAATACACATCCCTATTATTTTATATTTCAAATTAGATTTTGTAGGTAGGTTAAATTACCAAAACAGACATCTATGCATTAGAAGAAGAAAAAAAATAGTCATATTTTCCTTATATTATTCTATTTATGTATAATAGTTAGATAAACACAACAAATTTCTATACATGGCCTCCCAATTTAATACAAGAATAAAGTTAGAAGTTATCTAATTTAATTTTTCCTTAAATAAATTGTAATTAGATGAGGTTAGAGACCATAATATTTAGAATTTCAAAATCAATAGCATTAAATATTTTTAAAACATATCGCTTTACTCTCATTTTTAGTTAATTTCCTATTTTGTTCTAAGAGTTATGATTAATCAATTTATTTTCTAATATAAAACATCACAGGTGAAAAAACTTTGTAATTGTTAATTTGTTTGGCCCCTCTAATGACAACTATTAAGTTCCGCCACTATGGAGAAACTACTGGTATAGTTTTGGTTGAATGTTCAACTCATAATTTTATACTTGATTAACATGGTGTTTGATGGATGAGAGCTCAAATAACACAAAGCCTATTTATATGCATCTATTTAAAGAGAAAAATAATAAATCTTTATGGATTTCTCAATAACTAACACAAGTAATCAATATGGTCATTTATAAAATGTCAATATACTAGAATATACTAATCATATTAAATAGTAACCTTAATATAGTCAAAAAGTATGATATTTCATGATTTTTGAGATTAAGGGTATTTTAGGTACTTTGGGTTGTGTATTTAGTAAATTATTAGAATGAGAAATTGAATGAGTGGTGTATTAAGTATGGAGTGTGTATTAAGTAATTAGGGGTGTGTATTTAAAACTTGTGACATAAAAATGTATGATATATATGTTGAACGCATATTGGTGAGGGAAAACAAAATAAATCCTCTCATGATTTATGACCTAAATCTAAGTCAATCCATTATATTTTGGAAAAAAAATATATGTAAATAATTAATCATGTGGTACAAAAAATACAGAAAAAAAAAACATTAAAAAACAAATGATTTTTTTTTAGAATAAAAACAAAATGATATCTTCATTTTTTTTTTGCACAGCTAAAATAGAAAAAAAAACATAATAGTTCATGGCATTTTCTTATTGATTAGACATTAATTTTTGAAACACAAGTTTGATTAAGAAATGTATATTTAGTTAAGATTTATAGAGTGATTAAATCATTGAAATGACTAAATTTTTTATTTTAAAAGATAATTAATAATTTGTTTGCAAATTATATGAGTGAGGTTTAGTGAGTAAATTTAATATTTGAAAATTTGATAAGAGGTGTAAAAAGCAGAGAGGTCAAGTGAGCAAATTTGGAGGTTCCAATAGAAAAACTCTTAACTTAGGGGGGTGTATTGTATATGGAATTAGTGGAAGTTTTAAAGAAATCTATGGAATTTAAAAGTCTGGGTGTATTCAATATAGACTTTTCACAATCCATGAAAGTCTTGAGGTATTCAATTAAGATTTTTAAAGACTTCATGAATTCCACCAAAATCTAGCGGTATTCAATTAGGACTTTTAAAAATAAATAAAAGTATAGATGTATTCAAAATATCATTCATACTTATGGAATTAGAAAATCATGGACTTTGTAGTGTAAACTATACATAACAAACTCCAATAATTTTCCAGCCTCCAGACCAAAGATTTCAAAAAGTCTATCAAAGTTTCCTCTTCAAAAAAAAAAAAAAGGTCTATCAAAGTTATTCTCTCTACGCACGAAGAAGTTTGTCCTTCATCATCTCTCTTTTTTAATTTTTTTTCTTTTCTCTAATTTTTTATGATATCAACTTTTTTTTATACCCAACATGTTCATTGTAGTTGTTGAATGTGATTTTTGTTATTTTGTTTTTGTTTTTTTTTCAATTGTGATATTTCGAACCCTAATAGCAATAAAAATGATTTATGAAACCCTAAAACTCAAATATTGTGGTCTAACCCTAAGACCTTGAACAATACTAAATTTTATCTTATGAATTAATTATTCTCATTAATTTGAATTTATATTATGGTTCAAAAAAAGGTTGAACAATTGAATTTCAATTGATTGATTATAGATCAGGATATTGATCAATATTGCTACAATATATGTTAATCGGTGAAAACAAAATTGATGAGAATAATTAACCATAAACATCAAGTGATCTATATTGTATATTTATGTTGTTAGGAGATTAGGAATGAGAACAAACTCGCTAGATAGACTAACAATCATTTATTTGAGTCAATTTCTATTAGATGATACTGGAGCATTGAAGAGACAATAAGACAATAAGTTATTATTTTGTTTTGTGTTTGGGCTGCATTTGTTTTTTTTTTTTTAATATTTTGTACATCCTAGGAAATCTGTAGAAGTCATTCATAATAAAGTACATAGATTTTCATGAATCAATAAAAGTCTGTTGCTAAAATCAATGGTTTTAAGAAATCCATAACAGTCTATCGACTTTTTAAAGAGTCTGTGGACTTTTCAAAAAGTCTGTCATTTAAAAAAAGTCTGCACAAATCAAAATACAATACACCCCCCTTATTTAACAGTTAAATGATAATTTTACTCTCGGGCTAATTAATAAACTACGTCATGTCATCTTCTCTCTCCTCTCTCTTATTCCATTCCGATCTACAACTCTCTCTCTCCCCGCAATGTGCCCATTGCCACCAGCCACTGCCGTCAGAATCATGAGACGATAGTGCCTTGGAGGTCGAGAGCGTAGTAGAGGCCGAAGATGACGCCACAGTTCGAGGACTTTGTTGAGATCGGACGGCGATGAGCACGGAGCGCTGAGTCAACTTGGGTAGGGAGCGGTCGCCATTGACATCCTTAGGCCTTGGCATGTGCCGCAAATGCCTCTGTTTACAGCACCGAGCTTCTAGTCGATTTCGGCGATCTGGCCTTTTTTTTTTTTTTTTTCCCGTATGAGGCGTCGATCAGAGAAGCAGCATCCACTCCTGAAGATGACGAAGCAGCATCCACTCCTGAAGATGACGAAGCAGCTCCGGTCGGAGCTACCTTGCCGTAGTCCAACACCTGGTAGGCTATCTTGGAGTCAGAGGTCCGAAGCACCGACAAGAATGGGGTCCAACTATTGACGTGGGTGCCCAAAGTATTTTCTGGGTGCCTAAATCAGATTTTTTTTTTAAGTAATGGGACAGATGGAAAAGAAAAAAAAAAATTGTTTTGAATGTCTATTGGAGGGCAATAGACGTTTTTAAATTGATATAATCTCTTTGTTTTTTTTCTTTAAACTTGTCTAAATTTTAGGAGATTAGTTCATATTCTGGTAACCGAAAGTTCTATTGGAGGATAATAGACGTTTATTGAGGGGCAATACATGGCTGATAGACGTCTATTACGTCTATTGGGGGGCAATAGACTTCTATTGGAGCAGTAAACCTTTCCGGTGAGGTTTTTTGAAAAGTCTGTTTGGCTACCGGTGACTGGATTCTGGCTACCGGAATCCTGCGGTTGGTGACTGGGCTCCGGCGAAGTTATAGGTCAAAATTTTATGAACTAGCTCCGGCGAAGTTATTGAACTTGAAAAAAAATCAGTTTATGTTCAAAATTTTAAATTTTATTGTGTCTGGTAAATAAAAAAAAAAAAAGCTTTATTTAAAAGTTATAGGTCACTCACAGCTGATTTTAGAAGCTGATGTGGATCAAAACACGTTATGTAGTTGTTTTATGTACTAACAGTACTTTTAAAAATATTATTTATCAAACACAAAACTATTTTAATTCACAACCGATTATTCTCACAATACAGCAACAATTGTTTTTTATTTTATTTTATTTTTAAGTCACAGCAATCCCAAACTAGCTCAAATTAAGCTTCCTTTCCTTTTGTGGTAGTAGTAGAAATTTAGGCTTTAAATTAAATATTTTCAAGTTTCTAAATTCTCTATCAATGAATTTGATTACTAAATGTATTATAATTTTTTGTCAATGAATTTTCTTTTCTTGTGGTCAAAAATAGAAAACAAAAATCAAATAAAATATTTTGTATGCAATCAGCATCATTGTATCAATTTCACTCAATCAATTTCGAAAAAATTCCACGACTAAATGGGAACCCAAAATTGATGAACAACAAAGCCCTAGTGGCACCCTACCCCTACAAACCTCCAACACTTAAACCCTACCATCATGGTCCTTATATTGAGGGGCTCAATTTCCGACCACTCTTATTTCTTTGCCTGTTGCACATGCTACAATTCAAGTTAAAAAAACAAAATGGTCGTATTAAAAAAAGCAGACGATAATACCGTTAAAGAAAAGTTCGTTTAATGTTGTTAATGAAAAAATTATTCGCTTTAATTACGTCCATAATGAATATGCGTATTGATTTTTTTGATCGAAAGACAAAATATTAATCTTGCAACCATAAACCACAAACAAGACTACAAATAAAAATATGTTGGGCATGCACTTAAGATAATAAGAAAATAAACGGTTAAGATAATAACAAAACATACTCAAAAGTCTGTAGCCAAAAAATGTCATAGGGTCTCTCTGAGAATATGTCGCCAAAAATGTCAGTAGCATCTGTGCTTATTTGATTCTCATGGATGCTTTAGGGTGGTTTTGGCTGAGCTTCATGATCTTTAAAAATGTTGAATTATTTAGGTAGTGACTCCTTTGACAGTCCCGCATGGATGAGTCATTATCAATGCAATGAGTTGATAATTTTCTCAAAAAGGAAAAAAACTTAAAAGTTTCCCACCATACTAAAACTAGTGACATCTAAATTAAGTTTATGACGTAACGAAAGTGATGAAAAGCCTAGAGCAGTGATGACTCTGGGTCACGGAAATTAAGCTAGCCTTTTCCAAATGAGTGTAAAATCCAAAACCCTCATCCATGCCAGTTCCACGGGGCCTAAACTCCTCACCCTGACTCGAAAAACCCTAAATGAGAAAAAGACACAAACACCCCCAAATTCAAGAATATGCTATCTTGGTCCCTTTCCCTTCCCTTCGCTTCCCTCACCTTAAGTTAGAGAGAGAGAGAGAGAGAGAGAGTGAGAGAGGGTTTCACAGCCACCATTTAAGACCCCTATAACAAATACCAAATGCGTGCTCAATAAGCCAATTCTTCACCTTACACAAAATCACTCCACACACGCGCGCCCAGCACTATTTTCTTGCCAAACCCTAGATCTTACACTCTTCTTCTTATATATAGAAAACCCCACCCCAGTCTCTACGCCACTGAGACTTTCAAACCCCAACAACAACAACAAATGGATGCATGAATTCAAACGCAGACTCACCCTTTTTTGATCTCACTTTCAATTCCCCACAAACCCCTTTTTTTCCAGATCTGACTTGAGACCTAAACCCACCAAAGCTCCGAGCTTTTACCCCAATTCAGCTTCAAACTTCCACAATTTTGCACGATCGCTGCGGAATTTGAACAATATAAGAGAAACCCATTTCAGGTTTTGCATCGTTTCTTAGAAATTCGCACTCTTTGTTATCGTAAATGTGGTAAAATCGAAGAAAGTTTGAGTCTTTAAGCCGGTTCCTGCTAGATTCTGGGTTTTATTTGGTGGGATCTGCTTGAATTTATAACGTAGCCGTTGTTGGGTTTTTTGGGTGTAGAAGATAGCGACGAATGCTTTATATGTGCTAGTACTGAATCTTGTGTAGTGGGTTCTAATGACAATGCCATCGGGGAATGTGGTTTTATCCGACAAAATGCAGTATCCTAGTGGCGCCGCCGGCGAGATCCACCAGCAGCCTCCTCGGCAGTGGTTCCCGGATGAACGTGACGGGTTCATCTCGTGGCTGCGGGGTGAGTTTGCGGCGGCCAATGCGATAATTGACTCGCTCTGCCACCATTTGCGTGCAGTGGG
Source organism: Rosa lucieae (assembly GCA_024704745.1). NCBI lineage: Eukaryota > Viridiplantae > Streptophyta > Magnoliopsida > Rosales > Rosaceae > Rosa > Rosa lucieae. The sequence continues at coordinate 60,866,272 of CM045495.1, read as the reverse complement.
TGAGCCGAGTGAGTATGACATGGTGATCGGGAGTATTCAGCAGAGGAGGTGCAATTGGACCCCGGTGCTTCATATGCAGCAGTACTTTTCCGTGGCGGAGGTGATATATGCGCTGCAGCAGGTTGCGTGGAGGAAGCAGCAGAGGTACCATGAGCCAGTGAAAATGGGGAACAAGGAGTATAAGAGGTCAAATTCTGGTGTGGGGTTTAAGCCGAGAAGTGAGCCTGTCAAGGAATGGCATAATGCTAGTGTAGGTATCGTAGTTATGAGGGGAGTGGTTTGGAGAAAGTGGGGAGCGAGATACGTGAGGAAGTCAAGCCTGGTGGAGAGGCGGGGAAAGTGGATGATAAGGGGGTGGCGCCGGCTGCAGAGAAGAAAGGTAGTCTTTTGGGTTTATGATTTGTGACTTGATGCTCATATATATGTTTACCGTATTCTTGTTTGATGGTAATGAAGTCAAGACATTAGAGCTTAATAAAAATGGAAATGTGCTAGGTTACTAGGTTAAGAAGTTTTTTAACATTTAAAATTCATAACATGTGCCCTGATAAGGGAAGAGTAGTGCCACCTGAAAATGGCTCATTTGGGACTAGGAAAGTGATGAGAATAATCCACCATTCTGAATGAAGTCTGCATTCACTGAGGGTAAATGTGCTGTCTTGAAAGTTGTACGAGTGTAGTAGCCAGTTTCTTGGTATCTCAATGTGTCCCGGTCTTTACTTGAAAATTAGATTTTGATAAGATGTCTAATGGAGGTTAACCTACTATAAAGAACTATTATTACCTTCCTGTTTCATGTATGCATACACGTGCATATTCATATTATATGCATGTATGTTGTGCACTGTATCATTGATTCTGAGTTGTAGAAATTAAGAAAGATGTTTATTTAATGCGTTACTTTATTTTCTTCTTTATGGTTCCTGTGACAGGTGCTCCTACAAAACCTCATGAATATATCAGCTCAAGGAGTTCAGGGAATTCTCAAGGGGTGATATCTGGCAATTCAGAATCTGAAGACGTAGTGGTAAATGAAGGATGCACTTCAAGTTCTAAAGGTTATACACCTTGCCATTTTCTTCATATTGTTGTCATAGTATGTGCTTTGCATCATCTATCATGATTTGGATTTCAATTCAATATCTGGGTTATGTGACTTTTTTTTTTCAGAGAATGAATCACATCCTACCCAAATTCAGAATGAGAAGCAGAACCTTTCCCTCATTCCAAAATCTTTTGTTGGTAACGAGACATTTGAAGGAAAAACGGTAGTTACTTCATCGTATACCACCTTTCTAACTTCAAGTTGGTTCAGAATCAGTAGAACTTGTTTGGGGGATCCTAATAATTTTCTTTTGATTAGGTTAATGTGGTTGATGGACTGAAATTGTACGAAGAGTTGCTTGGTGACTCTGAAGTCACAAAACTAGTTTCTTTGGTAAATGATTTGAGGGCTGCGGGAAAAAGAGGACAATTTCAAGGCAAGTTTACATATCCATTTTGTTTATAAATACACCACAGATGGGAAAAATGGTATTTAGTGGTCGATGCCGGTACTCAACATAATCAGCTGTGTTAATGTCATGAAACTTACTGTCTTGAAAGACCCTGATTCTCACTCCATCGACTTTCAGAATTACAAGCCCAAACTTTGTCTCATTCCAAAAACTCTTGTTGGCAACAAGATATCTGATGAAAAAACGGTAGTTACTTCATAGGATAAGATCTTTCTAACTTGAAGTTGGTTCAGAGTCACTGGATTTTTTGTGGGAAACATATCATTTTCTTTTATCTTACTAACGTCACCATCATCAATACATGCTATGCAATTGTACGTTTTTTAAACTTTTTGTCTTTCTTTTAGTGCTAGTTTCTGTCTGTATCTTAGTCATTTACCTTTTAATATAAGTAGTCTTCGGTTATAGATGTATCTAGTAGTTTATGATGTATGTATTCATACTTCATGCAACCTAAATCTCACTCTAATTAGTTAAAACTTTATACTTCCATATATTATGATTTCCTTTTATCCTTACAAGACTGAATATTTGGCTGTTTGATTATGGCCATTAGTTTTCTTGTCCAAGTTTTATGTAGTGGCTACGAGGATGTATCTGCCTTTCAAATTTAACCGCGTACTGTATAATTTAATGCACTTGTTTCCTTAATTATACTATTTCTTAGAAATTCCATATACCTTTTTCAATGCGATCTAGAAGATTTTTGGTTCTTTTCCCATTGAAACTTTTTAAGCAAAGAAAAAGAAAGAGGAAAATAAGTGTACTGGCGATGATGCCATCATAACTTTTATCTTTTATTTTTTGCATTACATTTCTTTTTTGGCACATTTGGTCTCTGTTATCAAGCTAGGGTATGGTGTTAACGTCTAACAAAGTTTGGTAATTTTTGTATTCTTTAACTCTTAGAAGAGTATTATTTCTGGCATTTGAACCCTTCAATACATTTGAGAAAATTTTATTGTTACATGTGAAAGATTTTCAATAATGTTGGCCCTTTTTTTTTTTATGAGAAGCAGGTCAAACATATGTGGTCTCAAAGAGGCCCATGAAGGGACATGGAAGAGAGATGATTCAATTGGGAATCCCTATTGCAGATGCACCACAAGAAGATGAAATACCTGCAGGAATCTCCAAAGGCATGTTCCAATTTGCAATTATCTTTTGATGGAAAAATTGGACTTCTATTTTGCAAACTCACATTCTATATAAGTTCCATGTCTAATTTTTTTTTTTCCTTTTTAAATGAAATCTGTAGATCGGAGGATGGAAGCCATCCCCCCCTTGCTGCAGGATGTTATTGATCGCCTAGTTGGGATGCAAGTTTTGACTGTGAAGCCAGACTCCTGTATCATTGATTTCTTTAATGAGGTTAATATTGTACATTTCCCTTTGATATATTAAGAGTTCCATTTGTTTAGAAATCAAAATTTTGTGATGATTGTTTGTAGGGTGATCATTCACATCCTCACACGTGGCCATCGTGGTTTGGAAGGCCTGTTTGCGTCCTGTTTCTCACCAAATGTGACATGACTTTTGGGAGAGTATTAGGAATAGAACATCCTGGGGATTATCGAGGCTCTCTCAAACTTTCTCTTACACCTGGGTACTTTTTCTGACTGCTATCTTCTGATAATTAACAACCCCCCCACCCCCACACCAAAAAAAAAGAAAAGAAAAGAGTTCTTCTGAAGTTTGGGACCACATACATTAGTAATGATTACAGTAGTTATTCCAGCAGAACGTATTTTACCTTGTTGCTTCTGCTTTCTGTAGTTTTAGAGTTGCATAATTCAAGAGACATAGTTAAGCCTGAATTCTTTTGTTATTTAATCTGTGAATGGTGGGCTCAAAGGAGTTCTCCTCCATAAAAGCTGGAGTAACATGTTAATTGTGGTGAATATAACATCAAAAATTTACATGGCTATACACATTACGTTATAATGTCTTGTAGACTTCTCAGTTTTGTTTTAGGTCAACTGTAATTAATTCTTATTTTATTCATGACACTGCAGATCCCTCCTTTTGCTGCAAGGAAAATCAGCAGACTATGCAAAACATGCAATTCCTTCCATCCGGAAGCAACGTATACTCGTCACTTTCACAAAGTCTCAACCAAGGAAATCCTTTCCAACTGATAGTCAGCGTCTTCCTTCATCTGGTCCCAGCCAGTCACCCTACTGGAGTCCACCACCAAGTAGATCTCCAAACCACATCCGCCATCCTGTTGGTCCCAAGCACTATGCAGCAGTTTCAACAACTGGTGTATTGCCTGCACCCCCTAATCGTCCCCAACTTCCACCACCAAATGGCATCCAGCCTTTGTTTGTGGCTGCCCCTGTTGGACCAGCCATGCCTTTCCCTGCTCCAGTTGTCATCCCACCTGGTTCGCCTGGATGGGTAGCAGCTCCTAGGCACCCTCCACCTCGGATGCCTCTCCCCGGCACTGGAGTTTTCCTTCCTCCCCCAGGGTCAGGTAGTTCATCAGCTCCTCCTCAACAGTTTCCAAGTTCTGCAACAGAAATGAACCTCACTGTTGAGACTGCTTCTTCAACAGAGAAAGACAATGGGACTGGAAAATCAAATCATGCAAGTGCTTCTCCCAAAGCAAAGTTGGATGGGAAATCTCAAGGCAAGACTGCAATGGAACTGTGGATGCAACTGGCAGTGGAAGAGGAACAGTGAAGCAAGAGCAACAGCAGAACTCTAACAATCCGGCTGGAGCAGTTTAGGACCAGAGAGAGAGAGAGAGAGAGACAGAGAGAGGGTAGGCTGCAAACTGCAATGAGTTGGAAGCAAATGTAAAGAGCGGCAAGATTCAAGACCTAAAGATCATACTAGCAAGAGGAACAGGCGGAAAAAGGAACTTTTGAGTTCCTTTGGATTCCCTTGTCCTCTTTTCTTTCTTTTTTCTTGTCTTGTTATATCAAACTCTTACTCTAGGTGCAAAAGCACATTCTTAAATCACCATCTTTTGGCTCTTCTATCTTGTTCGGAAATTTTGATGTTTCTTTGCTTTCGATTCAACACATTTCTATCTTGAACTTACCTTGAACACTGAATACAATCGTACAAGATGACTAGAAGGCTCCAAGTTTCAGCTGTGTGAGCTTTCCACTATAACACTCAACAGGTTCGAGAATGGCCCATGCCGCCTATAAATTGTAGTCTCAAAATAAGATGGTAATCGTATACGCTTCAAACTCGAGTCTCAGCAGAGCAAAATATATACAGAACTAACTAACTAGTTGGCTTCGTCTCCCACACTTCCGAGTCTGTGTCACTGTTTGACCTTAATGGCATACCCAGAAGAAGAACATCCTCGGCTTCTTCTCCACAACTTCCTTTCTGTCCAGGAATGCAAGGAACTGGAATATATACACAAAAGCAATTGCACTGTGGGTTACAGACCCAATGTCTTCTCAACTACTCTTTCACATCTCATAGCCACCAACTGTGCCCATCTCATCATGCCCTTCGTCCCCATCAGAGGTAAAACTGAAACAGACCCACCAGGCCACTGCTTTGTAAAGTTTGGTTTCTTTCTGGTTTTTTTTGTTTTCATCATGGGTGTGCGATTGACTGACAGAGAGGTTGAAGGAGAAGGTAGAGGAATTCTTTGGCTGCGAGTATGAACTCTTTGTTGAATTCACCGGTTTGATCAGGTAACCTCTCTCTGATTGAATTGCGATCAAGAATCTTAAGAAAAGAATTGAACTTGAAAATATTGTTCTTAAGCAGATTGTTTGTGTTTTATGTTTCTAATTGAACTGTTGATGTTAAAGAAAGTAGTTTTCAATACTATGAAGCTTCTCCATGAATTGCTTACTTTCTGGGCTGCCAATACATCTTAACTGTCTCTTCAAAATGGTGTCTTCGAGCCAGACTACACTGTGATGATACTTTTCAATTTTCGTCGTATATCAGCTGGAGTAGAGGATCAACCATTGGGTGGCATAGTGATGACAACAGGCCCTATCTCAAACAGCGTGACTTTGCGGTGCGTATACAATTTTGTGAAAATATTCCTTTTGTTGCAATTGCATCTGTTCGTAATGTTTTTTCTAGTTTTTCAGCTGATACTTTTCGTTCTATGTTGTAAAAGGCGGTTTGTTATTTGAACAATTACGGGGATGATTTCAAAGGTGGACTTTTTCACTTCCAGGATGGGGATCTAACAACTATTGTTCCATCAAGTGGGGTAAGTGAAACTTTTAGAAGAAGGTTTTCCAGTTTCTTTATGCATGCATTGGAATCAACAACATTGAGATTCACTTAGGTGCAAAATTAACTACCGGTTTAAATATGTATTTGGAAAGAAAAACTATTTGGGTGACGTGTATTATCAATTGGCTTACTGTCCTGTTCGTTTCAACTTTGGATGAGAACTCATGAACTACTGGATGTTTATCAGGATGTTGTGATATACACAGCTGACAGCCGCAACACTCATTCTGTTGATGAGGTAGATTCAGGTCTCACTCTTTTTCTGATGTGTCTTTAGTGGGGCAAAGAATGTGATTCTCCCATTACGAAGTGAACAATTTGATCTTTTTCTATGTTGATTGAACTAAACCTGGTAACCTTCCATCATGTTTGGTGAAAAGTTGGGATGAACTCATTCTGTTCTGTCGTCTTTTGAGGTCCTGACATGCAAAACTTGCGGTCGGGGATGACCATAACTATATTTTCTTTGATAGTATCAGGGTCCATGAATGCTTTGTTTCTTACGCTCTTATCACTACACAGATTACTGATGGGGAAAGGGTCACAATGGCATTATGGTTCAGTCGTGATGCAGCCCATGATGAAGATGCTAAACTTATTTCGCTTCTCTCACAGACTCCATTACGAGATAATGGTCCTGAATTATGGCTACCTTTGCCAGGATCGAGTAATATGTACTGGTTTTCACCAGAACAAGCTTCGTCCCATGATCGGTTGGGATTTGATATATGCTGTGCAAGACTGCATGTTCTTGGATATGATGTAGTATACTCTGAAGACAAGATCTCCTGTTCGAATATTTCTGAGTTACAGATGGAGAAGTTGCGATTAGCAAGGGGAGATGAGTTGTTTGACTATGAGTTTGTCAACATCTTGCACGCACTTCAGGTAGTGTAACCAATGCCAACTAATTACATTTTCTGTCGATGTTTAGGATAAAAGATGAATGGAAATAATGCATGGTATGTTTAAAACTCTAGCAATAGGGACCTTTCGCCGTGTTATTTGACCTGCTTTGCTTTCATATGCAACAGGTAGTGCAATTCTACTGTTGGAAAGCTTCTGATCTGAAATCTACTAAAGTAGAAGATAGCAATAAGGTGGTACTCTTATTGCAATCACAGCGGGAGAAATCTCTCTGCCTCAAGTCTTTATTTCTGAAGGATCTTCATCTAGCAGAGTCTGTATTTTCTGCTGAGAGTGCAAAACGTCCCAATTGGGCCCATCTTACAGTTGCAGTTGCTATGTGGGAACATTATGCTCACAGGTTACATAAAGAACTGGTAATGTGCTTACCTCACTGGAAAACACATCAATCTATATTTCATGTATCATTTGATGACAATTGATACATTTATACTGGAGAACCCCAATTATTCAGTAGTTTTATGATATCGATTCCAACTAGATATGAGTATACAACTCTTCCTTCATACAATCAGAGGTTTCCTATGCCTGACTGAGTTGAGCTCTTTGGTTTTGCTCCATTTGTGCAAAACATTGCCAAAGACATCATAGAATTGTAAGTCAGCACGGGTTTTAGTCATTTGTACCGACATAAAACCTTGGCCGTCATAGTACAGCTTCAATTCTTTTGGATCCCACCACTTGATATCACCTCTCCATGCCTTGGAGCCACCTCCACTGGTAAAAAACTCAATTTTACTGCAGTAACAACCAAACCCACATCAATTTGTGTAATTTACTGAAGAATATAATCATATATAGTTTGATATGATAATTATATGTACAGATTTACCTGTCAGGATCACTGATGTGCTGCAAGCAATGGTCATGCCCGTTTATATAAAAATCTATTTTGTTTGCCTAAACAGAGTGAAAGAAGAAGCGAACATTATTAGTAAGACCTAAACTGCAAGATTCTTTTAAGTAATGGAACATTTGTTTTGATCAATTAAGGGATTACCTTAAGGACTGGGAGAAGGTGGGTTACAAGATCAGTGGTGTTACCATGATGTCCTGCACTTCTAATTGTATGGTGACCGACCACAATTTTCCATTTTGCACGGGAATTTTTCAGTGTTACATCCAGATCCTATGTTATATATATGATTATATATATCCCAAAAGAACAATAATGTAGTCGTTGGAAATTGGTTTAAAAAAATGTAATAGTGTTGCAGACCTTCAGGAGTTTTGAAAGGTAATCCTCTCGAGGAAGCACACCTCTCCAGTCATAGACATGCTCCTTTGGATTTGTAAAGTAGTCATCCACAAATGGGGTTGTGTCCACGAAGAAAAACTCTGCGATTGCTGCATGAAAAAAGTGAGACTAATCAACTGTCAAGAACAATTTGATTAATGTGAAAGACATATATAGTGATAGTGAGTAGTATTACCTGAATACATAATGAACAATGGCCTGGAGCAAAACCATCTACGGTCAATTTTTAGTTGTGCTAAAGCATCACCCCTATAGTCATGGCTGCCCAACACTGCATGCCATGCACCCCATTTAAGTACGTTCAGTCATGGTTTACTGACTTGAACAACAAGATTAAGACTGCATTTTAATATTAAAAATGGTCTAGTTAAATTAATTAGTATATATTACCAATGTACCAAGGTATCTGTAAGCTTGGGGCAGTGTATATGTTGGAAAATGACTCATTGAAGGCTGGATCATCCGGCCCTGTCAAGCCATCATCGTAGAAATTGTCACCGGTGGAGATGACGAAGTTTGTCTGTGCTTTCTCTCCAATTATTCCCATCTACACTTGGATTTGCAAGCTAGTTCAAAATTACTGACTTCATAGTATATCATTGATGTTGGTGAAAGTTGAAATATTGAACCTGGGTAGCGACTTTAGATTGGTTGTAGAGTCCTCGCCTTCCCCAATCTCCAACGACCAAGAAACTCAGCGAGCCATCTGCATTTGCTTGCTGTTGAAAAGGTTGAAGATCAGCTTTAGCAACCAAACAAAGTGAGAGGCAAGCCGTGAGGATCAAGAATTGAGGAAATGAGAAACGCTGCATGGTTCTGTTGGAATTAGAAGAGTACAAAGAAGCCATGAGGTTGATGGAATTTGCTGAATATATAGCTCTGCAGTATTAGACAGTTACCAGAATTATAAGTAAACTTTCATTTATTAAAAGCAACAGAAAATCACATCCGATCAGATCTTCTCGATTCTAATTTGCATGAACTGCATTAATTATAGCACCATCTCTTTTTCCTTTTTAGATCTCCTATTATTAATTCTCTTCAATATTTCATGCAATTTTTGCTGCAAAGTAATATATACATCATACTGGGAATTGTAATCCCTAATTATACAATAGTTTATGAAAGCTTAATTACTCATATCAGTCAAACGTTTCCTTCATGCATCAGTTTTTCTCTTTTTTTTTTGAATAATCAGTTTTTCTCTTTGAAGCATAGGTAAAATTTCTATATATGCGTAACTGAGTGGAGCTCTTCGGATCTGCTCCATTTGTGTAAAACATGCCAAATACATCATAGAATTGTATATCATCAGTGGTTTCAGTCATTTTAACCGACATAAAATCTTGGTCTTCGTAGTAAAGCTTCAATTCTTTTGGAATATCCCACGGCTTTATAGTTTTATCACCTCTCCATGCCTTGGAACCACCTGCACTGGTAAAAAACTCAATTTTACTGCAGTAACAACCAAACCCACATCAATTCGTGTAATTTAGGTAAGAATTTCTAGTTTGATATATGAGTTATTTACAGATTTACCTGTCAGCATCACTGATGTGCAGTGCTGCAAACAATGGTCATGTCCGTTTATATGAAAGTATACATTATTTGCCTAAACAAAAGTGGATCAGAAGAAGAAAAAAGTTGAAATCAGTAGATTTAGTAACACCCAAATGGCTAAATTGCAAAAATTCTTTTAGCTAACCGAACATTTGTTACCTTCAGGATTGGGAGAATTTGGGTTACAATTTCAGTGGTGTTACCATGATGCCCCTGCACTTCTAATGTAAGGTGACCGACCACAAGTTTCCTGCAGTACGTGGTATTTTTCAGTGTTGAGTTCAGACTCTATATATATAATATGTGCCCCAAAGAACAGAAATGTATATTAGTGTTGCACACCTCCAGGAGATCTAAAAAGTAATCCTCTTGAGGGAGCACGCCTCTCCAGTCATAGACATGCCCCTTCGGATTTGTTAAGCAGTCATCTACAAATGATGTTGTCCACAAAGAAAAACTCTGCGAATACTGCATAAAAAGGTGTTTGAATTAATCAAAGGTATACAAGATTGAGTAATGAATCCACCACCTGTGATGAATAATTCGATATATTAATTTCTGGCATATATTGCATGTAGTGATGTTACATTGTTGCCAGCGTACATAACGTAGAATGGCCTTAAGCAAATCCAAGGAAAGGCTAATGTCTTCTTGTGCTGATGCATCACCCCTATAATAATCATGGTATCCTATTCCTAACACTGCATGCACCCCGATTAATCATGCAATTAGTTCGATCAGTCGATCGATCAAGCATGCATGTTTCACTGACTTGAACAACATTTTTAAGATAGCATCTCTTTATCCAAAACATGCATGAAGTAGATTAAGGAATTAGTATAGATTACCAAGGTAATATACTGTCTGTAATCTTGGGGCAGTATGGATGTTAATTGAAAAATGATTCATTAAAGGCTGCATCATCGTTCCCTGTCACACCATCTTCGTAAAAGTTGTCTCCAGTCGAGATGACAAAGTGTGCGTCTTCTCTCTCCGATTATTCCCGTCTACAGTTTATGTATTCGCAAGTGATAAGTTCAAAATTACTGACTTCATACACTGATAGTCGTTAAACATCAAATTTTGATGAGAATTGATTGATTAAACCAAATAACTATCGCATGCATATGAATATAGAATCTAGTTAATAGCCTAGTCAAAACAACCAGTCCCATGAAGCAGATGGGGTTGTTGGGGATGGTTAGAGATAATGTAAAGCAAATCATGTACGTGGTGGTTCTGGATGAGCGCTATCTGTGTTACGTGTTGCTATTAAACCAAGTTAGTATTCATGGAATATGCCTGGAATTATACGTACCCTTTCAAATCAAACAACTTGCTTGTGTTGAAAATCATGGTGTGATGATGGAGATACCAGAAAGCATGAAAGATTGGCTATGGAGTTGTGTATCAAAACCCTATGATTTGTGAGAGCGAAGAAGATGATGAAGAAAGAGAGAGAGAGCTGAACAGAATTGAATATTTCTCTGTGTTTGTTACAATGATTAAAATGACTAACTACTTATCTGGTAACACTTATCCTATTTATACTGACTTAGAGCTAATTGTATTGTTGACTATTGACTATGACCATCAGCGGTTGACTTATACTCTCTTAACATCCCCCCTCAAACTAGTGTTTGGGGACCAAGGACTAGGTTGTGAAATCCTTCGGCAAAAATGCAGCAAATTGATCAAGGACTTGTCTCAACCAGGAGGAATGAGTGGCAGTGATTGCCATAAATTTGTTGGCTCACAAGTTTGCCTACACTTCATTAGATGTCTGTCTGGAGTAGAAGGAAGTAGCCAAGTGCTTGGTGTCGACAAAACTTCAATTTTCTTGAGAAGAGTTTGCTGCAAATGAGGGTGAGTAGGAACTGATAATGGAGATGGAGATGCAAATGGCAGAGGCTTGACGACTTGTGATTGAGAAGCATTGGTATTTGGTTGAGTAGCAATGGAGGGTGGCTTTGGTTGAGTGCAAAAGGAAGCAGACAAAGCTTTAGGGGCTGTGCAAGTTTGTGGTTGAAAACCATAGTGGTGTCTGCGCAAACATTCTGCTGCACTGTGACCTATTTTAAAGCAAATTTGAAATTTCATACAGGATCCAAAAGCAACAACTTTTCTAGGAGAGGATCGCTGAGAACAAATATGAGCAGTGTGACCAAGTTTCTCACATATTTGACAAACTGGTATGCTTGAACACCCTTGATTATTGTTGATGTGTTGCCCATTGTTATTAAAATTTCTGCTCCTGCTATTATTATACACCCTGTTGGAAAACTGATCACTACTGTTGTTGTAGCCATCATCTTGTTGTGAGTAATTATCACCAGCAGAATGAGTGTACTCTTCACTTCCGTTCATATTTGAAAAACCATATGATTTGAAACCATCTGTTTGCAGATAACCATAATTTTGCTGAATGAAACCATTGTGAGGTTGAGAGAGATTTCCATTATACTGATTGCCACCGGTACGATTGACATATGCAGTACTAACCTGAGGTTGTGCAAAAGTAGTATTGGAGTGATGAAATCTACCAAGTTGTTGTGGGATACCAGTAGTCAAATATGAAGGAGCGAGATTTGAACCAGGAGTATGAGCCATGATACCATTTGGTGTATTAGATACAAAGTTAATAAAGTATCCATTGTTATCCGTATAGCCTTGGTTGAAATTGTAGCCATCATCATTGTATTGAAAAACTCCTCCATATGTGCTGTGATTGCAATTTGCTGGATTAAAACCACCAATGTAATTTGTAAATCCACCATTGTGTTGAAAAGAATTCCCATTTTGAGAAAAGCCTCCATTTTGTTGCATCCCAATACCACTTTGCTGCATAACACCATGACCATTTTGTTGACCAACAACATAACTGTTACAATTAGGATTTATTGCAGCAAAACACATAGCACAAGGATTAACCATATTGGGTGTATAAGGTGCTTGTGATACCCCAGTTTGAAGTAAACCTTCGTAAGCACCAAGGTGACCATTAACAATGGATGAAGCATTGTGACTAACCACTGCAGTAAGTGGTGACAAAGGTAAAGAGCTGTGCTTTAATTCAATTTCAAATTCAGCAGATAAAAGTAAGGATCTTACTTCCTCCATAGTAATTGCCTTTTGTTCTCTAATAATCTGCCTAGTATGACCATACTCACTTGGAAGACCAGCAAGAATCTGAAATTTAACATCTTGATCATTCATCTCAACTCCTGCCACAGCTAATCGATCTCTCATATATTTAAAACGCAACAAGTACTTGTCTATTGAGTCAGAGCCTTTTTGAATGTTCTGTAATGCAGCCTTTAATTTCATAATATGCGGTTCAGAAACAATAGCATATCTTTGCTTGAGAGTAAACCATACCTCCATAGATGTTTGACAACCGATTACCAGAGTTAAAGCTTCTGCAGAAAGTGTGGTTGTAAGCAAGGAGATAAGTAAACTATCTTGTTCCATCCATTTTTCTCGAGTAGCAGAGTAGTTGTTGAGAGAACCATCGTCACCAACAAGAAATTGGGGTGGACAAGGATGAGACCCATCAACATATTTCAGTAAACCATGGCCACGAAGGTAGTGATGCATCTGGAAAACCCAGGTGGGGTAATTCGTTTCGTCAAGTTGAACAGAGATAGCATTCGAGGTCGTCATATCAGATCTTGATGAGAATAGCTACAAGATTGAATCTTGAGGAGGAAACCAACTTGAATCTTTGAACAAGCTTCTTGAAAAGTAAGACAACTAAGGAATTGAGAATGCACAGCTACAGATATACTAGAACTTTGATATTTTTTCACCGGTAATTATAAGAATCTTGATTTTTCTTTGTAATTGTACAGAACTGAATCAATCTAGGGTTTTGAAGAATGAAATTGACCAACTGATACAGATAGCAGCGGAAATCAATGGCGGTGAGCGATGGCCAAGCCGCCATGGCTCTGATACCATGTTGAAAATCATGGTGTGATGATGGAGATACCAGAAAGCATGAAAGATTGGCTATGGAGTTGTGTATCAAAACCCTATGATTTGTGAGAGCGAAGAAGATGATGAAGAAAGAGAGAGAGAGCTGAACAGAATTGAATATTTCTCTGTGTTTGTTACAATGATTAAAATGACTAACTACTAATTATCTGGTAACACTTATCCTATTTATACTGACTTAGAGCTAATTGTATTGTTGACTATTGACTATGACCATCAGCGGTTGACTTATACTCTCTTAACAGCTTGCTTGCACAGTGGTTACGTTTCGTTGATTCCATTTTGCTAATCAACAGATGATATATGAACAATCACACACCAATCAATTATATAGGGAGAACTCTTGGGTGAAGCCGGCGGGTTGTTTTTGGTGAGTGCCCGCGCATCTTAATATGTATGTCACATTAAACGTTTGATTTACCATCTAAAAATCGTAATTTTCAGTTTTTCACCACACAATAAAATATCATTAGTTTTGAGTGGTGATGACAAACCCTCCTTAGTTTCTCTCATCAACGGTGCCTCGATGAAAAGGCGTTCCGTGGACAATGATCATGCATTCGCCTTCAAACTTTTGGCAGCCTAAAACTAATATTAAACAAAAAATAAATGAGAGGATATTAATCCCTAAAATTCATTCATTCGGTGTTACATGCGGATGTTTGAGTGGAACTCTGACCTAGTTATAGATCACTAAGTGGACCAAAATGGAAGTTAATAACGATTGAAAGGACTCCCCCTCAAGGGTCCCAAACCTCGGAGGGACTGGGAACCAAGGAATGGATTGCCTTTTCCAGAATACAAGTGTGGTTTCGCATCACTCGGAATTATGGGTGGCAATGGAACATGTGTCTCAGACGTGCGAAAATGTCGACCTGGACTACGCACCCCAATTCATCCTTCTCCAGAACAAACAGAGCTTTGTTTATTTTTTGAATCTTTATGGTGCAAGTGTTCACATATCAAGTAATGTGAATTCCAACCAAGAATATGCTTCCCATGCGTACAAGGTACAACCATGTTTCTCGTCCAAAATTTGTGGAATGGTCAAAGAATGCGCGTCACATATTTCTACTGGAAATCTTATAAAATCTTGGAGTCCATTTTCTTAAAAAAAAAAAAGCTCAGGCCCAGAAGAATATGCAGTAAAGAATCCAAAACAGCATTCAACCAACCAAACAAACAAGATAAAATAAAATAATTTAAAAAAAAACAAAACAAAACAAACGTATCTTAGAAGGAAAGGAGGAGGGTATATGTCTGAAATCCAATTACAACTCAGAACACCGTATTCAAATTCAATCAAAAGCTCAAATGTGTACATTTGACCAACCATTCTTCTATTACAGATATAACCATTAAAGGTCCTACAAATGAAATAATGTTGTAGGAGAATAGAATTGTGTTTATTATTGATAATAGGAGCCCTTTATATAGGGAGTTTACAGAGTACACAAAAGGTAACAGAATCGGAATACAATTAGTATACCTAGGGTACTTTCATATTACAACTCTAAACCCTAGTTTGTAGAGGCACACATTATGTCGATATCCTTCAACACTCCCCCTTGTGCCGCTCAAACTTGGTGATGACGCTTTGATTGTTGCCTCGTTAAAAACCTTGCCAGGTAACAAAAACCCTGTGGGACAAAAATAACCCTGGTCGAAGGACAAAAAGAGCACAACACGTCCTTCACTCTTCGAGATCGAACATGTAGACATCATGCCTCCCCCTGATGTCAATATCTCCCCCTGATTGCTACAATCATGGGAGTTCGGATAACTTTCTCAATCCGATGCTCTTCACATGTTTCTCGAAGGTGGATTTTGGTAACGACTTAGTAAATAAGTCCGCTACATTATCCTCTGATCGGATTTGGTTCACTTCAGTATTTAGAAGTGCATGTTGTCATTTTGATAGAGAGGAGGAGGAGCACGGAAGGTGGCATTTTGCCTTGTGGAGTCTGATCCCACACTTCCGTCGTCTCTTTTCTCTGTAGGGATAGAACAAGCCCATATCAATCGTACCTCTCAAATATCGAAAGATTGTCTCTATACCAATCTAATGGTGTTGCGTTGGCGCGGGGCTATATCTAGCCAACAAGTTCATAATAATTGAGGTGTCCGGTCTTGTATTGTGCTAAGTACAATAATGCGCCTATTGTACATAAGTAAGCACTTCTATTATTAACACGTCTTCGTCATCATCCCTGGGACGAAACGGATCCCTTTTAGGGCCAAGACTACGGACGACCATGGTGCATCTTTGACTTTATCAAAAATGTCTCTTAACACGGTATACAAGTTCTGAATTTAGACAAAACCGTGTTTTCCCAAGGTCATTCCTCTCAAACTCGGATTTCAGGTGTTCAGCGGTTTCCCTAAACTCTTAAGGGTTCCAATTATGTTTATCAACATAAACCGCGACCATTGCAAATCCGGAACTTGTCATGGAAACGCGTGGGCATAGTTCATCATAATCCTTCCCAATCAAGTAGTCATTTTATTGAGCATTTCAACCTCGTTGCAAATGCGCTCCGTGGTCTAGAGCCACTTGACTTGGGTAAATAAAGTCCACAAGAACCTTCATTATATTCCGTATCTAAATCCCCATAGAGATACGTAGTGACCACATTCGTAAGCTGCATGTTCAGTTATTTGGAAGCTACCAAACTGACAAGGTAGTGGAGTGCAATGACATCCATTACGAGAGAATATGTCTTCTCGTAGTCGATTCCAGGGCGTTGTGAGAAACCTTGCGCCATAAGGTGAGATTACCATCTCTTTTTCTCATCACGCTATCTAACGAAGACCTATTAATGTCAATAGGTTTTATGTTAGGAGGTGTTGGCATCTTAGGCACGAAATCCTTCCTCTTCGTTAGTGAATCCAATTCAACCTGGATCACATCTTTCCATTTAGGCCAAGTTTCTCTACGTTGGCATTCTTCAACGGAGTAAGGTTCGATGTCATTGGTCTCAATAATTCCACGTCCTCATGTACACTAGTGTAGTTCGTAGAGATCTCTATATTCTTAGGAATTGGTTCTAACATTGAGGCGTCCCCCAACGATGTCTCTTGGACATAACCACAATCCAAAATATTCTCATGAGACGGATTATGAGTATCAATGATCAATGGATCAAGTTGTGCCAAACTCGCTCTCTTCTTAGGGCGAGAATCCATCGAACCTATGGGTCTCCTACTCTCTCTAGCGGAACCCATGGCCTATGACGCCATTATGCCACCTTTGTGGCGTCACCATACTACCCTCCATGGTAGTGGTGCAGTACCCATCTTCTCTGGGTGGCACCATGTCCTCTTGTGGGGACATCGATCCTTGCAGGCATGTTTGCAGCAGGTATATGTGATCTCGTCACTTTTAGGGGATCAAGATGAGACATAGTGGGGACAGACCACGACAATTCCTGTCGTTCCTGTTGAACATTGACGTTCTAATCTCCCCCTAACGACGGGAAGACTGTCTCATCAAAGTGACAGTTCGCAAATCTAGCGAAATAGAGATCGCCTATCAAGGGTTCTACATAGCGGACTTATAGTTGGAGACTCATGTCCAACAAATATATATGCATTCGTTGCAATGACTCATGTTGATGCGCTGTGGCGACGCAATTGGCACATGAACCGCACACTCAAATATGCATAAATACGAGATATTAAACTCGAACCCAGTCACTAGCTGTAACGCAAATAAAAGTTGAGTGGCTGCTATGAGTCGTAGACGAATTAGCATAGCTGCATGCGTTATTGCATAACCCAAGCGGAAATATTGGTGCGCATTACCAATGTCCGGGCTACCATTGTAGTCATTTAATGGTGGCTTTTCCGCGAGACCAATTGGGTGTGTACATGGGAATATGATACTTGATATCAATACCCAATGATATGCAATAGTCATCGAAAACTGTCGATGTAAACTCTCTAGCATTATCAAGTCAAATTGACTGAATGGGATGATCTGGGTAGTGAGCCCGTAGCCATATGTTATGTGCTAGGAGTGTAGTATAAGCAGCATTACGAGTGGATAATGGCACAACACGTGACCAGCGTGTTTGCGTATCAACCAACACCATAAAACATCTATATGGTCCGCAAGTTGGTTGATCAAATCCATAGAATTCCCTTAGATTCTTTGTGAGAATGGAATTATTTCCTCATCTCCTTTGCATAGGATGGTCTCAATCCTAAATAACAGGCTTTACAGAACGAAACATGGGCTTTATAATCAACCAATAAAGGTTTTGGTGAAGCCATAGTGTCACAATAGACTTGAGAAGTAGATAGAGGAGTTTATGGCGTCAATGCCATGTATTTGCCGCAGGGGGTAGGCGGCACTGGCCATGTATGGCCTATCTTTGCACAATTATGGTGCCATGAGGCGCATGTGCAGCTCCTCGAACCAATTCTTGGTCCTTACTTTTCTTCGTTCTGAAAATGGATATTCGTGTAAAGTCTTTAATACACGGATCATCATGTCAAAGCCTATATGTGTCAAAATCCCATAAGTCGTCTCTCATGACATAGTTGGATTCAATAACTCAAATAGTGGTTGCATACAACCCACTAGAGCGACACATAAGTTTCTCTAATACTCGTTTATGTGCGTAGTCATTAGAGGTGATGCAAAGGAACTCTGTCCATTCTCATAATGTGTTTCCACATGAAAACCATTGGCTCTATAAAGTTCGAATTAAGGTATGTCCAAGACATTAAGTAAAAGAATTGACACTTTATTAATAGCCAATGATTACATCAAAGTTTCCAAAGTCTAATCCAAAATAAAATCAACTAAGACACATTGTAGTACTCTATCTGTTTGGTAACTCCAATCAAATATGACCAGGAAAGTAGAGAGAGATGTTGGTGGAGCGAGGCTCTCTTAAGTACCAAGAATCTCAATGACTTTCCTAGACATCACATTTTATTGGGTTTGCCACATAAGAAAGAGTTAATACAATTGTCATTTATTGACTAATGCAAATTGCCATTACAAAAGTTCTTGGAAAAATAAAAAGGACTAATCTAATCAAAGTCTGTTGCATCCATGTGCATTTCATCTTCAGCTTTGAAGTCCTCTATGGTGAGATTGACATCTCCACCATCTTCTTCTTCTTCTGCAAGGTACACTTCTTGCTCTCTCAGGTCTTTATATGCCCTGTAGTTTGCAGCTAGTTCATCACTTGCCTTGCATTGCTTGAACCAATGATCAATTGATCCACATCGATGACACTCATCATTGCGGTTGCCTCCCTTTAATTGAGGTGCACGTTGTGCACATTGCGGGTGTTCCCTAGGAGGGTTGGTGCCACCACCACGACCCATTGAGCCACTATTACGGCTAGGGATACCACGACCCCCTCTCCCATGTGTGGCATTACCACCACGTGTATCCGCACCAAACTTGCGGTTACCTTCCTGGTTAGGGCGGTTATATGGGCCCATACGTCCCTCTTGTCCCCCATTCTTAGGGTACCGCTCCTTGCGCCCTCCTTTGGGTGCATTATAATTCGCCTCATGAACGCTCTTAGTTCTAATGGGCCTTGAATTATAATTCTTCACGAGTATGTTATCATGTTTCTCAGCTACAGATATAATATTAATAAGCTGATGGAACCTCGTGATCCGTCCAGCATTGACTTCAGTACGGTATTGCTTTGATACCACAATGGCTGAAACGGGGAAGGTGGAGAGAGTTTTCTCAATTAGCTCTCGCTCTGTGACAGGTTATCCACAAAACCTCAACATGGACTGTATGCGAAGAGCTTCTGAATTATATTCAGCAACAGACTTGAAGTCAGCAAAGCGCAGATTGTTCCATTGAACCTTCAAGTCAGGGAGGAGGGAATCTTGGACATTGCCAAAGCGCTCTTCTAGCGCTACCCATAGCTCTCTTGCATTCTTGATCGACATATATTCCAATCTGAGTGCCTTATCCATATGGCGTCGCATCAAGATAACTGCTTGAGCATGCTTTGTAGATGTTCGGTTGAACTCAATATCCGGGTTAGGTGCCTGGATTATGGGTAATATTCCCTTTGAAGTGAGATGGTTCTCAACATCGGTTACCCAACTGTGGTAATCCGAACCTGTTGAGTCAAGCATGGGAAAGTCGAGTCTAGGTTCATTCGACATCCTGAAAATAAGAAGAGAAGATATATTAGTTTCGGAGCTAAACTTCCACGAAAACTAAAATAATAAGATTTCCGAGCTATGCTACCAAGAAATCAATTTCCAAGAATCTCTTTTGGATTAGACCAACAGTGATGTTTTAATATGGTCACAATTTGATGCTTACGGACGCTCTTAGTCCAAGCATTGTGAACGCTCTTAGTTCACACGAACACTCTTAGTTCGTTTAATTATGAACACTCTTAGTTCATATGAACACTCTTAGTTCGTTTAATTATGAACACTCTTAGTTCATACGAACACTCTTAGTTCGTTTAATTATGAACACTCTTAGTTCATACGAACACTCTTAGTTCGTTAAGCGTGAATCCCCACAATTCCGCTTTGTTAAATATCACACTCATTTGGCAACATATATTCCAATATTTGCAGAAAATAAAAGGAATTTAAATACAAGAAAGCAGCAACTTTAATTATAAAAACTTACGTGATTGTTCTTTGCTTTTGAAGACACGCGCGTGTTGGAGCAGGCGTGTTAGGGCAGCAGCAGATTTTTCTTTATTTTCTGGGCTTTCTTCCCTTTTTTTTTTTCTGGGCCGGGTCCCTCCCTTTTCTTTCTTTTTTTTTTCTTCTTTTTTTTTTCTGGCCGGGTCCCTCTTTTCTTTCTTTTTTTTCTTTTTTCTTTTCCGGCTGGGTCCCTCCTCCTTTTCTTCTGTCGGGTTTCTTCTTCCTTTTGTTTATGTTCTTCCTCTGTTCTTCCTATCTGCAGATAGGAGAATGCTGGAGCGACGCTGCAAATAGGAGATGCCGGGGCCGGAGCGACGCTGCAAATCGGAGTGGAATGCTGGGCTGCGGCGGGCTGGTGTGGCGGCGTCTGGGAGCCGTAGGCAGGTGCAGCGCGGACTGGGCTGCGGCGGAGCACGGCAGAGAAGGCGCGGTGAGTTGATCTGGGCTGCAGTGGGCTTGCGATGCAGTGGATGGAGGCTAGGCCGGCAGGAAGATGAGACTGTTGTGCAGTGGGCTGGAGGCTAGGCTGCTGGGGTGAGGCCAGCTGGTGTGGGGAGGCCGGCTGGAGTTTTTTTTGTTTTTTTTTTGTTTTGGGTTGGCGGCAGAGAAGAAAAAAAAGGTTTTTCTTCTAGGGTTTTTTTTCTGAAGCTAGGGTTAGAACTCGTGCTGATAACGTGTTGTAGGAGAATAGAATTGTGTTTATTATTGATAATAGGAGCCCTTTATATAGGGAGTTTACAGAGTACACAAAAGGTAACAGAATCGGAATACAATTAGTATACCTAGGGTACTTTCCTATTACAACTCTAAACCCTAGTTTGTAGAGGCACACATTATGTCGATATCCTTCAACAAATAACCATTTCCGGGAGAAATAGATTTAACAACAGATTCAATTGTCTCGAAGAAACAAAAAAGAAACTTAGATAATGTTCACCCTTGCATCCAGAATTGCCAGTCCTCAAAATGACTCCCAAATAGGGAACAAGCCTGCAATTACAGAAATGTACAAGAAAAAGATGAGAAGAATTCAAATGTTGAAGAGTGGCAACTAATAATATCATAATAACTCGGACAACCATTTGCTAAAAGAGAAAATTAGGACAGCCTACTCCGACGACCAAAACCCTAACTCCTCCCCGGAATCTTCGCCTCTGCAGCTCCTCCGACCCAAGTCCACCTCACCCTAGGTCGACGACACCATGTTGGCCCTGACGGTGTCCAAGAACAGCATAGCATTGTCCCGGCCCATCGACCTGACCCAGCACCTCGTTGACTTCAGCCCGACCTACTACCAGCTCTGGGCGCCAATCTACGGCCCATCTCACCCTTACGCTAAGGACGGCCTCGCCTAGGGCATGCTCAACCACAAGTTAGGGTTCGTCGAGGACACTGCCAAGCCCTTCATCTTTGACGAGCAGTACCACAATTTTCAAAACTACGGCTACGCTGCCGACCCCTCCTCCTCCGCCGGCTACAATTACTTCAGCTATTTGCCTGCCTTGCAGAAAAAAGATGCCGTTTCGGTGTACAATGACCCCCAGCACGAGCAGAAGAAGCGGAAGATTGAGAAGAGGAAGGAGAACGATGATGAAGAAGAAGACGCCGAGATGGACCCAGACGAGGTGGTGAACCCGGCCAGGACGCCTGGCTGATGAAGAATAAGAAGAGACATGGGTCGGGAAGAAGGAGGGTTTGCCGACGGAGCTGACGGAGGAGCAAAAGAAATATGCAGAAGAATATGCTAAGAAGAAAGGTGAAGAAAAAGGCGCCGGCGACAAGGGAGAGGCTGTGGTGGAGAAGACTACTTTCCACGGCAAAGGAGAGAGGGACTATCAAGGAAGGTCTTGGATTGTGGCGTCGAGAGATGCTAAGGCTACTAATGATCACTGTTACGTTTCAAAATGGCTTGTGCTTACTTGGAGTGGTCACACCAAGGTTGTGTCTGCTATTAGGTTCTTCCGAACTCGGGGCATTTGATTTTCTTTGCAGGGTTGGATACTAAGGTGAAGATTTGGGATGTGTTCAAGACTGGTAAGTATATGAGAACTTGCATGGGGCATTCTAAGGGTTTTAGGGATTTTTTTTTTTTTTTTTCAAATGATGGGAGTAAGTTTTTGAGTGCCGTTTATGATAAGAATATCAAGCATGATATCTACATTTTTGACTGGGAAGTTAGTCGAAAATAGGCTTTTCTATAAGTTCTAGGAAAGTTAGTCTTTCAAGTTCTATTAGGATTTGTAATATAGACTTAGAAAGGCTTAGTCTATATATTAGGATTAGGAATCATAATCCCATTTTATATCAGTAGCTTCTATGTCCTATAAATAGGAGTTGCAAGGGGTTTTCTGAAATCAAGACAGAAAGTGCAGAAAACTTAGAGTCAAGGTCATAGAGAGATAAGAACTAGTCTGAGGGGTTTGAAGGATCTGCAATAAGTACTTGTAAACACCTAAATTCTTCATAGTGTCAGTGAATCTCTCAAGAGAGATCACAAAGTGGATGTAGACTAAAGTTTTGGTTGAACCACTCTAAAATCTGCTATGTGTTGTTTCTGTTTTCAGTTCATCTATTTTCTGATTTTGCTTAAGTAGTAAAACACAAAGGATCCTAGGGGGGGCTTACACAATAAGAAGATCTTGAAAGAAAAATAATTGTGGGTAAAGTGCTTGTGGAGAAGTTATCCAAGCTTAGCATGTAGAACATCCGCATTTGGGGTAATTGGTCCAACTGCATAGGGTCTGATTACGCAAAAGAATCACTACATGTGGAGCTACGGAGGAACTTGACCAAGCTTGTATCTTTGACAAGGGAGGCCAAAGACAGACAAGGTGGTATGGAGAAAAGACAAGGTGAATTGGAGAAAAAATTAGATGATATATTGAAGAGGCAGCAGGAATCCAATGCTATATTGATGGAGCAGCGTGAAGCAATATAGAGACTTTTTCTTAATAGCGTGCAACAACAAGCTCCATCATCAAGCGGAGAAGGGGCTGCTGATCTAATGAGACTAATATTTCCTATGTTTTTATTACATTTCTCTCTACATTTTACTTAGTTATTCCTTTAACAATATCATTTTAAACTCATTTTCTTGTATTTAGGTATATTTGAGCTCCAAACACAGGAAATGAGCTAAGAACAGCTGGAAATGAAAGAAATGAAGGCAAGGCAGAAATGTGGCGTAGAAATGATACAAAAATGGAGAAATAAAGTTTTCCCAGTTCGAACCAGGAAAAGGAATCCCAGTTGAAGTGGGAATTCTAATTCAACTAGAAATGAGCTCGGAAAAATGATGTTCGGAAATGAGAAATGGAAAAGTCCTAGTTGGACTAGGAAACTTGACCACACTAGGAGTCCTGATGCTACTAGGAGACCTGGTGAGGCTAGGAGATGCTATGGCTTCAAGATTGTTCAAGAAAGTTTTAGAATGCATAAGAATTTTGGCAATTGAAGAATGGTCTTTGAAATTGTCCAATTGAGAAGCATGAATTAAATATTGAAGCATGTGATTAGCACATGAGTTTCTAGACCCTTCCTAACATCTTGGGAGAATCCTAAACCAATAGTATTTGGTTTTTGCTGTAATATATACAAGATTATTTAAGAAGATTTGCCGAAATTTGGGAGAGTTTGGGAGAAAATCTATTTTGTATGGAATTTGGAAAGGAAAATAAAGAGAATAAATATCAATTTAGGATTCCTGATTCCATTTTATATACATGGAGGCCGAAATATGGTCTAGATTCATTGGTGAATTCGGCAATGAGGAGTTTACTTGCTCTCTACTTCTCATGTAATTTTCTCATTGGTTGAATGATGAAACAAGAGGAGAATTCTTCGGAAACTCTAGCCTAGTTGTGCACTATATAAGGAGGGGACTTGGAGACGTGAAAATCATCATCAAAACCCAGAATCAAAGTTGAAATTCCTCCCATTTTTCTCTCAAAGTTTCGGCCTCTCCATTGTTCAAGACTTGAACCTGTGAAGCAAAGTTTCATCCTCCATCCACAAGCATTGCCGTGAGTCTCCTTGCCATCCACCACCTTTGAAGATCTTCTTGCGTTCTTGAAACTTCTTTAAAAGTGTAACCATGAACATTAATCTTTTCGGATTCTTTGTTTTATAATATAAAAATCAGATTCTGTAGCGTTCTATGTTCTTGGTTTGAATGGATGTTTCGATTCTTTGTTAGAATGGAGTATGTGTATTGATGTTTAGTTTTCTTCAACCTTGAAGCATGAAAACATTTTAGGATTTTCAGATAATAAAATTGCGATTTCAATATATAAACTTGAATGTTTGTTGATTTTGTTCTTCAATCCCATCTTTTATGATTTTCGATTTCTTTGATGGTCAACTTAGGTTTCGAATTGCATGATTGAATCCATGTTAACATGCTAGCGTTCTAGGTCTTATATATGAATGTATGGGAGAATTATAATCCGTACTTAATTACTTATTCATATAATTATCAATCATTTGATGAAAATTCGTACATCTTATGATGTATGGGAGAATTATAATCCCTACTTAATTACTTATTCATGTAATAATGCTACCTACGACATATGAGCACAATAACGTACTCTTCATACACCATTGTTTTTCTTTTAAGCATAGATAAACTTTCTATGCGTGACAGAGTCTAGGACGTTCGTTGGATTTGCTCCAATTGAGCAAAACATTGCCAGAGACATCGTAAAATTGTATATCAGCGTTGGTTTTAGTTATTTTGGCCGACAAAAAACCTTGGCCGTCGTAGTACAGCTTCAATTCTCTTGGATCCCAGGGATCTATATCACCTCTCCATCCCAATATGATTAATGTGTAAATTTACGTGATTACTGATCGGATAGTGGATTTCACCTGCATAACCGATATGGAATGATCTATAGCAAAACCATCTACTGTCAATGCGTTTGAGGAGTGGATTCAGTTGTGCTAGAACGTTACCACGATAGTCATGGTTACCCAATACTGGAACAAATTGTTAATCATGCAGTATAATTTACAGTCAGCTAGATCCTTAATGATGTTTTACTGGTTAGTTAAATAGGATTATAATTTAAAAATATGCTACGATCGATACCACTGAACCAATATGGTTTCTTTAAGCTTTGGGCATTGTAGATGTTGGAGAATGATTCTTTAAAAGCTGGATCATAAACGCCTTTCAAACCATCGTCGTAGAAATTGTCACCGGTGGAGAAAACAAGGTCTATGTTTTCTTTGTTCGCGATTAATCCCATCTACAATCATATATACATGCACAAGTAAGTTCAAACTTATTGATGATTTAATCAAGCAGGAACTAAAGTTGGAGAAATTTCAATTATTAGTTTATAAACCAAATCACCGTCAAGTACTGCACATATGAAACAAATATCTACTTGCTAATAGCCCAGCTAGTCAAAACAACCAGTCCCAAAATCAGACGAGGTTGACGGGCATGGTTTGAGATTGATAATGAAAGCATATGATCGATCATGTGGTGGTTGTTAAACGATGGAAGGCATGTATATCTGTATGTATAGAGAGACACTAAGATAGTCTAATATCTAGGTAAAATTTTACATCATCATATATAATTTAAAGAGAAATGAAGCTAGTGTGATTAAAATGATATCTGGGTAGCAAGCTAGCAGGTAGAACCTGGGCTGCAACTTGAGATTGGTTGTAGAGTCCTCGTCTGCCCCAATCTCCAACAACGAAGGATTTCAGAGACCCTTCGTCGTTTGTTTGCTGTTGCAAAAGTTGAAACTCAGCTTTAGCAACCAAACAAAGTGAGAGACAAGCCGTGAGGATCATGAACTGACTTCGGAAGGATAAAAGCTGCATGGTTTTGTTGGAGGATAAAAGCTGCATGGTTTTGTTGGAATTCGAAGAGTACAAAGAAGCCATGAGTTTGAAGGAGTTCGCTGAAGAGCTACCTAGCCTAATTGTGTGGCTACATATATGTATAGCTTGCTCTGCAGTATTAGCCGGTTACTAGAATTATAAGTAATTAATCTTTATTTATTAAAAGCAATACAAATTACAAAATCAAATCAGATCAGATCTTCTAGACTTTAAATCTGCATGAACCTCTCTCTCTTTTTTCTTTTTCTTTTTTCAAAATCTCACACTATTTATTCTCTAATTCACTATTATTGTCATTCTCACTCACATTAATTACTTAGAAGGCAAATCATTTTCTGGTTGGGAATGCTATGTACAACCGCATGGGTGTGGGCGTGTGGCTGGATAATCCAGACTCACTGTCCTATCGGACACTACACGTGTATTTACATTTACCAAGCAACATAAACATATTTCTTCAATGGCTGGGCATGCAGAGGCCCCTTTCTCTCTCTCTCTCTCTCTCTCCTACCCGAATAATCTGTTCTCTCTCATCTGCAACTGGATTCATAGAGAAAGTGGAAACGACTTCCATGTTCATCAATGGAAACTTAGTTCGCATCTCCACGATTCCTCAGCTCTAAATACACCTCTAATTGATGTTTCAGTTCTCGATCTGGGTTTCTTTTCATACGATTCGCCTTTGTCAATCTTCCACTACACTATTCGATTACGTTCAATTCCAATTGTCTATCTCGGGAAAATTTTGTTGCTGTCAGATCAAACTTTTGATGGGTTTCAAGCCATGTTTCTATTACAACAACATTAGAGCGCGCATACTCAGATTGGATTCTCGGGTTTTAAGTTTTGTGGTTTATGCCTGGGCTATTGGGAACTCAGAGGGTGTGGCCAATTTCAAGAATTGCTGACCTGGGTTTGGCTTTGATTGTTATGAGCAGCTGAGAGTTAAGGTTTCTTCATTTTTTGGATCGATATAGTGAATTTAGAGTTTGGAGGATCTGTGGTTGGGTGAGAATTGTTCTATGGTGAGAGACAGAACAAGAAGCCGGTAGTATACCCTTCTGGTGGTATACCGTATTGTTTGAGTTGTCAGTTGTGTAGCTTCATATAAGATATAATTGTAAATATACATAAGTACAATATCAAAAGAAGACATAATGATCGTATCTAGAGACTAGTTCTCTGTTAATAATATCGAGACCTTGAAGATAAAATTTCATCGATCAACACGGTTGAGTGTACCAAAATTTTTTTGAGTTGAGTTCACTGTCATGACTTCAAGAGTACGTAAAATGTTTTATTAATACATGCACAACCTAGCTTTACACTAAAATTAGAGATTTCCCCGTATATGCAAGCTTGAATCACATTCATGAATCATCTTATTCCAAGCCTTCATTTTCATTTGGTGATGATCAATTTGAAAATACAAGGACAGAATATGATTTTCTGGAAAACGAGGATTGCAGTGTATGGATCAATCCCTACTGGGCAGACATCAGAAACAATGAACCAAACTCCAGACTTTTGGTTACGCAGTGAAAATCTCAAAATATGAGATTAAAAAACACTGCGGGGCTCTTACTCATGAGAACCCAAAATAAAGATCATCATATTGAAAAGGATATGTTCTTTTACAAACTTTGAATAGCACTAGCTCGGCTATAAGATTCACACAAAATCTAATACAAAGTTTGTCTTCGTTCTTGAACTCCTTCACTTGAACGATCTTCAAATCTTGTTCTTCTTTCTTCACAGTCTCCCTACTGATCTCGAGAGAGTATTATGCATATGAAACTATGATCACAAACACTTATACATGGACCAAGTGTTTTGACTCTTTGTGAAGACACAAACTCAAACAAACATGCAAGACTCTATCAAAATTCTTGCCTCTATAGATGTGTGTGCAGACCGTGTATATTTTCTACTCATATAATAGACCTGCGGCAACTACTCAAAGATGATGCAAAGATTCTACCCTAATTCCCAATTAATTTGGAAAGAAACTTCCCATATATGAACTCCAACAAATCTTAAGGGAAATCAATTAGGAAGACAAGTCCTAAAAACCCTAGGGCATCAACACCACGATTTTAACACTCAGAAAAATCTTTTAAAGACATAAATACATAAAACCTAAAACCTACTTTCCAAAATCGGACTCCACATAAAACTGACAGCAGACTCAGGGATTGCAACACACGTTGCAATCCCATGCATATGCAGATGCAATTACCTGTGACTCTCCGAGATCAGTAAAGGGCTTTGTCATAGTTTTGTATGGGAATGCCAATACGATATGTACAAGAATTGTACCTACAATCTCCCCCTTTGGCATTCCTATACAAAACACATCTAATCCATGCAAACTCCCCCTCAACAAGTACAAGAGAGACATCACAATTCATCATCCATAATTTTCCTGAAACACTTATCACACAATTTGTAGAATTCACAAGATAGAATAATGATACCACTGATTAAACATATATAGCATGTAAATCCAACAGATCACACAAACATATATAGCATATACTTCTCCCCCTTTTTGAATAGGAATGACAAAGGCAACTTACGTAGCGGAAGCGATGTAGAAGGAGCACAAATAGAAGGTGCACAAGAGACACTAGCCCAAGGCGAATCAATCAGAGGAAGATAGTCCAAGTATTAATACTCCCCCTAAGTGTGATCATGTGATGAGAGATGCAAGAATGAAATGCAAACACACAATGAGTGGGTTGTATCCAAATGCTAAGAACAGATCTAATTCGCATAGCTTTTCCAACAAGAACAATACCACTTAACCCTAAACAAGAGTGCAACAAAATAAGTTCACACGAGTGAATGGATTCCGACAATCACAAGGTAAGATAGAGAGTGATCGAGTATTCTATACCTCTTATTGTGAATAGTGAATGATAGCTCTTTTAGAAGCTATTGATTTTCCTTATTCTCCTGAAAATATGTCAATTGTAATATAGGGAAATAAGGGTCTCCCACAGAGGATTAAGTTAAACTAAAGGCTTCAACAAAAGTCACAAAACGTGACTGCAGCTCCTACTGAACCGCAGTTGAAAAACAAACTAAAAACCTAACTAAAACAACCCAGAAAAATACGAAAATTTACAGAAGTATACTAGACACGTAAAGAGTCTAGCACACAAAATTTGGTGAATTTTGGAGTTGATTTACTATGGAAATAAAATACAGAAAAACAGAGAACAGAAAGAAAACAAAACTGAAGCAGATTTAAAGTTGATTGATATCAAGATAATGAAACTAGCTAGGAAGGAAGCATCCACCCCTAACAATCACACACAACACACTTTGTCCAATTTATCACCAATTAACTTAGTTGAAGATGCTCAGATTGGCTCGGTACGCTTGAACACAACCTATTACTCTTTCTTACTTTGTACGCTAGGCAGGAAGTGCTCTACACCTAGACTATTCCCAAGCAATGCAACCTAAAGGTACGTTTATTAGATTAAACATGCAGAGATCATTAAGTTTGAAAAGAGTTTGAGCAATCACTAGGCATCGCAAATAACTTAGAGCCTTGCTAAACCTAGGGTTTTGTTTACTTGCTAGTGAAAAACTACCAATTACTTCTCTAGATAATTTGAGGAATCCAACTATTGATCCAGGCATCAAACAATCAAAGTATTAGAACCCTAGCATGCATACTAAGTAGTACTCCAAAGTATACAAACATAGAATTCATCAATGAGAAATCGGTAAACAAAACCTCAACTTTATTAATTGAAAACAAACCAAAAATCAAAGCATGTTATGGATCATGTCTAGGGGCTTCAACAGCTCCCTAGCTACTGGAAATTTAGTTACACATAATTGGAATAAAAAACACAAAGGAGTTCATGAAAAAGGAAGACAACAAAAATCAGAAATTGGGGAAAATACGATCAACGATCGATCTTTGAGAAGCAGTGATCGATCGTCTTTGGTGAGATTTTGCAGTCTTGCTTCTTCTTCTTTTTTCTTCTTCTTTGGTGTGTCTCTGGTTCTTTTTATGTGATATGGTCTGTATGTGGTTGGTTCTCCTCTTTAAAATGTGGAAGGAGGCTCTTTTATATAGGAGTTGCAAGTTCAAGGGCACTCTTGCAATTAGACCAAGTTTGTTTACTTGTTCTATTTGAATTTCTCTTCTTAGGCTGAATTCTTTGACTTGTAGATCCTTTACAGCTGATATAAAGCATGCTAACAGCTCATATAAAACGTATATAACTCAGCAAAGGATCCCCAAGAAGCCTCAAAACAATCTGCCAAGAGATAAGGAAGGTGACTCACTTATCTACCTCACTTAGGATTGCCTTTTTAGCCCTTCTTTTAACTAGGTTTCATTTCAGCTTTGAATGTGATTTTCAGCAAGATAACAACCTTGATGATGACCTTTAAGAATGTGCAAAATTCTTCTAAATATCCCCTCAACTTCTTGCCCAAAAGCAGCCTTGAAAAGCCTTCAAGATAAGGTCTGTCAGAAATTTCCAGATTTTCCTTATCTTCTTGTCAAATTTATGGGCTTGTACACCGACCTTGTAGCTATCTTTCTGAACGTTTCTTAGGGCTATAATTCCCTATGGAATCATTTATTGACGTCCAAACAATAACCTTCCAAAAGACTTTCCAAGAAAGTCTCCAAAAGACAGCTCCAATATGCTTCATAGATAAGACTGAAGGTGGAAAGCTGATCAGGATGCCTATTTTGTTCAACGTTTCTGACTTCATCCTTGACTGTTATGATCACTTGATTAGGCTTTATTGTAGTGAAATATCTGGTTTTCAAATGTAGTCAAGAATTGCTTCCATGGTGCACTCAAAATATCTTCAAAATGGGGTCCAAATACAGAAGAAAATAAGGCAGATTCCAGTTTTCATATTTTGCTTCTCAGCAACTGTTTTGGACGAATTTTTCCACAAGCTTCCCTTATTGTTTCTGACCACATAAATGGTTGTCCTTCATCTTTTGCATCACTATTATATATCTGAGCCTTAATTTTCCACAATTGAGCTCCTATTTTTCCATGGTTGATCCACAAACCTCCTAAGAAAATAACAAAGTTAGTTTGATATTTTTAACGAAATAACTAAGCAAAAGTGTAAAGGATTAAACTATAAATTCGTCGCATTTTATGCTCCTATCAGTGAACATATCTCAAGATGGGGTGTGTAATATTTGTGGAAACCTGAAAATCAAAGCTCACATACGAAACACATTTAAGCACATAAACTTTATTCCCCTTTATAACACCGTGTGGGCATGATTTTGAATTTTTCTTTTGGCCTTTCACACAAATTAACATTTTTGCTCAAGAAGACTACGACCCATGTAACAAGTATTATGCTAGCAACTCCCAAGTCAGATGACTTTAGGGTACTAGATGTAACAAGGACATCCCAAAGAGCACATCTACTTGAGTCAATAGTTTCACAATCCACCGGGGTGACCAAACCATTCCTGTTTCTTCCCAATCCTCATATCGTTCGTCACGACCGAGGCCTGTTTACTTTGGGAATAGCCTGGCCATGCTCCATTAACCAACTACATTTTTTTTTTTATATATATCAAGGAGCAACCAACAAGAGTAATTTCGTACATGAGCAATGAGAACAAGCCAACCATCAATTAAGACTTACCACCACTTAGAGTATGTGTGCATGTGAGTTTTCAAGATTGTAGAGAATATGTTGTTCAAGCTCACAATTACAGAGTGACGTAAGTACAAGTTCAAAACGTGCTAGGCACCTTATTGCACACATATTTAAAGAAAAGAGTATGGCCCTTGTCAATCTAAGTTCAAAATAATCTGTCAGACACTCAGGGATACAAACCACTATTTTTCAATCCTAAATTTCCACAAACTGAACCTAACAATGCAGAAACATAAAGAAAATGCACCTATACTATCATGAAGACATACACCATGAATGCATGCAAAATGGATCAAATGAAGTGAGAGTATCAATACTTAGAGCATCCACCAACGGTGCTTCTAAGTGATTCAAATTGAGTTATGTCTAAAGGCCTTGTAACCGAATTAGCCAATTTCTGATCAGTAGGAACAAAAGCACGCTCAAGCATATTATCAAGATTATCCATAGGAGTAGAAAAACGATTATTTGAACCTTTTTTAATCCAGATCTGCTTCTGCCTCGTTTTTGTTTCCAGATCCACTGGG
Organism: Rosa lucieae; assembly: GCA_024704745.1. Classification (NCBI taxonomy): domain Eukaryota; kingdom Viridiplantae; phylum Streptophyta; class Magnoliopsida; order Rosales; family Rosaceae; genus Rosa; species Rosa lucieae. The sequence goes on along the minus strand of CM045495.1, from coordinate 60,834,068 downwards.
ATTGAAGCCAGCTTTGCAATCCTGGCGATCAGATTCAGACCCTCTTTCAACTCAGCTTGCAACGAGGCAGGTGAGTTAATTCTCATCGTTTTCCTCTGATTTTGAGTAACCCTACGAAGCATATTGCACCTAGGACGTATGTGTCCTAATTTTCCACAATAATGACAAGTAGGAACAAAGTTTTTGGAGTTGTGAATATACCTGGGCTGACAAAGTTTGTCAGGACTTACCGAGGAGCTTTTCTGAAGTGTTTGGTGAGCCACACGTGGTTCTGAATTTTCAAGCAACTTGGAACCAGACCCATTTTCACAAGAACTTTGTGACTGACTTAAAGAACTCTCACTTCCCTTACTTTTTACAAAAGCCACTGGTTTGCAGGATTCACCATTATATCCTAATCATTCTTTATTGCCATGAGCTTTGCCAATTCCCATCATCTTAGAGACTTTTTCAGATCCAATGGAGAATTTGTTAAAGCTTTCCTTGACCCTCAATAATTCTTCCTGCAATTTCTCATTCTCAAGGGTTAGAGACACATTTAAGGAAGATTGAGCCTTAATTTCAACCAGCAAAACTTTGATTTTGTTAGTAATCTCATCATGCTCCTTGTCCCAATTTTGAGACTTGACCTTACCCTGCAAAACATTTATCTCAGCAACAAGGTCAGTACGCTCATCTTCCCATTCTTTCAAGGATAATTCAAATCTTTTCTCAATCTTCTCTTTCTCACCCATTAAGAATTCAATTTCCTCTTCAAGTTTATTATTTTTCTTAAGAACAATTCTTGAGGCATTATACAATTGCTTGCATTTTACATTTGTTTCTTCATCAAAAGTGTCATCTTCTAAATCAGAATTATCAGAAACACCCAATATTAAGAGAGGAAGTAAGAGCAAGATTTACCTCTTCACCATCTGACTGAGAGCCTTCATCACTATCACTCCAAGTAGATTTTAGAGCCTTGTTTCCACGCAAATTATACCTTTTATTGCCACAATCGGCAGCAAGGTGACCAATTCCACCACACTCAAAGCATTTAGGTTTGTTAGACAAAATTTTCGAAGAGTTTCCAAAGGATTTTTTATTTTTCAGAAAATTTTTGAACTCTTTTGTCAACAATGATAAATCCACATAATTATCAACAACATCTTTCTTTTTAACAGAAGAGAAAGCAATATTTTTTACCTTTTTCTCGGGCTTGATCCTTATCTCAAATGTTTTGAGATTACCTATAAGTTCGTCAAGAGAATAGGTGTCCAGGTCTTGAGTCTCCTCTATTGCAATTTGCTTGGTTTGAAATTTTGAAGGAAGAGCTCTGAGAAATTTCTTGACTATTCGATGCTCCTCAAATGGATCATCAAGGCTACAGCATTGGTTTGTCACATTGAGAAGTCGAGCATGAAAATCATCAATTGATTCATCTTCCCCCATGGTCATGTTCTCAAATTCCAATACGAGTCTTTGAAGCTTCTGACCTCTAACCTTCTTGTTTCCCTCATAAGTAACCTGAAGTAGATCCCAAGCTTGTTTGGCTGTGTCACAGTGGCTAATTCTCATCCTCTCTTTCTTGGACAAAGCTGTGAATAGTGAATTCCTTGCCTTAAAGTCACAAGTTCTATCACGAACTTCTTCTTCTGTCCATTCCTTCCTAGGTTTGAGAACCCTTGCAGAGGACCCTTCTACTTTCTTTGATTCTTCGGCCTTGGTTGGGTGTTCCCATCCATTCTCAATTATATTCCACATGTTTTCATCTTGAGAGTAGAGAAAAGCCCTCATCATAATCTTCCATTGTGAATAGTCTTCACCATCAAACAAAGGCGGGCAATTTATAGAACTAGAGGCTCTGTTATATTCACGTTCCATCCTTGACCACGGATCAACTAAAAAAGCTTTAGAACCTGCTCTGATGCCAAGTGAAAATACAAGGACAGTATATGATTTTCTGGAAAACGAGGATTGCAGTGTATGGATCAATCCCTACTGGGCAGATATCAGAAACAATGAACCAAACTCCAGACTTTTGGTTACGCAGTGAAAATCTCAAAATATGAGATTAAAAAACACTGCGGGGCTCTTACTCATGAGAACCCAAAATAAAGATCATCATATTGAAAAGGATATGTTCTTTTACAAACTTTGAATAGCACTAGCTCGGCTATAAGATTCACACAAAATCTAATACAAAGTTTATCTTCGTTCTTGAACTCCTTCACTTGAACGATCTTCAAATCTTGTTCTTCTTTCTTCACAGTCTCCCTACTGATCTCGAGAGAGTATTATGCATATGAAACTATGATCACAAACACTTATACATGGACCAAGTTTTTTGACTCTTTGTGAAGACACAAACTCAAACAAACATGCAAGACTCTATCAAAATTCTTGCCTCTATAGATGTGTGTGCAGACCGTGTATATTTTCTACTCATATAATAGACCTGCGGCAACTACTCAAAGATGATGCAAAGATTCTACCCTAATTCCCAATTAATTTGGAAAGAAACTTCCCATATATGAACTCCAACAAATCTTAAGGGAAATCAATTAGGAAGACAAGTCCTAAAAACCCTAGGGCATCAACACCACGATTTTAACACTCAGAAAAATCTTTTAAAGACATAAATACATTGTTGATACCCAAAAAATCAATATTCATGCCCAATAGTCGTTTGAGGCCTAAATACAAATATAAATGCGCAAAACTACAAATTATGGGCTTTAATAGCTTAAAGCCCATTATGCTAGAAAGAACTCTTGATTGCAATTCACTCTCGATCCTGCCTTATTAAGTGTCATGCCACGCACGTGGACCCAAGCCACAATCATGCTCTTGGGGCTTACAAGATTGGGTGTGGTGTGGAAGGTAACGGAAGTACATGAGGCCCATTCTTGATTTTCAATTGTCGGTGGTTTTGGACTTGGGACCAAAATCCAGGCCCGACAATCTAAATCCTTACATGGGCATGCAAAGAAGAGAGAATAACCCATTTGCCTAAACATAGTCATATGCCCTACCCATAAAACTAATAGCTTTTCCAGCCGACGGTTTATGCCTTTACCCCGCAATAACTCACCTTCTTTTACGACTACAAAGTCTCAATCAAATTTCTTATTTTATTTATTCTCAGTTCTAGCTTGCTACAAGCTATTCCAAAAGTACTGTGCAACTCTCCCAATGGGATACAGCCACATAACAACTCTTCCCCATAAATCTGCTACTCAAATCCCATAATTCAAGCAAACTAGTACAACCACACCACCCCTTAGTCATTTGGTTATTGCCTTGTTCTCCGGATTTAACTTTAACATTATAGTTCTCTTTCAAAGTCCAATAGCTTTCTCCCATGAACATGTATCTTTGCCTCACCTCCTCCAGCCTATAAATTAAGGCTTCTAGTTGCTGCAAAGGCATCATACAACCTCCAGGAATACAACCCACAAGCTGCAAGCCACAGAGAATACATCCTCTAAACAACACACCTTTCAAGCAAGCCTCAAGCAACAAGCCAAGCATTCCCAACCTTCAATCTAAAACCATTTTCAAGCTCTAGCTTATCTGCATGTATACCCATAAGCCATCCCCAAAAAACCATTCCTTCTTCACTGCAGGAGGCAATACCGTAGCAAACCTCTCACCGCAACAATTCTCTCACCTTCTGCAACTCATGTGCTTCCAGCTCCCACGCTACATGCCTGCTTGCAAGCCGTTTTATATATTTCTAGTTCATCTATCAAAGCTATATAAGTTTCTACCTCACCATCACCAGAAGCATGTCACCGCAGCAGGCCAACCATACTGCAGGGAATAAGGAAAGACGCTACAAAGCTTTCTTGAAGCTTTGGACCCAGTTCCTGAACTCAGAAGGGGTAAACAGAGGAAATCAACCCAATCAAGCAATCCTACCAGCCTCTGTACAAATCCACCCCAACAAACATAAAACCTAAAACCTACTTTCCAAAATCGGACTCCACATAAAACTGACAGCAGACTCGGGGATTGCAACACACGTTGCAATCCCATGCATATGCAGATGCAATTACCTGTGACTCTCCGAGATCAGTAAAGGGCTTTGTCATAGTTTTGTATGGGAATGCCAATACGATATGTACAAGAATTGTACCTACACAATTGAATCTCATCATGCATACGTAACAAATGTGGTTTATTCATATCATAACATATGAACCGAAAGAATTAGCATTGAGCAGAATTCGTAGGGAAGATTATATATTATCGAAATTGGAATCAGAAATTACATTTTCTAGCTTGGTCCCTTAAAATGATATTTAAGACTTTCCGGGATATATAGAAATCAATCCCTGCCATGGGGGCCTCCGATCCTTCTACCATCCTTATTAGAATATACAATCTCACTTGCTTGAGCTCCATCTCTACATATACATGGTAGTAGAGTAAAGGTCCTTTGATGTGCCCCATTTGTGCAACACATTACCAAAAACATCATAGAATGCAATATCTACTTGGCTTGGAGTGATTTGCACTGACATGAAACCCTGTCCGTCGTAATACAGCTTTATTTCACTTGGATCGTACGGCATTACAACGCCTCTCCATGCCTTCGATCCACCACCACTCGTTAGAAATTGAATCGGGCTGCAACAAGAAATGTTTCAAATTAATTCCACGCATAGTTTGTTTAATTAGCTTAATTAATAACAATCAAGTGAAGTATAGTATACCTGTTGGGAGTACTAATGTGTTGTAAGCAATGGTCGTGCCCATTGATGTAAAGATCAACATCGTTGGCCTCAAGAATTGGGAGAAGCTGTGATACAAGCTCTGGAGTGTCACCATGTTGTCCAGCACTTCTAATTCCATGGTGACCGACCACGATCTTCCACTTCGCGTTCGATTCTTTTAGCGTTGAATCCACGTCCTGTAACAAACCCATAACATACTCAGTTTCAAAACATAAATTGCTCCCTAAATTATAACCAAGCTAGATGTGTTAATTAAGTAACTAGAAAGTAAGTGCATGTCTTGTGTACTCTACTACCATGTAAATTTACCTTGAGAATATTTGAGAGGTACTCATTTCTGGGTAATATGCCACTCCAGTCGTAGACATGGTCCTCTGGGTCAGTGAAGTATTTGTCTGCAAAGGGAGTTGTGTCCACGAAGAAAAACTCTGCAATTTCTGCACCCCAAAGATACATAGAAAATTCATTAACAAGATTAATTATCTGTTTAGTACAGGACTAGTTGCTTAATTTAATTATAAGCTAGACGTGTGGATCTCTACCTGCATCAACTATGAAGGATCTCATGCAAAGCCATCTACCATCCAATCCAGTCAGGACAGGACTTAATTGGGCCTCAACATTACCCCTATAATCATGATTACCCAAAACTGCAATAATTTATTGTAGAAACGATAATTAGATTAACTTTAAATAATCACCAAAAATTTGCTTTTTCCTCTCTTAATTATGCGTCTCAACGTACATATGAGGTCCACCGGCCAATTACAATATGTCTAATCACCAAGATTTTGGGATATGTGGATATACCATTGTACCATTGCTTTTGCAAGCTAGGGGCTGGGTAGATCTTGGAAAACGACTCTTCAAAGGCCGGATCGTCGATGCCCGTCAATCCATCATCGTAAAAGTTATCGCCGGTGGATATTACAAAATCGATATCCAACTTCTCTCCAATTAGTCCCATCTACAAACAAATTTAATTTGCAGGGAATTAGTATTACCTAAATTTATTAGTGAGACATAGTTAAGAGTTAAAACTTGAAAAAGCAGAAGGTAATACAGTGGAAAACATGATTGAATAGTGCAAGCCAGCAAAACCTTTGATGAGGGAGAGACCTGAGAATTGTCTATACAACATTACAACCAGGAACCATATACCAGCTGTGCGCCTGTGGTTGGGTCCTGAGTCCATACATGATACAACCACCAAATTTTGGTGGGTCATTCCGGCCAATCCGATCAAATGTCTCTCCCTAAGTTGATTTTAATTTTTTTTTTTAAGCAGTGGATGAATTAATATTTGAAGAGTGCTAATAATCCGAAGTGTTTCATTATTTTGGACGTTAGCCAATGAAGAATTAGCCAAGATGAATTATTATACAATTGTGGCTCCACATAAAGAGTTGTCTTCAAGCGTTAATAATATCACTGTCTTGGAATAATATGGGAGAGCATAAGGAATCTGCATGGAATTATTCCCATAAACAAAAAAAGGAAAAAAAAAAGAGTATAGGAGATGTATCGACTCGCTGGGGAATGGGGGGGATGGATACAAATACTGGTTGGACAAAGAAAAGATCGAAAAGAGAAGTAAATATTTATTCATGAACAGACTCGATCATATAGTTTTGTAGAAATTATGTATACTAATAGATTGATGAAATGGTTACGTAGCTAACTAGGTAAGCTGGTAACGTACGTACCTGAAGAGCAACTCGGGATTGATTGTAAGTTCCTCTTCTTCCCCAATCTCCAACGACCAAGAAGCTCAGAGATCCGTCGGCTTTGGCGGAAGCGTGTTGCAGCCGGCGTAGCTCATGATCTGCATCTGCTGCACAAGAGGATAAGCTGCAGCAGCTTACAAGTACAAGAAACAGAGCAGAGAAGAACAGAAGGTTTGCATTCATGGTCGACTTGTTTTCCAGAGCTAGCCAAGCCAGGAACAAGTTTAGGCAGGGAAGAGAGTAGTAGAGAGAAATGTAGAGAATGAGATAAAGGAGCTGGGGTAGCTCCGAAGCAAAGAAAGCAAGGCAACCTCTTTATATATGTGCCCGATCGAGTTGGACTGCAAAAGAATGATAGAGCTAGCACGAGGTTTGTGGGGCTCAGACACATGACATTTACGCTTAATTATACATAAGTGGACAAGAAATCTCCACCTCCGTTTCTATGTATAAAGAAAAGCTTTTTTTTTTTTTGACAAGATGTATAAAGAAAAGCTAGCTAGCTTTAACGCCCAATATATATAATCCAATGCCGCCCCACTCCAACATAGAGATAGAGTCATAGAGCCATAGAGATGGAGCCTTACATATTTTGCCACGCATGCTAAAGCTCATCGTAGACGTTATATATTGTGTGTTGTTTGTGAACTTCATTATGTATATTCTACCATGGACAATCTTAATGACGCCTAGCTAGCTGGAACTTACAGATACTGGAATGTACGTGGATTTTTCTTACTTAATGATTGAGTAGAAAGTTCGGTTGTATAATCCTTTTCCATCCCGTCTCATTTCAATGTCAGTTGAGAATAATTCCGTTTAAGTGATCAATAATACATTAAAGCTCAAAAACAATACTTGAATTAATTTTCAGTCAATAGACACTTGCTTTGTGACCAAAATAAATTTTCCGTGAAATTGTTCAAACAAATATCCTTGTGTTAAAGGAAAAACATATTGTGTGTCTTCGTCAAAGCAACTGACGGAAAGTGATCAATAATACATTAAAGCTCACAAACAATACTTGAATTAATTTTTAGTCAATAGACACTTGCTTTGTGACCAAAATAAATTTTCCGTGAAATTGTTCAAACAAATATCGTTGTGTTAAAGGAAAAACATATTGTGTGTCTTCGTCAAAGCAACTGACGGAAAGGGAATCAAGAAATCAGTGATTACCATCAATCAGCACGATTATAGATCAATCAGTATTTAATGTAATTAATGTAATTAATATTTCCGTTGTAATTCTATCCCTATATAAAGGGACTATGAAATGAAATGAGTAGATCAATTCCAATTGTCATTTTACTTTAACACATTATCAGCACACTCAGAGCCAATAGCCAAAGAAAAAACCCTAGACGAAAAAGAACTGTTTCTTCTTTTCTGCCGCCACTCAAAAAAATAAATAAATAAACGATTTCTTCTTCCCCATCCACGGGCCTCCAACTCCACTCCTCGCTCAGCCCGGCCACCATTCCCTCCGGCGCTACTCCCTGGTCCCCGCACCTGCACCAAATTTCATCGCTGGACCGATCCAAACTGGGCTCGCCTGCAGCACCGATCCAAACTGGCCAGCCGCCCTGCTCCAGCCTAGTCCATCCTCCTACCCACGCGGCCAGCCCACAGCATAGATCGCTGTAGAATTCGGCAGCCCTGCTGCCTCCTGCCCCCTCACGTTTGTGGCAGTCCATAGTACCTTGCAGCGGCAGCCACCGTCTGCAGCAACCCACCCATCGCTGCTGCAGCAACCCAGCAGGCAAACTTGCACCTGCAGCTCACCAATCCCGCCTAGCTCCTGCCTTGCCCAGCCATTGCCTCACCGAGCCGCTGCCTTCTCCGATCCAGCCTCCACGCCCACAGCAGCTGCCCTGCCAAAACAAAAAAGAGGGACAAAGAACAGGTGAAGAAAGAAGGAGGAGAGAGGAAAGAGGACGCGAAAGAAAAAAGAGAGAGAGAGAGAGAGAAAGCGAAAAAAAAAAAGGAGAAAAGAAAAAAAGAAGAGAAAAAACTAGGACCCGGCCCAAAGTAAAGAGCCGGCCCGAAAGAAAAGAAACAGGTCTGAGGCCCAAGAAAAAAAAAAGGAGAAGCAACGAAAAAAAAAAGGGGCCCAGAACAAAGAAAAAAAAACAAGAACAAGGCCCACTGCTGAAAAGAAAGAGGAAGCGGCCAAGTTTTTCTCAAGTCCAAAAACATCGCTACGCACGCCTGCATCAACACGCGCGTGTACTAGGATTGTTTTATTTTCTCGACAACAAGTATGTTCTCTTTTATTTATTTATTTTCATACTCTAATATATTTTTATAATTAGACCTTTTTGAGCATGTTTAGTTAGGTAATTTTGATAATTTTAAGCATGCCTTGTTATTTATGTTTTACATAATTATGTTTAAGCATGTTTTAATTATGCTATAGTTTATACTTTATTTTGAACATGCCATATATATCTTGTTATATATTATTTGTGCAATTGTGAGCATGTTTTGTGAATTTTATTTACTCTTATATATTCCTAAGCATGCCTTTATATTATGTTATTGTTTATTTTACGCATGATATATTATTGCTATTATTATGTGTAACATATATTTTGGTATATATTAGTGAAATTTGAGCATGCCATGTAATTTATTTTAATATATGCTATGTTTTTATTATTTATTACGTGCTATGATTATTACTTGTTTAGAATGCTATACAAAAAGAATTGCGTTTTGCCATGATAATGAAAGTTCATGCGCATTATAAATACACACTTACTGTGATAAAGTATTGTCACATAGCATCGAAAAAAATGTGACCATTACGAATCTTAGTCTTGAAATCTAATTCATATTTTTGGAAAATAATTCACGTGGATGTCTTTATGACTGCGTAATTTATATCTTCCCTCTTGTTTTATGTAGATGGCTGATCCAACTCGACCTGAGTTTGACATTTTGGACTCAGAAGGACTTGAGTACCATCGTTGGGTTTTCGATATGGAAACTACCTTTGTGGCAAAAGACTACACTACCACCATTACTGACCCCAAAGATGATGAACTATCTAATAAGGTGAAAGCAGATGCCTTAATGTTTCTGAGGCTACATATTGATCCTAGCCTACGCTGGGAGTACCTTCAGTTGAAGACACCCAAAGAATTGTGAGATGCCCTTAAAGGACGTTTTGGGAACATTCATGACACTTTACTCCCAGAACTAGCTATTCAGTGGAATGGAATCCGCTTGCTTGACTATAAAAAGGTCAATGACTTCAACAAGGACATGTTGCGCTTAAAAGCATGTCTCAATTTTTGTGGAAGGAAAATCACAGAAGATGGTATGATCTACAAGACTCTTACCACCTTTCCTACTTTAGCTTTTATACTAGTGAACCAGTATCAGTTGGAGTATGACAACAAAAGAATCACAACCTTCAATAAGTTGATAAGCCTACTGCAAATAGCTGAGAGACATAATGAGATTCTCTTGAACAACAATGCCAGGCACACTGGGACAAAGAAAATTCCCGAGGCTAATTATGGAAAAATGAAAGGTGGAAAGAACTCAAATGCAAAGGGGTTTAGACGTGCTAATCCCTACCCACGTGGCAACCATACACCACGTGGAAAGGGACATAGGGATAATGGAAACAAGATGCAAAAGGAAAGAGTTGACAATGAACCATGCTATAGGTGTGGATTCATTGGGCATTGGTACAAGAACTGCCAAGCAAACAACAGAGTAGCAGCCAATTACAAGAAGTATAGAGAGTCTAAAGAACAAGAGGCTCACTATATGGAAAAAGGAGGTCATGACCTAAACGTCAACCTTACAATTGCAGACTTCAATAGCAAAGAGGAACTTGCTAAGTCAATGGATACTCTCAATCTTGACTGATCTGCTTTATTCATTTTATTTTCCAAAGATAGTTGTGAAGGCATAATGCCTCATTTTTAATTAGACTATTATTTGGTCTTAAAGAATGGTTTGATGAATTAGATTTTTGAACAAAGACCTTGATTTGCTTATCGTTGGCTTATTAATAAATTTCAAATTTTATTCTGAAGCACTGAATTTATTCAAATTTATTTTCTATACACATATTTACATGGTTCGAAATTGCAATATAAAGATGTAAAGCAATACATCTAGAGAAAAAATTATTATTAGAATGAAAAGATTATCATTCTACTAAAATAGAAATACTTTAAAGAATCTGAGATATATTTAAAGTCAAAGACGCTCTGTATGCACCAAGAGCTAATCGAACCTTGTTAAGTTTCAAAGATATTCGTGTCAACGGTTATCATGTAAAAACACAGTGTGAGAATGGAACTGAATACATTTATATGAATGTGGAAGGAAACGCATTTTAGAGAAACTTATGAGTCAATCTAGTGGACTGTACCTCACTACAATTCGGATCATTGAATCCTATACTGTCACAAATAATGAAATGTGGGACACTGACTCATACAGGCTTTGGCATGACCCCCTAGGGCACCCCGGTAGTGACATGATGATCCGTATTTTAACGAACTCATAAGGACATCCCTTCTTTCGAGTGAAAAATAAAATGGGACAAAAATCCTTCACACTGCACGATGTCGGTTCTAGTACTGCTCAAATGCAGTCATTGCCTTCTGAAGTACCAGAAACACTACCACTCTCCCATTATGCCTCATTGACTATTTCAAAGGCACATCACTCGTTTTGCAAAGCCTGCTCTTTAGCAAAAACATGATCGAGACCTTCCTATGCTAAAGATATAAAATAAAACATTCCATTCTTACAAAGGATACAAGGAGATATCTGTGGACCTATCCATCCAGAATGCGGACCATTTTAAGTACTTTATGGTTCTGGTGGATGCTTCGACACACTTGTCACATGTCGCTTTATTGTCCACAAGAAATGCTGCAAAACTCCTAGCACAGATTATACGTTTAATGGCTCACCACCCTGATAACCCTATCAAGTCTATAAGGCTTGATAACGCTGGAGAGTTTACATCAAAAGCATTTGATGAATATTGCATGCCTATTGGGATCGATGTAGAGCATCCTGTACCCCATGTGCATACACAAAACGGTCTCGCAGAAACACCATCAAAAGGCTACAGATGGTGGCTAGGGTATTGGTTATGCGCACCAACCTGCCTATATCTACCTGGGGTTATGCAATATTGCACGCAGCTTTACTTATTCGTTTCAGACCCACAGCTAGCCAACCATTTTCGGCGTACCAGTTGGTAACTGGATATAAGACTGACATTTCACACTTACGCATATTTGGTTGAGCAGTATATGTGCCTATTGTGCCCCCACAGCGCACCAAAATGGGTCCTCAGAGACGATTAAGTATTTATGTTGGATACGAATCCCCAACAACTACCCGCTTTTTGGAACTCTTGACAGGCCATCTCATTACTGCTAGATTTGCGGATTGTCACTTTGATGAGACAGTCTTCCAGTCGTTAGGGGGAGATAGAAAAAAGGATTTTCCAAGGGAACGACAGGAATTGTCGTGGTTTGTTCCCACTCTATCTCATTTTGATCCCCGCACTTTACAATGTGAAAGTGAAGTGAAAAGAATATTCGATCTTCAGAACGTAGCAAATTCGATGCCTGATGCGTTTACTGATTTCGCAAAAGTGACGAGATCACATATACCAGCTGCAAATGTGCCTGCAAGATTAGAAGTCCCCAACAAGGGGCACGGTGACGCAGATAGAGGCCTGCAACCGCACTTAGTGGAGGTGTGGTTGAGGCCGTGGCTCCCCAAGGAAGAGGGGGAGGTCACTTGGTTTGATTGACACTCACCCAAGGAAGAAGAGGGTGAGTAAGGCACAAACCAATCATCAATGTATAGAATCCCTCTCATGAGATTGTCTCTGATTATAATTATGTCCATGAATCAATACTGGAGGACGCTCCGATGTTAAAATGATTCCAGAGAACAAAGAAATCTCAAAGGATTATGAGAGTGCGTATGAGTTGATAGAAAGATCTTCCATACACATTGATGATATATACTGTTGCTCAAGGAATCATAGTGCATGATGATATCGAACCACGCTCTGTTGCAAAATGTCAACAAAGAGCAGATTGGCTTAAATGGAAAGAAACAATCCAGGCAGAATTAGATTTTCTGACAAAGAGACAGGTATTTGGTCCGATAGTGCTAACCCCACCAAGTGTAAAGCATGTAGGACATAAATAGATCTTTGTCAAAAAGCGTAATGAGAAGAATGAAGTCCTAAGGTACAAGGCTCGCCTTGTGGCGCAAGGTTTCTCACAACACCCTGGAATTGACTACGAGGAGACATTCTCTCCCAAAATGGACGTTATAATGTTCCGCTACTTAGTTAGCTTAGTAGTTTCCAAAGGACTGGAAATGCAGCTCATAGATGTGGTTACTGCATATCTCTATGGGGATCTAGATTCAGAGATATATATGAAAGTGCCTGATGGCCTTACATTACCCAAGTCAAGTGACTCGAAATCTCGGAGTGCGTTTGCAATTAGGTTGAAAAGCTCACTTTACGGATTGAAACAATCCTGGCGGATGTGGTATACCCGTCTAAGTGACTACTTGATTGGGAAGGGATATAAGAACGATGAATTATGCCCTGGGTATTCATAAAGAAAATAAGTTCCGGATTTACAATTGTAGCAGCATATGTTGATGATATGAACATAATAGGTACTCTTGATGAAATAAGAGAAACCGCGGGCTACTTGAAATCCGAATTTGAGATGAAGGATCTTGGGAAACTTGATTCTGTCTAGGCCATGAACTAGAACACCAAGTTTGTGGAATACTAATCCACCAGTCTGCATATGTCCAAAAGTCAGGCAATTAACATGGACAAAGCGCATCCTGCTAGCACTCCCATGATCGGTCAAAGTTTTGGATGCAAGGAAAGATCCATTTGGTCCAAAGAAAGATGACGAAGAGATGTTGGGAGCTGAAATTCGCTATCTAAGTGCAATAGGCGCATTATTGTATTTAGCCCAATGTACTCGACCAGACATTGCATTCTCAATGAACTTGTTAGATTTATCTCAGCGCCAACGCAGCGTCACTGGAATGGTATTAAGAACATTTTCGATACCTAAAAGGAACCATTGACTTGGGACTGTTCTTTCCCTACAGAGAGACAAGAGGGATCGCATATGGAACTGTAATCCCTAAAGAAAATGTTGATGGCGAAAGCGCCACTCCCTACACTAAAACGCCAAATGACGTTTTGGTAGGTTTTGCTAATACTGGATACGTCTCTGACCCACATAAAGATCGTTCGTAAACTGGTTATGTATTTACCAATGGGAACACTACGATATCTTGGAGAGCAAACCCTTGTGGCTACCTCCTCGAACCACTCAGAAATCATTGCTGTACATGAGGCGGTTCGTGAGTGTGTATGGTTAAGAACTATCATTGCACATATTCGAGGGATTAGTGGTTTGAGTTCTACCACTGAAGAGTCTACTTGCATTTATGAACACAATGCAGCTTGCATCGAACAGATGAAGCTAGGTTATATTAAGGGTGATAACACAAAACACATATCGCCAAAGTTGTTCTACAATCAGCAACAACAGGCTCTCCTCAAGATTCAAGTGAATCAAGTAAGGTCTGAGGAGAATGTGGCAGATTTGTTCACCAAATTATTGCCCAATGCCACATTTGAGAAACATGTGAAAAACATAAGAATGCGAAGTCTTTCCAAACTCCCTTGATTAATGCAAGTATTAGGGGGAGGTGTAGACGTCAGGGGGAGTCTAACACACACATGTCAGCCTCAAATGTAGAAGGTTCGTTGTGCTCTTTTCCTTCGACCAAGGTGTATTTTTGTCCCACAGGGTTTTTATTGTTACTTGGCAAGGTTTTTAGTGAGACAACAACTCATGCACCATTTCGTCTTTGACTTGGCACAAGGGGGAGTGTTAAAGAAAAACATATTGTGTGCTTTGGTCAAAGCAACTGACGGAGAGGGAATCAAGGTATCAGTGATTACCATCAATCAGCACGATTATAGATCAATTAGCATTCAATGTATTTAATGTAATTAATATTTCCTTTGTAATTCTATCCCTATATAAAGGGACTATGAAATGAAATGAGTAGATCAATTCCAATTGTCATTTTATTTTAACACCTTGTATTTTACGAAAAATTTGATAAATATCCATGATGTGGATCATGCCATTTATTATTGTTTTACAAAATGACAAGTAGAGAGATACTAATGTGTGAATAAGAAGACGATCAAGGGAAGCATGGGGCATGCATATTAATTAAAATGACAGAGGGGCTGACATCCACAATACATGGAGCATGGAATCCTTCTACTTTAGAATTCGTGTCATCCACAGAATTCATATCCATACTTAATCTTCAAAACAACAAAATACTTACACACACACATATATATATATATATATATAAATCTATAAATATATATGCTCACATGCAGGATATGGTTTATGATTGATATCCAAAATTTTGTGTGTTCAAATAATTCTGATTTTCCATAGCTAGCGTATCAGCATGTATTATACAAGCATCCACTCAACTATGAATTGTTATCTATAATTTGTGTATATGTATATATTATCAAGTTTCTGCAAATGATCGATGCGTAACGTTTTCCACTAGCCAAACCTTTTTTTAGGTGGATTAATTTACTTTTTAGAGAAAATTCTGGTAACCCCGCGGTTTCTCTTAGCTTAGCCACAGTGGCTTTTGAATCAAAAGCAAATAAAGCTACTTGTTGACGTAGTTGTGGCTAATAATTATGAATGAAAAGCTGATTTATTGAATAAAAGAATAAAGTTGGGACACGTAAAAAAGTCATGTCTGTTTTTTCCATCTGTACTTCTTTGTCAAAAAAAAAAAAAAAAAAAATCTTGTGAGAAATGAACTTGTGAATCATATGATTCAATAATTAATCTTCAGACAATGGTCATACTATTATTGTCGGTCTCATTGTCTCTAGTCTCAATAGAACTCGATTGAAACGCCTTCGATCAACATGCCGGATGCTCCCGATTTCTTATCTCTATCTAACTTTATTCAACCAAAGATACTACTACAAAAAAAACACACTAAGAAACTATATGTATTCTACTTTTTGTCACATGTATTTGTTTGTTTACTATATATAATATATGAAAGACATGGTTGGCATGGGTATCGATGGAGTACACATCATCAGCATTATTTGGTTCGGACTAGCTAAGCTACCACCCCCAGTTATCATCTGCCTCAGTGGGTATACATGTATATATCATGCATGTCGCTATCGTATGCGATGTTATGTTATGTGATATGATTATTTATTTAGTCCTTCATTGAACCTGTCGATTGATAATCTTAATTTGATTGCCATAAAATAAAAAAAATAAAAATAAAAATCCTTAATTTGATCGATATGTCAAGTGAAGTTTAGGCTTATTTGGACTATCAAAGAATGACAATCATTGATCAATGCAACAAAATCATATATGTATTATACTAGGCATTTAAGAGTAGGTCAAAATTCATTACGTTTGCTTCACACAGTGGGGGTTTCAACCTTAAGATATGAGAGTCTGTTCACTTCCATTAATTTGCCTGTAGTCGATCAGCTGTCGTTGGATTGAAAGTTGAACTCTTACACCGCGGACCTTATAATTGGTGGTGGTTCAACGGGACCTTGGTTAGGAAAGCAGTATTTCCATAACCTAAACTTTATTCATTAAAAAAAATCAGCAGAAACTAGTCAATTATATCCATTTCTTTTACAAAAACCTGTACACTATTGTTAAGAGGGTCTAGGCATGTACATTCTTTCTAATTAGAAAGCGGAGTGAAGCTGCTTATTGAGCTTCCATGTATGCAAAACCCTGCCTAAAACGTCATAAAACACGATAAGAGCATCCGATCTGGTCAAGTTCACAGACATGAAACCTTGACCATCATGGAAGAACTTCATGGCCTCACTATTGTATTCCTTAATATCACCACTCCATGCTTTCGAACCCGCTCCGCTTGTGAAATACTGAATCGGACTGCAAGAATTACATCCATCGATCCCAAATGTTAATCATACTTAACAGACACTGACAGTGTTGTTTACATTTTTGAGGTTTCTCGGTATTAGTTAGTGTACCTATTGAGGCTGCTAATGTGCTGCAGGCAGTGGTCATGTCCATTCATGTACATATCAACATTATGAGCCTTGAGTATTGGCAAGAGGTGCCTCACCAGCTCCTGTGTCTCGCCGTGATGTCCAGCACTTCTGATTGTATGGTGACCAATCACTATCTTCCACTTGGCACTCGACTTCCTCAATGCTACATTTAAATCCTTGTTAATCAAATGTTGCATATATTAGCATAATGTTGTCCTTGAAGTTTTTTGTGTGGGTATTTGAATATAAAAGCAATATATATAGGAATCATAAATATTTTATGATCTTAGGGTAGAAATTAACAAAAAAGTTGCCCCGCCTATGGCCGGATATAATTCACCTTTAGAAGGTTGGTAATGTAAGCTCCATGGGGAGACACACCGCTCCAATCATATTGATGCTTTTTGTCAGTTATGTACTTGGTCGCAAATGGAGTAGTGTCCAGGAAAAAAAATTCTGCAATTTCTGCACAATTTTGCATTATAGAAGTGGAAGGTAAAGATTCGTTAATCATCACTGTTTGATGAACGAGTACGTTCTAACTTGTAAGGAAACTTGAGAAATATTTCTTTATAGATACACAAGGTCTATGCATGGTGTTGATTACAATGAGCTATATGCATTTACCTGCAGCATTGACAATAAAAGATCTCAGGCAAAGCCATCGACTATCAATCTTTCGGAGGGCAGGGCTCAATTGTGCCTCTGTATTACCCCTATAGTCATGATTTCCTAAAACTGCATGTACCCATAAACATAGAAAGATATAAGAAATCTTTAATCTGATAGTGAGGAAGCGATTAATGTTCTTAATGTTTTTCAGTAATTAATTACTACTAGTCACGTACTCACCACTATACCACTGTTTTTGCAGGCTCTTAGCTGTGTAAATGTTTTTAAAGGAATCCAAAAATGCAAGATCATTTACCCCCTTTAATCCATCCCCATAGAAATTATCTCCCGTCGATATCACAAAATCTATATCCAACTTTTCTCCAATCCTTCCCATCTGTCTTGCATACCAAGAAACATGAAGACCTTATCAGTAGCGAATTAATAACTACTGAAACATACGTACCGATTTTTAGTTTTGAAAATCTTGACCTGCCAAGCAACTTTGGATTGGTTATAGAACCCTCTTCTGCCCCAATCTCCAACCACCAGAAATCTAATCGAGCCATCATCTTTCGGTGCGTGTTCAAACCTCTGAAGCTCTGCAAAACTAGAGCTGATCTCCGAAGAAATGCAATACAGTAACACAACCAAAACCAAATGAAGGCGTGAAGCTCTGGTTCTTTCATAACTAAGACAAGCCATGGCTAAGTTGCTAAGTATCATGGCTTTTCTAGGAGACTGGGGTTAATTAGCGAAGTAGGGTAACTAAATTAATAGGAGAAATTTGTTTCAAGGGGGAGGATCCAAAGTGCAGGAAGGATAGATAACTACTGGGTTATTAAGTGAAGACAAATTAATACTAGAAAAAAAAGGTATTAATTTGTCAGATAAATATTTTAAAAGTGATTAATAGAATTAAGAGCCAGATCTGGGATTGTATTTAAGCTTGTATTCATGAGCATGTCCTGATCTCTAAGTTTGGGGTGATTCCTTGTTTAGGTCCCCATGCCAGAACGTACAAACATACTGTGGCAGGCCATCTTTCGAGGAGTACTTGCAAGTTGCAACTATTTTAGGAAGCAAATGGTTGGATGTATAACCCATTTAGAATTTTAGGTAAGATAACCAAATACATAGAGTATATCATGCTTTCTAATAGAATTGTCACTTAATCTATTGTAAACCTAATATAATTTGATATTCCTCGTTTTCAAAATAGAAATAAAGGAATTTATTATATATTATTATTATTATTTTAGTTGAAGCAAATAAGGGGCCTTCCCCTTACGTGAATTTATTGAAAAAGTAAGAAGAAAAGTAAGAACTTAGGAGGGGGGCCGAACCAAACCTCCCTACAAAAGCAACGAAAAAAAACAAGCTATCGTAACTAAAATTGAGGAATACCCAGTTAGTCGCTCTGACAACGCGATAAAATAACGCGATAAAATAAAAGATGGAGGAGCATCCCACCACACCATATTAGGAGAAGTCGTACCATAATTCGCTAAAGCATCAGCTACCTTATTACCTTCACGAAAAATATGTGATGCACGAAAAGTCATTTGAGAAACCTTGTACAAGCAATTGAGCCAGCTAATACGAAGGTGCCAGGGGACCAACAAAGGAGACTTAATAAAATCTAGAATAAGAGGAGTCAATTTCTAGCCATATGTGCTTCCAATCATGAGCTCATGCCAACTCAATTGCCTTAATCATAGCCATCACCCCTGCTGCAATGAAACTATGAATCTCAAGATTAGAAGCAAAAGCTCCAAGCCCCCCCCCCCCCATATGATCCCTAAACACAGCTCCATAACCTCCAATCCCCTCATCATGTTTCCAAGCTCCATCATAACTAATCTTAACCCAACCACTCAATGGGGGATGTCAATTCACCTCTATCACTCTAGGGGCACGACACAATCTGCATTGGGCCCCAAAGGCTTTCAAAATACAAAGATCTTGGATGGAATTGTGCATGGTACCTGTTGCCAAACGACTAGCTGCTTGAATATGACAAGAGATAAGTCTACAAATAGTAGCAACTGAAAACACCTTGCCCTCATGTCTCATTTTATTTCTAGCATTCCACATAAACCACATTAATATTGAAGTGAAACAAATCAACCATAAGTCTTTGAGCTGGCCAAGAACTTCTTCCTACAACCATATCCACTTGTAAACCCTCTAAAATTGAGGGAGGAATTCCACCCAACTCAAAAGGAGAAGTAAAATGACTCCATATTGCAGCCATAAAAGAGCAATTAAGAAAAATGTGATCAAGAGATTCAGAATTGATACCACAAAGATCACAATGAGAGACCAAAGCTACTCCCCTTCATTGTAAAAAATCTTCAGAAATTATTTTACCTCTTAAAACCTTCCAAGCTAGTAAAGACATTCGAGGCAAGATAAATTTAGACCATAATGATTTGCTCCATGCTACTGAAGGAGAAGGCTGCCGCAAAAATATGTAAGCATGCTCTGCAGTTAACTCACCAAAAGAGGAAGCGGTCCAAATGAGTTTGTCTTCTGCCGAAGGATCTGTGGCAATTGGAACTTGACTAATCCAATCACATAAGGCTGGAAAATAGAAGTGTAGAAGCTTAGGCAAGTCCCATGAACCATTACTAATAAAACTCGAAACCATATCTAGAAGATTGTCTTGTAATGCAACACGGACACCGAAGAAATCACTAATGGGTTTGCCCAAGAAGTTATCTCTCCAAAAAGAAATCTTATCTCCCGAACTAATTAACCATCAAGCATTATCTTGAACAACAACCCAAAAATAACGAATACCAGGCCATATAGAAGAAGAAGCATAAGAACGACGCCGAACAAACCGCTTCTGAATGAATGAACAACCTTTAGATTGAGAAGAAAAAATCTCCCAGCAACTCTTTAATAATAAGGAATGTGTTGTGAATGATAATGACTATTCATGCAATAGGTATTGCTTAATGTATGCGATTGACAGACTCGTAATGTATGCGATTGACATACTTGTAATGTGCGATTGATTAGTATAGCTATTATGTATTGCCTTTTGTATACATGATGTAACCCTATATAAACCTCATGGTAAGATGAATACAATATATTTTTTCCAATTCTCTACAACACGTTATCAGCACCATACTGTAACCCAAGCCTTAGCCAGAAAAAAAACCGTAACACACGAAATTTCTTTCACCAAAAACTGCCGCAAGCTCCTAGCCCTTGCTAGACATACCGTGCGCTGCTCCTGCAGCACTTGGGCACACTTGTGCCTCTTACTTCCCCTGCAGCATCGTCGCACGCCTGCTGCCCTTGCAGCACAGCAGCACGCTCATTTCTGTGCAGATCAGCATGTTTACACGCCCCGAAACGTCTTGATCGGGACCTCAGATCAAAATCCTTCCTTCATCAAAGTTGTTTGTCTCTGCCTCTTCTATCTGACCTCAAAATTTCATCCCTATTGGAGTTGTTTTGTGATATGTACACCATTCAAAGTGGGAGCTGTTAAGAAGCGAATCTGCTCCGAATTTCAACAAGTAAATTTTAAAGATTAAAGTTCCTGCTTTCTTGTCTTTTAAATTCCTTTATTTTCTGCAGGATTTTCAATATACGAATATGGGTTCGATTATTTAATAAAGCGGAATTGTGGGGATTCACGCTTAACGAACTAACTAAGAGTGTTCGTATGAACTAAGAGTGTTCATAATGCTCGGACTAAGAGCGTCCGTAAGCATCAAATTGTGACCATATTAAAACATTATTGTTTGGTCTAATCTAAAAGAGATTCTTGGAAATTGTTTTCTTGGTAGCATAGCTCGGAAATCTTATTATTTTAGTTTTCTTGGAAGTTTAGCTCCGAAACTAATATATCTTCTTTTCTTATCAACAAGATGTCGAACGAACCTAGACTTAACTGTCCCCTGCTTGACTCAACAGGCTCGGATTACCACAGTTGGGTAACCGATGTTGAGAACCACCTCACTTCAAATGGAATATTACCCATAATCCAAGCACCTAACCCGGATCGTGTGTTCATGCGAACACCTACAAAGCATGATCAAGCAGTTATCTTGATACGACGCCATATGGACAAGGCACTCAGATTGGACTATATGTCGATCAAGGATGCAAGAGAGCTATGGGTAGCACTAGAAGAGCGCTTTGGCAATGTCCAAGATTCCCTCCTCCCTGACTTGAAGGTTCAATGGAACAATCTACGCTTTGCTGATTTCAAGTCTGTTGCTGAATATAATTCAGAAGCTCTTCACCTACAGTCCATGTTGAGATTTTGTGGACAACCTATCACAGAGCAAGAGATAATTGAGAAAACTCTCTCCACCTTCCCCGTTTCAGCCATTGTGGTATCAAAGCAATACCGCACTGAAGTCAATGCTAGACGGATCACAGGTTTCATCAGCTTATCAATCTCATATCTGTAGTTGAGAAACATGATAACATACTCGTGAGGAATTATAATTCAGGGCCCATTGGAACTAAAAGTGTTCATGAGGCGAATTATAATGCACCTAAAAGAGGGAGCAAGGAGCGGAACCCTAAGAATAAGGGATATGAGGGACGTATGGGTTCATATAACTACCCTAACAAGGAAGGAAACAACAGGTTTGGTGCGAATACACTTGGTGGCAATGCCACACGTGGGAGAGGTGGTCATGGTGGTGGCGCCATGGCTCGTGGTGGAGGCGCCATGGATAGTGGTGGTGGCACCAACCCTCCTAGGGAACGCCCACAACGTGCACCTCAGTTAAAGGGAGGCAACCACAATGGCATGTGTCATCGATGTGGATCAAGTGAGCATTGGTTCAAGCAATGCAAGGCAAGCGAGCAACTAGCTTCAAGATATAGGGCATACAGGGACCTGAAGGAGTAAGAAATGTACCTTGCAGAAGAAGAAGAAAATGGTGGAGACATCCATCTCACCATAAGGACTTCAAAGCTGACGATGAAGTGCACAAGGATGCTGCAGACTTTGATTAGATTAGTCCTTTTATTTTCCAAGAATTTTTGTACTGGCAATATGCATTAGTCAATAAATGACAATTGTATTGAACTCTTTTTTATGTGGTGCACCCAATGACATATGATGTCTAGGAAAGTCACTGAGATTCATGGTACTTAAGAGAGCCTCGCTCCACCAACATCGATCTCTCTCTACTTTCTTGGTCATATTTGATTGGAGTTACCAAACGGATAGAGTGACTACAATATGTCTTAGTTTGATTTTATTTTCGATTAGACTTTTTGGGACCTTTGACATTAGCTATCTTTATTTATAAAGTATCGTATTATTATTCGATGTCATGGACATGTTTTAATTCCGAACTTTATTATTTTTCAGTATGTTTCCTGGAGAGTTGGAATGCCTTATTAATAGTGGCACCACACATACTATATGGCGACATAGGCAACTACTTCTATGGATGACGCCTAGTCGATCTTCTGTGACTACGATGTCTAGACCATCACAATTGATTTATGGTCGAGGACCAGCTTAATTTATGTTGTCAAATGGCACAAGTATTAATGTCACCGAAGCTTTATATGCTCCTACGGTTGGAAGGACCCTATTGAGTTATAAAGATATAAGAGTCAATGGTTTTCATGTGGAAACACATTGTGAGAATGGACAAGAGTTCCTTTGCATCACCTCTACTGAATACGGACTTAAATGAGTATTAGAGAAACTTATGTGTCGATCTAGTGGGTTGTATGCAACCACTATTCGAATTATTGAATCCAACCATGTCATGAGAGATGATGTATGGGTTTCTGACACATATAAGCTTTGGCATGACTGTTTAGGACACCCAGGTCGTGATACGATGATCCGTATATTAAAGACTTCACACGGACATCCATTTTTCAAAACGAAAAAAAGTCAAAACCAAAATTTGATCCAAGGTAGGGTTGGAGCCGCCTACACCCTGCGGCCCAAAAGTGGTATTGACGCCACCAATACCTCCTTGGTTCTTTTTTCTACTTCTGAAGTCAATTGTGACTTCGTGGCTCAACTGGATACTTCCCAGGTTGCTTCAAAAGCCCATCTTTCGTTTTGCAAAGCTTGCTCTTTAGCAAAATTAGGATTGAGACCATCGTATGCAAAGGACACTATAGAAAATATTCCATTCTTACAAAGAATCCAAGGTGATATTTGTGGACCTATTCAACCAACTTGCGGACCATTTAGATATTTTATGGTGTTGGTTGATGCATCAACGTACACGATGGTCACATGTCATGCTATTGTCTACAAGAAATGCTGCATTTGCTAAACTCCTAACACAAATCATTAAATTAAGGGGTCACCACCCTGATCATCCCATTAAGTCAATTCGTCTTGACAATGCTGGAGAGTTTACATCAAAAACGTTTGATGACTATTGCATGTCCATTGGGATTGAGGTTGAACACCCTGTTCCTCATGTTCACACCCAAAATGGTCTCACATAAGCTGCCATTAAAAAACTTCAAATGGTCGCTAGAGCATTGGTTATGCGCACCAATCTCCCTGTTTCTGCTTGGGGCAATGCAATATTGCATGCAGTTGTGCCATTCGTCTGAGGCCTACTGCCACTCATATAGAGGTGGCAAACGGGCCACTAAGCAAGAGCACGGCACGGGCCCGGCACCCTTAAAAGCGACCTGGCACAGCCCAAGCCCGATAGTGGCCCAACACGACCCGAGCACGTTAGAATAACAGGTTCGGCTGGGCCTAAGAATATTGGCCCATTGGCTCATTGGCCTGGCCAGACCCGAGCCTGTAATGGTCCCGGCACGGCCCGAGCACGATATATTGTGGGCCGGCCCGTTATAAACACAAAATTTCATTTTGTTTTTAAAAATATTAAAAAACTGCAATGATGAGATTTGAATATGAAATCTTTTTATTTAAAATCTCATGACGATTCCACCAATGCTTTCTTTTATATTGTCAAAATAATGAAACAAAACATTATATCCTTATTTTGACATAAATATTTTTCCTAAATATTAAATATATGTTTATTAATAAAGACTAATCTCATAATAATACAACTATAGAATGAAGGAAAGAATAATAGATACTAAATCTTCATTATATTAATAAAGATTAATCTTACAATAATATACTAAAAACAATATATTTTGAGTTTTTTTCTTTCTTTCTTTCTTATAGTGGAATATAAAAAATTATTAGAAATCTAATCTTAAAAACCTAAGATTAAGAAAAACATTGTAGAACTTAATTTATTTTAATTTTCTAAATTGTTAAATAAAATTAATTTTTATTTGTTCAAATTAAGATTTTAAAATCGTGCTTTATAGTGGGTAGGCACGAGCACGGCCCGTTATTAACCCGGCACGAGCACAACCCGGCACGATATGGGCTCTGGCCATGAGCTGGGCCTGGCTTAATGTTTATGTAAATGGGCCGGCACGAGCCCGGCATGATAATAAATGGGCCGGCCCAAGCACGGCAAGACTAGGCCAGCTTAAAATGGGCCGGGCAGGCCCGTTTGCTACCTCTACACTCAACCCTTTTCTGCATCCCAGATGGTTACTGGATGTGAGCCTGATGTCTCGCACTTACGCATATTTGGGTGTACAGTTTATGTGCCAATTGCGCCGCCATAGCGCACCAAAATAGGTCCTCAAAGACGATTAGACATTTATGTTGGATATGACTCTCCAACCATTATCCGCTACTTAGAACCCTTGACAGGCGATCTATTTACCGCTTGATTTGCGGATTGCCACTTTGATGAGACAGTCTTCCCATCGTTTTGGGGAGATAGGAACAATAATGTTCAACAGGAATGACCGGAATTGTCTTTGTTTGTCCCCTCTTTGTCTCATCTTGATCCCCGAACCGCAGCCCGAAATTGAAGTGCGGAGAATTCTCGATCTTCAGAACGTAACAGACTCTATGCCTGATGCGTTTTCTGATATTGCTAAAGTAACAAGATCACATATACCTGCTGCAAACATGCCTGCAAGGATTGATGTCCCTAAAAATCATGGACATGCTGCCACCCCTAGGGGGCTAAGGGTATTGGGCATGGCGCCTCCACCACTAATAGTGATGGCAATGTCGCTCAGGCTGGGCTCCCAGCAAGGAAATGTGGGAGGCCCAAAGGTTCAATGGATTCTCGCCCGAGAAAGAAAGCGAGTTTGGCACTGAAAGATCCATTAATCATCGACATAAATAACCCGTCTCATGAAGATATTCCGGATTATGGTTATGTCGAAGAGACATCATTGGGGGATGCTCCAATGTTAGAACCAATTCTAGGGAATACAGAGATCTCCATGAATTACACTAGTGTACATGAGATGTTGAATCGAGATTCTATTATCCTTGATAATGTGTTTGCATATTCTATTGCTCAAGGAATTATAGAACACGATGATATTGAACCTCGCTTCGTTGAGGAATGTCAACGAATAGCAGACTGGCCTAAATGGAAAGATGTGATCCAGGTTGAATTGGATTCACTAACAAAGAGACAGGTATTTGGACCTATAACGCTGACACCCCCAAGTATAAAGCCTGTTGGCCATAAATGGATCTTTGTTAGAAAGCGTAATGAGAAAAATGAGATTGTTAGATACAAAGCCCGCCTTGTGGCGCAAGGTTTTTCATAACCCCCTGGAATTGACTATGAGGAGACATATTCTCCCGTAATGGACGTTATAACGTTCCGCTACCTTATCAGTTTGGTAGTTTCCAAAAAACTTGACATGTAGCTTATGGATGTGGTTACAGCATATCTCTATGGGGATCTAGATTCAGAGAGAGAGAGAGAGAGAGAGAGAGATATATATATATATATATATATATATATATGAAGGTTCCAGATTGACTTCAATTACCCAGGTCAAGTGGCTCTAAACCACGGAACGCTTTTTCAATAAGATTGAGACGCTCACTATATGGATTGAAACAATCCGGACGGATGTGGTATAACCGTCTAAGTAACTACTTGATTGGGAAGGGATATGTCAACAATGAAATATGCCCATGCGTGTTTATAAAGAGGACAAGTTCCGGATTTGCAATTGTAGCAGTTTTTGTCGATGACATGAACCTAATTGGAACTCTAGATGAGTTAAAGGAAACTGCTAAGTACTTGAAATCCGAATTTGAGATGAAAGATCTTGAAAAAACACGGTTTTGCCTCGGACTAGAACTCGAGCACTGTAGTGATGGGATTATGATCCATCAGTTAGCATATACTCAAAAATTATTAAGGCGCTTTAATGAAGATAAAGCAAAGCTTGTGAGTACTCCCATGATCGGTCGTAGTCTTGAGCCTAAAAAAGATCCATTTCATCCAAGGGATGAGGACAAAGACTTATTAGAGGCTGAAGTGCTCTATCTAAGTGCAATAGGCGCATTATTGTACTTAGCTCAATGCACAAGATCGGACATCTCATTCGCAATAAACTTGTTAGCTTGACACAGTTCTGCGCCAACACGCCGCCATTGGATTGGCATAAAGATAATCTTTCAATACTTGAGAGGAACGATTGATATGGGCTTGTTCTATCCCTATAGAGAGAAAAGAAATAATGGAAGTGTGGGATCAGACTCCACAAGGCAAAACGCCACCTTCCGTGCTCCTCCTCTCTTCCATCAAAATGACAACGATGTCTTGATGAATTTTGCTGATGCAGGGTATCTCTCTGACCCTCACAAAGGTCGCTCCCAAAAGGGTTATGTCTTTACCATGGGAAGCACTGCGATTCCTTGGAGGTCTACAAAGCAGACCCTTGTTGCTACTTCCTCAAATCATGCAGAGATTATAGCTCTACATGAAGCCGTGCGAGAATGCATATGGCTAAGGTCTGTAGTCAGACACATTCAAGGAACTTGTGGTTTGAAGTCTACCACAGATGAACCTACATGCATTTATGAAGATAATGCAACTTGTATTGAGCAAATGAAGTTAGGTTTCATCAAGGACGACAACACCAAGCATATATCTCCTAAATTCTTTTACAATCAGCAACAACAAACACTTCTAAATATTGAAGTGAATCAAATCTATTCAGAGGATAATGTAGCGGACTTGTTTACCAAGTCGTTACCTAAATCTTCATTCGAGAAACATGTGAAGAGCATAAGATTAAGAAAGTAATCCGAACTCCCATAATTTTAGAAATCAGGGGGAGACCTTGACATCAGGGGGAGGAATGATGTCTACATGTTCGATCTCGAAGAGTGAAAGACGTATTGTGCTCCTTTTGCCCTTCGACCAGGGTTATTTTTGTCCCACAGGGTTTTTGTTACCTGGCAAGATTTTTAGTGAGGCAACGATCAAAACGTCATCACTGAGTTTGAGAGGCACAAGGGAGAGTGTGGAAGGATGTCAACTACTCCACATTCACGTGCGTTGTGCTCTTTTTCTCCTTCGAACAAGGTTGTTTTTTCCCACAGGGTTTTTATTACTTGGCAAGGTTTTTGACGAGGCAACTTAGAAGCTTATAGCAGAGGCAACACTATTGACATGTAATATCCAAGGGAGAGTGTTGTAAATGATAGTGACTATTTATGCAATATGTATTGCTTAATGTATGCGATTGACAGACTCGTAATGTATGCGATTGATTAGTATAGTTATTATGTATTGCATTTTGTATACATGATGTAACCCTATATAAATCTCATGGTGAGATGAATACAATACAATTATTCAATTCTCTACAACAATATGGACTTATTCTGATTCAGGTGAGTTAACAGTAAAGAAAGCCTATATTTTTTTTGCGTCATCCTACTCCTCCAATGGTATAGGGCAAAAGATTATGGGCCAAGTATATTTTGCTAAGAATGTCTTTACTTGCTTGGAAGGTGTTAAAGGGAAGAATTATTTTTGATGATTTACTTCAACGTCGGGGTGTGGCTTGGGTTTCCAAATGTGATCTTTGTGGTGTGTGCTTAAAGACTTTGAATCATACCTTCCTCTCTTGCTCATTTACTACGGCAATTTGGAATCACTTTGCCTCACTTTTTGAGTTGGGTTTGATTCCCTTCTATTTTGGAGCTTTTTGATTTTGGTCTACAGGATGGGAGAAGTCCACAATTAAAGGAATTATGGCTAATTTGCTTCACCTCTATTTTGTGGTTTGTTTGGCATGTGAGAAATAAAACCAAATTTAACGGTTGTCGCTTCTCAGTTCAAGCTGTTTGTCGGCTTATTACTGGGCATATAAGAGCAACTAGCCATCTTACAACGGGTCCCATGCATAATTATGTCCAAGAGCTACGAATATTGAAGTGTTTTGGAGCCCCATGCCGACCTCGTCGTGCTCCTAGAGTAGTTGAAGTTAATTGGCTCCCACCCTCTATTGGTTGGGTGAAAATTAATTCTGATGGATCATGAAAACATGAAGAGGGAGTTGGTGGTTATGGTGCTATTTACCGGGATTATAAAGGTACATTTCTTGGAGCTTTTGCCTCAAATCTTTAGATTCCTAGTTCGATTGCAGTGGAGATAATGGCTGTCATAAAAGCCGTTGAGCTTGCTTGGGTTTGAGACTGGAAACATATTTGGTTGGAGGTTGATTCATCTCTAGTACTTGATTATATCCGTACACCTTCTCTTGTCCCTTGGTCTCTTCGAGTTCGTTGGTTGAATTGCTTATACAAAATCTCTCAGATGAACTTTCGAGCTTCTCATATTTTTCGGGAAGGAAATAAAATAGATGATGCGTTGGCAAATCATGGTACATCTTGTTCTAATTTGGTGTGGTAGGATGATCCTCCACCTTTTATCGTGTCGTATTGTAATAGTGACATTAGAGGTCTACCTCAATTTCGTTTTAGTTAGTATGTTGTTTGTTTTTGTTAGGAGGTTTTGGTTTTGGTTCCCCTCCTTCACTCTTCTTATTTGATTAATAAAATGGTGTGATAGAGAGGCTTTTTCCTCTCCTATCCACGATCTTTTAGCCAAAAAAAGAAAAAACAGTTCGATGCTTGTCCCCACCTAAAGCACTAGAACTGTTATTTAAATAAATAAATGATCATAATGACTATCACTCAAAATCTTCATACAGTGTACTACTATTACTATACACAGTTTTCAGTAGAACTTCTTAGTTTCATAGTGTGAGCAGATGAAATGAAGTAGTTAACAGATATCATCAAGGGAAGAATCTCTTAGAAACTTAAAGTGATAGCTTCTGTATATATTGGTTTTGCATAAAGAAAAAGAAAAGGCAGTAAAACAAAGCCTGATCAGTGGAGGGTATTACTCTTTAAATGTTGTAATTGGTGCACTTCTGAGGAGGACACCACTGATTTTTGCATAAAACTCATTAAATAGTGTCATCAAGGTTAGCCCGCTATCATATGTATAAATATATATAGAATCAAAAGAGAACACATGAACTGCCACTTCCCAATTTAAAAAGACTGTCAATAATGCGCATTGTGTCCCTCAAGAACATCCCCACAAAGATTAATGATTGTGAATGAAGCTGTGGTGGAGATTGTAATGTAAGGAGCGTGGAATTAGTTATTGATCCGACTCAAACTAAAGTCGGGTTGGCTTATTAGCTGCCCAAAACCAAGAGATAAGTGGTAATTACTAATTAGTTGGAAAAAGCAGTAGATAAGCATGAGTTAGTGGATCCACTGATGCAAGATAAAGTAAAGAACTCCAGCAATTAAAGGTATTGACACTAACAAAGAGTAGTTTAGGTTTCTTTCCGAGTTTTCATTTAAGTACATTGGCACTAATCTCCTTCTATGATTTCATAACTTTCAAGAGAATAAACCTATGAATTAAGTGAGAAGGGGTAAGATAGTCATGTAATGGGAACAGGTTTGTGTTATCATGTCTGGGGCTATTTTTGCTCGTGTAAGAAAAGATTGTTTTAAATATTATAGTGGAGTAGATGAGTTGTCAAGCTCTCTGCTACAGATCAATTCACTAATTTTCATATTCATCAGCTATTTAAGGCCACTAGCCAGAGAGTAATCCCTCCACTGACTCTTTAAGGCCCCAATGGATTCATAGAGCTATGATCAGTTTCTCCAATCTGATAGGTATGGAGGCAGATTGGGAAGAACACATCCATGGGCATTAAAAGCATTGGCAATGGAGTGAGGTTATACCTCAACCTCACTTTAACAGTTCGTCTGAGCTCAGTCACTGGCTGCTGCTAACTACAGCAACTTCATATTCAGAGGTAGCAGAGGGTTGGCTAGTGCTTAGCAAACCGGCAAGTCACAAATCGGCATGGACTCACACTCTGTGATGAGTCTTTTCTCTTCTGTAATGTTATTCTAGTCCTGGCATGACACTGTCATCCATGTGTTCTGTTTCAAGTCTTTTGTGTGTTTTTCTTTGTTGTGTGTAGTGTGTTTTATGAGTCGGTTATGTCGCTTGTATTCTTCATTAATTGGTTTATGCTGGAGTAGAATATGGATTTAGAATAAAATTGAAAACTGAAATCTCTGCTACTCTGATCAGGATCAATCAATAATATCAATTCAAAAATGCAAGCAAAACTGAATGACAATGTATTTTTGATATCTTTGGAACCATAAATTTACATACGTGTTCACTCTGCATAACTAGCACCCTACATACCAACATACATCATCTGAATCAGCATGTAAGCTACCTAAAAAAAGAGAAAAGTTCCTTTCATTTTTGCCCTGATCCCCATCCGGTCTGCAGCAGCAAAGCGTATAACAATTCATTCCAAGTATCCGGAACCCCAGGCAAGCACCAATGACTGCAATCCTGAGATTGTTCAGCTGCAATTTGTTCTTCCTTTGTCTTGTATATCGTTCTGTAAATGGAAGGGTGTCTGTCTTTTCTATAATCCGTAAGCCTACTAATGTTAAGATATGTCACTGGAGTTTTCATTTCTTTAAGTACACTCTCTAGAGCTCTCATTTTCGAAGGGTAATGCGTTAGATAAGTCTCATTAAAGATTGGTTCTGTTTCTTTGTGGCACTGTCCACCTGAGTTCCATTGCCCTCCACTGCAATTACATCAATAACAGTTTTCACAAACTTGTTCTTCCAATTCTTTTACAGTAAGAGGAAAACCAAAAATCTAAAGATAAAAGCATAAGTTTACTAAAATGGTACTACTAGATACCTCCAACTACCACACATCACATTTAAGAGCCAAAAAACTGAGTTGTGAGGCAAAGCAAAGATAACACGTTGTTTATACCTGAAATGGGTGACTGAATATCCTCTGAAGAAAACGCGAGTCCTGTTGGCATTGATGTATCTGTCCACCCATCTCGCCCAAGTGGTGAGAGCTCTCTTGTATGCTTCAAGAGCCTTGAGCCTTGGATGCACATAGTTGCCTTCTTGGTAGTAGTCTTCTCTGTCAGACCACCAAAAATGACATGATTTACAGTGAGTGGCCTAATTGTTTGATTGGTAGAATGCAACTAATTTTACCAAATCAGAAACTCTAGGAACAACAAGGTGGCAAGCAATATAACAAAGCAACTATGAAACACTTACCCTCTAGAAGTTTTCTCATGAGTCCACCAATGACCAGTATTAAAAACTATAACATCAGCATCACGATACGTTGTTGTAGTCCGGTCCATCAAATCCAACCTCAATGTCTCAAACGAACTGTTTTTGCCTGTGAATGTTGACTCCCTAACAAGGAATGGAGCAACCACAAAATCCAGAGAACAATTGTACTCCTACAGGTGCAGCAATACATGGACAGTTAGAGATTTTCCTTCAAAAGAATGATTTTATAGCAAAATTTGAAAAACAATACATGTACTCACCTCAAATCTGAATGCATATATCCCCTTCTTCTTAAATTCCTTCTTTCCCGAAATCTCATATACCTTTTTCTTGTGCGGAACGCTGTGACGGAGAATGCACACAAGAGACTCCCACATGTTCCTATTCAGTGAATCCCCCACAAAAACCAACCTCTTTCCTCTCAACCTCTCCAGAAAATCAGTTGCATTCAAACTGGGAATCGGAAAGTAACAAATATAAGTTTAGGGGAAGGACTTGGTTATATGAGAGTACTTCAAAGACTCCTACATTGAAAGTGAGACCTCAAACTATGTCGATTACATCACACAAGTACAAAGCAATCATATACTAAACCATTAGATAACTCTGAAATTATTTTCAGCTCAACATAACCAAAATCATCAAGAATTGAAAATGCATTGTACCTCGGGATATCACACCCATTTGGCTGCCATTTCCATTTTAGGAAAGCACTGTCTGGCCTTCGATTGGAGTGGCAATTCCAAACCTTATCAACGTGTGGACAAGAACCTCCAGGATAGTACGGCTTTGAATCATCTCTCACCCATTTACCATCAAAAATATCACATTTTTTATCAGAGTCACTAGGCATTTCCCAAGTTTGAGAATCAAGCTCAATGATTTCATTTTTCTGTGTTGAATTTCCTTGATGATCTTCTGTTACCTTACCATCCCCATTACTAGAATTCTTTGAAAAACTACCTTCAACTGTTTTCTCTTCATGCACATCTTCTTTCTTAGAAAGGCTTAAATTCCCAATTCCCTTCCCACCTTCACCATGCAAGCTCTCAAATTTCAAAATCTCCGAGGAATTTCTTGAATCTGAGTTATTATCTTTCTGTTGAACTCTTCCTTCCTCAACCACAAAGCTTCCATCTTTAACTGCCTCTGTAAAATTCCCCATCTGGGTCTTCTCCAAAACTGTCTCTTTCCCACCTCCACCTTCAACATGCAAGCTTCCATTATTCAAAATCTCAGAGGAATTCCCAAATGGAAAATCCCCAAAACACCCCCTCCCTCATTTGAACCAAACTCACCATCTTTATGCTCCACCCTTCCTCCTTCAACCCCAGAGCTTCCATCTTTAACTTCCTCTGTGAAATTCCCCAATTGGGTCTTGTTCAAGTCCACAGAGTCTTGCATTTCTGAAGTAACAGAATTTGCAGTGCTTGAAAACGAGAAAGGCCATGAAACAAAAGAGGAATTTACAGTATAGAAACCTTGGTCCACAGTAGGACTCTTTAAGGAATAAGAGA
The DNA here is from genome assembly GCA_024704745.1 of Rosa lucieae. Classification (NCBI taxonomy): domain Eukaryota; kingdom Viridiplantae; phylum Streptophyta; class Magnoliopsida; order Rosales; family Rosaceae; genus Rosa; species Rosa lucieae. Next base: position 60,800,802 of record CM045495.1, on the reverse strand, counting down.
CAAACAGTACGGCGATTACAAACAGAGAGGCTCCAATTCCCAAACTAAACCCAGAAACCACTTTTCTTCTGGTGAGAAAAACTGCTCTAGCTTCTTGGAATCCATGGCTGAAACACAATGCATGCAAAAGAAAAAAGCAGAGGGAATCAGAAAAATGTGAGATGGAGATCAATCAATTCAAATGTGGATTGTGTTTGAAGCGAGAAATGTCGTCCTTTCATTTTTTTGTGAAAACCAAAAGAAAGCAAGGTGAAGGAGCAGAGAAGAGAGAAGAAACAGAGTGCTGGAAAACAGAAGAGTTTCTACCTTCACAGTGGGACTGTGAAAGTTCGATTATGCCAGTTTGCTTGTGCTTTTCTAGCATAGAACTGTGAACTACCTTTTGCTTTTGTGAAGGGTACGTTGGTCAGATTGGTGAGGCTTTCGTCTCCTCCTTTATTAACTGTCCGGAACCGAAGGGCGACACAATACGAACTGGGTTCCCGCCGACACGTGGTCGGCCCTTAACCTCCTGGACCTAGTGCTGGCCGATAACGCTATCCATTAGGGCCTTGACGCGTGGAGGTGTCTGCAATACAGTTTGTTACTGTGATGAGTTCCAGGTCCCATGAAACACGAAACTCACCTTCATCTTCTGCTCTCTGCTTTACCCAAGTCTCGAATCTCTCCATGCAAACCTTTACGATTTTGAAATTTCATTACTTTAAAGGCCTGTATAGAATGTCGTTGAAGGATAGTCAAAATCGTTAAATACGCATTGATCGTTGGAAAAGTTTGAAGCATGTGTTAGGCTCTTACAAGGGAGACGATTACAAAGTGGATTTTCTTGGAGTGGAAGTTGGGACAGAGGATGATATGAACAAGCGTTGAAACCTAGAACTACTATGTAAGAGTTCTGGCTGTCAATTAAAGCTTGATTAATAGATTAGACCTAAATGACAGATTGTAATCTATGTGTAAAAGGAACAATTCGTTATGAATACAAGTCACTCAATTGTAAATAACTTAAGGGAGCTAAGAGAACTGTCACTTTTTCCTCATTTACTGAGAATAAAAAAGACAATTTGTAATGAATTTGTATTTGTAAAAGGAAATAGTGGGTGAATCACTAAAATTATGGATCGAATTGAATGACTAAATTTACTGACTTTTCTTTGAAGAAACATAGACCACCAAATCTGCAATTGAGGAGTGAATCTTTGTTATTAATACTGATCAACAACTGTGAGTATGATTCATGATGAGTGAATTTGGAGATTTGAAACATGTGCCAAGTTTCTTGTTTCTTGAAGAATGAGTCCAAACACAAATTTTAAAGAGTGAAAATGTCCATAAACTAAAGGCAAAGTAGAGTCAATGAGAACCATCTAGTGTGGTAAAGGTTAGTCGAGTGACCTAGCATGAAGCCGCTATGTCTAGCGTTCGAGTCTCAACTCCCACAATCCCACTAATTTGTGGCCAGCAAGTTTGAAGGGCATTTGAGTTAATATGCATGCGTTCGGGGAATTAGTTTGATTTTGCTGGAATATCTTGATGGACCTCAATCCAAATATTAACTGAATAGATGTGTTACTAACTTGCTAACATAACCGATGTGACTTACTACTAGAACCTCAATAAAAAAAATAAGTAAAATCAATGAGAATATCAAATGATATTTGAGAGATTAATCATTTTAAAAAATTAATTAATTAACAAATTAAGCTGCCGTAAGGAAACAATTAATTATAATACGCAACTGTTTAGGTGAAAAGAGGTAACACACAGAACCTAGGGTTTTTTTTTTGTCTTGGGAATCGATGCTCGTCCGGCGGCTCACCAAGTCGAGGCAGGACTATGGCCTCATCGGAGGTTGGTGCGTGCGGCCGGACGGGGAGGTTTTAGTTAAGGGGTCGGTGTCTCTGGTCAGAGGGTTCTGGATTGGATACAGGTGTGGTTCAGGTGAGGGTCCAACGCAGCTGGGGTCTTCTCATGGTGATCTTTGGGGGAGGTTTGGGTTGCCCTGTCGGGCGATCTGACCTTCGTTTTGATGGGCTTCGCAGCTAGAGGCGCAGCGCTAGCAGAGTGGAGGTGGCGACGGCAACATCCATGCTTTCTCAGGCTTCAGAACGGTGCGCGCAGGCGGAGGGTAGCTGTTTTGCGGCGGCGCGCATCGGGTGACAAGATGCTCTTCCGATTCTTTGTCGACGGTGGGCTTCTCTGTTGGAGGAGTTGAGCCGGCAAAATGGTGGCCAGGCTAGTTCACGGGTTCTGGTGCTTCGTCGGCAGGTGGTTGTTCTCCATGGTGGCTCGGCTTTGCGGCGGGGAGCTTTGTCAGGGATCTGTGACTGGGCTCTAGGGCTAGGTCTTTTGGGCCAGACTTAGTTGGGCTGGGACAGCTGTTTTTTTTTCAATAATTCCCTTTGTGGGAGGTAGTGGGCTTCGGCCCGGTCTAGGCATTTGTTTTGTGTTTGTTTTTTTCTAATTGTTAGTTAGGTGACAAACCTCGATCACTTTTAACTCGATCGGATTTGTCTTGTCTAGTGGAAGCTCCTCTATGAACCTTTGTAGAAGTATTTGGTTTCAACGTACCAGTGTACCACAATGACGTGCTTGGCATTTGGAGTCAGGTAAAATAGATTGTCTACGGGACGAGGTGTTTTTGTTAGCATAGACTAATCTGAGGTTTCAATATCAATATAGAGTAGTCTTTTGTACTATTCTTTATCTCAAAAAAAAAAAAAATGAAGCTACCGTATGTATTCAAAATTTATCCTTCATTCACTTGTTTAAAAAATTAAAAAAAAAAATAAATTAAAATCGCTAATGCACCAGATTGGCATAAAAAAGTGATTCAAAAATGAACTAGTAATTTTTCAGTTCGTCGAGGGTAACTTTTTAGCCATTTACATTAACTTTTACTATAAGTTGACAATGTCATTCCTTTTTAATATATAATTTTTTTTTGTATTAAGATTCATTCACGAGAACTATATAGAAGTAGGTCAAGCAACCACAGAATTTTCTAATGCAAAGCCAAAGTTTCTCTGAGAAGCTCAATCAAAGCAATCGAGTTTCCAACAAATTCTTCTTTTACATCACGTACTTTCATTTCTCATTTTTACAGATTTAAGTACATGCATTCAACAGCTATCAACAATCGGATATTTCTTCTCATTTCAAACTTGAGCAACTTAGCGAAGAAAGAGGTGTATACAGGTAAACAAAAACTACTTGTCACCTACTCACCTAGGACCAGAAAGCTCCATAGCTTCTACCACAAGTGAAGATTCATCTATAAAATCTGAATATCTTTGATGAGGGTGTTCACATGACCGGAACCTTGGTGTTTCAACCCTCTGTGAGGCTTCCCATTTCTCGGCCAAACCATCCCCTTCTAACATCTTTAGTACTTCAGACATTTTTGGGCGGTGCAAAGGATTAAATTGAGTACATAACAAGGCAACTTGAACCATCTCTTCAAGCTCAATCCTGTCGAAATTGCCCTTTAGATCTTTATCCACCATCAGATTTAGCTTTCCCTCCTGATGGAGCTTCTTAACCTGCAAGTGTATTACGCCGCACCATGTCAGTAGAAATATATTTTTTCTCATTAGGACAAATATATTTTTTCTCACATATCTACCACTAATTTCTCTGGCATAGTGCAATTAAGGTGTTCAGGTTTCATGTAAGGAATCAAGCTTTTGAACATCCGAGAAATGCACCAACATGAAAAGAATGCCAGCAGTCGTGTTGTTAATGGATTAACATGGGAGTCAAAGGTGGCAGTCTGCTGGCAATATTAACACTTGCTTTTCAACTTGCGTATCTTATATTGAGATGATAATCAATTGATCATTGCAATAACATACATGGATATGTGTTCAATGGTGTGCATGCATACTCTGTCTGTGTGTGTGTGTGTGTGTGTGTGAGAGAGAGAGAGAGACCCACCCAATCAAGCATTACACCCTTCTGGTTTGCAACTCTTCCAAAATCCAAAGCCTTTTGACCTGTTATTAGCTCCAGCAGCAAGATTCCAAACCCAAAAACATCTGTCTTTTCTGATGATTGACCAGTTGACAAGTACTCTGGAGCGATATGGCCAACAGTGCCACGCACAGCTGTGGTTACATGTGATTCTCTGTGATCCAAAAGCTTTGCTAACCCAAAATCTCCAACAACTGCTTCAAAGTCTTCATCTAGCAAAATGTTGGCTGCTTTAACATCACGGTGGATAATTTTGGGGTCACACTGCTCGTGCAAATAAACCAACCCCCTGGCCGTACCCAAGGCTATTCTTTTTCTCCTTGCCCAGTCTATAGCTGGCCGCCCATGAATATGATCTGATAAAGAAAATGCAGAAGAATACAGAATTACTGATAGGATTACAAATAACTGAGAGCTTGAACATTACCAAGTTAGCTACAAGATTCCTTTTGACTTGAACAGGTAACAGGAATGCAAATGATAGGGAATCAGTGTATGGGAAGCCCAACAAAGCAACATAAGACATATTTTCCAGTGATGAACTTATTGACTGTTCAAAAGCCTTTTGTTTTAGTAACCAACTAACCATTATTGGAAATTTTTGATAAGTGGATTTAGTAATCAATTAGACAAACAAGTACACTAATAGTTATAACTTATAACCAGATTTTTTTTAGTTGACTTATAATCACAATGTGTGAACAAATAACAAAGGTACATGGCTGTGCAGCTTGCTTATTGCTAGAGGTAAGGATCCCCATGGTCATGGGTAAACATATGGTACAGGGCTGGAAAGTGGAAAGGAGAGGAGATTATGGGAGTGGCTACGCAGCATTTATCAGTGATTTTTAGTAATGGTAAAGTAACAGTGTGTAGAAGTATAGCAGTGGTAAAGGTGGGTAGTGTTTCTGGTGTGGTCATTCGCCAGTCCCATGATCAAAGTGGTAATCATCTTTTAAAGGTAATACAAACAAATTAGCATCCTAACATCAGATGTAGCAAAAAGTAATGAGTAACTATATGAAAAAATCAAACCTCTTAGTCGAGATGCTACGCTTCCATTAGGCATGTAAGGGTAAACAAGAAGTCTTTCATTCTCAGTTGAACAAAACCCACAAAGCCTCAGAAGATTCCGATGGACTGCCAAACTTATCATCTCAACTTCTGTCTGAAACTGAATTTCACCACCAGCAGTGTTGTAATCCTTCAGCCTCTTAACCGCCACCAGAGTCCCATCATTCAAACATCCCTTGAATACAATCCCAAAGCCACCTCTTCCAAGAATGTTCTTAGAGTTAAAATGGTCTGTTGCTGTCCGAAGCTCCTTAAATGTATACCTTTTCAAATGACCCAAGCATACTTCAGGGTCATATTGATCTGCCACATAACCCATCAAATTAATAATGCAGGGATAATAATAAGTCAGGAAAAATAATATCATTACTTACATCAAAAGATATTCAATACATGCTCCTATTACAATTTGAAATCCTAATTAAGGTTTTTAACGAAGGAGTTACTTTCATGACTTCAGATGTTTTCAGAGGGAAAAATAATAGTTGATTCATGATTCAGATTGTATTCATAAATTACTCATCTCACCGTTGCCTCATCTTGCCATCCCCTGCTTACAATTTTATTTCTGTAAATTATTTCCTACTGTATAATGTAAAAGCTTTTGATATATTTTGGATAATGTAAATCAATAGGGCCACAGTTCGGATTTGGAAGTTCCTGAATTATCATTTACAACGACTAGAGTCACCACACTCCACAAAAACTGCCCAGGTGAATGGCGTTGCAAAAACACTCAAATTTGCTCCATTTTAGAGATTACCAAAACTGCACTCTTCAGTAATAAAGCACCCTTGAAAAAGCTGTTAAAACTAATTGATACTAAATTACAGACATTAGAAGAAACAATAAACAGAAATATGAAGTATAAGAAATGTTACCATTGACGTCGAAGAATATCTGCTGGTTGTGTCTATATCTTAACCAAACAAGTAACCCAATTATTATTATGACAGCGAAGGCAGCACCAAAGCTTGCAGCAAAAACTACAGTCAAGTGGTGGCGTTGCGTCCCAGAGTCTGATTGAGCTAGGAAGAAAACCAAAAATACATCAATACACACTTGTCATCAGAGTGTAATGGAAAAGACTGCTAGACACAAAAAAAAAATGCATATATACCGTTTAGAGCATCAGGTGGGAAAGATAATGGCTCCGGCAAGACAGCAGAACAGTTGTTTGCAGCCTTCAGGCCACAAATCAAAGGGTTACCAACAATTCTGAAGTGAAAAGAAAAAATAAAGTTAGGAACCAAACAAAATTATACACAGAAATAAGCACTAGATGCATCAAATGACAGTTAACTCACTTGAAAGTTCTTGCAGATACTTTTGGCAAGGAGCCACTGAGATTGTTGAAAGAAAGGTCCCTACAGAAATGATGACGTAAAATGATGAATAAATACGTTAAGTTTTAGTCCTACATTTGCCTATATAGTATGCATTAGAAGAAAAACACATTGGGCAAGGGTGCAAAGACGTACACAAGAGTGAGACCTTCAACCGAGGACAGAGTCTCAGGGCATGATCCTGTAAGGCTGTTGTTATTTAACCGCCTATCTTGGTCAATAAGAACAGAAATGTGTAAGAATCAGCAATAAGTTTGAGTGCAATAGTTCTGTACATTCAGAACTGGTATCAAGTTCTTGAGACTCACAAATAGTTCAGGTTCTTTAGGTTGCCCAAAGAATCTGGTATGCCACCAATGAAACTGTTATTGGAGAGATCAAGTGTCTGAAGCTTTTCCAAATTCCCAATTGAAGCGGGAATGGGACCTGAAATGGCATTATTTTGAAGCAGCCTACAAAAGCAAAACAGACATATTGATTAACACATTGCACAACAAGAAATCACCTTCAAATTTAGGACTTGCCCAAGACATACAGAACACATAACACCCAAAAAAAAAAACTGAGGCAAAGTTATGCCGAGATTGACCAATAAGAAGTTGAAAGAGAATTCAGATAGAAATGTAAAGGAAGCGTAACGTACACAGATAGCAAGTTACTGAGGTTTCCAATCGCAGGAGATAAGATACCAGACAAACTCTGGCTAGGCAATCCACTGATACAAAGAAAAGAGCAATACTTCAATTAAAAATGAATTCTTTACATATACAAATAGAAAGAACTACTCTGTTTTTTCTTCCAGAAAGATTTGTTATGAGAAAAATAGAAAAGCAGAACTTACAGAGCATATACATAGCCATCAGGTGTGCAAGCAACCATCCTCCAGCTACAAGGATCTACAGAGTTACTATCCCAGTCCTCCAAAACATTGTGTGGGTCAATTAGATCGCTTTTTATGGCCACCAAAGCTTCAACTGTGAACATTTCCAGAAACAAGATGAAGTTTAGTCTCTGACAGATTCTAAAACAGAAAGAGAGAGAAGGGGAAATAAAACTCCAGCCCCTCAGTGCACCCAATTAAGACAGACAAAGCTATAATGTGGGTAGTTCTGAAAGCATTAACTCAACAAATTGAGGAGGCAAACAAGCAAAATTCCTCAGAAACCAAAAAAAAGAACATAAAAAATAATAATAATAAATAAATTGTATTTGATGTTTCATGAGAGAAACTCACCTTCATAATTTACACCAGTAGGAGAGAGAGTTGCAGAAGAAGCCTCTGCCAATAGCAAAACAAGTAAACCCACCTTCCACAACAACATCAAGAAACCACTGATTGTTCCCATATTGATAAAAACTCTTTTCTCTCTGTTCATTAAAATCAAAACCAGCAGCCACTACTCAAAACCACCACAACCAACTATCCATTCTCTTCCACATGAATGTATATTGCCTTATCCAGACACAACTGCAGCCTCAGACTCAGTCAAAACAACTCTGCTATTACTTCCAACAAAAGTCACAGACTTTCTGAACAAACTTGAGGCAGAAACAAATACTAAAATCGGAGTCCCACTTATGATTTGAACAAAACCGGGAATAATGGGGAGTGCATGAGCCGAGCCAAGTAGCAAAGAGATGAGAATTTCCTCGAGAAAACAAACCCCGGATTTCTAAGATCCTAGAGATCTGAAAACAGTGGGTGGGAGATTTCTATCTGTCTTGGGCGATCCCCACAAATTCCATGTGGGTATGATGTTGGTTACTAGTTTGAGCTCAGTTGCTGTTGTTCTTCAACTCAAACCATTATCCAACTATGGTCTCTGATATTCAAGTAGTAGCAAAATGGTCAGTGAAAGACACACACACGCAGAAAGAACCAAATTACACGCGAAAAGTGCCAATGCAAAAGGCCAAAGAGGGACACAGTTACAGATGCAAGAGAGGCAGCACCCAGTAAAACATTACAGGTCTTTTTAAATTTTTAAACTTTGTTTTGTTTGAGAGGGGTAAAAAGAAAAACAGAGAGCAAAGGTTGAAGCTTTTTTTTCTTTTCTTTTTCTGAAGGGGTAAAGGTTGAAGCTTTGGTATGAGCAAATGGGTGATTGGACTGAAAGAATTGATCAGAGAGAACAATGGGATGTCTTTGCACAGGGGCAGGGGTCACGTGCTTGGATTGTCCTGGAATTTTCATATTTTTTTAACCAAACACAAAATTAAAATAGTCACATTCTGTTAAAAGTGTTTGCAGGGTCCATAATCATGCTTCACGTTTAGGCTAGTAGCTCTATTGTATTATCTAACCAATTAACCAATATGAAAACTTGTGCTCATATTTGGACTCTTCTAAGAGGATTGAATAAAAACACTGGAAAATCTTCCTTTTTTAATTAGAAAGTTCATGAATTTATGCAATGTAACCAATATTCAATTGTGTTGAGATGTAATATTCCATTTTTGAGTCACTGGCTTGATAAAACTACTACTTGGAACAGGAAACGAGTTTAACTTTTGCCAGAAATGTGTATGGTGATGCAAGAATATGTTCAAAGCATATTAATGAGGCAAAAGAAATTTCACTTGAAGTTCAAAGTTCAAACAACTAAGAAAATTTTTTTTTTTTTTTTTGAATGGGGTAGACTAATGGGAATGCACCACATAAATCTACTGTGAACTAAACTTAAGAATCGCAATTTTCGAAGGTGGTGTTTTATAGTTCTTCAAAATTTAATCATTAGATTAACTGGGTGTATGAGACGTAAGATACTCTCATGTTCCAAAATTTTACTAGATTTTCAACCATGGAGGTTCAATCTTATTATTATGAAAGAACAGGGTAGTGTAGCAGCACTCATTTCCTGAGCAAAGAAAATAACAAGTACCAACGAAAAAAGGGCCGCAGAGATTGTGAAATGTTTCTGGTATAAAGCTAATAAAGATGAAACTGGGGACAGGAGGCCATGAAAAGACTGAGAGATAGAACAGTCCTCAACAGCATGATGAGAATATGAGATGGTCCCATCAACGGATATGATTAGTCGAGATAGGTAGGCATGGCTTGGTTGTTACAGATTCACACGCTAAGCAGCTACAGCAGCCAACAGAGAAATATTGAAGAAGATAGAGAAAGGCATGTGAAGTGTTTGTTGTTGTACCGAACCGCCTCCCTCCTCTTATTCTTCGTTGGGTATTGTGTACACTGTACATGGGAATCTCTCCAAAAAACCCCCACTCCACGGATCCTGCTTCTCTGGTTTGGCATGGGCATTTCCGGAAGTGCGCTTGATTTCCACCCGACGAATATTCTCTAAGTTATGATAAATCTTTGTAGACAATAATAGACAACATAAAATATTAACTACACACTTTATCGCATCATGTTCTAAAAATATCACACCACATGTAGAATGGTCGATTAATACATTGACAACAAAAACATTCTGATTTTGAGACGTTAGAGAAGATTTTAAGTTATCAAATTTGTAATCGTTAATGTTACATCTGTCTAATTGTCCGTTTTTGTTATTCTTTTCAAGCTTATTAAAATGTCTATAATAAGATTGAGATGAGATTGACTTTTATTAAAGTTTTTAGTGTCATATTGAAGTTTGTCTAACATTGTTGTAAAGCACAAATTATGACTAAATAAGTGATGTTTAGGGAGGTATCAAACAAAAATCACTACATTAAGTTATGCTTAGTATGTGATAATTATAGATTGCGTAGATTAAAACATCAATTTATCAGATAATACGCAACAACTGCATGCAACGAATGTCACTCATGACTCGTGAGCAGGTCCAAATTTTTTTCTTTTAAGGGTAGCAATAAATTAAATATTGAAAGATAAAGAGTTAAAACTCTGAGGTAATTGTAACCCGATAATACTATTAATTATAAATTCAGAATCAACAACTTAATTATATCCACAATAAACGCCGACTAATTTATCAACAACAAGAAGACCTTGATTTATTAGCCAGCATAAGTTATGTTTGTTTTAAGAACTGTTAATCTAAAGGACATACAATCTGATAGTTAAATAATGAAAAATGTAGGATAAAACATTGAGCAAGAGCATGTAGATTCCCAGAATGGGAACCCTATTATAAAACAAAGATGATGCCGTGAGGAAGTGTAGTTTTCTATGTGAGTTTTGAGTTTAGAACCCTAAACCCAAGAGCATTTTTGTCGCATTGGGAAAACTGAATATTCCCCTAGTCTATTATTAGTGATGCACACCTAACACTCCCTATGTCATTCATAATCTGTGACCATGCTTTGGAATTCAACAAGGGTATTTTGGTCGCTTTGGGAACATGAATTCCTCACTTTATTACCCCATTAACCTATGTTAATTTACCCTTTAAGTTAAGGCAAAACTTTACCAACCCACTGCATCTATGAGTTCCTTGAACAAGCATAATATTAGTTAGGATTAATTACATTACATATAAGTACATATTTGAATATTTTTTTAGTCATAAGGCCACCAACGTTTTTTTATACGCATAATGCCACTAGAATAAAAAAGGTATTAAATTTTAGATATAAAAATTAATATATTTACATAAATGTCACTAGAGTAAAAAGTTAACAATCATCCTTCTCTCCTCTCCGGTGAGGTCTCCGGCCAACTCCGGTGGGTCTCAGGTCAACCTCCGGCCAACTTTCGACTGGTCTCCGACGAACTCCGGAGACCACAAAAGCTACTGTCGCAAGCAACAAAAACTAATCTGATGAGATTTTGATAACCTCCGGCGATGTCACAAAAGCTACTGTCACTAGCAACAAAAGCTACTGTCACCATCAACAAAAGTTACTCTGGTGAAATTTCCGGCAACTTCCGGCGAGGTAACAAAAGTTACTATCACTAACAACAAAAGTTACTCCTTACCAAAAAGACCTATGCTCCCTAAAACCAGAAGCTACTATCCCCACCAAGACACCAACAAAAGCTATTGTCACCAACATCAAAAGCTACTCTAACTAGCAACAAACGCTACTCTCACCAGTAACAGAAAACTACTCTCATGAATAGCAAAAGTTGCTCTCACTAACACCAAAAGCTACTTCACTAACAATAAAAGTTACTGTTACCAATACCAGCGACCCACTCTCACTAATACTAGAAAGCTACTCCAGTATCAAAAACTACTCTCACCATAAACAAAAGATACTCTCACCAATGTCAAAAACTATTATCACCATCGCAAAAAGCTACAATCATCACTACCAAAAGTTACTTTCACCAACAACCAACAACAAAAGATACTATCATCAGCATTAAAAACTCTTCTCACCAACAATAAAAAACTACTTTCACCAACTCCGAAAGCTACTCTCACAACTCCGAAAGTTACTCTTACCAACATTGAAAACTGCATCTTAGATAAATAGAGAGAGTTTTGGAGCTTCTTTACTCAAATTGTGAGAACAAATGCATTAAAACCAAAGTAGCCCAACTACCAACAGAGACTATCAGAAGTTCAGAACATTAAAACTAGTCTATGCATAATCAAAGGGACAGAGGAACTTGACACAAGAAAATGGTAGGCAATATATGAATGGTTTTACCAGCAGGGTGACAGAAGCACAAAATGAGAAACCAAACAGGCTTTCAATTGATTAAGCTTATCCAGGTCTCAGAGCTAGTACTTTGAATTGATGACTAGTATATGAATTATAGCCACTCGGTAATTCTACGACATCGAATACAAATCACAAATTCACTTAAATCTTGAACATCAAACTTAACTATTCCAATCGCTCTAAACAATTTGTAATCATGTAGAGGTTTCTCAATTCTTACAGCAAATCAAACTCAAGAAATTCAAAATCCAAATACTCAGTAAATCAAACTTACGAATTTCATAAGCTCCGAATGTTCAAAAATCAAATAATTCTAGGATGAATTGGCTCGGAAATGCGATCTGGAAATAGAAGGTAAACCTGAAGCTCGACGACGATGACGAATTAGGGCCGATTGCTCTCAGGCCCGATGATGAAGAACACGATCTGGAATCCGCTCAGGCTGAATTAGAGGACATCGACGACCTCATATCTCGAAGAGGAGAGTAAGGTCTCCAGTGTTGAACGACGCGACGGTATCGAAGACGTCGATCAGATCAGATTTGCTTCACCTTCATCCTTCTCGCCTTGCGCTGCGAGATTGTGAGATAACCGGATTGGTGCTAGAGGTGGTGGAGATGGAATTGACGATGGAGTTGAGGAAGGGTGCCGCCGGAGCGAGCGAGATGGTGAGGAAGGGAGCTGCCGGAGCTGAGCAAGAGTTTTCTCGTCAGAGAGAGAGAGAGAGAGTGAATTTCTTTCGTTTTGGTGAGAGACTGATCGATGGAGTCAGTTTTGTTCCACGAAGGGCAAAATCGTCAGTAAGGAAATAATTTTAAGAAAAAAGTGGCCTTATGTGTACAAAAAAAATTTAGTGGCCTTCTGGCTAATTTAAATTTCAAAATGACACTTGTGTGTAATTTTCTATATTAGTTTTGACTAGTTTTCCATTTCTAATTAGTTAGATCACACCCGACACATAATTTGGGGTATGTATACGATTTCAAACACAAATGACTTTTTTTTTTTATACGAAAACAACTAAATTAAATGTGGAAGCTTCTTGAGCAATTAAAGTTTATATTATCAAATAAAACGGCTCTACAGACTTCACTAAGAACAGAGTTAGTCGTCCAACTACGTCATTCTCCAAACTTACTAGCGCATCTGCAACAAAATTTACCTTCATATAACTAATTGAAATAGATTGACTCAAATAAGGTGTTAACTGTTGAATGTTTCGAATAATGTTGATACACGGATGATTTATAATTAGAAGTGAATGCAGTCGTTTTTACTTTATTATGTATACATAGACGTAAAACCTTCTTTGGGTCTCCAACTCGCACCAAACCCTCTAGGCTTGAAAATTAATGTGCAAATCGATATGAACATAGGGTATTGAGTGGAATCGTTTCAACAACAGTTTGACCGGGCATTTCACACAAGCATCATTAGGTAATGTCTTTTGAAACTGTTTTTGTTTTCAGCTTTCAACAAAGAAAGAAAAAGGAGACTTTGAATTATGATACCAAGTTAGTCCCAGTAGATGACCAGATTTTTTCCATTTCTGATCCATTTTTCTTGGTGGAGTTTCTACTTTCTAGCTAGTGGTCTCGAAGCAGGTAATGACTAGACCAGTAACAAATAGCAAAGTCCTAATTAACCTAACGTGCGCTTGCTTAATTAACTAGCTAATAATCCAATCACATCCCAGATTAGATGAGATAGATCAAAGAATTTGGGCATGCAATAGTAATAGAGTACTAGCTAGGTAGCATCTTCAACCACCTACCCCCATCTGTAAACCAAGAAGAAAGAGACGAAAGTGATTTTTGTTCTGGGTCCATAATTGAGAGCAGTAGAACATTCGGATAGTCACATACTGGACTACTAATGGACCACCGGTGCATCATCAAAAATTCTAATATGGACCAAGGCGTAGGGGGACCATAGACAAAATGGAGGGTAAAATGGGGCATTTGGGTGGTAAAATAGCTGATTTTTTGCTTTGGTGCATGTGAACCTTGGTTCATAGAAGACTCTTTGGTGGATCATCTGTCAACTCAATGAAGCTACTCAATTTCACTATCGGTTATTTTGAAGTGTTGCATAGTTCTCTCAAGTATTAAATTTTTAAAGCTGAGAATTATTAAATTAGTTCATTAAGTACTGAAGCATATATCAAATAGTAATTAGTCTGAAAACACATGATTCTGAAATTTCAATACCGCACAACATATAAAATTTGTGTGATTACATAATTAGTTTATTTGCGTATAGTTTGTGATGTGAAGTTCCAACCTCCAACGAATCTAGGGATGTCTGTCGCGACAATACAATATGTGTCGATAATGATGGTTGGGGTCTCAAAACAATCCCTACCATAATTGCATGAAGATGATCACCCATTGTTTATCTCCCCTCTGAAGCACTCAGTTTTTTTAACGACCCATTGGGCTTATATTGAAGGAGTGTCGACTGTGTTGGTATGGTTCCTCTGCTTCAGAGCACCTCATGTCATATATTCCCTTCACCAACCTAGCTAGTTATAGAAAAAGTGAATGAATTAGTTTATGAGGACCATCAAAGTCAAACTGTGTCTCCTAACACCAGAAATAATTGAGTCAAGGATAATTCTTTATCATACAAGCACTTGGAATTAGTCCAAAGTGTCACGGCGGGAGGTCGAGAAATGAGTCGAGACCAAATAGCGCTAGCTAGATTGGAAAGATGATTTTATTTTCTCTTTCTCTATAAAAGTTGGAGGCAAGTAGAAAAAGATAATCTATATTTAATTTATCAAAAATTTTCACTCGTATCATTTTATCTAATAACCTTAGTACTTATTTTGTAAGTGAAATTTTCTGAAGTTAGAAGTGATAATAAAATCGCTTTATTTTCATTTAGGAATATGCCAAACTCCTTTATTGGTATGTTTTTCCCGAAGAATAGAAACAAGAGGCCGATGGACCACCCACATAATATCATATTGCGATTTGTGAACCTAACATAACCCTCATTTCAAGTTTCAAATGACATGGGTCCCTAGTTCTATATCTTCTTATTCAAGATCGACCATATGAGCTAAGTTCATCAACCAACGTACCAGCTAGGCAGCTGGTTTTGAATTCCTGTCTTCTTAAAGAGACAAACATCCAAAGAGGTACAATGATATCACATTCTACTAGGTTTGAAAATCTAGTACGTACATTGATCATTCTTATAGGGGCTAAATATTAATACGACAGTTAACCACCCCATTTTGTATTTATTCGTTAATCACACTCAATTAAGTTTGCGTTAAATTAATTTCGCAGTGTCTTTATCCATCACCAACACATTTACGTTTGTGTAATGCACAAAATAGCAAAAGAATAAAAATGCCCACATCTATTGTTTTTTTTTTTTTTTGTTACAATATTTGTTTTAAAAAAAGAGGGGTGCAACACGAGAACTTCAAATAAGGTCATCAATTCTAGTACTGCTCTCGCTTAAACAACCTTAACCTCGGAGTTCTGATGGAATCAGTGCGTTATTGCTCGGATGATCGCACTCGCCCACGTCTATTGTTTAACGCACTTCATTAACGTTTAACAATGTCCCGTCACAGTCACAAAACCCATCATTAATCCCATAATTAATAAAAAAAACCCACCAATAACTTGATAATTGAGTCCACCTGATCGAGTTGGACTACACGATAAGTGGCTCATAGAATTTTCAGTGCTCCGACTTGTACGGCTTTCTGCAACTCCGGCAACCCCAGATTGGCACACGTCACCACCATCCTCTGCATGCGGGTCCCGTCGTTCACGGCATCATTCCTTATGCTCGTCCACCTGCACCCCCCATTATCCAGCTCGCAGAGGATCAACTCGCTCGGGTCGGAACCGTTGTGAAAACACACCATACCTCCCATATAGCTCATCGAAAACGACGGCTCACAGTCTCTCTCGCCCTTCAACTTCTCCACCATTGTCTCCGGCATGTCACCGATCATCTCTTTCAACTCCAACGACTCGTCGTCGCTGACTTCCACTTCCCACAACTTCACTCCCTTCACGTCCTCCGCCGCTCCCACAACTCCCGCCAAAACCAAACGCCCGTTAACGAATCCAATCACTGAGCTAAACACCGTCGGATTCGGACGCAGATCGTACGGCCCAAACCACTTCTTGGACTCCGGATCAAACGAGTACGTGACAGCCGAGCACCTCTCCGTCACGTACATTCTCCTCTCGTCCGCGGCCACAGACAGCCACGTGGACGCCGAAGAGTCTTTGAAAATGGCGGGCATGGACTCGCACGTGTCCCACGTGCCAACTTTGACATCGTACATTTCCACGGCCAGCGGGTCGTCCTCGTAGTCGCACGCGCCTCCTGCGACGACTACGCGGTGGCCCACCACGGCGACAATCGGGTCAGTTCGCCACACGAGCGGAGGCGTATTTGCGTGACTCCACTCTAGGTGGAGCGCGTCCAGGGAGAAAGCGAATTTGGAAGGGGAAAGCATGTAGAGAAGAGTCGAGTGAGAGGAGCGGAGGGTGGAGATGGACTTGACCGGAGGACTCCGCTCTAGGTCTACCCACACGTGCGAGGCCGGGTCGTAAGCACGTGCGGAGACGACGTAGGGGAACCTGGTGGTCTGAGTGTGGACGACGAGCCAGGGTTTAACTCGGTTAGAGAAACGGAGGGTAGACGAAACGGCGCGGTTCCAAGACTTTGAGACGTGACACGCCGATAGGAGATGGATGAGGTGTAATTTGGATAGCACGGACTCCAAGACGTCTCCGTAGAGCTGTGCTTCTTCTTCAACCGCCGCCTTGGTCCGGTTCTGCTTAGGGTTCGCCGTTACTGCCATTACTGTAACAACAGAGAGAGATAGACAGAGATAGGAGAGTCTGATTGTTTTGAGTTGGAAATAAGGTGCCACTCAGTTTTATAGGGACTATGCGGGAGAGATTCGATATGGAGTGAATGGGATTTTTGGGATCAGGGTCATGCCTGTTTTATTTATTTATTTATTTTTAAATTTGAGATTTAATTTATAAGAAAATGATTTGTGGCCTAATTTATATTTTTGTTTTTGTGTTTCTTAATAGAAGATTCTTAAGAAATACATTAATGAATGATGATGTGGGAATGCAACTGGTAAAAGATTTCGTTAAAATAACTGCATTTGAAATATTTAATTTGTATTAACCAACCGGTAGGACGGTAGGTGATCTTCATCTCTTTGACAGTGATATCTGTTTCTTCCATTTATAATGCACTAAGCCAACTTTTTAATAAAACTTGTCAAAATTGAAAGCAGCAATCACGGAAGTCCCCTCTAAACCCTGCTTAGGTATTATAGCGAGCTTGAAAAAAATTACAAATTTGGAAGTTTTTCTTGTTTTTTGGTAATCGAAGTATAAGACCCGGCATAGGTCTTATAATTCTTTGGGTATGGAATGATGAGTGGACGATGATCTGAAGTCAGTCAAGAGAAAGAAATCCTGGCCGATCCTTCACTAGCTAGACGATTATGTGGGTATGATTTATATTGGGTGCCTTGGAGATTAGGGCGTTTCAAATAGTGTTTATTAAGTGTGTTTTCCAGGCATGCGCTGGTTTTAAAATACAAGCAGCCGTTTTGGACATCAATGAGCTGCTAGTTCTGTTGATTAATATTTTGTATATTTTGGACAATTTCAACGTATATGATTAATTCAGTCCTCCATCTGTACTCTTCAACTAGGGTAACCCAAATCACCTACTAATTAGCTAGTCTAACAATGCAATCTAAATGATCACCTACTAATTAGCTAGTCTAACCCAAATCAACGCGTGTTCTTTTCTTTCTGTTTAATTTTGTTGATATGTGTAACTCTTTTCTTATTTTTGGACGTAGAATATGTATATTTTTAAAATAATAAACAAATATGTATGTATATAGGGCTGTCAATTCTGACACGACCCGATAACATGACTCGAAACCGGCACGAAATAAAGCGGGTTGAACCCGCACGATTAAAAAGCGGGTCGACGGTGGGTCAACCCGCCATGACCCATTTAATAAATGGGTCGGCCACGGGTCAACCCGCCAACACGAAGTGAACCCGTATAACTCAATTATGCTATGTTTCTTCTTGAAATTTTGGACGTTCAGATTATTTTATCATAGGATTAGACAATTTGAAATATTTCACTTTTTAATTATTAGATTTAATTATTTATGAATTATATATAATTATTTATATTTTTCGTCTTGTGGAGTTTTTAGTTAATTTAATCAATTTATGCATTTTTTTAGTTAAATGGGTCTCATTGTTAACGCTTAAATGAGTCATTTTGTCTAACAAAACACGAACTATTTATTAAATGGGTTAAACGGGTTGGAAACGAGTAACCCGTTTAATAAATGGGCTGGGTTTGGGTTTAAATTTTTGACATGATTATTAAATGGGTTGGATTTGAGTTTATATTTTGCGATACGACAAATACCTTAACCCGACACGAACCCAACCCGACACGACCCATTGACAGCCCTATATGTATACGTACAATTAATATAAAACTCATTAAAGATGATCGAGCAATGTATGGTATGATAAAATGTTGAATGGGAATAAACTATGGTAAGAAGTAGTTCAGCCAAGTGTATTATGGAGAAAATGCATTATATATCCATGTGGCCAATTAACCTATTACCCACCTAAAGTATAGTTGAAACATAAATTTATGTAGCAAATATATCTTGTCAAGTAACTGATCGATCGAGTTAGATGCATTATTTGTGATCCATGTGTGTCTTAATGTTGGGTTGGCTAGCTAGTTAATTGGGAACTGGTAGGGTATCGAATATTCATAACAGTATAAGATCCAAGTGAGACAAGCATCCATATATTTCAGCCTCACATAGTTGTAATGATATCTTCCCCATATTAATTCGACTCTATTAATTCCCAACTTCATATATATGGATCAAATTGTAGCATTCTTCATCTGTTATTTATGATTGGTAGAGCCCATGGCGAAGCTTGCCCAAATTTTTTTTTTGGCGGGATGATATATTTTAAATTTTCAATGATTATAATGTGTAATTTATGAAAATTATGACCAATGAAATGTAGCCACATTGAGGTTAAATAATAGATATCGATTCCATTTCATGTGGAATGGAATGGAGAACAACTTTGTCAAAATAAAATGTAGAGATTTTCCGTTTTTTTTTTTTAAATGTAGAGATTTTCATCAACACTTGCACAACAATCATTTGGCAATCAACACCAAATCCTTTGTACAAAATGTTACCGCATGAAAATAGAGATTCATTCATTTTTATTTTATTTTTTATATATTTTACTTTCTTTAGTTTATATATATTTCTTTTAGTGATGTAACAAGCTTAAAATGTAAGGAAGTGTGTATGTATATATAACTATACGTAACATATTAGAAATATCAATCTTATTTGTTTGTAATAAAATGGATAAATTCTTTCTATGGTGTCTGAGGTATGGCCAATTGACCGCTTTGGTACCTAATCTTCAAAAGAGGACAATTTGATTCTTGAACTTAGGCTCCGTTTGAAACTTTGGTATTTCTGTTAAATATAAGGATAAAATTGACATTTAGTATATATGTATAAAAACAAAATAAAAAACACGAGTTTTGTGGGTTGACGACCATTCTTCATCATTTTATGGGTATGAATTAATGCTTATGGGTTATGTTGAAGGTGAATTAATCGAATTTTATGTTTAAGAAATATAGTAATCACGATTTGAACACTCATTAGATTACTCCACCGAACTATGTCTAATCTACTTAAAGTAGTCTCGTGAGTGTTCAAATCACGACAAATAATTTTTTTTAAACATAAAATTCTATTATGACATCTTTAACATAACCCAAAAGTATTAATTCGGGTTCATTTTCTCCCAAATGACCCAAAAAATGATGAAGATCCACAAACTCATGTTTTATTTTATTTTTATTTTTTTTAAATATACTCTAAATGTCAATTTTATCTTTACATTTAATTGAAAAAAAATTAACAGAAGTACCAAATTGTCAAACGGAATCTAAATTTAGGTAACAAATTGTCCTATTTTAAAGACTATATATTAAAATATCTAATTACCCATACCTGAAGTACTATACTGGGTGCATAATATTACTGCACTACGATAACCTGCTTCAATATATATATGCCAATAAATCTGTGGCAGTAAAAAGAAAAGGCCTAATTTCTAAACAATCACAAGCTCTGGCCCTAAGCAGAAGCTCATATATAGTAAAATTAAGCATAAATAAATAAGCTCGACTTTTGAAATTTCAATATCTTAAGGAATTGTTGATGTGGGAGCCAGGCTAATGGCTTTTCAAGCTGGGCAGCCAATGGGGTCTGATGGTCGGCCATGTTAAGACTTTAAAAGATAAACAGTCACACCCACAGATTGATAATTTCAAATATATATGAGAACTATTTGTTAGTGTTCTTGATTGTATTGTACGTTACAACTGAATGGAGGAGTTGGTTGGGGTTGCCTGTCTACATAGTTACATATAATAGATTGGAAAATAAAAACACAATCGTCGCAAGGGTGAAACCCGCATTATCGTTTATCAACCCAGAAAGCTCACCAACCGTATTGCAACTACTCCATTTACCAAAATCCTCTCTATAAGACTATAATATTAATTGAAATGCATGGCATCACAAGCATGAGTGATGCTGAAAGATCATGCATATATAACTTGTACAAGTTGATTTTAGAACCGATAATGTAATAATAAGAGGCTGTTGATCTTTGATCATAGTGCATGATCCACCCCACCTTGTTTCTCATGATCGAGTAAACCGGTAGAGAATTAATCCTCCGTGCTTTTGCTTTTGTGTCGAACAATTAATAACGATAATTAGTTTTTCATCGCTCTGCAGATATACTCATGTTGCTCGATCAGGAAACACAATTAAGGTCGGTCTTGATAGGCAAATTGTCAAACGAAAGAGGTTTTATTTATTTATATTTTTTTCCTACCAAAATATAATGGTACGATATATATATATATATATAATTTATATGTAATTTGTTATTATATTATTTATATATATACATACATGACATAAATTAACAATATTGTATTATTTTTTAATGATAATAGACTTGCACATGGGCAAGTCAGTGAGCACCAAGTAATAAACTAATAACAGATGGAACCCCAACTGAAGTATTAAGTTTATTAAATACTTTCAATGTTGAGTAGATATATTATAATATATGTCTAGTTTGAAGAGTTGACTGAGGCACGAGACCTAGTAGGTCCATTCATGGCTCCGCCCTTGTGAACAAACATAGTAAATATGCACATAAACAACAAAAAAGTGCATAGGTCCCTAAAAAATAGGGGATAACTTAGAAAGAAAAATCTAACTATATTGGAGCCCAACAGACCCAAAGGAATATCAAAATCCTAGGCCCAAAATAGCCGGCCCAGCCTAGTTTCCATCCCCTCCTTGTGCACGACCGTCACCCACCCTCCATCGGAACTGCCACCGCAAGCGCACTCCTCCCTTGCCGCACGTGCACCTCGCGGCCAATACTCGAGGAAACCGTTGTCCCCACCAAGATGCCATCACCGAGAAGCTGCTTGACCAGAGCATGGCCACCAAACCCGATTCCAGCCAGACCTGATTCCAAAATCGATCCGAAGCCACCGCGTCCCAGCCACCAATGAACTCGACGGTGCCATCGTTGCCGCCTGGAGAAGACGTTCCAGTCCCGCCGCAAAGCTTTGGAGAATTAACGCCAACCAGTCTGTTAAACACCTCATGCCAACAATCCTTGAAGTGCGAAGGGCTATAGCACATCACCCGTCCGACATTAGCTCCTCATCAACAAGCCAAGGCTGACACCAACCCCGAGCGCCACCGGACGAGAGAAGAATTTCCAACCCTCGACCAAAGGAAGCAGTCCGAGTTTTTTGCGTGAAGAAGATTCGTTATGTTAATATTGCAAAAAATGAAAAGTTTTTGTTAATTACTAATTAGCGACTGGCTAAGTTCACTTATTTCTAAGAAAAAAACTTCTAGCTTCTTGAGAAGATATATTATGATGCTAGTTTATCCAAGTACAGTATTATGGTACAATAAGGCTAGGTGTCATGTTCCTGAACACAGTTCTACATCAAAATAAGTGAGTGATTTACATGCACCGATGGATTTTCGGAGAAGAAAGCCTTATGTAAATGGGTTAACGCTTAGGTCTTGTTTGGTTCACGAAAGGGAAATAAATTCCCTTGTCTTTTCCATGGGGAAGGGAAACTAAAGTTCCTATCAGGTTTCATTTCATCTGTTTGGTAAATCAGGGAAAGTCTTCAAGAAAGACCATTTGATTTCCTTTCCGGTGTTTGGTTGGTGCATGAAAGGAAAGTAAAAATATATCAATGTTTCAATAATTCACGAAAGGGAAATAAATTTCCTTGTCTTTTCCATGGGGAAGGGAAACTAAAGTTCCTATCAGGTTTCATTTCATCTGTTTGGTAAATCAGGGAAAGTCTACAAGAAAGACCATTTGATTTCCTTTTCGGTGTTTGGTTGGTGCATGAAAGGAAAGTAAAAATATATCAATGTTTCAATAATTCACGAAAGGGAAATAAATTCCCTTGTCTTTTCCATGGAGAAGGGAAACTAAAGTTCCTATCAGGTTTCATTTCATCTGTTTGGTAAATCAGGGAAAGTCTACAAGAAAGACCATTTGATTTCCTTTCCGGTGTTTGGTTGGTGCATGAAAGGAAAGTAAAAATATATCAATGTTTCAATAATACCCTTGTATTTTTGTATTTTAAAATAAGAACAACATCATAAAAATTCAAAAGTACACCAATTTTTTTATGCAAGAGAGGGTATTGTTGTCCAAAACTTTTGTAATAAATGCTGGGAAATGGGAAGGGAAAATCAATCCCATGGGGTCTGAGTGGAATGATTTTCCCCTTACTTTCCTCTCGGTCAGGAAATTATTTCCGGAGTTAGTGGTTACCAAACTCAGGAAAGTAACGACTTTCCTTTCCTGAGTCCTCAATTCTGCGAACCAAACGAGGCCTTAATGTATTACATCAAGCTTTGTGTACAATGTGATCAAGTACATATCGTAATTCAAGCAAAGTAGTCGATCAAATCGTTAGGCCCAAGTTGGACCCTTCAAGACTTCTTCGGGGATTAGAAACTTGGAGTTTAGCCTAGCCTAGTTGATTCAGCTCATCTGGCCTCTCCGTCAAGGCTCTACTTTGCCATTGACTGATCAACTGTTGCTGCGGGCTACATCAGTACAATTAGCAATTCCCCCTCAAATTACAAGGCCTCTCTTACGGCCATCAGGTTCAAAAGTTGCGCACTGTAGTAAGAATTAGACTATTTATACTGAGCAAAAGTCATAAGAATGTGTTTTCTGTGGCTGCTAGTACTAAATGGAAATGGAGGGGCGGCAAATATGAAAGCAGCATTTTAAGCAACCATGAACATAGTAATATAATCAAGGACTAAAATATCGAGTTTTGAGGAAATATCGATGATTCCAGAAATGGAAATTTCAAAGGAAATATCGAAGAAATATCGATTTAAGTAAATATATTTCAAAAAAAAAAAACAACGGAAATCTATATAAAAATATGGAAATTTGAAATGAAGGTTTAAGAAATGCTTATTTGATCAATTATCTCTTGTATTTATGTCGATAAAATGTTGAGCAAACTCATTGCATATGGATTTGTAGTGAAATAAGATAAATTCATATACACTGACAAAATAAAGATTTTTGACATTTAACTCTATGCATCTCAAATTCTCAACTTTTGATGTTATATGGATTGGAACACAATTTGAAACATGAAATTACACCTATAGTCTTTTACACATCCTAGTTTATGTGTAATATAATTGAAAATAATATGCATTTTATTACGTCTATTTACTGAAACATCTTAATGTAAAACTAATCTAATTAGAATGAAAGATAGGTTTAATCACACATTTTCATTTATTTTTACAGAGAGAAATAATTGTTTGGCTAATATGGTTTTTATTTTTGGTCAAAATTTGACCAAGAAATTTGGGTTTTGTTATTTAACTAATTTAATTTCGTTTTGGAAATATGGAGTATGAAGAAACTAACATGGTGGTAAAGCAAAGAAAGAAAGAGCTGATGGTTTAAATATAATCCAAGGTGCATTAACACTGAGCAACAGTTTGGTTGGATTGGCAAAGGCTTTCAATTTAATTGGGGTTGGCACAGGTTCGAAACCCAGCCTTGAAATTTTGGCTGGTTTATTAGCTGAAAAAATGCTAATATCTTAGTAAAGTTCCCGATATTTTCGGCGATAATTTCGATTTTAAAGTCCTTGAATATAATGCTAAGAGTGAAAATGAAGAGTTCTTACATCAATCTCAACTCATAACAGTATGCAATACCCAGTGGTGTTCACCTGGTCAGTTGTTGACCAAAGAATTTATACTCAACAACCCTTAGATTTACATCCAAGGGTGGAAAACAAAACACCTCAACTTAATAATAATTCTCTCTGCCCTTGGATTTACATCCAAGGGTGGTTGAGCATTATTTTCTTGGTCAATAAGGGTGTGTCCTGTAACGTTTTGCAAAACAATTTTTTAAAAACTGTTTTATAAAACAAAAATGGGAAATTAAGTTATGTATTTTCTGGATTTGAAAATGCGTTCGGTGGCTAAATTTCAAAATAGTTTTTTGAAAATGAAAAATAGAAAACGCGTTTGGTATATAAATTTTAAATGTGACAAATTTATTTTAAGAAATAAATGTAACTGATAAATTTAAAATTATTTCCTCAAAATCTTCAAAACAAAGTTGTCATATCATTATATCATCCGAACAAAAATTGCATTAAAAATCTACTATCACCGAACTTCTAAGGGTGAGGGATAAAGTTTTGCCACAAGTCTTCTGCAATTTCATTTCTAACATTAGTCATTTGTGCAAGGTTCTCTTGTGACATATCTAAGTTCGCTGGTGTACTGTTTTCCTCCTCAAAAATCATATCTTCTACATCAAAAACTTCAAACAATCTGTCGCGACGAGCTTCCTTCCGAATAAAATTGTGTAAAACACAACATGCAATAGGGATACGTTGTTGTCTTCTTGGAGGATAATTAGGCATATATTTTAAAATTGGAAAACGTGCTTTCAGTACACCAAAACATCGCTCAATCACATTTCGCAATGAAGAATGTCTGTAATTGAACAACTCCCTAGGGCCTCTTGGTGTACGACGAGGTCCTCTGTAATCACGCAAATGATACCTCTCACCTCGATAAGGAGCTAAGAATCCTGGCATGTTTGTATACCCAGCATCCACCACATAATAATATCCTGTTTTTTTTTTTTTTATAATTAATTTGTGCATGTCAAAATCAAAGTAAAGCATATGTATTTTTCATTTAATTTGAAAGCAATAAAAAAAAAAAAGTAACGTAGTTTTATACCTTCATTTGGAAATGGAAATTTATTCTCTGGCCTGGTCACTGCATCTGCAAAGACCCTAGAATCATTCGCAGTCCCTTCCCATCTAGTATAAACAAAGGTGAACATCATGTCAAAGGAGCATGCACACATGACATTTTGGGTAACAAGGACCTTCCTACCACGATATGAAGTTTGTTTCTGAGCCGGGGCCCGTGCAGCGACATGTGTTCCATCAATTGCCCCAATACATTTATGTCATATGATAAATAAATATTAGAGAGAAATTTAAAGAAAAAAAAATTCATTCATAATAATTCCTTACCTCGAAATATGGATAAAACTTTGGATTGTTCAAAATTTCTGGAGGTGTTTCTCCTTGACTTTGAGCACGTATGATCTGTGGCGATAACTTACACAAGGCTGCTAACACACGCTTAAATTGTCGATGAATAGTATCTTTTGACCGTTGAAAGCGCTCAGCAGCCATTCTCATGCGCTCACTATGAGATACTATATATAAGAAAATAGCCACGGCCTCTTGAATGCCTACATGCCGATCATCTTTTAATAAATTTAAACTCTCAAGCGTGCAACACAACCTTTGAAATACATGTTTATCCATGCGAAATGAGTTATAAATTCTATCTGGATGTCCATTCAGCAACTCTTGCACATATTCAGCTCCAGATAATATCGATGTATGGCAAGGAACCTTGTCTATGTATGAAGACCAATAATCATAGATGTTCATACATATTATCATATGTTGTGCCATTTCATCTAGTTCTGAAGAACTATCAGAGTCACCATCTTCCATGTCTATAATCATCTTTAGTACCTACTGAAAAAGATTCAAACACATAGTTAATTCAGAATATCCCAATATATAACACAAAAGATGTAAAATCAATGAATAACATCGATCATTTATTTGATATCAAATAAACATAAACAAGAACCAAAAGTTTACCAAAGTAACAAAAATGAATAGGAAATAAAATGATAGTTCATGCAACTAAGACAAGCAACAAGCAAGACAATGTAGAAATTCTAGAGATTAGCTAGCCAAGCTCTCCTTCTTTCATTTGACATGGTAAGGAAAAGCCTCCTCCATTCAACAACTATAAGTTTATCCATCATTTTAATAAATGTGGCATGATCAATGTCTCCCAATGTTTCCACAATTTGCACACACTCTTCAATGGAGTACTTCTCCTTATTCTCTTCAGCATTTTTTTCTTTTCTTTGTTGTAGCTTTTCTTTCATCACTTCACCACAAATTTCTAAGTAGGCTTCCATTTTGTCCCATTTTTTTGTTCGACGCTCTGAAGGTGGAGCCTCTGTCACAGCTTTTCTTTTCCCTCTGATCTCATTTTGATTATTAACATCGAAATCCTCATCAAGATTGATGTGAACTCCATTGTTAAGAAACTTATTCTCTAACTCGCGCTCATCATCTGAATTGGGAGGGAGCTGGCTAGAGGCATAATGTAGTTGACCCGTTGCAGTAGTAGTATTGAATATTTCCCCTAAAGTTTCATAATGTTCCAAGCCTTTCTTACGATAGGGCTTCACTCCCGGTACTCTCTGTAATGAAAAATGTCATATTACATATAGCAAAAAAATTATATATTGAAAGCTCAGTAAACAAAAATTGGGTTGACACTAAATATACCTTAATATAAGTAGCCCATACTTCCTCTGATGCAGTAACAGTGTTTGCAATAGGGTCCCATCCAAATCCGGTATGCTCAATCAAATCAGAAAATTCACGATGTTTTTTGCGTAGTCTATTGAACTTAGACTTGAGTTGTGCCACATTGTATCTTTTCATAGTTTCAGCAAACAACTCATCACTTATTTCCATCCAAATTTTCTTTTTGAAAGTGGATGTTTGCATATCTCCTTTTTTCACATGCTCATGCAAAATACGAATGAATTTTCCTTCATTCTTAGCAGACCATTCGGCTTTGTCATCGACTTCCATTTCATTAGAGGCCATATTCCTTGAATGAAAATGAGATGAAAATAACACAGATACATATATTTCAGTAACTTAATGCAATGCAATGGTGGATAATTGTTAGCATTCTTCTGCACTCATCCATGTTCAACTGAACCTACTCAGAATTGTAAACCTAAAATGTTCAAGCCAATGGATCCAAAAAGAGAATAACTAACAAGAATGAAATCATTAAAACAAGAAGAAACAAACACAAAGAAGTGCACCACACAATATCAAAATAATCTGAAGAAAAAACTGAATGAAATCATTAAGTTTCATTAAAACCAAGGAACCATTAAATCATCAAAGTCTGATAGGATCTTACCATTAACTTAGTTTATATACCAGCATTGAAGAGGCCGGCCTCAACATAGCAAACCATGAAATCATTTGTTCTATTTTACATCAACTACTATAATGAAATTATTAAAACCACAAGAAACCATAAAGAGATACATTTTTTTTTTCAAGAGAACTTTGATTAAAATCAGAAGATACAAATAGAACAGAATACAAAAGAAGGGAAATAAGAAACAAACAAGCTGGAAACTAACAACAAAACTACACTAACTGAGGAGGCATGAAAAAAAAAATATATACTTCTCACTATATTTTCTTTAGGTTCATTTATCAAAAGCATTCTTCATAACAGAACAGCATTCTTCATAAATGTTCAATTTACATATCAAAAGCATCTTTTTCAATGAACTACCTCGGGGATTAGTATTATGTGACACATTAGACAAATTGAAGATCCTTAGTTTTGTTCCGTAAGATGCTGGGCTTAATCTAATAACATAAACACTCATGCTTTCGGCACACTTTGTCAGGAACTAAGAGATGATATAAAGACTAGTGTTCATGTCAAGCTCAGAACCCGGGGTTACAGCAAGAGGAATTCCTAATAGTATATCCGTTTGAGGTTTGACACAACTTGGGTCTAGAAAAAGAAAGCACCTGTGAAAAGATTGTAAACTCGTAATTGATGATGATACTACGCCTAACTTAAGACTGAGTTGACCTCAGTCCCTATAAGAGAAACACTCATCAAGCAGCAATAATTCATCCTGCTAATATCAAATAAACCTTAGCAAAATCAAACTTAATTATGTTCTCATGAACTCTATAGCTCTGCAACTGGGAAATTGGTTAATGATTTAAAGCCTATTATATTCCCAACCATGCACATGTCATGCCTAATTCATATATTAACGTCAACAAATACATAATCAACAGAAAGGAACAGAACACTAACCAAAATAGAGCACAACTTAATACGTCTCTACGCAAAAACTGAAAAGTATGATGATGCTGTAATACTAATACCAATCAGTAACCAAATAACAAATAGTATATTGATATATATTAATGAAAGCAACTTCAGAATGAGGGGAAGACTCCATACCTTATGCAGTAGAATCCAAACGAAGGTCTGTTTCCTGAAGAAGATTAATGGAAGCAAATTCAGAACGAGAGGAAGACTGAACTAAATTCAGAAGAGGGGAAGACTCCATACCTTGTGAAGTAGAGTCCAAACAAAGCTCTATTTCCTGAAGAAGATGAACAAGGCTAAGTAACCAAATAACAAATAGTATATTGATATATATTAATGAAAGCAACTTCAGAATGAGGGGAAGACTCCATACCTTGTGCAGTAGATCGAATCCAAACGAAGGTCTGTTTCCTGAGGAAGATTAATGGAAGCAAATTTAGAACGAGAGGAAGAAATTCAGAACGAGAGGAAGACTGAACTAAATTCAGAAGAGGGGAAGACTCCATACCTTGTGAAGTAGAGTCCAAACAAAGCTCTATTTCCTGAAGAAGATGAACAAGGCTAAGATCTGGATTGTCAGAGAAGAATGAATCGATGAATATATAGGGTCTTTGAGCCAAAAATTGGCGCTCTAATCTGGCGCTTCATTCTTCCCGCTCTTCTCTTTGTCGCTAAATCAGTATCCCGCTCTTCTCTTTCTCGCAAAATCAGCATCCCGTGTTTTCACAAATTCATGATTCTGTTTTCAAAGAATAGAGGATACGCTGATATCTTGTTTTGGAAAAGATAGACTAAAATTTATTTTGTATTTAAGATAGAGTTTTCATTGTATTAGGAATCCACCACGCCGAACGCAAATTACGGCTATTTTAGGATTTCAAATACAGAAAACAGTTTTAAGAAACAATACAGGACGCGCCCTAAGTGACCATGTGAACATTTTCGATGCAATACCTCCTCTTCATTTGGTGTTTCACTATATTCAGCATAGTTTCCAAGCTCATTAGCAAAGCCAAGATCTCCAACCTGACCAACGAATGATGTTTTGGGTGTGAGCAATCAATGCCAAGGAAAACTAAGGTTCATATCTGAATCTTAAGTGACCACACCGTGTCGATCTGCATAAATAACACTTGCGCCTCTCCAACAACCATGCATTAGTCCAATTCGTCCCTTGGGGTACAGAATAGTGAATTTCAAACATGCACTTGTCTGCGAGCAAATCACAAATGAACCTGATTAAATCATCAATGCACCTATACTGAATGGATATTACCTAATGAGATGCGATACTGTTATCAACATCACATTACAGTTAAAGGAGCGAGACAGGTTCAGATCTCCAAATTAAGATTAAAGACATGGTTGTCATTGAGAGTACCATTTGAGAGTGAAAAAATTAAAGGCCTTATTTCTCTAAGATTAATTAGGAAACTTAGATAAACAGTAACAGAAGGAATCGCAGCTCTCATGCTAGATAATCAATCGGAAAAGCAGTGGCGGATCCAGGATTGAAATCTTGGACAGGCTAAGAATTCTTAAACAAAAAATATATATATATATATATATATATCGCTTTGTGTTCTAGACTTCCAGTTCATAGTTCCAATTCATAGTGCCATTCACAATTAAACAAACAAACATAAAGAAGTCTCCTGTTTGAAGTATAAAGTTCATTAGCACAACACTTTAATTAAACCCAAACTTGATTAGCACTTTAGCAGAGCATCGTTATACACTTATACAACAAATTCAAACCCAATTAAACCCACAACAAATTCAAACTCAATTAAACCCACAACAAATGACGTGGTCTGGAAGGGGACTTCTTTTTGTCCATTTAATACCACAACTTGGGCTACTAAGCTATTGCAAGAATATCATGACTCCCACCCTGTCAAGATGACGAAGAGGGAGAGGCAGAGAACCAAATGGAAGCTGCCCCCGAGGGGGAGACTCAAGCTAAACACTGATGGTGCTTTCTTTAGTGAGACTGGTAAAGGCGGAATTGGGGCAATCATTAGAGATGAGAACGGTGTGTGCGTAGCTGCCATTGCTCGTCCCTTTTCCCATGTTCGATCTGCTATTCAGATGGAATTTGAAGCTATGAGAGCAGGACTCCTACTTCTCATTCACCAAGATATGGATAACGTGGACATTGAAACAGACTGTACCATGGTAATTGATGCACTTAATAGAGACACAGAAGATTTATCTGAGGTAGGATGTATTGTAGAGGATTGTAAAGCTTATTTGCGTTCAATTCCTTACTCATCACTCTGCTCTATTTATCGTGAAGCAAATGGTGTGGCACATAGATTGGCCCATCTTGCTAGTGTTAATTACTTAGATGATTATTGGTTAGATGAGACACCTGTGATTATCCAGAATGTTCTCTATGAGGATGCTTGTACTAGTACTTGAGGTTTAGGTAATATGTCCCCTTCGCTGTACACTTATCCATCTATTATTAATAATAATTCCGGGCGTGGGGCTGAGCCTCTCAGTTAGGCTGGGTTCCAAACCCCGTTTCAAAAAAAAAAAAACCACAACAAATTCAACAATTGCACATTTGCACAACAGAAAGAAGAAAACTGAATGAACTTATCGACCTTCAGACCTTGATAAGTTGACAAAATCACAAAATCAATTAAACCCAGTTAACCCACTGACAAAATCAATCAAATAATCAATTAAACCCACAATATGACTATATGAGAATAGATGTATTGAACAAAAACTAACAAAGAGAATCATATCATATATACAAATGAAAGTCTAGAGAAAAACAAACCCATTAGTCTTAGCGATTAATCTTTGCAAAAACCCAGTTTCATGAAGCAAAAACTAATTTACCCAATTATGTTCTTGATGTAAATCATGTAATAATCTAACACAAAATAGAGTTCCCCTGTTTTCATATATATTTACCTCCATAAAACAACTCAGCTATTGAGATTTGAGAGCAGGGAAGCAACTGCCGGACCTAACCAGCACCGGCCCACCAACCCTCTCAACACCACCGAGAGAGGAGCTAGAATTGGACCCACAGGCGCCACTGACGGAGGAGGAGAGAGACTCAGAGAGTGACTGAGTGAGACTGTGAGAGACGATTCTCCAGTTCGAAACTTCGAATAGCTCAATAGCCCGTAGTCGATCAGTCGATGAGTGGAAGCATCAAGCATGAACCCGAATTTGCTTGAATCAAGAGGTTGAAGAGGAAATTAAGAAATGGCCATACACCGGAGGAATGATTTCTGAAGACATTGTGGCTTGGGACTTCGAAGAATCCGAGAATGGGAGATTAGGAGATGAGTTATTCCTTCAGGAAATTGAGCTTGGATGCCTGGATCTGAAATTGACAGAGACAAAGACAAAGTGTTGGGAGTGGGGAGTTGCTTCGGCTGGCCTGGGCTTCTGGAGTCTAGACTAAGTATGGACAATACCCACTTAAAAAAAAAAGTATACATCTAATTTTTTTTTTTTTAGGCCCAAAAATCTCGGACGGGCTCAAGCCCGTCCTAGTCTATGTTTAGATCCACCCCTGCGGAAAAGTAATCATCGGTCTATTAGCTAGGAATCAGCTGACTCTGTAATAATTTTAATGGAGGCATTCGGTAGTCACAGGACCACAAGCTGCATCATGGATTATACTAGGAAGTGTACGTATCAGTTACTCAGTATGAAGGTTTTTTTTTTTTTTTTGAAGAATAGAAAATTTCATTACTTATTTATGGCCAAAAGGCACGTACACCAAATACTGTTTCATACCCAAAATCATATTCGACACAAGCCACCAAGCAAATTGACAGGTAACCCTCATTGCAAACAAAATGAGCTCACTTATTGGAGCCTAAAACAAAATGACCCAAACCCTCACAACCTAACTCTCCTTAATAATAAATCTAGTGGCCTACATACCTCAATCAGTGTACAATTAAAGATACTAAAAATTAAACGTACAAAGATCCAAGTCCAAATGCTGGCGAAAAAACTAGAAAGGCGACAAAACCCACTAGAACTACTAGAAAATGGGGCTAAAACTATTTTAAAACTAGAAAAATAAAAGTCAACCCAACAAGGCCCAAAGACCTGGCCTAGAGGATACAGCCCAATCACCAAACCTACACACAGCGACAAGACCGGAACGCCGTCGATGCAGCACCAGTGCCGCGTGCCGCCTGCTCTGCCGCCGTCGCCATTGACAAGCTTTGAAGCAGCAGCCACCATCGACTGGAAGCCATCCCGCCGGCTGTGCCCACTATAGCCACATCCTTGACCAGAACTGAAAACCTCGTCAGATTACACTAGTAAGATCACCCGACCGGCGACGACGTTCCAATATATATTGAAATTGTACAAGATTATTACTAGTAGGTCATGGACAGAGCTATGATTTAAAAACCGAGGAGATGAAAAAACAGAGGAAGGCTTTTTGACAGAGGAGGTGTATTGCTTGTATAAATATGAAGGGTTATGACTGTTGAAAGTGTATAAAATGCATGCGACTAAAATCTTCCATGGAAACTGTCATTGATGAGATAAGGAATCTCTTTGTACCTTTCCAT
This sequence comes from Rosa lucieae, assembly GCA_024704745.1. NCBI lineage: Eukaryota > Viridiplantae > Streptophyta > Magnoliopsida > Rosales > Rosaceae > Rosa > Rosa lucieae. The sequence goes on along the minus strand of CM045495.1, from coordinate 60,767,509 downwards.
CTTGCCCATGAATAATCTTTTCTGCAGGACACTCATAACTCTTCCAAATGGCATTGGAAATTCAATATTACCCCACCTGAAACAATTATACCAACGGTAACATAAAACACTAGAGAATCTAAAAAGCCGAGAAGGTAATAATAACGAAAGATGTCTTTTATTATGGACTTTCAAATGATTTGAGGAAGTCAATTTAACCATTGATGTTGACGATGATGACAACTCCGCCATCTTGATCACCACGGACAGTGAGCACCGGGTTATGATACCATTTGTTGGAAAAGAAGGGCCGCCTTAATAAAAGGTCAATGGGTAATTGGTTATCCCATAATATAATTTTGAATTTCCACCTCCCGTGTGATTTGCAGAAAACACAATCTTTGACGAGGTTCGGCAATGTGCTCACGTCTCCGGGGCAGCAGTATTTATTTCTTCTTCTCTGTAAAATAATGAGATTATAAGAAACAATATCACAATAGTGGCATAGTACTATTTGGTCTAATGACATAAGTCTCTCATTTGTAAGTGGAGTTTGTGAGTGCGACTCACAATAGACTTGATGTTGTATTTGAGTTGTTTATTTAATCAAAAAAATAAAAAATATCACAATAGTGACTAAACTTCTCTAAAGTGGTAAAACACCCTCAGTTGGTATTCTCTCAAAAATGTATACTTTCTCTCGTTAGTTGAGGCACTTTTTCTCTCAATCTCTGTGAAGTGATGAACTCTCTTATTAAGTGTAGCAATTGTCTCTGCTCACAAATGATGGACTCCTGGACTTTCTCTCACTCTGAAATGCTTGAATGAGTTTAGATGCCTTGATCTCGACTTAGACAATCTTGGATGCCACTGTTCTTGTATCTAATGTCTATATATAGGCACTTCATGGCATGTTGTAGTGTGATTAGATTGAAAGCCTTCAACCCCTCCATAATTCACGTTCGATCAATCTTTTCATGCAGGATTAATTGCATGTCTTCCTTATTCAAAGAAGGCAGAGGACTCACCACCTTAATACCATGACTTTGTTTCTTTCATTTTAACAGTTCCTGCTCCGTCCTATAGCTCGATCTACCATGTAGATATAGCCTTATTGAATTAATGGGTCATGAAAGCAATAGTTTCTCATGCTTCCTTCATGTGTAATTCGATCACCACATGATTTCTCGCCTCCAACCAGGAGGGTCATCAATTTCATGTGCCAAAATGCTCGTCTCTGTTTATGATATATAGCACAGCTCACAATTGGCATCTATAAAACTATTCGGTCATTAACAACGAACACGAAAATATTTTCTCTAAATTATTAGTTACACAATAATACAAACTGAGCTACAACTTGATCAGATCCAGATCAATAGAGATGACCGAGATGACCTCCACCTCCATGTCGTAATTTTAGTTTCATATTCCATACGTATAATGTCTCATCAATTACGTATACATATAATGAGATAATTCAGAACCTCTAACTGACTGGAAAGAAAGAGAAAAACTCCAACTAGAATCAGGGGAATATTTTACAATCTCAGATTTGCAGTACTAAAAAGAACCAGTCCTTCAAAGAAAACAAAAACCAGAGGCGTAATTTTGAGAACTCATCAACGACCACAGCTAATACTGCAGCATCTAATTTTCAGAAAGCACATAAAGATGGAACGTCTCAACCGCTAAGAGCTCATAGCCTCATACCAAACTACCAAGCAAACCAACAAAAAGGGCCCTAGAGTGAGTGGAGCCTAACTGAGTTACTTCATGCTTTCAAGACTTTTTCAGGGACTGATGCCATACTCTAGTTATCTCGAAAGTGATCACTCCGCTTGATTACTCTTTGTCCACTGTTTTGGGTTCTGTATCCATAAAAGACGATTCAAGGGCAATGGAGGTTGATGTGCTGCATATATGTAGCTCACCATTATCATCGGCCATTAGCATTTTCCTTTTCCCTTGTTGTGAAAAAGACATTGGGGAGAGAGATTCGAATTCAGGACCTCATGTATACGGAAGGTGTGGGCTTAATTCTATCACTAGAGCTATAAGTCCTCAGGACTGTTATGCATTTCAAATTTGCGGAGGTTCTGGTATTAACAAGGAACCTGATATCCAGAGAAATGAATACCAATTTAAACTTTTTATTATGGTAATAAGGTCACACCGTACCATCCCACTATCATATTACTCATTGGCACATACAACTACATCAACTTTGCTGAGGTTTTTGATAGAATGAAATTGGTACAAAGAGCTTAACAAAAGAAATTGGTACAAGGTATGGAGCTGACGCTTGCCGCAGAAAAAAAAAAAAAAAGATGAGACAGACAAGAAGAGAGAGCAGCAATCTTCTGACAATATTATCATGCAGCAGCACTGATGCACTGAATTGCCTGCTTGCAAATACCAGTCATTGTTGCTTCAGGACCATAGACCTATAAGAGAACAAAGAAACAGAAGAAATGATGTCAGATAATTTCTCAGCAGAGGCTCTTCATATATCAGCGACATATTTGCTTTTCCTTAATCTTATTCAGTAATGATTTCAAAGACATTGGTTACCTCAATAGGGAGGCCAATTTCCTCTGCAAGTGCCCTCATTTTTGCAAGTCCCCTCTGGTAGTTGGGACCTCCTCTCCTGACATAAAGATGCATCCTAGCAGCTTTAAGCTTTGATTCCTGATTAATCAAAATATGCATTGTCAGTTTTCATACTTAGAAAAGATAGTAACAAAACAAATACAAATTTGGGTTTAGCATAGTAGATTTAGATCACCTTCTCCTTCAAGGCTCTAATAATGCCATTGAATGTTGCAGCTACATCAGTGAAGTTAGCAATTCCCCCTCCAATTACAAGGGCTCTCTTACGGCCATCAGGATCAGAAGTTGCACACTGTAGAAATAATGAGATTACTTATACAGAACAAAAAGTATGAGGTGCATAATCATGTTTCTTGTACTTCAACGAAAAATAGAGATGTGGCAAATATGAATGCAGCCCTTCTAAACTACCATGGAGTCATGGACATAGTAATATAATGCTAAGAGTGAAAATGAAGAGTTCTTACATCAATCACAACTCTGGCATACTGCAATACCTCCTCTTCATTTGGTGCTCCACTATATTCAGCATAGTTTCCGAGCTCATTAGCAAAGCCAAGATCACCAACCTGACCAAGGAATGATATTTTGGGTGTGAGCAATCAATGCCAAGGAAAACCAAAGGTTCATAAGTTACAGGGTTCAAATCCAGTTAAATTTCTGAATCTTAAATGACCGCACCGTGTCTGCATAAATAACACTTGCACCTCCTCCAGCAACCATAGTCCAAATTCGTCCCTTAGGGTTCAGAACTGTAAATTTCAAAGATGCACTTGTCTGCAAGCAAATGATAAATGAACCTGATTAAAGCTGGGATACTAAATGAATAATATCAAATGAAATGTGACAGTGTTATCATCGTGACATAACTGACATTACAGTTAAGAGAGGAATCAGCTGACTCAGTAAAAACTTTAATGGAGAGAGTCGGTAATCACAGGACCACAAGTTGTATACAACAACCATGGACTAAGGAAGTGTAGAAATATGAAGGATATTTCCTTATGACTTTCTTTCAAAATGCATGCAACTCAAATCTTCCATGGAAACTATCATTATCAGTTAAGGCATCTGTTTGTACCTTTTCATCTAGCCCGTGAATAAACTTTTCTGTAGGACTCATAACTCTTCCAAATGGCATTGGAAATTCAATATTGCCCCACCTGAAACAATTATATCATGTAAGGTGGTGTTGAAGGTGGTACGCTAAAACAGAAGAGCCATCAGATTGCATTATATAGCTTTGGCCAAATAACAGAGCTGGGAAGGTAATAATATAACAAAAGAAAATGAACTGTACTTTTTGAAGTTCTTGAAAGCAGCAGTGTCATCCAGCTCGCCTCTCATATCCAAAGGATATGGCTTTCCATCAACCAATGCAAAAGGATTCATCTCCAGAAAAGTGAAGTCGAGATCTGGAACATACTAATTGTAAATAAGGTTCTTCTTACAAATGTACCATGAAATGGAATTGTCAAAGACTTTCTAACACACCTTGAAATAGAGCAAATACGGACTTGATAAACTCCTCAATTTCACTCTTAATCTGGATTTAAGAATACAATTTGTTAATGATTACCAATATGAGCCCAAATGAACATGAAATCAACAGAATAACATATTATTGCACCCAGCCACTAATAAATTAAGCATAATCAAATAACTTAATTTTTTTTTTCTAGTCAGAAGTAAACTGGGCATTGATGTATTAAAAGATGGAAACCTATAGTGTAAAACATGAAAAATGACTTCCTGCGAAGACATAAACAAAAACTAATATACCATATCATTGAGCACAATGGTATTACCTCCAAGGGAAGGGTTGCAACAAGTGGAGCAGATACATCTGGTGTAAGGGAAGCTCCCGTTGGGACAAATATGGTCTTGACCTGTACAAAGTATAAGTTTTTTATAAATAAGAAGGTTCAAGTCTTTCCTACAAATCTCTTCCAGGTTCTTTAGATTATCATAGAACAAATAAAGATGCATTATAGGATTTCAGATATATTCAGTAACAAAATGACATCCGAAACATACCTTATCCCAGTTCTCCTCAATGTCAATTCCTCCACACTCTGAGAAGCTTATGCTATTCCCAAGTCTATCTGAGACGATGTTAATATAAAACTCTTCATTGTGGGGAATGAAGGGCTCGACAATGAATGTTGTGATGGGTCCTTTGCAGCCACCCATCTCAACCTGTAAATTGGAAATGAATCATGTAAGCGGAACTCTCCCAATTGTCAAAAGGAGTGATATGTATGAAGCCATAGGAAACTTAAAGTACCTCTTTGCCTAGGCGCTCCTTCACAAAGGTGACGACTTGGGCGAAATCCAGGTTCAAGGCAACCAAACCACTCTTCCCACGCTTTCCAAACAACATGTCAGGCTTGACAACCAACTTGGAAGTAGAGAGCCAAGTCTCCTTCTCAAGTAGCTCATTGAAATCAGTTGATTCGGTAATCTAAAGATCGAACCAAAAAAGAAAAAAGGAAAAAATCAATAAGCTACAACTTGCAACAAAATTTATGTTCAGCAACACATCAAATTTACTTATTCTAGACAGGGATCACACAAACAGATTGCTTAAATCTTTAACAATCTAGTTAAGGGTATACGTGGTCTAACAATTGGCTAAAGATTTGATCTTTAACAATCCAGATAAGGGTACATGTGATCTAACAATTGGCTAAAGATTTGATCTTCAACAATCTAAAAACCCTCCTCAATCTATTGAGCTCAAATTAGATCTAACTACTTTAACCATTGTACTCTGTAACCACCATTTACACAATACACATGATTTCTTCAAATGTATCACAAATCTTTCAAAGCTTGAATCTTTAAGATCCAAAATGCTTGAGCAAAATCTGAATCAAAGACTGACCTGGGCAGATTTGAGAGGCAATTCACGGCCAGCGATCCTCTTGAAGTGTTCCTTCAACAACCTCTTGGAGTCGTACTCTCGGATCTTCTTGCGTGCCATTTCTCACCTGCTATGATTTGCACCACAAAATCAAAACCAATCTACCGAAAGAGACCAACTTTATTCAATTCTCAAGTGTTTGATGCAACCTTACCTTGAAAGAAGAGTTGGGTTTTGGTGTTGGGTTTGTGGGAGTTAGGTAGGAAGATGCAATGCTAACTGATTTCTTTAGTGCCAGCAAGGGTCGTCTATATATAGCTTCAATACGAGAACGCCATTTTTTTTTTTTCCCTGAATTTTTTTTTATAATTTATTTACAGGGTTTGGTTGGTGGGGGCAAAAACCCTTTGATTATTTTTAGCGGCAACAAGCACACTAACAATATTAACAAACACATGCGCAACCTACCAATTTGGACCAGAGGGATTCAACCACAGCCTGCTTTGTAGGTTTCTGGTGCTGGATGGGATCCTGTGATTTGCGTACTGCCACTACTTGATGCTCTTCCAGTCTGCATCGCCGTCTATCTTTTCTACTTGTTGTTGTGATCATCAAGTCTCCTCTCTGTGGAGTCCAAAAACGGCAACTGAGAATGATGCGGACTCTTGTCGTTTTATAATACAAAACTCATTGTGACTGTTATAATTTATTTTCCTCACTCATTAGAAAGTGAGTGTGGTTGTTTTTTTTTTTTTATGGATATTATGGAAATACATGTGGAATATGACATAATCTCTTGATGGAGGAATATGATATAAACTCAACTAGTTTAAAAATAACAGATATCTGATCGTGTGTAGGATAAAAATAAAAAATTTAGAAATCAGATTCAAGGTTAAAATTTTATTGTGTCATATCATTTAAATTCATCTTAAATTGTTAGTTTTGTGTTGTAGCGTTTTTGACTTGTTATTTTGTTAATCATCTTTACCAATGAGAAAATATATAACCATGTACAATTCATTTCAAATCAAAACATCTTCAATATCATAAGATCCTAATAAAATAACTTTAGCTATGTCATAAAAAAAAAAAAAAAAACTTTAGCTATAAGAGTTTCAACAAATGTGTTAAGATCATTTATTAAATGCTTGACTTCTGTGTAGGATTCTTTTAGTTGTTGCATATTCATGTTTCTTGTTTGTCAAAACCAGAGGGCTACTTGGCGATATGAGCTATGTGATTTGCCACACAAGGCTGGAAGGGATGTGTGGGATTAATTTGGGATAATACGTGCTCATAAAATCATATAATAGATCGACTCTATCTTTGAGATATATGAAATGGGCAGCTACACCAGTAAGAGACAGACATGTATTGTATCTGTGACGTGCTCTTACCAACCCAGTAAGAGTCAAAGGCTAGCACTTGGTCAACACTGTACAGCAGCTCTCTCTAGTTGACTCGATCGATCAGTTTAGTCACAATGCATCTGAAATGATCATATTCATGCACATTTTTGTAGTATAAAAATGATCACATCAGAATCAGACTTTAAGCACGTAAACAATAACATTTCTTTCACACGTATGTGTGTATTTCATCGAATGATTGAACCAAGGCAAGAGGGGAAATGAAACTAGTTTATCTAATTTTGTAGGTAAATTAAACATGAGGGGTTTGATCGTTTGTGCAAGTCACTTTCTTGTTGGTGTGCGCATTTAAATATAAATAATGGGAGATCCAATAAATATTGTCATGGGTGGACACTGCTGAATCTTGACTAGCTTGATCCCAGATTAAAGGTGGCCTTTAAGTACCCAAGAAAAAGAAGAAGATGATGGTGGATGCAAATACAGTTTGTTTATATATAGGGTTGGCTGGCCTCGTTTGACTTAAATGTTCTGCATTTGTCTTCCACCATATGAAATGAAATAGGGAACTGCTGCTGCTTCTGTATCACATGAATTTGCTTTGGCTTTTCACTCCTGCTAACTAGTACATACTCTGGTTAAAACTATTAATTTTGATGTTTTCAGAAATATGTTTTATGGCTTGGGAACTTGGAATAGATGAACAAGATCACAAATTCACAACCAGGCTTTAGAAACTGATTAGTAATTAAAGGAAGCTTGGTAATTGGATTTTTATACTAGTAAAACGCAGTCATAATCAATCTGTTTTCTTTGGTTAATATAATCAAATCTATTTTAATGCGTGTGAGAGGGAAAGTGAGTGTGAATAGAAATTGAAATATATGATTTCTTGGTTTTAAGTGCATTTTTTCCATGCTCACATAACTAGTTACATTAAATCATTAATAGAGAGTCTACATCTTGCATTCTTTCACTTTACCCCTCTATTTATTCTACATTCTCAGTTCTGTTTTCATCGAAATTTTTACATTCACTATGAAAACTAAACCAATATTAATTGGGTGATATGGATCTGCGGATTCCCATATTTGGAGTCTTGGAAGCTTTAATTATGAACATCTTCTAATGCAAAGTTGTCTATGAAATGTGCTACTCTTTGGAGTTAATGGGAGGTTCATCTGCAGGCATAGTGCTTATTAAGACTTTGATTTGGCTGCGGATCACTCAGTTACTTAACATTTGCTTACTAATGATCGGAGAGGTTACAAGCTAGCTGCAAATGTCTGATGAAGCATCATACATGCACACCAAGTGCGCAGTACTAGCATATCAATATATATATACATATATATATATATATATATATGCTTCAATGTTTGTGCATTTGATTTTTTTTTTCCTACGATTTTTCAAAGTTGAAAAATTGAAATAATCGTATAAAAAAAAGTTTGATAATTTTGAGTTGCTGTTGCGTCACTTAAAACAAGTCCCAAAAATTATGTTTAATCAATAGTTTGGTACTAGATAAAGACCGAATACTGTGCTGCTTCATTTATCCAAATTTTGTTTTTGAGTTCCTTGTGATATTATTCACTTGAAGTTGTCAGTTGTGAATTCTGTGCTTCTTTCGATCCTCTTTATCCGACTATGTACTAGATAATTAGAAACCCCTCCATAATTTCTTCCAGTGCCTTGTGGCCAGAAGAGATTGATGAAGAAATTGTAATACCGGGAAATTTGATGGGCTGGGAAGTGGGAACTGAAAATCTGGATGAATAATATAATCAGCTTAATTCAGTTGAGTTCTCTTAAGCCCCATAAGCTTTGGGCCACCTACATAAGGGAGTATGGCTGAGACCCCAATTCTTGCTTAGTATGTTAGACAACAAATCAGAATTTGGGCATGCACATTGTACATGTACACCACTGAACAGAAGCTTGTTGGGCTTTCCTTGTTGGTTTTTCTCTTATAGATTTTGATTTTGTCAGAATTAAATTGGATTCACCAGACGGTAAGAAACAAGTAATCATATCGACCATCTCCATGTGAGAATCTGGATCTGATCTCAATGTGGCTAAGCTGCATGCCTCTGTTTGAAGAATAATAACCATGTGACATGTGCAGCAGCAGCAGCTAATATAATTATATATGGAGAAGAAGAAGGCCTCGACCACTCAACTTTCTGACGTTCTCCTTTATCCAAGCCAACAACAAAATCAACTCTATGCATCTTCACATGAAACCTTCTGCTACGAGCCATGAGGAGTGTCCATACTTGCATTATTAAAGTGAAGAAACTTGCCTTTCAAAACAAAAAAAAAGTGAAGAAACTTGATGATCATATGGCTACTGAGATCTTGAGGTGAACGAGATTATGCAGAAGCTATAGAACAAAATGCAGCAGGAACTTGTTTTGATTTTTGAGATTTTACTCTAGCTTTCAAGTCATTGCCTTGTTTCAATTGCAGCACTAGTGAAATGTTAGTGCAGTTTTAGCAGTTACTTATTGGCGTTATACGTTGGAAGAACAGAGAAGTCAAGATATGGATAAAGTCTCCACACTGGAATAAAGTAACTGTTCATAAGCTCATTTCAAGAAGACAACTAGGATACACCGGATACAATTTTTTTGATTTCAAGTAAACAGTACAAAATCACACACATTATATATCAACAGTGCCAATGAATTTTCATTTTTAGTTGCTAGCTTCAATAATTTACGACAGGTATACTTGGAAACTAGCCGTTTTCATTGACTCGCATACGGGGCAAACACTGATGAACTCATCACAGTCCTTACATAAACACAGGTGTCTACAAGGCATCAACAAGATAGACACCTCCTTGCTCGGCATGCTTTGCATGCTCTGCAATCCATTTGCTCCTTCAACCCTAGGTAATTCTTGGATACGGACTTTGCAGGCCCACCTTGAATGGCCAGGTAGTTAGTCGGATCAATGTATGAGGCAGCGTCATCAACTTCACTGTCTCCAAAACCTTCCTTCCCTAGGTCAGCACCCTGTGAAATTGCTTGCTGGAGGTTGCTCTTCAGCACATTCACAACTGACTCATTGTACTTGGCTCTGTAATGCCAATTCTGGGCTTCGACAGCTACCTGTCTTATTCTATCGACCAATTCTCGGTTCTTGCGGTTCATGGTCTCAATTTCCAAGTCTTTCTCCCTTAGCTTTTTGCCTACACCTTTCTCTATAGCGGTAAGGAAAGAAGCCATATGTCTCTGCTTCATGTCTCTTACCCCCTTTGCCAAGTGTTCCTCCTGTTGACGAGCAAGCAAATAACAGTACCATAACATCAGACTACAATTCAATCTCAATTATGAGGTCCGCACAAAGCCTTGACAAGTTGATATAAACTACCCACTATCTTCCTTCAAAGACCATAAGGAAATCATTCGACTAGACTGTTTAGTATTCAAATGGGTATCTACACACCTTAGTAACAAATGATTAAACTAGGTGTAGACTTGTAGACAATGAATGATGTGATTATCATATCAGCAGATATAGTCAAAATTTATTATCAATATGCAGTGAGATGATTGAACTTCCAAATTGTATGCTACATAGTGAATGTGAATAGAAGTGGCGATTTTGGAGTTCTATTTTCTACATTGCGCTGGAATTATTTTAGGTTTCAGAGACAATTACAAATCCTTATTTGTATTAACATCTAAATTCGTCACAAAACATTGGTTCATGATTATTCAAACATTTATTGATTTCGCTTGTTTGAGACAAATAAACAAGAGTACAAGACAATAGATGGGGAATTAATAACTATGAATATTTTGAACAAATACCTGAATTTTGATGTACTGATCAAATTCTTCCTTCTGCCGATCAAGCTCAGTCCTAATATTGTCCCCTAGGGATAAAATCATTGACGGTGCTGCTGGCATGCTTCCACTAGCAGATGTAACAGACGAGTTGCGCTCATCATCATCATATGATAGCCTTAAACCTGTTGATACATGGTTCGGGTTTGGAATGCTAGCTGATCGATCAGCTTCATCTTGACAGACATTGTAGTTCAAAGAAATTTGAAGCTTCTGCTGTCTTGAGATATCTTCAATTTCCCTGGTTCGTTTATTAGGCCGAAGCATGGGAGTGATATGCTCAGTTCCAAAATAATTTACAGGATCAACATTACATCCAGCTGGTACTGCAACATGAATTAACTCATTCTTCTTAGACACAAGCCCAACTAATAAGTTTTCTAGGAATGACAACTTTGATGCTGAAAAGATTAAAATTTGATTACAGTGTAACACCAACATCGGAAGGGGACCATACCATTACCAAACAATTGCAGCTGATTTGTGGCATTCGCTGGATAGGGGAAGCGATTTTCATCCACGAAAACAGGTAGCATGGAATTAGCATTGTTGCCCCCCAACATCTTATATGAAAAGTTAATCTACCTCAAGGATTATGCTTTGAACAAATATTGGTAAAATAAGCAAGACTCCCCCTGAAAAGGACAAAGAGGAAAATTTAAATTCTGTAGCAAGACAAGCTGGCAATGGTGGAAACCTTACGCTTTTGAAAAAATAACCAAAAGTTTTAACCAATTCAGGAAATAATCTACTAAAAGGCATGTAAGGCCAACCCTTACCATAAGAGGGCTTTTTACGATTAAATTTCTAGTCCAAGGTAAAGGGACAACGTGAATTCATGTATTTTTGGTATCATTGAGCAAGTATCACGAGAAAATGAATCTCACAAGTCAAAACAAAAGTGGGATATGCTTTTGAAAACCGTTACATACAACACACGTGAATTCAAGTATTTTCGGTATCTTTGAGCAAGTACCACAAGAAAATGACTCTCACAAGTCAAAACAGAATGTGGGATATGCTTTTGAAAATCGTTACTTAAACACACGTGAATTCAAGTATTTTCAGTATCTTTCAGCACATTCCATGAGAAAATGAATCTCACAAGTCAAAAACAGAACGTGGGATATGCTTTTGAAAACCGTTACATACAACACATGTGAATTCAAGTATTTTCGGTATCTTTGAGCACATACCATGAAAAAATGAATCTCACAAGTCAAAACAGAACATGGGACATGCTTTTGAAAATCGTTACATACATGAAGTGGTAATTGGGTAGGCGGAAGCAAGAAAGGACATAAAAAGCTAGCTTAAACAAATACTTCAATAGGTCTTCTGGATTCATTCCAGAAACCCATAGCTTTCATGCAGGACTGTAGAAAATAACAAGGACAGGATTAACCCTGAACAAGGAATATTGATAATCATAAAGTTATAAACTGCCAGTCAAATGCATGTTGATTTGAATAAGCAACAAACAATATAATTTAGGAAATATATCATGCAAGAAAACAAAGCAAAACAATAACTCTCCTTATATTTAGACAAAACTTCAATTATGCATAAAGAGTTTGACAGGTTGAATGATGCATTAAGTTACGATCAACTGCTGATAATGGAACAGAACGGTATTTATTGTCGTCTACTATATAACCCTAAACAAACACTGCAAAAGAATGCTAGAATGCACGCGCAGGAGCTTGCAAGAAGATAAGAATGCTCAACATGTAATCCTACATGTTGATGATCAAAATTCAAACTCTTGATGATCAAAACAAGACACCGACATGCACCACAAGCGTTCAAGTCTCAATAGTTCAGTTCAGCTGTAAACCGAAAATAAACTGCATACCCTATAAATCTGAAATAATCTGCACATACCGCCCTATATCTAAAATCTGTAACTACCATATCATCATCGCCATCAACAACACATGCCAGGAGGCCATGGAATCAAGCTTGAGGCCTCCTGATACATGTTTTAGGAATTAGGAAAGCAAAACAATATTCTAGACATGATCAGAAGAACCAAGTTCAGCAAAAAAAAAAAAAAAACCAGACCCCAGATCAATCAATGGCATTTACCCACAAGAAGTGCAATAATAGATACACCGCATACCAGAATTAGAGCCTATGATCGATTCATATAAGGAAGCTCAACTCATAATCAGAGCTGCTATGTCAAGTTGCGTAATCATTAAAAAAGTACTACAATTTTTTCTTCTTCCATATTTAGAGATAATTGAATATCGAAAATCAGGATCAGACGAAAGATATGCAGCATCTCAACAAAGAACCAAAAAAAAACCGAAGCTTTAGATCTTTTACCGTAAGAATTCAACTTCCAATGAAAAAAAAAGGAAAAAAAAAAAAAAGAAACTTTGCAACACAACCAAGTGCAGCATAGCAATTGAGCAAGTTACCTCAATATCCCAAACCCCTCCGATTGAGTTTCGAGGAGCTAATCCAGATCCTGCAATCCCACGCCAACTCAAATCAGACCCAGAAAACCCAAAGAAACAAGCTTTCTCCTTAGTTCTAAATCCATACCTCAAGAAATGTACTGCTTCTTAGATCAGAACAGTAGACCGATCGTTGACGAAATGATCTAACAACACCGCTGACATATGCAAGCTGCAGACCCAATAACAGAGCAGAGAGATGAGAAAGAAGCAATCTTTGGGAGAGAAGAAGAGAAAGAGAGCGATCTGGGAAAATGGGTAACCCAAGAAAAGAGTGAAGCTTTTTATTAATGGAGAGTGGGAACGGAAGAGTGCCCCAAACCCCAAAATTATTATTCATCCATTTTCACAGAGAGAGAAGAGAGAGAGAGAGAGAGAGAAATACATACCATCGCAGAAAGCATCAGTTCTTGTAGTTACGCAAACCATTTTCCGTTTTTTCACCTCCGGTGAAAAAAAAAAATTAAATATGAAAAAATTACCGGAAAGAAAGAATGGGAAATGGCTTCAACGTTTGTCGTTTGGTTCACTGTTTGAGCTGTTCTACAGAGTTCTACCAGTTACCCTAAACCCCCTCCTCGTTTTACTTTCCCTACCACCACAAATTACTACCTTATTTACTAGACTTAATTACCTTCTCTGTTTTTCCTACTGCTGAACAGGCCAGTCCTCACTAACAGCCATTCCTAAATTTTAATTGCCACAATTAATTGAGATTGGAAATAACGATAACAACAATTAACAATTTAATTTTCTCGTGTTTGATTTCCCAATGTTTGCAATATGCAGGCTAACTTACCAAAACGTCATTTTCATGACTTAATAGCCAAGGGCGCCTGACCATTGGATTGATTCGACCGATCAATCAGAGAACACTATGTAAACATCCATAGAAGCGGATTCACTCAAATAACAGTTGTTAAAGAATTCTGATAGATATTTGATAATTAAAAATAAGAACACGAATTCTGATAGATATTTGATAATTAAAAATAAGAACACTGTTTTAAGTTGTTATAATTTTTACTTTTTAAATTTTGTATTTGGAATATATGTTTAGTCTTCACCGTCCATGAGAATAAGGACAACATCCATTGGTGGTTTGGTATCACAAGCATTTCGTTTTTTTATTTTTTTGGGTTTGGGATTAATAATTATTTGGTGGGGGGGGGGGAATAATGATAGTAGTGGTGCCGTGGTGGTGTGGGTGGGTAGTGGGTGGCGAGACGGAGGCCCATTAGTCAGAATTAAATATAAAAGCGGGAAATATGGGGTGGAGTCTCAGAGCTTCCTCTTCATGACTCATGGCTGTGGGGTCCCCACTCTCTGCCGGTGGGTCCCGCCCCGCACCAGCTTTTTTGTTGGCGGGTAATTCTTTTTTGGCGGGTGAGAGAGAGCGGAACGGAACGGACAGGGGGGATGGAGCCGTCAGACCCCGTTATTCACGGACCAACAACGCCGTACCGGATTACGGTGTATTTTTAATGGTTTGTGTGATCAATTGAGTTGGAAGAGGTTGTGTGCAAAAACTAAAAACATTGAGTAGTGGAGATGTGAGCAACCAAACCGGGTTCATATAATGTAAACAATAGGCTTACGATTCGATGAATTTGTGCTGAGAGAACAGTGTAACACATCTCGATTAATATTTTTTTCTTTTAATTTGTGAGAGTTATAGTCTTCACCGTTTCTCCATTACTTGCCTTAATTGATGATTAAAGTTAATGAGAAACTGATATTGATGGTATGGAGTGGAGAGTTTTATTAGTGGTATACACATATTTAAAGTTAATTAATTTCACAGTGTATATAGAATGTTCCTAATATCAAAAATATATTCCACTAAAATTTAACTGAACGACTCATGAGTGTGATTCAATATATTCGGATACCGATTATTGACGGTCATCCAAATTTGATTCATGTAGGCATAGAGAGCGAGTGTATGACAATGACCAAAGTAAACAAAACAAATCGTCGGCTGCCCTATAACATTCAAAAGATACTCTGTCCTCTTTTGTTCCTAGCAGTAACTTTCGCCTCCCTAACAATCAAAACAATTTCATCTTCAAATATACCGTAAGAACAAGCATTGAATAAGTTAAATCAAGGTGGCCAAACAACAGACACCATAGTTATTGCTTTGGTTGCAAAGTAAATTAGTTTGGCAGGTACACCTAGCTAGCTAGCTAGCATGCCATATCTGAATTTGAATTCTTCTTCTTCCTTATCTCGAAGTTTCACCCATGATTATTAAGATAATAATGCATTGGAGTAATAATGTAGCGTAGGTCGCTATACAAATAATCAAATATAGTGGGAGACTGGGAGTCGTCAAAAGGTGTGTTTGGAACTTTGGATGGAGTTCACATGTGTTCAAACGTCATTGAGTAGTAAAGCCAGCAAGCTAATTAGCTTTGGCCTGCAATTGCCACTTTGATTTTTCTTCAAAAACGAAAGCACCAGTCGGCGACGCGAGACCTTGACTCCTTCATTTTCGTCCCCAACATTACGCACACGATATTTGATGACGTATTTCCGGTGAAAAGAGACGGGTATGAAACGTAGGGTTGTTATGTTTAATACACCTAATTTGATTTTGTTTAAAAACGGAAAACATGTGATTCTATTAATTTGTTTCTTGCTTTTTATTTGATTGTGAAGAAAACGACAAGAAAAAAGAAAATCAAGGAGGAATTTTCTGGTCGATAACAACCCAAAAAGAGTGATTTCATGTGGGTTTATGGCTTTGGATGCCTCTATCAATTAGTCCCTAAAACCGGCTAGAATTACCTGAGTCCCTTCACAAGACAGAGGGGTGGAGCACCGTCTCGGATCTCCACAATTTCTCGGTATCAAATTAATGGAGCATCAAAGTCGTTTCTCGGAATTGGTTGGTGGTGACAAACCATCTGAACTAGTCATGACTAGGCTATGTTAGTTTTCATACTGTTGATATCATTGTAAAAGAAAAAAAATACAAATCGTAAGGCATACGACGATAACAAGTTATCAAACTCAAAACTTGTAAAGTCGCCAACAAAGGTTGATTCAGTTGGTAAGGACGGCCTTGTGTTGGAGCCCCATCCAAGTTCGAATCTCGCTACTGACTATCCTTTGTTGGTGGGTAATTTAGAAAATGTCCGGTAAAATTCTATACCAATGGGCTGAGCCGGGACATTGGCCAGTTTCGTAAGTTCTGTTGGATTAAGGTCGTAAGTTTGTCCTGGCTCTGGTAGTGTAGGAAAATCTTCCTCTTACCCGAATTTTTTGTAACCAAAAATATTTGGACGGGGGTACCAACTTACCAATTCGACCGCTGAATGATAATTACAGGCCTGCTGGAAAACAGAGAGTCCAAGCCCACATAAGTTACAGCCCGACCCGGTAACTCCCTCCAGGGCCTCCAAATACAAACCAAAACCCTCATATCTAAACCCTCACTTTCCACTTCCCAAAGACTCTCCTAATTTCTGTGCAGCAGCAAAAGAAGACGAAGATGATAATTCCAGTGCGTTGCTTCACCTGCGGAAAGGTGCTTAACCTAACCCTGATTTTGTTACATTTTGGGCTGATTCGGATGCATATAGTTTGTTATATAACTTCGAAAAAGATCGAATCTTTCAGTAAATTGCTACTTTCTTTGTGTTGATTTTAGGTGATTGGAAACAAATGGGACACTTATCTTGACCTTCTGCAAGCAGATTACCCAGAAGGGTAAGTTGCTCGATGTTTAAGCGTTTTCTCCCAATTTGTGAATATTCAATAGGGTTTTTGATTATTGCAGTGTTTGCCTTATTCTTTGTTGTAGATTAGATTGCACAATAAGGTCAAAAAGTAATTTTCTTTTACTTACATGGGTGAGCTTTACATTGACATTAGGATGAGAGATTTTCAGTGTTTAATTTTGACAGAGAAGTCATGTTATGAATAGATTGTTAAGTGGCGCATTGTTATGTCGATTGCAATATGATTGTATACAGAAGTGTAAACGTTGTTTGATTCTTAAACCGTTCATGTATTCATGTTCGCTGCACACAACCTTGCGCTAGTATCATTTTTGGGAGTGTAATCTTTAGTAGTAGTAGATAGTCAACCTTTCACTAGGCTTTTGTTTTGAATAAAGTTTTTAACGTGGTTGTAAAGGAGGGTGTTAGTTATTGATTCTAATTCCTTGGAATGCAGAGATGCACTTGATGCATTGGGGTTGGTTCGTTATTGCTGCAGGCGCATGCTTATGACTCATGTTGATCTCATTGAGAAGCTTCTCAACTACAATAGTAAGTCCTATCTCTTTCTCTAGCTGTATTTCTCCCTCACACACGCGCACACAGATACCACACCTGCAATCTGTGCCGAGTGTGGCTGATGGGTTTATTGGAACTGACACTGCACCTTTGTTACAGCTTTGGAGAAGTCGGAAAACAATTGAGGAAGCTTAGCTTACGGTGTAACAAACCACGTAACAAGCTGCTGGAAGTTGGTTTTATTACTTTCTTTCCGAGTGTGTGAGTACATGCTTTGTCCTGTTTGGACTGAGCTGTATTCTTCTTTAGTGTCATGCTTGGATTAGGTCTAATAGGATGTTTCGGGTTGATGGAGATACTTATAGAATATGCTTGTGGTATGTAGGTTCCTACTCTACTTCAGGTTGATGTTGTTGGAATATGTATGACCATCTTAATTAGAATGAAAGACTGAATGCTTGTGTGTTGCTATTGTAAAGCTCTGCTTTGCTTCGTACATGTGTTATTGTTTATATTTGGTTGAACTATCAATCCTACTGGTTAGTATTAACTATTAAGCAACTGTGTGGAATAGTATCTTTTCAAAAAAAAAAAAACTGTGTGGAATGGTAGACATTAGTTGGAGATGGATGATTATTAGTATCTGGGTAGTATTAACCATTGAGTAAATGGGTGGAATGGTAGAGATTAGTTGGAGTTGGATGAATATTAGTGATTGGAGTGAAGTCAGTTTGAAACTGATGCATGTAGTTGGAGTTGGATCATTGCTACTCTTGGCTAAAACTTCTCTAGCTTACCTGCCAAGATGTTTCTTCAACTCATTCTCTATTATTGTTCAATAAAGTTAAATGGAGTAAGAATACCTAACATGAGTTCTGGCGTTTTGTGTTGCCTTCCATTCAAGAATCATGCCATGTTTTGTGCTATAAGTTATATATTTTGGTGAAATCTTCTCAACCGTTATTTGATTCTTTCTTCATTGGCCTCACTCATAAGCAATGTCACTAACTAGCTAATAGTGACCCAGAAAGCAGAGCTTAGCTGATTTTCAAATAAACATGAGTACTGGCCTGTTGTTATGAATAGAATAATATGTAATGGTATTTTTATGTGGGCCGGTTGCTTTAGCCGTTTATTAGGCAATAAATCATGAAGGTGGAATGGTTCTAGTCAATGACGATGTTTCTGTTTTTGGTTGTTTGCTCAAGCTAATCTTTGATTAGTCATTTCATTACATATTTACATGTGAAAAGTTGGGGATAATTTGGCTTTATGTGAATGGATTGACTTGTTGATCAGTATCGACATCGGAAATGCATCGCCAATTCTCCGTGACATTTTATTTGTGTTGTGTAACAAATGGAAGTTTGAGTGGAATACAATGAGGGGCTGGCGTTGAAGTGTTGATGCCCACAAGGCTATGTAGCTAGAATAGCCAAACCCATAATTGGAAACCACACCCAACATAATATTTAGACCAGGGAAATATATTTGAGATAGTGACCACTTATCCACAAAATATCAAAATACACCACATACACTCCACAAACTTATTTTCAACCCTATTCACACAAAAATTTTCTTTTTTTTCTCCCAACTATTCCTTTCACTAAATATTTATACCATTAGTACTTCTCTCTCTCTTTCTAATATTTGCTTTTACTATTATTTTCCTTTTGATGAAACGTGGTATACCCATCTTGAATTTATTTATCTAAACTATAATTGCAGCTATAATTCATCCTCTATATTCGAAGGTAAGCAGTTAAACTTTACTATTCATAATTTCGATCGTTGACAGACTTGAGGTAAATGTTATCTGCAAAAATACTAGCAAAGGAATTAAAGAAAGAAAGAGAAAAGTTGAGAAAGTTGAAAGACTTTAGAAACAGTCTTAAAAAAAAAACTCTGGCTATTGGGATATCATATTCCATACCCAGACAAGAATTTATAAAAGTTGAGCAAAATATTGAAAATCTCTTGTATATGCTTATAGAGGAACAAAAACCTCTTGATTATTTCATTTATTTGAGCATTGGTTAGATCCGCAGTTCACTGGTATCAGAGCTTGTAAAATAGCTCAAAAAGGGAATCCCCAATGGGGACAATGTCTGATTTAATATTAGAGAAGTTGAATTCTCTACTGAAATCCTCTGATGAGAAACATTAGATCCTACTGAAGGAATTATCTAGATGTCACGATCATCTAGAAAAATTACCTACTATAATCTACCAATTAGAAA
This sequence comes from Rosa lucieae, assembly GCA_024704745.1. Lineage (NCBI taxonomy): Eukaryota > Viridiplantae > Streptophyta > Magnoliopsida > Rosales > Rosaceae > Rosa > Rosa lucieae. The sequence goes on along the minus strand of CM045495.1, from coordinate 60,747,863 downwards.
AATTGGAAAACAAAATAGATTATATCAAGGAACTTCCAAAAACGGAAGAAAAAAAGCTAACAAGTGTTAGTAGAAAAATCAATGAACAGCAAAAAATGCTGGATTATATGAAAAGTATACTGAAGGACAAGAAAGTGCTACAGTAAAACCAAAGAAGGCTAATGGATTTAAACCATTAGAAAAACATGAGAAGAATCTTGATCAAAACATGATTTTTCTTGGACCATCTACTAGTCAAACTAGTATTCAGTATGAAAACCCGAAAGAAAAAAGAGATGTCAAAATGATGAGCATCTTCGGGAAAAAAAAGGAGTACAACTCCTCAATGCTGAAGAATTCGAATTCAACGAAATTGAACAGGAGGTAAAAAAACTCTGCAATTCGAAGTTAGATTTTAAACAAATCTACAAAAGGGGAAAATTTGATGTGTTGGATAGCCACCACTTCAAATTATTGGAATTTACAACCCCCTCTACAACATGAGAAACAGATTTCTGATGATCACTCCTGAAAAAGTTGCCCGAGCAAGAACAAAAAATTATCAATTTATGCATATTGGAGCAGTCCAAGTAGGCATAAAACTTCTTGCCCGAGAAGGCATAAACTGTTCAGTTCTATGTGTCCTCCAAGACAATAGACTAACAGATTTTCAAGTTAGTCTGTTGGGAAGCCTTGAAGCATCTTTATGCAATCAAGTGGCTTATTTCAACTGCTTCCCAAATTTCTCAACCAGCTTGAAAGATGCAGCTCACTGTCTAAGACTGAGAGTCAAGACAGATGACATATCCATGAAAAAAATATGCAAGAACTGGCTATAGTATACATGATATACTATAAACTGATGAATACCACAGTAGAACCAAAGACAAGGATATCAAATATCTCAGGTCTTACTATTAGATTCCTCACCTGCCAGAAAAACCATTCACAGCAGATGCACATGGTTACTTGGAATGAAGTTACTTTTCCTATTGAATGGAAATTGTCTGGTCTGAAAAAACCAGCAGAAAATGCCAAAGCGGCAATTTATGAAAGCAGAAAGACTGGAGATATCAGTCTAAAATTCGACGATCACAGAAAAAGTGACGTCTGTCCTGAAAATGTCAGGATAAACAACAATCTTCTCAAAAGAAGCTACAGCACTAGAGAAGCTAGTGTTAGTGGTACCAAATACTCTAAAGAACCATCAGAGTCCATCACTGAAGAAGATTTAGAAGCTGATCTGAACAGACCAGTAAATATGCTTAGAGCACAAAAACTCTACGATCTCTATGATAAAGCAGAGTCCTGCGAAGATCCTGAACGATTAGAAAAACTAATCGAATAAATGAAAATTTTCAAACCAGGAAAGGGAAGAAAACTCCTTCCCTATCAAGATATTGAAATGGAAGAAGGAGAAAGCTCCAAAACTTTCATCACCAGAGAAAAGGAAAAGTAAAACTCCCTTTACAGAAAGCCCCTACGGGCAAAAATGGAGAAAGAAATTCTCAAAGATTTGTCCCAGAAGACAATATACCCAGAGTACCAATTTCCACTCATGGTATCTGGCTGAATCTAGACAAAGCTCTAGACAAGAGAAAAACTCTTGACCAATGGGTTGATAGCCTGATGATGGCTTCTGCTCTAACCCTTGAAAAATTTGAAACACCAGATCTTCAGGTGTACTATGAAACAACTCTTACTGGAGTAGCAAAAAAGTATTACTTCTCTTTTAAAGAGACTGCCAGAGGGAAAGACTGGCTAGAAGAGATAAAAAAATTCAAAATCTCCGTATGATTTTGCAGTACCCTGTATGATCAGTTCTGTAGAGATCTCTCAAATCTGAGTGAGAAGGCTAAAGAAACAACCAAATCAAATATCTATGCTCTAAAAATTTGTGACATGAGATATTTTGAAGAATACTTGAATGAATTTCAAGAATATTACTGTACAATTGGTGAACTAGAAAATAATGATCTAGTTAACCTGTTGCACAAGAAACTCCCAGAACCATGGAGAACAGCTGTAAGAGAAAGCATAGCTGAAAAACCAATTGAAAGATTTTCAGTTGGAGGAATTGCCGACAGAATCAGGCAATTACTAAAAGAACAATGCAAAGCCAATCTTAGAGCTGAGATGGCTAAGAAACAACTCAAAGGAGTTGAAAATTTCTGCTATGGAATACTGGATATGCCAACCAATTGGGGATGTCATGAATCCAAGTTCCACAGAAAAAGAAAAGAAAAATATTACTCTAAAAAATTCAAAAAGAGTAATAAGAAAAGAGATTGGAAATTTAAGAAAAGTTCCAACTTCAAGAAACAACAGGATGAAGATCCTAAAAAGAAATTCTTCAAGAAAAAGAAGAATCACCGAGTCAATCCTCAGAATACTCAACCAGACAAGAAAACTTGTAGATGCTGGTTATGTAAAGCTGAAGGGCACTATGCCAATGAATGCCTAGAAAAGGGTAAAAGATCTAATAAAGCTCTATTTGAAGAATATGAGCCTATAGTTGAAACCACAAACATGAAGGGCTACGAAATAGCCTATTCTGATGATGAAGATGATGACAGGTCAGTTTATTCTGCCTGGTTTGACGAAGAAGAATCATCTGATTCTGAAACAGATTCTGAAGTAGAGTACTTAGAATCTAGACAGATGAATGTTCTACATGTCAAAAACTGGGAAGAAAGTAAGACGGAAGTAATAACTTCTTCTTACCAGGTGAACCCTGGTACATTCGTTTGTGACTACTGCCTATGTCACGAAACTTCCTATGTTTTGTGAAAGGTCAAAAAAGACTTATCACAAAGAATGCTTCATAGCAGAAGTAAGAAGAAAAATCAAAAATGGGCTTGTCAGCCAATTGGTAGAACAAGAGTATGAAGAATATTTCTCTAAGAAAAAAGAGAAAGAATTAGAAATTCAGTTCCAAGAAATCATGAAACCATCTTCCTTAAAAATAAAGAAGAAAAAATAGAGGAAGAAAAACTCGATGCAACTATTGAACTGGTTGAAATACCAGAAAATGTTCTAGAAGAATGTAAACCATTCAAACCTCAGGAACAAGCTCAAGAAAATGAGCTACGGCAAGAAAAAGTCATCTCTACTAGTAGATACAGCAACTACATAGAGATTGGACACAAATTCCCTGATCATCATCTACATGCATTTGTAGACAATGGATCAGGATTTACAGTTGCAAAGAGATTTGCAATTCCAGATGAACTCTGGAAAGAAGATAAGAAAACAACAGCTACTGGTGTTACGTTTGATGGAAGCCATCTTACAATGAATAAAGTAGCAAAAAATGTTTATATCACCATTGGTGGAGGAACATTTATCATCTATAATGTTTGTCAATCTGAAGGCCAATGATAAGATTTCTTGTTGGGAATTGACTTTATGCTCCAACAGAGATTCATTCAAGATGAAGAAGCGATAGGCTTCAGAAAAGGAGCACTACTACAAAAATTGAATCAGACGACGGTTTTTAGCCGTCGTCTGATATGGAGGCAAACCGTCATATATCGAGGCGCTGTTTGATGAAGGTCGATTGTAGAGAACCGTCGTGTGAAGGGCTTGGCAGCATGGCAGCAGCATGTCGACAGCATGCCGCAGCCTGTCGACAGCATTAGCTGTTGCGTGACTATTCTTCAGATGACGAGCGACTTTAGAAACTGTTGTGTGATTGCAACTCAGATGTCGTTTTATTTTATACCCGTTGTGTGACTTTCATTCAGACGACAGTTTTTCTTTTTGGCTCATTGTGAATATTGTGCACATACGACAGTTTTTTTGTGGTTATTGTTGTCCTAATAGAATGATTCAATGCATTGTATTTGCTGAAACTGAAATAAAAATGATCAAATTAACAATAGCTGATCAATATATAGAAGAAATTGTTATATATAATCCACATCATCCACCAAAATAGATTGTGCAAAGGCAACCTTTCATCCACAAAAGGAGTACATCTAATACTACTTTCCTAGCAATATACATCCACAAATTTACTTAAGGAGTCTAGCTTTGCAAGCTTTGCTGCTCTCATGGCCTCATTGGAGTCTAGCTTTGGAAGCTTGTGTAGGAGCTTTTGGCTCTCTTTCTGTAGTTCCAGTTGCATATAGATCAATAGTTCAGCGCGGGGCAGACATGCCAGACCTGGTGCTTGCATGTTGCTCATCGTATCCAGATCATTCTCATAGTTTATATTCACCTTTCCCAGGCATGTTATGCCAAAATCATGATTCCATAGTAAACGCTTGTTAGTCCATAAATTACTAGCATCATGATTGTGAACAGCATAACTGCAAAATAACTTATTTTCAATCACAACATCGGACACATACAAGCTATACATATCAACATACACAATTAACCTTTGCTGGCACGAGTACCTACCGTTCATCTTTTTGAAGGAACAATGGTCTTTCAAACTATTGGGCATGAATTTAGATTAAGAAAAGCATAACAAGTGCAAATCACATTCCACAAACTATCGAAATAGCAACAAACAAGGAATGGAAACTAATCTAACCTACAATTTCCAGCAATAGTAGTGAGGCCATCAGTGGTAAAGCTTTCATAGCTAACAAGAACCAAAGACTAAACAACTCGAGGAATGAAAACTGATCTTACCTTGTTTGAGCATATTTCTTAGACTCCATCAGAAACTAGGCATACATTCAATGCAGACATTTCTAAGCTGTCCATCTTGGTTTAAGACTAAATATTACCAAGCTATATGGTGGGGCAAGGTTCCTTAAGGCACTAGGCAGTTGTTCATTGGATGAAAACCTACTGAAGATGTTGAGATACAATGAAGTTGGCTGTTACAACTTACAACTCAGTATTTCAAATAATGAGTTCTGAATTATGATTGCAAAACAAAATGAGATCAGAAGTTGGCCCAATTGTAATTCCATAACATGAGACAAGTGAAACAGGGGACATATCTGGTAAATTGGACAGTGAATAATGATAGTAAAGAAAGAAATTTTTTAAGAGAAAGCTATATTCACTTGAACTTCAAAGAATAGATGATGGGCTCATATTTTCCTATATTTCTATGCCTCTTAATCTTGGTTTTTATGTTTAGTTCTCCTTATTTATGATTCATTTACATCTTTTAGTGTTTTTGTAGGTTTGTTCCATAGAAAGAAGAACTTGAAGCCAAAGATGAGCAGAAATCTTCCCTATATAAGGGAGCACGAATTTACATGAGGAGGGAGTCTCGGGAGCACATTGCAGATGCCTAAGGAGCGGAGACGACTCACCCATCTTCCCCTTCTTTTCCCTTTCCATTCTTTTTATGTTTTTCCTATGTTTTATTTAGTTTTATTTTTCTAAACTCCTTTTCTAGGGCTAGGATGAGGCCCTAGCATGATTGTTTACATGTTTTGATATTCAATTGATGGATTATTAGTTTCTTTTCAGATGAATTCTTAATCTCTGCTTGAATTTTTGCTTATGTTAAAGTTCTATTGATTCGCGACCTTTAGGGCTTTGCATCTAGTTATCAGAAGATGAATTTGAGGCATAGCTGCAATATAATTCATATTAGCTTCATGTGATTAAGAATTGTAAATTACATTATTACTTGAGAAAGAATAATGATTTGCTTGACTTCCTTGTTTTCTAAAATATAATGAGTCCTGCATGTTAAATTTATACCTGAGAAGGATAAACTGCATAGTTAGGATATACGACCTTTACCCGAGAGGGAGAGAATCATGCACTTAAGGAAAACTATGGTCTAGAGTACCTGAGAAGGACTTAGATACGGGAATTATCATCTGGAGAAACGAAAGAATCCATTGGTTGGTTCAAAACGTAGATAAGATTGCTTGTGGTTGATTCCGACACCCTAGGCTCATCATCATCACGTTCTTACTTCTAATCATTAGAAACTCTTTTCAATTTCAGTTTATTTAGATTTACTTTTTAAGTTTCTGTTTTCAAGTAATTTTCCCATTATCATAAACTCTTTCAAAACCGTGAAAATCATAAGTCCTAGTTTGAGTCATTGTGTTTGTCTTAGTCTATTTGTGTTTCTTGTTTTGTGTGCTTTTTGGTTTTAATTAATTTAGGTTTTCATATTATGAATTGACTTAATATCCTCGTGGGAACGACAACCCCTTCTCTTCCATTACTATACTACATCCACCCTGTATACTTGCAGGAATTCCATCAAGTTTTTGGCGCCGTTGCCGGGGATAATTTAGTTTAATTCAAAATATTGGATTCCTACTTTAATTCTAGTTGTTTGATTTGTTTTTCAAAATTTTATTTAGTGTTTGGAGTCTTAAAACAAGAAAAAAAAAAAAAAAAAGGGGTTTTGATAAAATAACTCAGACCAGCTTTTATTTCTTTTACTTTCTGGAATTGTTTTGCAAAGCTGATTACGAACTGATATTTTCATATTTTTCTAGGAGTGTGATACATCACCGGAAAGCTACATGAGTCTAGTTTCCAACGCTCCAAGAAGATCATTATTCTAAGCTGTGAGCTAAGAGAAATTTCAAAAATACCAAACAGTGCTCAATCTGAGCGGAAAACAGAACAGTTTTTGTGAAAGCTGCAAAGAATTAATTTTCATGGCTTTCCCTGGGTATTATTCTGAGCAAGTGTACCGTTGCAACACATATTCAATGTCTGGAAATAATTCGTCTTCATGGATGATCCTTCATGGCCACAACAAGAACCATCTAATAGCAATTTGGGATGGGGAGATCATTCTAACTACTCATGGTCTGAAAATCCATATTATGAAACCGCACAATGGTCATATCCATCTAACAAATTCCCATCATCTTATCAAGCTCCAATTTATCAGCAAGAAGATCCTACTGTTAAGGAGATGGTGTTTGAGCTATTGAAGAGATCAGAAAAGTTTGATCAAGAGGTTGCAATTCTTAAACAGGATCAATCAAAGCTTGAAGAAAGGCAATCAAAACTTGCAAAAACGTTATCGGAAATTGAACTTCAAATTTTGCGGCTTGCTAATGCCTGGGAGGAAGAGGACATAATGCTTCCTACTAAACCAGAAGAAAGATTTGATTTTCAGCTCGATGACGAAGATAAATATTTTGAACCAAACATGAAAAGAAAAATCATTGATGATCAAGCTACCAAGAGCACTCATCCTCCTTCTATTAAAGTTTCTATGGAGTTATGTGCTGACAAGCAACAGAATGAAGAACCAAAGGATGAAATTATTTTTGAAAAGGTTATGAGAACTCATACATCGGATGCTCTTGATGAAGTCACCACTGTGGTAGTTGATGCACCAAATTTTCAAGCATCTGTGGAGCAACAAATTTGCGAAGTTTTCCCTTCTTTACCCTCCGAGCTCGTTCTTCCCATTATTCCAGCTCCAAGAATTGAGCTCATGTGTGTTCCCAAGCTTCCCTCAAATTCTATGGATGAGTTCCCCCCACAATCACTGCAGCATCCTTGGCCACCTCCTTTACAATTGTTGACGCTCTACTTAAAGTTTGATGCAAGGAAAAATATGAAGTGGTCTCGAAAGAAAAAGATAAAAAGGTGGGAGCATTGCAGATTTAAGAAAAGCGATTGGAGAATTGGAAATTCTCGTATAAGTAGGATGTTTGCTGCTGCGATCTCAAGGAAGCTACTATTTTGGATATTTTGGGCATCTCGGATAAAAAAAAAAAAAAAAAAATCAGTTTTCACAGTGAAATTTGGGTTCTGCTAACTTGCAGCAGAAGTGTCCGTTTTTGATGTGTGATATGTCGATTTTATGTGATTCGACGAGAGCTTCGAGACTCATTGCTATGCAATGAGCCCCGATAAATTTTGGGCAAATACCTCTGTCTTCAGTGTCCGATCCGCGAGCTAAATTTCAACAATTGTGGAGATTTCTACTTGGAGCATGTCTTGGCCTTTCTTCCTCTTCGTCTACATCCAGGGAGCTCTAAACTTATTCTTTACTTTTCTTTACCTTTTTGTACTGCTTCTTCCCTTACTTGTTTGATGCATTATTGCTAGCTAATATTTTCAACATTGAGGACAATGTCTCACTTAAGTTTGGGGGGAGGAATTTAGATTCGTGTTTTTATATTTTAGCTTCACATGTGGTAGAATAGCTTAATTAGTAGAAAATACTGGAAATAAAATACTGGAAATCACCTCTAAAAAAAAAAAATGTTCTGTACGTTTAGTTGTTATTTTGTGAGTCTTTTGCTTTAGTTTCTTCCAACACCTAGGATGAGAACTTGAATTTAATCCTTGTTAGAGCTGATGAATATGATAAGCATCAATTTAGGTCTGGACATCAATATTTTGTTAATGCTTTCTTATGATGATCATGCTTGAAACACAACGGCCATTGTTAATATGAAAATTTGTGATCTAGAGAAACATGTGACGGTTAGTGTAGACTTAAAACCCATGTGAGTATTGTGCTTATTGCCTATTCTTGAGAGTGCTTTACATAGTTCTATGATCTTTCTTGTTAGATAGGTATGATCTCATTATTTTGTCCTAGAACTTGCTTCAATGACTCTCGAGACTTTATATTGATTCACATGATTTTTGGGAAGGGATTAAGGCAATTAGGATCATCACCACCATGGCCAAATAGCCTCCATTCCTGATTATATTATCCCTTAGATATATAGCCCTTTGAGCCAAAATAAGCCTTTTCTTTCATAAAACACATATTCCCAACCCTTCACCCTTAAACACATATCCTACCTATGTTCTGAGAAATTGATGGAGCACTATGAAGATGTATATGAGGAATTTTGGAGTAAAGAATGTGTACTGAAGAAAACAAGTTTGGGGGTTGTGATGTGTACTTGAAGGCAAAGTGGAATTTGCAGGTCATACTTCTAAATTTCAGTTAAGGAATTACCATTGTCAAAGTAATTTTGAATGCAAAGGTGTGTCTGAATAGTGACAACAAGAAAAAAAAAAGAGAAAGAAAAAGTTTGGACACATCTTAATCTTTTCGAAGGAAGTTAAGTGCTATTGTCTAGAGCATGAACCTGCAGCAGCAGCTTGGATATGGGATGTTTCAGCGTAAAACAGAGCTAATGTAAAGAAAAGCAAAAGAAAAAAAAGAAGAAGAAAGGAACAATTTTGACATTACAATGGAAGAGCTCGGAAAGAAGGTTGCCAATTAAGCTTGGAATATGAAAGCAAGAACGAAAGCTGCTTTGGGAAAGTGACAGAAAGAAAAAGAGAAAAGAATGAGGCTGTGTGTTAGGAACAGAGGAGTAAGTTGACGTAAAACCAACTACCAAGAAACAAGAATTGAAACTTGGAGTTTATGGTGCAGATTTTGTCTTCATTGTTCTATGGTTAGAAAGCAGATGAAAAAAAAAAAAAGAATTGAGAACCACAAACTGTAGAGCCATGTCTTGAAGATTTCTTGGAGTGTGGTTTGGAGTATAAGAAGGTTAAAGTGAAGTCAAGGTCCAACACAATGAAATTTGGCCTTCCATGTTCGTTATTTGATAAGTGAAAGTGTGACACCTATGAGGATTTGGCGATCTTAAGTCTCAATTTATTTGTGCTCTATTGATTTCTTAGAACCTTTGAATTCCTTTATCTTTCATTTCTTTTAGCCAAAACCCTTAGCCCCATTACAACCGGAACAAAGACCTTTATGATCCTAGGAAAAGTGTGAGGAGATTTGTGGAGATGAGTCAAAGAGGTGAGCCTATGGGGCAATTCTATAATTCAGGTGATAGATATTCTTACATGAGATCATTCTTTATTTTTATTTTCCAGAGAAAAGCCTTTCCATCTTAACATTTATGTGAGCTATTTTGCTTTTATATATCCTTTGTCTCACATAAACATGAGTGAAATTGAATTACCTAGAAAATCTGAGTGCTTTATTCTGAGTGAAATCCTTGGTGAGATTTGAAGTTGAAGCTGATTATCATGTGTCTATTTGGGTTGTGGAAATTTATATTGATTTATCGCTGTCTACACAAGCATGGTTGTTATCGGAATTTATTAACACTCGATTGAAAGTTTTATGGACCTGTTTTGATAATTGTTGTTATTTGGATGCTATAATTTTGAGATTGATTCTTTGAGGTGATTGGAAGGATTAGGAACTTTTCTTTGATAATTGTTCTTGTGTGTTCATTCTAGTTAGTCTTTGTTTTAATTTGTTTTGCTCGAGGACTAGCAAAGTCTAAGTGTGGGGGTATTTGATGGGCTCATATTTTCCTATATTTCTATGCCTCTTAATCTTGGTTTTTATGTTTAGTTCTCCTTATTTATGATTCATTTACATCTTTTAGTGTTTTTGTAGGTTTGTTCCATAGAAAGAAGAACTTGAAGCCAAAGATGAGCAGAAATCTTCCCTATATAAGGGAGCACGAATTTACATGAGGAGGGAGTCTCGGGAGCACATTGCAGATGCCTAAGGAGCGGAGACGACTCACCCATCTTCCCTTTCTTTTCCCTTTCCATTCTTTTTATGTTTTTCCTATGTTTTATTTAGTTTTATTTTTCTAAACTCCTTTTCTAGGGCTAGGATGAGGCCCTAGCATGATTGTTTACATGTTTTGATATTCAATTGATGGATTATTAGTTTCTTTTCAGATGAATTCTTAATCTCTGCTTGAATTTTTGCTTATGTTAAAGTTCTATTGATTCGCGACCTTTAGAGCTTTGCATCTAGTTATCAGAAGATGAATTTGAGGCATAGCTGCAATATAATTCATATTAGCTTCATGTGATTAAGAATTGTAAATTACATTATTACTTGAGAAAGAATAATGATTTGCTTGACTTCCTTGTTTTCTAAAATATAATGAGTCCTACATGTTAAATTTATACCTGAGAAGGATAAACTGCATAGTTAGGATATACGACCTTTACCCGAGAGGGAGAGAATCATGCACTTAGGAAAACTATGGTCTAGAGTACCTGAGAAGGACTTAGATACGGGAATTATCATCTGGAGAAACGAAAGAATCCATTGGTTGGTTCAAAACGTAGATAAGATTGCTTGTGGTTGATTCCGACACCCTAGGCTCATCATCATCACGTTCTTACTTCTAATCATTAGAAACTCTTTTCAATTTCAGTTTATTTAGATTTACTTTTTAAGTTTCTGTTTTCAAGTAATTTTCCCATTATCATAAACTCTTTCAAAACCGTGAAAATCATAAGTCCTAGTTTGAGTCATTGTGTTTGTCTTAGTCTATTTGTGTTTCTTGTTTTGTGTGCTTTTTGGTTTTAATTAATTTAGGTTTTCATATTATGAATTGACTTAATATCCTCGTGGGAACGACAACCCCTTCTCTTCCATTACTATACTACATCCACCCTGTATACTTGCAGGAATTCCATCAAGTTTTTGGCGCCGTTGCCGGGGATTCCTGCAAGTATACAGGGTGGATGTAGTATAGTAATGGAAGAGAAGGGGTTGTCGTTCCCACGAGGATATTAAGTCAATTCATAATATGAAAACCTAAATTAATTAAAACCAAAAAGCACACAAAACAAGAAACACAAATAGACTAAGACAAACACAATGACTCAAACTAGGACTTATGATTTTCACGGTTTTGAAAGAGTTTATGATAATGGGAAAATTACTTGAAAACAGAAACTTAAAAAGTAAATCTAAATAAACTGAAATTGAAAAGAGTTTCTAATGATTAGAAGTAAGAACGTGATGATGATGAGCCTAGGGTGTCGGAATCAACCACAAGCAATCTTATCTACGTTTTGAACCAACCAATGGATTCTTTCGTTTCTCCAGATGATAATTCCCGTATCTAAGTCCTTCTCAGGTACTCTAGACCATAGTTTTCCTTAAGTGCATGATTCTCTCCCTCTCGGGTAAAGGTCGTATATCCTAACTATGCAGTTTATCCTTCTCAGGTATAAATTTAACATGCAGGACTCATTATATTTTAGAAAACAAGGAAGTCAAGCAAATCATTATTCTTTCACAAGTAATAATGTAATTTACAATTCTTAATCACATGAAGCTAATATGAATTATATTGCAGCTATGCCTCAAATTCATCTTCTGATAACTAGATGCAAAGCCCTAAAGGTCGCGAATCAATAGAACTTTAACATAAGCAAAAATTCAAGCAGAGATTAAGAATTCATCTTAAAAGAAACTAATAATCCATCAATTGAATATCAAAACATGTAAACAATCATGCTAGGGCCTCATCCTAGCCCTAGAAAAGGAGTTTAGAAAAATAAAACTAAATAAAACATAGGAAAAACATAAAAAGAATGGAAAGGGAAAAGAAGGGGAAGATGGGTGAGTCGTCTCCGCTCCTTAGGCATCTGCAATGTGCTCCCGAGACTCCCTCCTCATGTAAATTCGTGCTCCCTTATATAGGGAAGATTTCTGCTCATCTTTGGCTTCAAGTTCTTCTTTCTATGGAACAAACCTACAAAAACACTAAAAGATGTAAATGAATCATAAATAAGGAGAACTAAACATAAAAACCAAGATTAAGAGGCATAGAAATATAGGAAAATATGAGCCCATCAATAGACAGCAATGAGTTATTCAATTTTATAGCACATGACAATGAGGAAAGAAAACATACTACTATGTCAAATTGTCCACATGTCCACTTCGTTGGAGCAAAACTAATTGTGGAATAATTGCAATGTCTCCAAGTATATCGAAAATGCCTAGAAGACCTGAAAATAGTTTTACTTCAGCATTAGAAGCAGACTGTTGCAGGTGCTCTGTTTAGGACGTTGGAGCAGGGACATATGTGAGCAAAATTTAAATACGTGCTGATACTATAACTATACAAAATCTTACAACATATATTCGGGACCAAGAATAAAAGTTCAAAAATTTAAATTCTTGCCAAAAAATACTTGCAAATACTATAACTATACAAAAATAAAATAAGCAGTCCCAATCAATTATGTAACTAGTCAAACTGTCCCGATAAGAAGGTATTGCCCATGCCGATTTGTACTTTTTAATAGGAGAACAGCCAAAAGTAGCATATTGATTCTAAACCTTTTACAACAATAAAGATATAGTTAGGCATTATGTCCCACTGCTGGCTCATTTTGAAAGCTTATAATCCCATACCAATTTATACTTTTTAATATCAAACTTATCCCTTCATCGAAATCATGGAAATAAATTAAACATCAAGTTCATGAGCATATAATCCCATATATGGTCACTCACATCTATTCCAAGAACCTTGGTGACACCATACATGTAATCTGTGTGCTTATTGGTAGTTCTATAGCAGTATTTGCTCTACTTTAATAAATAACTTCTCTGACATTCATATGTGCATTACACACAGAGTTAAACAGAGGGTAAACTATTTTAGCATGCAACACATGGACTTGTCCAGCACTATTTATTACGAGTTATCAAATATATATATATATATATATATAGACACCCACACACACTCCAGATATCTACAAGAATAACAGAGAACACAAGCATTGAAATTAGTCAAAGGAAGTTACTACATAGACTATTTTTTTCCCAACAGCATCTTAGTGAAACTTCACCTGTATACTTTATGAGCCTTTTTAGAGTCATACAGTTGTAGTTAAATTTATTAATTTTAGAAGAATAAACAGACGTCACATTGTTGACAAACTCGAAATAAAAGTACACACAAAACATTTAGCAGAAACATGAGCACAGTGTGTTTTACAGAAACCAACAAACTCACGTTTCTGTGCGGCACTTCAGGTACAATTTTGAGAAGTGTTTACATTTTTCAGATTGGTGGCCCAAAGTTTTCAGACAATTGAGGTATTCCCTTTCTGCCTAAAACAAAGCCAATACACTGAGCATTTAATAAAACAACCCCAATAAGGAATTTTACAGTAAACAAGCGTGGCGAACCCACTGTAGTATATACAACTTTTGACGAACTTGAAGAAACAAAGTTTTAATAATAGGGACATTGGTTGATTAATGGAATAAAGCATTACCTGGTCACACAAATGCATATGATCCAAAGGGAAGACACCTTTCTCCGAAGGAACTGGACTGACTCCCCTATTACCACCAAAGGCACCACCTACAAGAAACAACAACATTCTTCAGAAAATTGAGACACACATACATGTGTATTTCATGGTTATGGCTGACAGTCGAGTTTTCATCCCTCTTTGCATAAAAAAACATTGAACACAATCTATGGAACAATCATTGGTATTGTTATTATGGAGTCCTTATGTTTCATGCCTAAAGACAGAGTATCAATGTTTCCTAGTATTAGTAGTTTCTAACTGCCACTAGTTACTACCTAAAGAGAGTCCATGGACTATACATATTTCTAACTGCCAATGCATACATCAATTTGAATGTACCATGTTGTGCTCATGGTGAGCGACTTGTTGGGCCATTTGGTCAATTCTGAAGTAACAGCTGCTGGGCTGAAAACATGAAACCTACACTTAATGCACATCAAAATAGGGCAGAGTTCAATTGTAGATGATGTACATGGTTACAAAGTATCAAGTTCTAATGCAGCAACAAACAATATAGATTTGCCCATGTGCTCTAAAAGAAAAGGATGAATATATGAACTTACAGATTGATGAGTAAATAGCAGATGAAGATAGCTTGCAGCAGCCTCAAAATAGGCTCATACCCGAACCTGAAAAATGTTGAAATGTTATTAGTTCTGGCACACTATGGAGCTTCAAGTATAACAAATAGCAGGTGGGATTTCAACTGACGGCGACGCTACCTCTATCAGTGATTCACAACCACTTATGTCTAGGCCAACCTTTATGACGGGAATATTCATGTTGGACATGAAATCCTAACACAAGATCAAACAAGAACTAGGAAAATAAGCAGTTCCAAACTACAGCTCCCCATTGCAGTGAGTTTGAGCCTAAATATTGTAGCTTTAATACAAATACACTATAGCTGAATAAGAATCAATCTATTTGCCGCAGTTAAATCCATAGAATTAAGTTTCATTATTGTACCACAACTGTAAGCAATTATGATTCTGCATTCAAGAGAAAACTTTAATCAACCAAAATCAAAGAATACAACCAGTTTGCTTTATCTATTAAATCTAGTCAGGGTTTACTGACTAAAGGAGCTAAAGAATTCAATCCATACCTATCTAATTTCCGATGTGAATTATTAAAACCAAGTTAAACTGCAGAATAAGCAATTTCAATTTCACATTCATAGAACAAAATCAATCATTCAAAGCTCAAGAGATCTAAACTTTTGGCTCCACCATTTCCAACCAAACCCCAAATCTAAAACTCCAACAAGCAGAAACCCAATAGAGAATGAGGCAAGTCAGTATGAGATAATTAAAAAAATACCAGAAGGCAGTGTAGTTGTAGAACTCAACCCCCAAAGACATGAAGAGAAGTGAAGCAGAGGAAAAAATAGCCTGACCCAATCTCAAAGAGAAGCTGGCACTGGTTCCCACTGAGCCAGGTACCTCATGATCCATGGCTTTGTTGCATCTCTTCTACTACTTCCACTCATTTTGGGTTTGCCTTTTCCCTTTTGAAGGTTCATCTTAACCGTCCAGTTCTTAACAATCTCATCACCAAACTTGTCATCAACACTAGTTTTTTGAACTATACACAGCTGTATCACTAATTACAGATGAAACCCACAATTCGTAAGATCTGAGTAACTGTGTTTATCCTCTCCAAGACACAATATTCAATAGCCTAAACTGAGATACACACACACACACACACACACACACACTAGAGATTAGGGAGAGCAGAGAGGGCAAAACGCAACCAGACTAATCAAAACGCAAATTCAAGACGAATTGAAGAAAACCAAACCCTAAAGATCGGATTTTGAAACTGAACAGATTAGGAGAATCGAAAATTGGGAGAAAGATGAAGTAGATAACTTGATCGGAGACCCCGGAGAGCACCTCTGTTTCGAGGAATTAAGCCAAGCTCTCGTCCTCGTCCTTGATATCGTCATGCCGGTACCGGCCGGAGATTGAAAAACCAAAGCAAATTTCAATCAGAGAATGGGTGGTGAATCTGATTCTGTGCAGATTATCAAATGTATCCAAGCTCGTATCTACAAATAACAACAATCCCAAAATCATTGACAAACCAAAACCAACCTCAAAATCCCAAAATTCAGAAAATCAAAAAGTTAGGTCATAATCAAAAAGAAGAGAAATTGGATGAACAGTTTACCGGTTACTGCTGGAAACTAAAGGTTCGATTTGAACGAAGAGAGTCATCTTTGGGGCCGGAAAGACTTCTTGCAAATTAGGTTGAAGTGGAAACTGGTTTGGTTGTCGGAGAGAGGTCTCAATATGCTGGATTTGGGGTGTATAGGTGAAGAAGATAGAAGGAGAGAGGAGAGAGGTCTAGGTTATGGGGAGATGCTGTCGAGAGAGTGAGGGTTTGGCTATAGGTTTTGGTTTTGGTTTTGGGGAGACGATGTCGAGAGTGAGGAGCTTTGGGTCTGTGTCGAGAGAGGGAGAGTGAGGCGCTGTCGGAAGTTGAGGAAGGAGCTGTGGGTTTTTTTTTGTTATTTTTTTGTTTAAGTGTAGGGTTTCAACTTTCAAGCCCAACCTATATCAATTTGAACAAGGACTCACACAACAGAATTTTATAAAAACGTGGTATGAATGCAGCCATTTAAATTTTAGGCTTGTCTCTTAACTGTGAATTGGACTTCCCTCGAGGGGTTGGAGAAAGATATGGTGGGAAATTTCCCTCCTTTATGTCAGACATATTCATTAGACCACAGTTTTATTGTTTATCATCGTATGACTAATACATGTTGGGGAAAATTTAGGGCTTCAGGTGAGTTTGGCACCACATAACATGGTGGGAAACTTGGCGCTCAATTTTTTTTAGGGTCATACAACGGTTCTGTCCTTATACGTCTTCTAAACTAATTCATAATTCCATATCAGACGACGGATTTTTTAAAACCAACGTCTAAAAAAATAAAAATCAATCAGACGACGGAAAACTACAATGCGTCGTCTGAGAGGCGTCGTCTGATTCAATTTTTGTAGTAGTGGAGGACGGGTGTTCTGGGCGGACAGGCTTACTCAAGCCAAAAGTGTAGTAGGTCCGAACTTTACTACACAATACCAGAGATCACAACAGAATAGTGGTGATCTTACCCCCTACAAACCCAAATTTGAAACCATCCTCCAGATTAAACAACAACAAGAACTACTTATTGAAGAATCATCTTCTGACGAAGAAGAAGAAGAAACATCTAGCGCAGATGAAGAGGCTAGATTCATACATGAGCATAACCTCAAGCACTTTCATAATAAGCTTGAGTCCCAGAAAATTCTCACTCTTGACAAAATCAAGAAGCTACTCGAGCAGAATATCGATGTAGAACCTCAGAAGTTTTGGGAAAAAGACCCAGTGGTCTGTGAATTAATATTACATGATATGAAAATCATCTGGCATGTCAAAGCTACTCCTTAGTACAAAGAGGAAGACTAAAAAGAATTCAGAAAAGATATTGAAGATCTCCTGAATAAGAGATTAATTCAACCTTCCACTAGCCCTCATCATGCTCCAGCATTCTACGTGAGAAACCACGCAGAAAACCTCAGAGGAAAAGCTAGAATGGTGATTGACTACAGAGATGTCAACAAGAAGACTGTCAAAGACGGTTATCAAATTGCTCAAGTAAGAGTACTGATCAACCAGCTCAGAGGAGCTAAAGTCTTTTCAAAATTAGATGCAAAGTCGGGTTTTTGGCAAGTCAAGATGCATCCTGAGAGTATCCCTCTCACTGCATTTGGAACACCACAAGGCCATTTTGAATGGTTAGTAATGCCTTTTGGTCTAAAGCAAGCTCCCTCAATCTTCCAAAGAAAGATGGACAACATCTTCAAAAATGTTGCGGAGTTCTGCGTCGTCTACATTGATGACATCCTCGTCTTCTCTAAAAACAAAGAAAAACACATGAAACACCTCCACGAGGTTGTAAAGCTGATAGTTCAGCATGGAATTATCCTAGGAGAAAAGAAAATCTTCTTTATCCTCGATGAAGTCGATTTCCTAGGAATAAACATCAAGAATGGAGTAATAAAACTCCAACCTCACATCCTTGAGAAGATCTGGAAATTCCCAAATAGAATTCCTGATGCCAAGAGTCTAGAGAGATTCATAGGAATCATAAACTATGGAAGAGATTTCATTCCCAAAATCTCAGGACTAACAGCAATGTTATCTCCTAAAACAAGTTCCAAAAGAAAATGGAGCTTCACGGAAGATGATGAGAAAATTGTGAAGCAGATAAAAAATCTCTGCAAAATCCTCCCTCCTCTACAACAACCAGAGGAAAATGATGAAATTATCCTCCAAACAGATGTGAGTGATAATTACTAATCCGGTGTTGTTCTGGCAAAAACGCTTGGAACTAACATTGAAAAGATCTGTAAATTTTGTAGCGGCAAATTCAGCCCTGCAAAACTGAATTATCCGACAGGGGAAAAAGAAATTTTGGCTGTCAAGAAAACAATTTTAAATTCTCCAGCTTTTCTTGGAAAACCCTTTACTGTCCGCACCGATTGTGCTAGAGTAAAGAATTTCAAAAATTTTACACTTGATAAAGTTGCTGATAGAGGAAGATTAGCCAATTGGCAATTATTTCTTAACCAATATGATTATATTGTTGAGTTGATTGTAGGAAACAAAAACTATCTTCCAGACACCTTAACTAGGGAAATAGCTATGTTCAGCCGTAAAGATGATGATGAAGGTCGCAACCCCAGAAGTAGAAGATATGGGAAAGAACATGAACCCAATGAGGATCCTAAAGAAAAAATCCTCAAAAGATTCTTGCTAGGTCCAAAAGGACTAGCCACAACTGATCAATCCCAGGGTAAAGGATTGGCTAGCCCGTCTCAAACGGCAGACAGTAAAGGCTCATCAAGACAGTTAAAGGCTGTTGCTTTGCCAAAAAGTAAACCTACTCCATCCGGAGTAATTAATTTTTTTAACTATGAACTTCAAGTGTTTGATACTCCTGTGTTCAGAACTGGCACGAGAATTTCTTACCACCAGAAGGCAATCTTAGATAACATCTTATTTGCCTTTCAAGAAAGAAACAGTGGCATAATGTTCCCAGCTCTGTTTGCTTTTGCAAAAGAGCTCCATGAAAATGGCAGGCCATAGTTTGAAGAAGTTCATACACAGCAGAGTGCTGATAGAAATAAAAAAAAATTCATTTTCTTGAAGATCCGGAAAGTGCTAGAGTTCCTATCATGGCATTAACAGAATCAGACTGGTTCGAGTTCCACAATCTGATAGAAGTCATAATTCTGAGGCACGTATTCCTCCAACTCTCTTCATTATTTCAGGACCTTATGTTGGAAGATATCTAGTCAATGTTCAGAGTGAATATCCTCAAGAACACAAGTTCTGGCTTGTTGAAAATGGTTTTGTCCATAATATATGGACTAAAACAAATGATGATCTCAGGGGACTACCCCCTATCATTGTCAACACAGTCAAAAATGTCAGAAAAAATGACTGTATGCTGAGACTGAAGTTCAGGTTTACTCTACCAGAATGGATAAAGAAGACAAATGGTGAAGTTGAATACATTTCTCCATATCATTATGTGAGAATTATTCAAAGGAGATATCTTCAGCCCGCCTGTGTTGGATACAATGGCCAGCTTAATTCAAGCATTCTATGGATGAAGGCCATGTCTCTGGAATATATCAAGAAGATCATCTCTGAAGATACAAAGAATACTTTCCTGGCAGCAAGAGAAAAGATAATTATCACTGCGTACGATCATCCTGACGTAGTCAGCAGTGACCTCTTCCTATCCCTCATAAGAAAGGAGATAGACTCGACACTGGCATGCTTACAGTGGGTTGAAAAGCTTGAAGCAGACAACCACTATAAGATGTATGTTGATAGAGATGTCGAAGATAATGCAACAACTGCTCGAATGACCCAGGCAGACAACGACTCGTTTGTCCTTGGTCACAATTCAGAAACAGACGAGAACATGTGAAGCAACAGGTGTAGAAAGCACTGAAAGTACTTTTGGATTTTTCCCAAAAAGCTACTTTTGCTTTTCAGAAAGGAGAAGTGAAAAACATTTCACCTAGAGGAATCTGCTTTTCCCCTTCCGACCTCCACCAGCAGGAGCACTCAGGAAAGCAGGAAATCACGGAGTCGTTCTGTAGATATAGTTGTTTTGAATTCCAGTTTGGAGTCCGCTCCCTATATAAGGAGCTTTAGGTTTTAGTTGTAAGGCATTAGAAAAATTCCATATCAGTTATAGATCAGAAAATTGAGAAGAATCAAATTCTCTCAAGAAGTAAGAAAGCCATAGTAGCAGTGTGCTCTTTCCTTCCTGTTTAAGTGTGAAGTAGTGTGCTTTCATTACAAGTAAGTATCTGTAATCATTCTTATTTTAGCTGTTTACCTGAGAATGAGGCTCTGAATTGTTAGTTTGTAATTATGTTTAAATAAATATTTTCAGTGTGTTCACCCACTTCATCAAGTCGTTTAAAGTTTATGTTGTTATTCTACATCTGTGTTATGTTCAGCCTTTATCTTGTACTACCTTTAAGTTCAGATTTTCAGTTTCTTAAGAAAATTTGCCTTAGTTTAAGATAGAAACAAGCAGCAGTGATTCAGCCTGTTCACCCACTTCATCAAGTCGTTTAAAGTTTATGTTGTTATTCTACATCAGTGTTGTGTTCAGCCTTTATCCTGTATTACCTTTAAGTTCATATTTTCAGTTTCTTAAGAAAATTTGCCTCAGTTTAAGATAGAAACAAGCAGCAGTGATTCCGCATGTTAAAGTAACCGTTAGGCAGGGAGCCGTTAGGTGAAAAACTTGGGCATGTTGAAGGCTAGTTTTGTTTTTCTCAAGAATTGGAACAAGTTTTTCTAGGAAAAAGTAAGTCTTGAACCCAAAAGTCAGCATAAGATATACTAGGCACTACTTTAGAAAGAATTACCCTTATGAGTCTTTTCCCCTAAGGTTTGTGTAAATGAGCAAAATACAAGGGTGATGGATTGATTGAGCAAAATACCATGAGTTTTTGGGCAAACGGGCACAAACTGTTAGAGGTTATACAAAATAACTGCAATGACATATCTCAGAATAAGCACATAAAAACTTATATACTATAATTGGCATATTAGGAGTACCGTAGTAGTCATATCCTAGTTTAGGACTGCAACAGTGTATCTATCCTAGTGTCTGCATATTTACATGAATATGACAAATATAGGATTGATATAGTATTCTGATCCTAAGTTAGGATGCGTAAATCATTGCCATCCTATAACACAATAATCTCATATGTAAGATAATGACTATGTCAAATACAAGACTGTTATTAAACAGCAACACGAATCATAAATGATAAGGATAATCTGCAGTAGAATAAGTGTAAATTTAAAGCAAGATTTATAAGAGCATGTGATACTAACACGATGGAGTGCCACTGTCCATTGATGCTTCTCCAAGATCCACTCTTTATCTCAGTTGTTAGATGGGACAATTATTTGAGTGTGTGTAGTGTTCTTGCAGGGATCAATGTAGGTTGTTCAATCTTCTTATATAGACAAGGCAAATGAGGCAGTTCCTTCCATCAAGGAACTGTCATATAACTGCCATATTTTTGTCTGATTGGTTTAATCCAAATAACCATACAACTTGAATTTCAAATTCAAAACAGATCATTATCATAAAACCAATTCTCGATTATAGGTTTTATGTATTTATATGTGTTACTATTTGGACGAAAAAAATCTCACATATATCAGCCTAAGAAATATTGCTGATGTCTGGTTCTAATGAGTTTTACACAACCCCAATATATTTTTGGTTGATTTGAGGATTGAAGGACCTCGACGGTGGAAGTCCCGTTTGATAAAAGTAATATGATCGTCGTCCAAAGAGTTTTATGCTTAAGCATCAACGAGACTCGTATGCATGTGTGATAAGTACATACAATTTACAAAGGTGCTCAAATAATAGTGTAGATTTTCTATAAATCAACAAATAATTTGAGTTCTCCGCCTAAACAAATTTCTTGTTCAATTTACAAATGGACCATTCTTTCCAAGATATCGTTCGACCGCAGATGTTTATGCCCACTAAACAAATTTATGCCCTAGAAGGTGTCAAGAATGGACGTTGGCGATGATTATGTATGGCTAAGGATTTCCATCTTCCTAATGATAATATGATATATTGTCTATTTCATCGAGAATGTAGACGAGAGTCTCTCTGCATTAATCAAGAGGTCTGCCTTTGTACACCATGGTGCCTAATCACAAGGACCACTATCACTTAGCTAGCTACAGAATAAACACTGATTTGACTCACCATCATACTAAAGAATGTAGGACCGGGAAGCAGAAAAACAGCTAGCAATTGAAACCAAAATGGCCGCCGGCTTAATATGATAGGGCCCTGGTCAGATTCAGTGGTGGTGATTCAAGACCGAATAACTTAACCACTGGGTTCGTACGTGTCATTATCATTATCATAAAAATGCACTCAGGTGTGCCGTGTGGTTTCTCTTATCTCTTTGGGGATGAGGTGAATCTATCGTTTTGGATTTGTTGTGCACTTTTTGGCCTTTCGCTTGGATATCTGTGGATAACAAAACGATAAATGATTGCTTCATACTTACTAATCTTGCCAACTAAAGCTCGATCCATCGTCGTATTACATATTTATACATATAATAGTCCTTGTATATATAAACCCTCTAAATATCTTTCCCTCATACTACACTGCTGGGTGTTCTTTGTTTTCTTGCTCTCCTTTTTCTCCACCCAATATTCTTCTTCTTTCCCAGTCATTTCTGTAATCATATATATGCCTTTCGTTTATTTTGTCTGAACCTATCAACTCAAAGCTAGAATAGTACTCGATCTCAAGAGAAATGCGTCAGCATAACCATCTCCTGGGGCGTCCATGCTTGCATTGCCACCCCCACAGCTACATTAGGATGGTTGGTCTCTCTCTCTCTCTCTCTCTCTCTCTCTGTCTCTCTCTCTCTCTCTCATTACATACAGCAAACTGCAAACATGCTTTGAATAGAAATGAAATATAGTTAATTTTACTGCTTACTAACGCATGAATTGATCGATTCAGGTTCAACATCTTATTGAGAAATGCCTACTCTTTCACATGAGTCGTGACCAATGCATAAAGGCCTTAGCACAGCATGCAAATATTACACCACTTATCACACTTACAGGTTCAGTTTTAATCTCGTCCTCCCTGGCTTGCTCTTTCTGCCTTTCCGTATATACAAGTTCTTGTGCTTAGTGTTTAATTACTTATTGCTTTACACTTGTACGTACGTTTTAAATTGTGCGTCTGTGATCGCAGTGTGGAGAGAGCTACAGAAAGAGAATAGGCACTTCTTTCAAGCATATTTCCACTCTATTTATCCCACCAGGCCTTTAATGAGTAAGACCCTAGCTACTTCATAGCTAGCTAGGCTAGCTGATCATCTCTATCATCTATATTATATACGATTCTCGTATCATTTACTTCTTAGATGTAGTGTATCTAACCTCCAACACCAACCCCAACATATTTTCATTTACTTCATATGTATAATACAGCTCTCTCTCAATACTAACGTACACATGCATCTAATGGAAATTAAATTTTTTATCGTACAACATCCTGACTTAGCTTAGCTATGCATGTGAATCGATTTTCACTACGTCAGGTTCCATTGATCAATTAATGTCGAAGTTCCATACAAATATATAGCACTGTAGCACTGTTGCCTAATAAGAATCACATATTGATTTTCAGGAAGCCATATTCAAAATGCGCCAAGATTTTCAGGAAGGAAATACTGGAAGTGAATTTTTGCAACAAATCTAATAAATTTAAGCGAAGTGCTTGGTGTGTGAACGTGGGTGCTTTTGAAATTTAACTAGAATCCTAGCTAGAGATTACTATATGTTACAGCTGACAATAAGGTCCATGGTTTACCTTAGAGGGAGAAAGTGGGTAAAATTCCAATGAAGAACGTAGTAGTTAGTATTTTTGCTTTCGTCAGTTCGTGGACAGTAGAGTCATTTGTATTTACCTGGCAGACAGCTGAGATCGAGTGTTTAGAATCTGGCCTGATTCATATTTCCCTAATTAATTCGTGAGTTTGTTGAACCACATGCATCATTCAAAATAATCATTGAGATATAATGGCAATTAAGTTGAGCTTAGTAAAGATGAACCATTATTTGTCGAAATCCATTCCAAATTTGAAATGTCACATTGATTAATGTCTGTAACAAGAGCGCTAGCTAGCATGTGACCAATTTACTCGATCACCTTCTCGAGGCAATATTCCATATCTGTCACAACTATGGAAAATGGAGAACTCTAGAAAATCTCACTCACTTGAAAATAGCTAGAGTTGAACTAGAAAAAAATTTTGATTTGAAAATTAACACATTCACTCTTGATATATAGATAGATAGTCTTTTTCTTTCAGTCAGAGAGACTTATAGTAGATCTGCAACTAAAACCCTCATTCCCTAGAGAATCTAAACCTTAAAATAGCAAACCCTTAAACAATAAAACTGAAACAGACAGCTTTCTTTCTTGTTATAGCAGATTAGGTCAAGCAAGCCATGCATGCCTTCACTCGCTTGGTGTCCTTGTCCATATGGACTGCCTTGGGGCTTTTCTCTCACGAAAAACTCCGCCATCTTCCTGAACCTGAAATTTTTCACACCAAAAACCATGAGATGTGGATTAAATTAATTATTACGTACAATTAGGCATTTAGGCCTAGCTACTACTGATCGATTGACTCTGATTTCAGAAAATTAATTGTTGGAATTTAGGAGTTGAACTACAAATTGAGAAAGTGACAACCTTTAATGGGATATTCAAAATTTCCATATATTCTCACAATCATTAGCTACTAATTAGATTTATATGAGCTAAATGGGTTCTTGTAGGCCATGATCTCCAGTTGGGTACTCTGGTCACCGCTTTCAGATAATCACGTAATTCTGTATATAACCTATCCTTAATTATCATAAATTTAGCTTAAAGTTAACTAATTCTTGTAAGAAAAAGTTGAATAATCTAGGGTTTAGCGGTTACCTGATCAGTGACATCAGAGTTCCATGTAACATTTCGATCCTCTCTAGCCAACTGGCTAGAGCTTTCTCCATGATCTGGACCATCTATTTTGTACTGAACTGGAGGGAACTGTGCCCACTAGATCATCACATAATCAAAAACATGAGGATATATACAGATCAGCGGTTCCTATGTTTACTAATCAAAATAGTTAAATGATTGAGTAAACTAAAAGGAACACCTACATTCTTTGCAGCTGTACTGAAGGCTTCCTTGTGAGTCATGCTTGGATTTTCAGCTTTAAGCCTCTGGATCTCTTCTCTGTAAAAATTAATGAATAAACTCACATAAACACTCATGTGCTATATATAAGCTGCATGATCCCCAATTGATTAAGCTATGAGCTTAGACTGAATCTTACTTGATAAAACGGTTATAAGCGGATGGAGCTCGTTGTCTCTTCTCTGGAGCTACATAATACAATTATTTTGGAACGAAAAATAAATAAATTAAGGTCTTGGTTAGTCCAGTCACTTTGAATATTAATATTAATTGCACTGAATCAGTTAAAGGTAGATAGCTAATTCATTAACTTACGTTTGTTAACAATGTGATTCAGTGTGATGTTTGTGTACTCTTCATTTTCAGAATTATTAGAAACCGCCATGGATGGGCTGCGCATATCGCCCAACCCGGGATACTCCACTTCCTCCACACAGATTTCTTGATCTTTTTCCTGCCAACCCTCGATCACAATTAAACACTTGATATCATGTAGTAGCTAGCTGGTTTTCATTGAAAGATAATCAAGCAATGAGTAATAAGCCACCATATATACGGTATACCTGATCGACGTCTTGGCCAAGTGAAGCTAAGAGATGAAAAGGGAGAAAGGAAGCTTTTAACATGTTGACTGATAGGAGGCAACTGCAGTGACCACATCTGACTGTGACCAATCTTGACAAACTGCTGCATGGCACGCTCACCTACATTCATTTTCATATACAAATAGATCAGCCAGTAAATTATACTAAGGATAAGAAACATAGACCACAAGAACCGGGAACCGGTTGTAATGCAAATAATATGTAAAGAAGTAGTCGAGAAATAATATTGAGTATAACCAGTAATATGGTGGCGCAGAAACCACACTGGACATAGCAAATCTGCTCAGGGAGATCAAAGAGATGGTTCACCGTCGTCATTTTCAGTACTTTGAACTTCAGAGTTTGTGTGATACTAGGAATGTGAAAGAGAAAGAGCAGAACAAAGGATAGGTGGTCTTCGGTTACACAAGGGAGTATTTATAGAAGCTAGAGGATAGTCATTAAGTCATGAAGATTAATGATATAATTTAACTTTATTTGATGATGATTACTTATCTATATGGTGAAGCAAGAAAGGTACTTTCATCCTTGCTGTTTAAGGAAACAAACTAGTGCTAACTTTCACTGGTATATGTTTCAGAATGTTTGAATTCTTGGGTAGTCACACCCCTAAACTACCCAAGATTAATTAATTCAGCCAAAATTACAGCTAGTCACACCCCTGAGCCAGAATCTCTTACATTACTATATTATTTCTGTGCCCGAACTTCCACTTCTGATGTTTAAGTTCAATCAGTGGCAGCAAAGTAAAACTGACTAGGTAGAGGCTCATTTGGTATCATGTGTTGTTTTCTCTTCAGTTAATTGACCCTGCTCATATCTCTATGACCATGAAAGTGAAAGTGCAGCAAGTTTTACCATCTGTAATAAAGCGGATGTTTCTAGAAGGGTGTTTGGAGCAGGAAAAGAGGCATCTTAGAATTTGTCTCTTTCCTCAATCAGGGAAACCCAATTGCACATCAGAAGCTTCCACTTTTGCCTTTTGAACTTGCTCTTCCTCCTAATGTCTCTCAAGCATTCACAATCACCTATTCAACTACTAGCTCCTTCCTCCTCTAATTTACTCTCATCCATGTGCCTGTAAGTGAGTTCAGTTATCAAAGCTAGCTAGCTCAGCTCAGTTCAAGGTCCCCACTGCTTGAAAATTGAAAACTCAAATGGGGCTTCGACATATTTGCTATCACGCAAAAATAAGAGCCATTCATAAATTCGATGGACAGTTACCTACTAACAATAAATAAATCAAAATATGGGGAATTTTTCTTGATACTAGCTGGTTAATTGTTGTGGAGAAATATTCTTATATATAGAATAACCATTTGTTCTGGTATATATTAATGCATCATAGGCTACTAACTAGTGCAATTAATTGTATGCCAAGATCTGCAATTATTGTTGATCGAGGACCAATTATTAGCATGGAATTCTCTATTATATATGCGGCTTCTCACCAAATTTGTAGGTTTTGCAGCTTTGCTGGGCTCTAGTGTCGACGAAGAAGATGAGAGAATTAATATCTTTTATTTAATTACTATCTTTTATTATTACTTGATTTAGTGAATAATTAAAGTATTAAACAAGATTTTTTTTTTTTCTAATAATTAAGTTAACCATGGTTAGATATGAGTATGATTTATTAGACATGACAGTTTCTTATTGGGTGGTGGTATCACCACCTAAAGAGTAGTACTTAGCAAATTTGAATCCATCTAAAGAATGGAAAATATTTTTTCCATGTTTAATTAACATATGTTCAAGTAAATCTCTATTTTATGTTTGGCTCAAACTCTAGGTTACTTGACCTAGTGGTAATAGGGTTACATTAGAATTTAGAAGGATCTAGATTCTTATTCAATGTACGATTACTTTCCCTGTATGATTTAGATTCTATGCATTGTAATCCTCTATATAAAGAGACCCCTATTATCAATGAGAACACACAGCGATTTTCTCTCAATTTCTGATTCCCTAGAACACGTTATCAGCACGAAGCCCTAACCTTAGCCTTAAAAACCCTAAAGGCTGGAAAAATACTTCACCGGATTAGCCTCACTGGTGCTACCACCTTCCCCGCAGCGGCCTCACGGCATCTCCTCAGCATCCTCGCGCCCTCGTGACTCCTCGCGACATCCCCGCAGCATCCTCGCTCCCTCGCGACATCCCTCAGGGTCCTCGCAGCCTCGCGACATCCTAACAGCATCCTCGCGGCCTCGCAGCATCCTCGCAACGACCCAACAGTTTCCCTGCACAGCCCAGCCACCAACTTTGCCCACCAGATTTTGGCAACTTTAAAGGTAAACTTTTCTAAAATTAAGTTCCTGTTTTTGAAGCTTTTCATTCTTTTTCTTCTTTCCTCGGGGACTTGCAACCTCTCTTCTTCTACCCCCCCTTTCTTCTTCATAGGGGAGACCTAAATCTGAACTATGGGGGTTCGTGCTCATTCCAAGTTTGGAGCTTGTAGAATCCTCCAAACTTTAAGTTGTTTGAGAAGAAAACAATCGACCACATACATCGTTGTTTCGATCTAATCCAAAACCCCTATTGGAATCGGATTTACTTAGAAGCGACTACGCTCAGAAAATCCCTAATTTCTTGGAAACGACTAGGCTCAGAAATTTTATAGTTTTTCGTGGTAGCCTTTTTCGCTTTGAAACTAACCTTAATCTTGTGTTGTTTTTCAGGATGAGTAACCTGAATAAGTTGAACTTTGTTCCACTGGAGACAACTGGCGCAGGATACCATAGGTGGGTCCGAGATGTGCACCAACATCTTAAGACTGATGGACTTCTAGAAACCATCCAAGAGCCTAGTCAGAACGTGCTCTCCATTGAGCAAGCTACTGCTTTTGAAGCAAATCAAGCTAAAGCCATAATTCTCATGACAAGGCACATGAATGACGCGCTCCAAAGTGAATACCTCAATGAGGAAGACCCCAGAAAACTATGGGTGGAACTTGAGCAGCGATTTGGCAACGTTCGTGACTCCCTGCTTCCTGATTTAGAAGTGAGATGGCATAGCCTCCGCTTTTGTGATTTCAAGTATGTGCTTGATTATAACTCGGAAGCTCTTCGTATGAAGTCTTTGATGGAGTTTTGTGGCAAAACCATAACTGATACGATGTTGATCGAGAAGACTCTCTCTACCTTCCCCATCTCTGCCCTGATGATTTCAAAGAATTATCCGATTGATGTGAATGCAGGACGTATCACAAGATTTCATGAGCTTATTGGCGCCATGAACGTAGCTGAAAAGCACGAAAATATTCATGTGAAGAACTATAATGCTAGACCCGTGGGAACTAAGTCTATTCCGGAGTCTAACTATAGTCGCGCCCCCAAGGGAGGACTCAAGGAGCGAAACCCTAAGAGTAGGGACACTTCTGGACATTCTGGTCCATATTCTAGCCCTAAAGAGGAAGGAAATCGTCAAGAGAGGCGTGCAAGGAACATGGAGGTCAACGTGTGAAGAGAGAGAGAGGTGGAGCCTCCGACCATGGTGGTAATGCCACCAAGAGAAATGGTCATCCAAATCGCGCCCCAAAGGCGCCTCGATCAAGGGAGCCTGACCATAATGATGTTTGTCTTCGATGTGGATCAACTGGACATTGGGCACCAAAGCGTGTAAAGCATCCCAGAATGTTGCAAACGCATACAAAATGTATCGTGAAGCAAGGGAAGCAAACTACATGGAACAAGAAGATCAAGATGGCGATCTGGATCTAAGGGTGGAAGACTACAAGGATCAAGACCCGGAAACAGGCGATTTTGATTAAGTCTTTTTATTTTCCAAGAGATGTAGGCAATTGCCATATTATTTTTGTAGTAGATGCCAATGGTATTAGTCTTTCTTCAAAGTAGGTGTACTTAATGTAAGTGTGATGTCTAGGAAGGTTTTGAGATAAGTGGTACTTAAGCGAGCATTGCTCCACCGACATCTCTCTACTCACCTGGTCACATTTGCATTGGAATTACCGAAAGGAGTTAGACGACTACCATAGGCCTCATCAAAAAGTCCGCGGATCAAGTGGGCCGATGGAGGCCGGCCGGCCCGGAGGGCTTTTAGCCCGGCCCGGCCCGTCAAAAAACCCACAAAAGCCCGCCTTGGTGGGCAGAGGGCCGGCCCACCTAAAGCCCGCAAAAACCCGGCCCGGCCCGTAAAAGCCCGTAAAATATTATATATATATATATATATTTGTAGTTATGTGTGTGTGTGTTTATATAACACACACACACACACACACACACACATAGATATATATATTTGTGTGTGTTTATATATATATATGTGTGTGTGTGTGTGTGTGTTTTATATGTATATTTTATATGTGTGTGTGTTTATATATATGTATATATATATATATGCGTGTGTGTTTTATATATATATATATAGAGATATATATATGTGTGTGTGTGTGTTTATATATATGTATATATATTTATATATGTGTGTGTGTTTATATATATATATATATATATTTATATATGTATGTGTGTTATATATATATATATATAGATATATATATATATATGTGTGTGTGTGTGTGTGTGTGTGTGTGTTTATATAGAGGATATATATAGAGATATATATATATCTATATATTTGTGTGTGTGTGTTTGTTTATATATATATATATATAGAGATATATATGTGTGTGTGTGTTTATATATATGTATATATTTATATATGTGTGTGTTATATATAATAATAATATCTATAGAGATCTATATATATATATATGTGTGTGTGTGTGTGTGTGTGTGTGGAAGTTCTTATACTTCTATTATTCTATAGAATATGTGCATATATATATTCTACATATCGGTAATCGGTTGACCAATTAGATCGGGTTCAAAACTATGGTGAAATTGACTAAATTTTTAACCACACGCATAATTTATTGTAATAAACTCATCCAATGGTCGGTTTTTCCATTTTCTTTGAATTGATAGGGGTTGCTCTTTGGAATGTATGATATATAAATATAGGTTTATAAGAATAACTAAGTTTGACCTAGTTGATCGAATTCGAAACAATAACGAAATTGGCTAGATTTTCTACAATCACCATAAAACATTACAATCTCTCCATCGAGCGGTTGGTTTCTCCGAATTCATTTTCTACTTCATGGTTGCTTTAGAATGAACCTAAACAATTTAAATGCAATGTATAAGTCATACAACTAAAGGAATAAAATTGGTATACACCAATGTGTTTGTAATTAAAATTAATTTTTTTTATCTTATGTCCACGCACATCCATCGATGGAATATATACAAACGTGATGTGAAAAAATAAGCACGTTTCACGGTTGCCACGCCATCGGTCAACCAATAAAACATATAAGTGACTACGGTTGACCAATCCGATCGGATTCGAAAATATGGTGAAATTGGTTAAATTTTTTACCACACTCATAATTTATTGTAATAAACTCATCCAACGGTTGGTTTTTTCATTTTCTTTGAATTGATAGGGGTTGCTCTTTGGAGTGTATGCTATATAAATATAGGTTTATAAGAGTAACTACGTTTGACCTAGTTGATCGAATTCGAAACAATAACGAAATTGGCTAGATTTTCTACAATCACCATAAAACATTACAATCTCTCCATCGAGCGGTTGGTTTCTCCGAATTCATTTTCTACTTCATGGTTGCTTTAGAATGAACCTAAACAATTTAAATGCAATGTATAAGTCATACAACTAAAGGAATTAAATTGGTATACACCAATGTGTTTGTAATTAAAATTAATTTTTTTTATCTTATGTCCACGCACATCCATCGATGTAATATATACAAACGTGATGTGAAAAAATAAGCACGTTTCGCGGTTGCCACGCCATCGTTCAAACAATAAAACATATAAGTGACTACGGTTGACCAATCCGATTGGATTCTAAAATATGGTGAAATTAGCTAAATTTTTTACCATACTCATAATTTATTGTAATAAACTCATCCAACGGTCGGTTTTTCCATTTTCTTTGAATTGATAGGGGTTGCTCTTTGGAGTGTATGATATATAAATATAGGTTTATAAAAAATTAGTGTCTTTAAAAATTTATTTATCAATAAATTAGTATCTATATATAAATATAGATTTTTTTGGGTACAATATAGTTATATAGATCTATTATCTTTGGTTGTATTTGATCATTATCCATTGAATTTCCAAAGCTTGATTAAAAAAAAAAACTTGTGTCTTTAAATATTTATTTATAAATAAAGCCCGTAAGGCCCGGCCCAAAAAAGCCCGCAAGGCCAAGCCCGGCCCGGCCCGAAAAAGCCCGCAAGGCCCGCTTTATATGGACGGGTTTGGATCCTTTGATTTTTAATAAAGCCCGGCCCGGCCCGGCCCGCAATTATTTAAAAATATGGCAAGGCTCGGCCCGCCCCGTTGACGACCCCTAGACTACCATTGCTTTGCATTAGCTAGTTTATTGGATTAGATTTTCTTTGGTTAAATGAAACAATGATGTAATTCCGTTTGGCTTATTAATAAAAGTTGAGTTCTTTTCTTTATGACCCCTTTTTAATTATGAGCTTTTCTTTTATGAATGAATTCTAGCGAACTACAATGACTTGCGGATAGTGCGACTATGCACACCATTCTACGCCATAGGCAATTA
This sequence comes from Rosa lucieae, assembly GCA_024704745.1. NCBI lineage: Eukaryota > Viridiplantae > Streptophyta > Magnoliopsida > Rosales > Rosaceae > Rosa > Rosa lucieae. The sequence goes on along the minus strand of CM045495.1, from coordinate 60,715,295 downwards.
TTCTTAGAGATGTTGCCTACACATTCCTCTGTGACTACAATGGCTGGGCCGTCAGGTTTAGTTCAAGGACATGGAATGACCTAATTCCTATTGCCAAATGGCACCTTGATTAAAGTCACTGAAGCCCTTTATGCTCCTAAGGCAAATCGAACCTTATTGAGTTTTAAAGATATAAGAGCCAACGGATTTCATTCGGAAACACATAATGAGAACGGAAAAGAGTTCATTTGCATTACCTCTAATGATTGCGGACGAAAGCGCATCTTAGAGAAGCTTATGTGTCAATCTATTGGATTTTATGTCACTACAACTCGACCAATTGAATCCAATAATGTCATAAGAGAAGATCTCTTGGATTCCGACATATACTGGCTTTAGCATGACCGACTAGGACATCCTGGCCGTAATATGATGATCCGTATAATGAAGACTTCACACGGACATAAATTCTTTAGAATGAGAAGAAGCAAGAATAGAAAATTGATTCCCGAACTTAGCAAGGCCACAACAATTGCAGCATCTGGCGCTGCAGCGGTCTTGGGGCGCCATAGGGCAGCCCAAGTCCCATGTGACAACGCTATAAATGGAGCCAATCCTGGCCATGACGCCATGGATGTTTCTCCCCATGGACAAGACGTCATGGATGCCACTTTCCATGGTTCCAACACCATGATGGGTGATGTAGTCACACATTTTGCTTCTAATAGCGCTACAGACGCTCAGGCCCAACCAAAATCCTCATTGGTTGCTTCTAAGGCCACTTGCTCATTTTGCAAAGCTTGTTTCTTCGAAAAATTAGGACCGAGACCGTCCTACACAAAGGATCCTAAAATACTCATTCCGTTCTTACAGAGAATCCAAGGGGATATTTGTGGACCAATTCAACCATCATGCGGACCTTTTAAATATTTTATGGTATTGGATGATGCGTAGACACGCTGGTCACATGTCGCGCTGTTGTCCACTCGAAATGCAGCTTATGCTAAACTCCTCGCCCAGATTATCCGTTTACGGGCTCACTACCATGACCATCCTATTAAGTCAATTCGACTTGATAATGCTGGGGAGTTTACATCGAAAACGTTCGATGACTATTGCATGTCACTAGGAATTGATGTAGAGCATCCAGTTCCCCATGTTCATACCCAAAATGGTCTCACAGAAGCCGCTATCAAACGACTACAGATGATAGCACAGACATTGGTTATGCGCACCAATCTCCCTATTTTTGCTTGGGGATATGCAATATTGCATGCAGCGACGTTAATTCGTCTACGACCCACTCCAACTCAATCTTACTCTGCGTTACAGCTAGTGACTGGTTACGAGCCTGATATTTCGCAATTACGAATATTTGGGTGTGCCATTTATGTGCCCATTACGCTACCACAACATACTAAGATGGGTCCACAAAGACAAATGGGCATCTATGTTGGCTATGAATCTCCAACTATTTTCCGCTATCTTGAACCCTTGACATGCGATCTCTTTACCGCTAGATTTGCGGATTGTCACTTTGATGAGATAGACTTCCCATCGTTAGGGGGAGATAAGAACATAGATGTTCAACAGGAACGACAGAAATTGTCGTGGTCTGTCCCCACTATGACTCATCTCGATCCGCGTACCGCACAGTCCAAACTTGAAGTGCGATGAATAATCGAGCTCCAGAACGTAGCAGATACTCTGCCTGATGCGTTTTCTAATGTTGCCAAAGTGACGAGATCACACATACCTGCTGCAAACGTGCCTGCAAGGATTGATGTCCCGAATACTGGACATAACGCCATACCTGTGACACTAGGAGATGGCCCCATTGCCCAGAATGGAAATGATGTGGCATCTATGGCTGCAGGTCCAGCAAGGAAGCCCGGTAGACCGATTGGTTCGAAGGATTCTCGCCCTAGAAAGAGAGCGAATGAGGCACAAACAAATCCTTTGATCATCGATACTCAAAATCCGTCCTATGAGAATGTTCCGGATTATGGTTATGTCCAAGAGACATCATTGGGGGATGCCTCAATGTCAAAACTTGTCCCTGAGAATGTAGAGATCTCTGTAAATTACACTAGTGTACATGGGACGTGGGAGAGAAGCTCCATCATTATTGGTGATGTATTCGCGTATTCAGTGGCACATGAGATTATTGAGACCGATGATATCGAACCACGCTCCGTTAATGAATTCCAACATAGAACTGATTGACCAAAATGGAAAGATACAATCTAGGCAGAACTTGATTCTCTAGCGAAAAGAAAGGTATTTGGCAAAGTTGTACCAATACCACCCAACACCAAACTAGTTGGTCACAAATGGGTATTCCTTAGAAAGCGTAATGAGAAAAACAAGATTGTAAGGTACAAAGCTCACCTTGTGGCGCAAGGCTTCTCACAACGCCCTGGAATCGACTACGACGAGACCTATTCTCTCGTAATGGACGTCATAACGTTCCGCTACCTTGTCAGTTTGGTAATTTCCGAAAAACTAAACATACAGCTTATGGATGTGGTTACTGCTTATCTATATGGGGATCTAGATACAGAAATATACATGAAGGTCCTAGATGGACTTCAGTTACCTAAATCGAGTTGCTCTAAATCACGGAGCGCGTTTGCTATAAGATTGAAATGCTCACTATATGGTTTGAAACAATTCAGACGGATGTGGTATAATCGTCTATGTGACTACTTGATTGGTAGGAGATATGTCAACAATGAACTATGCCTATGTGTGTTCATAAAAAGGACAAATTCTAGATTTACAATAGTAGCGGTTTATGTTGATGACATGAATATAATTGGCACCTTTAAAGAGTTAAGAGAAACCGTTGAACACTTGAAATCATAGTTTGAGATGAAAGATCTTGGGAAAACACGGTTTTGCCTCGGTTTAGAACTTGAGCACCATAGAGATGGTATCCTGATTCATCAATTAGCTTATACCCAAAACATGCTTAGGCATTGCAACACTGATAAGATTAAGCCTTCAAGCACCCCCAATGGTCGTCCGTAGTCTTGATCCAAAGAAGGATCCATTCCGTCCAAAAGATGACGATGAAGGAGTGTTAGAGGCAGAAGTGCCCTACCTAAGTGTAATAGGCGCATTATTGTACTTAGCACAATGCACAAGCCGGGACATCTCATTCGCTGTGAACTTGTTAGCTAGATATAGCTCTGCACCAACATGACGCCATTGGACTAGTGTTAAAGATATCTTTCGATACCTAAATGGTACGATTGATACGGGCTTGTTCTATCCCTACAGAGAGATGATAGAATCGGACCCATCACACACCAGGAACGCCGCCAACACTGGCCTATGTCCTCTATCCCCATCCCAAAATGATATAAGTGTTTGGCAGGTTTTGCTGATGCTGGTTACCTTTCTGACCCACATAAAGGTTGCTCCCAAACTGGTTATGCTTTCACCATGAGAAAGACCGCGATATCTTGGAGGTCTACGAAGCAAACCTTAGTTGCTACCTATTCGAATCATGCAGAGATTATTGGTCTTCACGAAGCAATTTGTGAATGTATATGGCTTCGATCCATAGTTACGCATGTTTGAAGCAATTGTGGTCTGAAGTCTATCACAGGTGAGCCAACGAACATCTATGAGGATAATGTTGCTTGCATTGAACAAATGAAGCAAGGCTACATCAAAGGCGACAACACCAAGCACATATCACCTAAATTGTTTTACAATCAGCAACAAAAGAAGCACCTCAAGATCAAAGTAAACCAGGTTCGATCAAAGGACAATGTGGCAGACTTGTTTAATAAGTCATTGCCCAAATCCACGATCGTGAAACATGTGGTAAGAATTGGCTTGCGGAAATTATCTGAACTCGCATGATAGTAGTCATCAGGGGGAGGCGCAGACATCAGGGGGAGATGTCTACATGTTCGTCTCGAAGTGTGAAGGGTGTGTTGTGCTCTTTTTCCCTTTCGACCGAGGTTATTTTTGTCCCACTGGGTTTTTGTTACTCGGCAAGGTTTTTAGTGAGGCAACGAGAGAAGCACTGCGTTTGGGCAACACAAGGGGGAGTGTTCAAGTAAATCTCTATTTTGTGTTTGGCCCAAACTCTAGGTTACTTGACCTAGTGGTAATAGAGTTACATTAGAAGGATCTAGATTCCTATTCAATGTACGATTACTTTCCCTGTATGATTTAGATTCTATGCATTGTAATCCTCTATATAAAGAGACCCCTATTATCAATGAGAACACACAACGATTTTCTCTCAATTTCTGATTCCCTAGAACAACATACAAGTAGTTTAACCACTGCAAGTGACCTAGTAGTTCTTTCCTAGTTGGGTGTGCTCCCCAACCTAGATTTGAACCCCGAAGTTGTCAAAGTGGCCAGACATTGTGCTATAATGCACAGTCGGAGCATTTCACATGCGCTGAAGGGGTTTATCTTGGGCCTAGGAAGCTTTTGTGTTCCCCTTGACAAAAAGTCAAAAAAAAAAAAAACATACAAGTAGTTTTCTCCCAATTCCAAACAAATGCGTTGGCAATAGCAGTAGACTAGTACAAGTTGCAGTGAAACTTTCATTCTCAAGAACATCTTCTACTCAAGAAGTCAGTTTGAATTGGGGGGTCGTCTAGGGTACCTTGATGTATGTCATACCCTTATTTTCTTTATTTTTTTATTTTTAATAAATTAATGTAATAGAAATCTATTGAATTGGTTAACAGGTTACCCACTTAAATGTTGACATATGTCATTTTTAAAGGGTTTTCTAAATGTACCAAGCAAATATCTAAGTATACCGGCAGATTTTTCACACCCAACAAAATCATAGAATCTCTAACTACACCTAACAAATTTTCAATAATACCCTTATTTTAAATTAAACCCAACAAAACCTAAATCATTCATAAAGATAAAGTCCACAGCAAATCTTTTGTTCTTTTGAAATGGTTTGGTATTCTATATTGACCTTCTTAACGTTCATCTAGTAACACGGATGCATACCCACTCTCAAACTCAAAAATGCCACTAATCTTTGACTTGGTTTGATGAACATTATTCATTTTCTCATCGCGCCAACTGCAAAGTCTTAATTAGTTAAACAAGATCATCTTAGCAAAAAATAGAAGGGTAAAAGTTCCAGTACACCTTGCTCTATTACTCTCTTTTAATATATGGGAAGAATTGATGTTTGAGTTTGAGAATGGCCCCAATCACAAGCCTGCAACTTTCATGTTTAATTATGGGAAAACATCACAAATGGTGTATGAACTTTAGGCGATTCTACACTTTGGTGTACCAACTTTCATAACTATCAGAAAGGTGTATCAAGTTTGCTCAAATCTTTCATTTTGGTGTACGTCGTTAAATTTTCTGTTATCTTTACAAAAAAAAAAAAAATTGACAAAGCTAAAGGAAAGATAACGGAATTTTTTTTTTGGCAAAGATAACGGAAAATTTAACGGCGTACACCAAAATGAAAGATTTGAGCAAACTTGATACACCATTCTGATAGTTATGAAAGTTGGTACACCAAAATGTAGAATCGCCTAAAGTTCATACACCATATGATGAAAACCCTCCAATGGAGTTCCAGCCATCATTAAGCCACGAAAAAGATTTTCTTGGCCAGTTTGCCCGTCAGATGTTCCCTCACTAGCATGCTCATTCTTCTTCGGGTGGAGTATCCAAGGTTCTAAAAAATGACCTAGGCGTCTCGTCACTGTCCCGATTTTTCCCTAGGTGATTGATTTAGGCGTTGGGCTGCTCGGCGGCAGCCTAGAAGGTCTAGGCGAAGGATCTGGGCGCTGGGCGGGCAATGGATTGTTTTTTCCCCTGTCAAAGACGACAATCTTTTCTCTCGACCGTCGACTGCAACGGCAACATGATTCATATATGAGAACTGGGTCTTCTGGGTTTGAATAAAGTACTGGTTTTGATAGAGTTGATGTTACCTATAATTGATTGAGCATTGATTCATTGCGAAACGGAGCAGAGGAGAGGTGGGAGAGAGGTTGTCTGGGAGTTGAAAGAGGAGGAGCCGGCGAGGAAGGTCGAGGTGATGGAGCTTGGAGGCTAAATCCATGGTGGGTCTGTACGAAAAAGGGAGATCAAGAATTTGAGGGAGAAGAGAAAGGTGAAGTCTTTTTTGTGTGGGTATGATTGTATGAATACGGGATGGATAAAAAGGTATTTAATATTGTTAACAAAAAAAAAAAAAGGTATTTAATATTATATGACGGATCTAGGAAAAGCTGTTTGGCACCTTTAATTATAGGATTGATTTTTCTACTTAGCTAGCTGCTAAAATGGATGAACCGAGGTCTGGTTCAATTACTAATATATCATTTTCTGTCCTAAGTAATCTCATCAATGGTTAAGTCATTAAGAACATGCCTAAGCCTAAATAAATCTTGAGAAACTACACTTTACAATATATGTTACGAAAATGAGAAACTACTCTTTATATGTTATAAAAATAAAAATAAAATTAAAAATTAAAAACCGCCTAGTCCCGGCCTCGGCTCCCTCCTAAGCCCCTGGGGGCTAAGCTCTGGGCTACTGTCTGACTAGCGCCTAGCGTTTTTTAGAACCTTGGGAGTATCTATGTGAGGCATGCCTCACTATCTCAAATTTCTAGGAATTAGCCCATTTTTCCAGCCACATACCTTATCTTTCGGGTGAAGAATGAAGGATTCGCTGTGGAGTTTATCATCTTGAATGATTTAGGTTTTGCTGGGTGTAATGGATTTTGCTAGGTTTAATTGAAAATAAGGGTATTATTGGAAACTTGCTGGGTGTAGTTAGAGATTCTATGATTTAGCTGAGTGTAAAAAATTTGCTGGTATATTTAGAAAGACCATTTTAAAAATAAAGTTTACTATATTAACAACACATTCTTTCTTGATATGTAATATTGTCTAGAAACATGTAACAAATATTGTCAAAATAATAAATTATACCTAGTAGAACTAAAATTACGATTTATGACCACACTTATGTGGTTTTTGTAATTGAGTGGTCAAAGATGTAAATATCATAGTTAGACAACTTTTATCAAATGGAGAACTTCCTTACAATATTGAGTACTTACATATCTTTTAGTCTAATATTAATTTTACCATGTTCACAACACAAATGTTGTCGGAATCGTAAAATGGTTAATAATCTTGTAAATGATGTAGTTTTTGAAGTAATTACTAAAAATATAACAAAAGTTACCGTTTTTACATCAATTGTTGTGGGTTTCATGTGGTAAAATGTGTAGTCATTGTAGTAATCATTTCATTAATGATAAAAACATAAAGATTTACCATTGTAACAATTTGTTGTCACACTTGTTAAATTGTCCATAAACTAGTACATTAGTTTAGGTAGAGTAATTACTATAAATAGAACAAAAATTACCCTTTTTTCATCAATTGCCATGGATTGTGGTAAAATGCATGGTCATTGAAGTAATCATTTTATTAATTATAAAAACATAAAGATTTACCACTTTGACAACAACTTGGATGTCACACTTGTTAAATTGTCCATAAACTAGTACATAGGTTGTATGTGGAGTAATTACTAAAATTAGAATAAAAATTATCGTTTTTACATCAGTTGTTCTAGTTTGTGGTAAACTAAGTCGATCGAAAGTAATTACAACTTCGACGATGGAAATTATACAATATATTACTTAAATTATGCAAGGGAGAACTTCATTACACCAATGAGGACATACGTGCTTTTAGTCAAAATATAATGGTCTACCTATATGATAACACATTGTGGTAACATTTGTAAATTAGTTCAAAAAGCAGTAATAACAAGTTGTAAGTGAAGTAGTTACTACATCTAAAACAAAGATTATCTATTTTTACATTAATTGTTGTGGTTGTCGTAAAATGTATGTAAAAAGAATTATATTTGGTTAAGGAAACTACTAATGTTATAATTAATTAGTAATAAAGACTATTTATCTAATACTAATTCCATGAATATACATATCCATTTGATTGTCTCTCTGTTCAAAGTTTTCTCCCAAAACCCTAGCGCGTCTTCCAGAGTACTCAAACGGCACTCGTCCGGCCGGTGGTGGCCTGGCATCTATGTCGGCCTTGGTCACGTGATGTTAGGGCTGCTGCCAGACGGGAGTCATAGGCTTGTTGATAGTTGTTCTCAGTTTATCTTTTTGCTTGGAGTTTGACGGCATCTCTGTCGGATCTTGGTCTATTGGGCGCTGTGGCATGTGGGATTGATGGCGAAATGGTGGGTCGAGGGGCAACGCACAAGTGATGGCTTTGATGGAGGTGTAGCCAGCGAAGTTGTTTGGTGGTGAGTTGGTGTGGTGGAGATTGATCATGGTAGGTTAGGTCTTCTCCTATTGGGTTTTGCTGAGGGCTCTAGTTGACCGCATCGGGTGATGATGGTGGTGGTGTTCCTCGTGGCGGCGGCGGGGCTGCTATGTTAGACTGTTGGCGGCTTGGCATAGTGCGACATGGGTTCGATTGGCTGCTTGCTGTTAGGCTTGGGCTAGGACAAACTGTGGGCTATTGGGTTGTGGCCTCTATATTTAGTTTTTAGTTTTTGTTTTAGCTAAATAATTCCCTATTTTGTTAGGGCTCTATGCTTGTTAGTTTAGGTTACTTAATGAGCCCTAATTAGTGTAGTTTTGCTTGTCTATTTGCTATGTTTTTTTTTTCATAGCTTATAGCCTCACTTTTAAGTGAGTGATAAGTTCGAATATAGTTGTTTTATCCTATATATCACTGTGATTTCATCACGAAGTCTTGTTCTGTCCATTGTGAGGTAGCGGGTGGATATGTAATGGCCTTCTTGACATGAGTTTTATCAATGGAATTACCCTAAATTCAAAAATTGGCTAAGGGCTAAACACGTTACCAAATTTTAAATATTTTAGACCATTGGGTATATTATTAATCCAGTAATCCAAAAATATATATATATATTTTTTTGAACCAAATCATTCATTCATCTCAAGCCAGAATGGCACGGATACATACCTTCCCTTGCCAACTCTAGGACAAGTTTAGGACGTGGTATGCTAGCACCACCCATTAGACAACCAGTGCTCACATATTCAGTGAGCCTATGAACTATGAACATACATAGTAAATAGGCACAAAAACAAAACAAAAGTGCATAGGTCCCTAAAAAAATAGGGTATAACTTAGAAAGAAAAATCTATCTAATTTAGAATTGGGCCAAAGGCAAAGCCCTAGCCCAAATTAGAGGCCCACTGGGAAGCTCAAAAGGAGAAAGCCCAACCTCAAGGCCCAGTAGGATTTGGAGCAAAGCCCAAAAGTCATCAGCCGCATGTGTTTGCTCGTACAATCCTGTGCCACCTCCAATCCGCCATATCCGGGCCGCGTCGACCACGCCCCAACCAGCCTCGCCGACACACCAGCAAGACGATGCACCAATGACATGGCCCACTTCGCCGACACGACCCAGTAGAACGACGCACCACTCCAGAGTCAGAAGATGCCGCCAGGATCCTCCAGATCTTCACTGCTGCACAGCTCCTCATAGCTACGCCGCAGCTCCCCATCAGAAACCCTGTCGCCATTGATCTGCAGAGCTCAGTCCGAAGCCCGCCAACCTTGCACAACACAACCACACCCAGAGATTTCGTCTGGACCTCACCGCCGCCACCCGTCATGATCCTTGAGTTTCAATGCCTCTCCCACGACCTCCCCGGGCAAATAGCAAGTCCCATCTGGCAGCGGCCCATTAACGGCAAGACAAAACCTCACCGATTCCGAGCGCCGCCGAACGAGCAAATTCTCAAAACCTAGGTTTTTTTGGGTGCTCTGGGTTTTCTTCTTTTGTATTCTTTGGTGTGTAATTCAAAAATATTTAACAAAATGAGTATATGACAAACACTTAGGTATCGAAAAAAATTCCTTGAATTGGACATTAAACTTGCCAACACTCCCAACGTACTCAAAAGACCGCTTGTCTTGTACATGTCTCCAACGCGTTAGGTTTAGTACATTGCTCTAAAGTTACCCAGAAAGATTATTTCATAAATTTTATGATACGTCGCAGTCACGTAGTTCACTCAAAGAAAGTCACTAGCTTTGGCATTCCGCGGCTAACTGAAGTTCAGAAGTAGATGAGACTGTCCAAGTGTCCAGTTACGTGGTAATGGTTCCACAGCGTTTCTACGTTTGAGTGTTGGGGTTTAAATTTGATTATTCTTCGATTCTATACCATCTTCTCTTTGGTTTTTTATTGTAAGGATGGCCTAGTCCAGGCTTGCTCTTGATTAGAGCATAAGGCCATGAGCCTGCATCATGGCATGGTTTGTCGGATAGTTAGAGGAACTTAACGGTCTCAAATTAGGCAGCGAGTTGCTAGCTGTGCAGGTCGATCTGGTTGATTTGGCAAAGCATGTATGTAGGAACTTGATGTGTATCAACTAAAGGTTGAGGTCATGCCGATTGAGCGTTTCCTCCAGCATCCGAAGTTCCGAAAAATCCGATTCATTGATTAGTTACTAAAGCTCCTTCAATGAATTACAAGAGGATCATATTTAACAAGCAAGTCGAGGAGCAAAAGTACTAATCAAGTTAGTTTTAGCTGTGTGAATGTCTACTATTGTGGAACCCTGTTTGGTCCTAAGTTAGACTGCTTTCTTTCCCTTCCTCGTTTTAAGATTGAGCCTAGCTCGAGTTAGCTTCATTACAAGTTCTAAGCAAACAAACACGGGAATGACCCTGTTTCGAAGAATATTGATCTGTAACTGGGGATGCCATAGCCTCCCTCCAAAGAATACTGATCATGCATGTACAGTTAATAATGATAGGGATCCTGAACAAATTATTTTTCTTCTATGTCTAGGCCAAAAAATGATATCACTAATGGTTCTTTTATATCTAATGATTGTGCCGGGTTGGTGGCACAGTATAAAGTCTTGAGATTCAATGAACACAGCGTATCACCTCTCACCCTGAAAAGACTCCGGTAATGATCTTGAGAACCACAACTGCTTCATCCAAATAATTAAAGCAAAGATACCGTAGCATGGGATATGCATCACTCCAACCCCAAGATACCTGCAAAGTTCATGATGTATTATGGTGAGTGGTGACAGAGCTGAATAAAATCCTAACAAGTAGTTTCTGTCATGGTGTTACTTTCATGTCATCTGTAATTGCTAAAACTAACACTATGAAAAAAATGCAGCAGAAAAACATGAACACATTAGAGTGCTAGTTCAAGTCTAGCACTTCATTACAAGTCTTACTATTGAGGCAATCATTCTTTCAATTATCTGTTTGTCAAAGTGTTAGTTCAATTTGTAGAATTACAGACTGATTGAGGTAAACAACATACCATAAGGGTGCATATGAGGATGACAAGTCGAGAAATGGATAAGGCCACCTGAAATGAAATTATAGTAATTGAAAGCAATAGCTGAATACATTCAATCTCCAAAAGAAATGTAACAAATTCAAATGAACTTTTACCACATGTTTTTACAAGCGTGGATTGTCCATTGGAAAATCACGAATACTCCCGTCCATAGCACAAAATATGAGATTCGAAACAATGGAAACTGCTGGAAGGAGGAGAAAATTAAACTTTGTAAGTCAATAATCAGGACATTTGGAGAGAAAATGTCATTAAAATGAAGAAGGAACCAAACTTACCAAGCTATTCAAAGTTGTCTCACCAAGGAGGAAAACAAGATTGAATGAGTGCATACTGGCCATCATCTGCAGTTGAAAAGTGAGCAGCCTCATCAAATACAGTATTAGCAATCAAAACAACAACTCCACCCTAGGTACAAGAACATAACATTCGATGTATAGAATACTCAGGTCCATTGAAAATGCAGTAAACTTACAAAGTCCAGTTTGTAATCTTTGCTTGTTAGAAATGGATACAGAATGAGCCAAAATACCACATCAGTGAGCACCACAGCACCCCCACACATCTATACACCGAAACAAAGGGGACAAAATGAAGATTACAATAACTGAACTGCACATCACTACAGAAACTACATAACTTATAAAGAATCAAAGTCCTAGTTTAATAGTTCAGAACTGCAGCTGAAACTTACCTGATAAATGACTTGAAAGATATAAACAATCAGACCAGCGCCTTTGTGGGAGGGACATTCTTCGTCAGTGAAACTTTTAGATGAGTTGGATGTATCTGCATTTTTGCCAAGTGTTGGAGCAACATAAGTACTACCTCGTTCTTCATGTCTCACAAAATCAGCTGCATCCTCACCAACTCTATTGCGGTATTTGTAGCATCCATAAATGGAGAGTGAAGATCCAAGCTTCAAGATGAAGTTCAGAACATAAGCGTGTTAGGATTATAATTGACTGTCATACTTCATCACTGAATCAATATATATGTGGCTTTTCTATGTTTTCAACTGTTTAGCTGCCAATTAATCTTATTAAGCATTTTCTAACGCTAACATTTGCTTGAGTAGTTGAAAGCGCAACAGAAAAAATCATTCCAGTTTCATTCAATCACACATTACTACAGTAACAATTAGGCCAATGTCAACTGTTCAAGAGCAATGGGTTGAAAAGCATACCCCAAAATAGATTGTGACCAAACAAAAAGTCCACCTGTTGAGCGCAAAAGAGAAATAAAACTACAATCAGCATATAAAGATTTGTAAAAACACAATTAATGCAATGAGCTTCATATATCTGATAATCCACCCGTAAAAGAGGTTTCCATGTTCAAGAAAATTTGAAGACACAGAGATAGATATCTTACTGAGTATAGAAGTAAAGTATGCCAGCTCCATCAAGAACAAAATTGGTAACTATCAAGGACAGAAGCAAAACAAAAGCAACAACTCTATAAGCAAGAAGCCAAGTGGGATGAATTAATTTGAAAGATGTCCTCCAGGCTTCATCCTCAAATAGAGATCCTACTGTTTCTCGCTGATTTTCTCTTCTTCCCCTTCTGGATTTTTTGCAGCCTTCATATTTCCATATAAGAACTGCGGCTAGAACCATACTAGACAATATAAATATTGCACTGATCAAGAACCTCCAGTTCCACCAATACCTTAGAACCGTAGTATCCGTAGTCATGATTGGATGCCATCCTGTTAAGAAACTCACGAGTTACTTAAAATTTCTCCACTAATTTCATTATCTGATCAGTCGAGTCACAGGGCTCTATGTTCAGGTCGACGAAGATGAGCAGGTATATACAAAGAAGAAAGAGCAGAATATAATTTCCAGAATCAGAAGGCAGGAAAAATCAAATAACTGTACAGAACCACTATAGTAAGTACTAACAAGTTCAAATGGCCAAAAACTTAAACCCGGTATCAGAGAAAAGCTTCAGAGTTAATCTATCGCAAAACAGAACATTCATTCGTAAAAGGTTTAAGGTACAAATCGAAAATGGAATATTAAGAAGCATCGTACAGTAATCTTCAAGCCAAAACCAACAAGCAAAGTGGTTCAAAGTAACAGCATTAAGAACCCAAAACCATTTCATTTTATTTGTAACTTACTAAGACTCAATGGAGTATAAAAAATGGAGTATAATTTTCATCAAATTATTTAATACAAGAATGGAAGTCAACTCAATATAGCTAAGGAATCATATGAAGAAGAAGAAGAGATACTTGCTTCAAAGTTTAACTAGTTCAAACTGGGTTTTAACCGAGGATGGCTTACGATCACGTTGAAATTGGAATGGTAAAAGATGTATGCTTTGCTTCTTCTTTATTCATACTGTCTCAAACAAGTTTTGGTCTGTAAGATTCTCGAGGTTTAATTTGCAGCTGGAAGATAAAGAAACGACGGCTCTTTTAAGACAAAACGAACTTTCCTCTACGAGTCAGAACAGAAGTCAGCCAAGGGTTCTTCATTTTTGTATGTGGGATTGGCTTACGCTACGTCCCTTATATACAGAACTGAAAACCAGTTAAACTGTTCCACGTGGACTTAAGGAAATATTATTAACCCCCTCTAATCCCTGATTAGTGATTACAAAAACAAAGTTAGTTTGCTTTTTTTTTTTTTTTTGAATTCAAGGGTGCTGCTCTCGAGTCTCAACCCTTGACCAATAATAAACTGTAGAATACGGCAGATATTGTGCAGAAACCCTGGAATACGAAGTTGGTTTGCTGGATTTTTCAGATGAAGGAATGTCCTCCTATCCATTTTTACATTTTACACTCGGTTTTCACATTTCAGCCAT